>JAUMJL010001081.1:172500-772500 GCA_033558185.1 Dromococcyx pavoninus | reverse complement strand
TATTGCTGGATGACCACATCAGAGAGGAATGCCACTGCAGGATGGGGGAAGGATGTTCACTAGCCAGTAGTGGCAGAAGTGTGGGAATGTCAGAATTCAAGAGAAATAGGCTAGTGCAGTGTCCCCTTTTCACATTTAGCATATTAAGAACGGAAGTTCTAGTCCCCAAACACTGCAGAATATATGTGAAATGTCTTTCCAACATATTGAATATTGTTATTCCCCCTTCCTCCATTTTTCCTCTTCTTCTTTTTAAATTTTTTTTTAAATTAAAAAAAATGTAAATTACATTGACTGGTTCAGTGGATATATAATCAAAAAAATTAATAGCTAGATAGGCCCTTTTTTAGTATTCACAGTACAACGTTTTTTCTAGGAAATGAGATTAAGCTGTTAAAGCATTCTTCCTGGGAGTTGCATTTACTTTTAATTACCTATTTTTATTCTTACCACTAATTACCTATTTTTATTCTTACCATCATGCATCTCTGGCCTTAAACTGTATCACATGAATGAGTAGTTATTACTTCATGGCTGATGAAATCAGCAGAGGCAGATTATCTCTGGCTGCAGAAAACTGGTGATGCCCCAGCCCTGTGTAAGCCAAGGAGACTGACCTAATGATGACCCATCAAGCAGTGTAATGATAAAGTGTTTTGTGTCCTGGAATCTGAAGTTTGCAGCTGGACTGGGTTACACATGGGAGGCGCTGTGGGGTTCCTTTCCTCTTCCAGGCTTTGCCGAGGAAAGCATCACACTGGGTAGGTACAATAGATGTGGTGGAGAAGTGTTACTTTGTTTTGCAGCTGAGATGCTTTTTTTCTTCAGGTGTGATAGCTGTTATTTACATCTGATAAAGGCTGTCTGGAATTGAAGGGTTTTCGGCTTGTTGAGCGTGATACTTCCAGTTACTTTTTCTTTCAACATCTAATTAGTTATAGGTAGTTCTTGAAACATTGCATGCTTCTAGAGTTCAAAACAATAAAGATGGGGGAAAAAACACAATAACAGATAATACCGACAACAAAAAGAATTGCTTTTAGAGGGTGGAGCAGGGTCTCTGGGATGGCTGGGAGATGGCAGTGCCTTACTGCTTGATAGGCACGGTTGAAATCAGGAAAGATGATGGACTTAAAAAAGGTATGTGATGTGGTTGTGTCTGGTTCTCAAGGCTTTACCTTTTCTAATTCATATGAATATCTGTTTAGTCAGTCAGCTTCCTGGCAAACCTTCAATTCTATATCTCTTGCTTTTCATAGCACATTTCTCAGTTTGCTGCAGTGAAATAATAAACATTTTAAGGCTTTTGTTTACCACAGGTTTGCAAAAAAGTGTTGTGCTACAAGGGCTGTTTGTTCTCCTGATGATGAGTCATAAGGCAAAGCTATACTGTTGAGGAGTTGTGTGGGGTTTCACTTGAAAGCCAACACTGATGCTTAATACCAGAGGCTTGCGCATGACTAGCATCCCACAAAATGGGAGTGTTTCATGTGACTCTTCTCTTAAAAGATTGTCCCTTGCATTTTGTAGGGTTACTGCCTTCTGTTTGGTGTGGTTTTGCACTATATAGGTGCTATGAAACTTCTGGATAAAGATATTTGTTCAGAAGTTTGTGTGGGCTGTGTTGGTACTGTGAGTTTGACCAGCTGGCATCAGGTGCCTTATGATTTTGTTGTACACAAACGTGCAAGAGCATCTTCTCCTGTTCTGTTCCACTTCCCCTGGCAGCCGGGTGCAGAAACTGCCCATGCCGCTGCGCAGTGGCTGGGTGATCGACCAGGAAGTGATGCATGCCGGTGATTAACACTGGGCAGCCAGAACAGGACGTTCAGATCACAAAGGAACATGAACTTTCCTACTTTTTGTGTGGTTTTTTTTCCCCCCAACTACTATTGTTTAAAACTGACCTCTTGCTCTCTTATCTTGTGTTACTTTTATAGAGGAATGCAACTTCTGTGGTTGCAGCTTCACAGCAATAAAACGAGTAATTACAACAATTTCATAATGATGAGGAATCAAAATACTTAAGATTAGTTAGGAATTTCGCTTCAACAAGGGGGCAAAATGCATCAGCAAGGGGGACAGTAATTATATATTCACAGTCAAGTAACTGAGCTGAAAGCAAACCTCTGTTTATGCTTTGTTTTCATATCACTGGATTGGCTCTGAATTTTCTACCTTTCACTCATTAACGTCTTAAGCCAAGTGAGTACACTCTGTTTGGCAGTTAACTCCTTGTTTTCCATCACTTCGGAATACAGATATTCATAGGGCTCTTAGAAAAAGCCTATTTCAAGGCAATGTTTCCCCATTCTTAATTAACTTTTGTAATGAAAATCATTACTTATTTATTTACCAAACTTATTTATTTGCAGCTTCTGTTCATAAGTAGATACTACTTTCCTGTTAGAAAAGAATGCATCTTTGTGCGGATTTTCACTTTGTCTCTTTTCAGATCCTCACTGTTAAAGGTTTCTGTTGGAATGCATGTAAAAATCAGCAAGTGAGAAGAAACTTGTATTTGTTTTATAATGATCCCTGGCTTCACATTTAAAATGTGATTTACACTTAGCAGTTAATTTTTACTTTATTTTTTAACAGGACCATTTTTATGTAACACTAATACAGCAGGCATAAAGTGATAGCATTGCTCTAGTTCTGAGATGCTGTAGTCATCCAACAATGAAGTTGTAAAGTGAAAGTTGTATTTATGAACTTAACAGTTTCAGCTCTAAGTTGTGATATAATGGCATTATCTAAAGTAGTGTGACTTTTCTCTTCTGAGCTTTGCATGGCAGGTGATTTCCCTGCCCTATTTTCCATGGAAATCTTACCCATGTGGTGATACGGTTGCTGCTCATTTTTATCAGATTCATCATTTCAGTATATTACAGAATCATTTAGGTTGGAGAAGACCTTTAGGATCATTGACTTCCACTGCCAACCCAACACTACCATGTCTACCATTAAACCATGTCTCTAACCACCACCTCTACATGTCATTTGAACACCTCCAGGGATGGTGACTCAGCCACTTCCCTGGGCAGCCTGTTCAATGCTTGATAACTCTTGGTGAAGAAATTCTCCTAATATCCAATCGAAACCTCCCCTGGCACAACTCGAGGTCATTTCTGCTCGCCTTATCACTTGTTGAATGGGAGAAGAGACCAACACCAACCTTGCTACAACCTCCTTTCAGGTAGTTGTAGAGGCTGTAGGAGCAGCCTCTTTTTCTCCAGACTAAACAACTCTAGATCCCTCAGGCGCTCCTCGTAAGACTTGTGCTCCAATCCCTTCGCCAGCTTTGTTGCCCTTCTCTGGACACACTCCAGCTACTTGATGTCTTTTTTTGTAATGAGGAGCTCAAAACTGAACACAGTATTCAAGGTGTGGCCTCACCAGTGCCGTGTACAGGGGCACAATTGCTTCCCTGCTCTTGCTAACCACACCATTTATGATATAGGCCAGGATGCTGTTGGCCTTCTTGACTATGTGTGCATACTGCCAGCCTCTATTCCTGAGGTGGGAGCATGTTATTGAGATTTTTGGGAGTTAAACAAAAACTGAAGGGTTGAATGACTTGTTGAGGAATGTGCTGGCAGGGGAGAATTCAAGCATCAAGGCCTGGTCAACAGTACAAGATGGGATTGGAGGAATCCAGTTATGCCCTGGGAAGGGGTAAACTGCTGTGACATGAAGGAGGGTGAGTGGCTATACCAGAAGTGAGACTTGTAGCACAAACTTAAGTGACTTCTCTGAAGTTACAAAGGAGGAAGTCTGAGACAGTTTGATATTTTGAACTAATGTCTTAATCCCTGGTATCTGGGACTGCTGACCTGGATCCATAAAATAAGCAGTATTTTACTTGATTGTTTTGTTTGGTAAGATATTACTTACTGGCAAGTGTTGCAGGCACAGAAACCAGCATCATGGTTACTTGTCAGTGCTGGCTACTATTACAGGAAGGGAGTGGTACTGGTAGTTACCAGAGGAAAGAACGTGTATATAGTAGCAACCAGTGTCTGAGGGCGGCTGACTGAAGGTTCTCCTCATTCTGTGGATCTGATAAGTGTGGCTTGCAAGGGCAAGGCATTCTCAGGTGTTGGTAGCCAGCGTTGCCTCGCTCAGCTTTGCAAGCTGGGTGTTAATGAAGGGTCCCTTCTACATCGTGTTGCCTGTGCTGAGAAGGCAGCTCCGCCAGCCTTTGATGCCAGGGTCTGAGTTGTTGTTCCCAGACTGCCTTAAGTGACAGCGCTGGTTTCTTTGTCCAGTGCTCTGTGCTTAGCTAAAGCTCACCTCATAACCTTTCAGGAAGGCCTCCCAAGGAGGACAGCACTTTCTCGTTGTTAACATAATCAACTTGTATTTATTCAGCTGAGAGGCAAGACTGTAATCAGTGCTTAGAAGAGTGCAGCAGAAATGCTGTTGACTCAAAAGCAGTAGGAAGAGCTGCTTGGTTATGGGCAATAATCTATGGCATAAATTATTTACAGTGTGCTTTAATTGTCAGGGCTCTTGAGAAGAAAGGAGAGTTAGTTGTGTCCTAACAGCAGGGCTGGTTTGCTCAGCCTTGCAGGGAGAAAGGTAGAGGTGAACACAGGAAACATGATTCATTTGAACAAAATGAGTGTGGGCACTCACTCCTAATACATAGGGAGTTTCTGTAGTCACATTCTGGCTGTTCATGGCCATCCTGACTTGGCAGGTCACTTAGTTTTTGTTGGGAGTAGCAGTGCTCTTTTCCCATCCTTAGCTGTGGTGGAGAGCTGCTGTGAAAAATGCTGTGTTTTCAGAGAAGACTGCATGTCCATGCAAAAGCACAATTTCACGTATTTGGGTCCCAAAACCGTGCAGACATGACTGCCTGGATGAATAATATATTGAGATATACTGAGCTCCGTGGAGCTAAATGTGCATGTGCCATTTATGTGTATGTGCTATATGTAAAATAAGGCCTGTGGTTAAATGTCTTCGAGGATTTGGCTCATAAGTCGTTAATCAGTTGTAAAGCACTTGGTAAATGTACAGAGCATTATGATTTTGCAGAACACAATGTGACTGTACCCTGAGACAGGGTAACCATGAAGTCATTCTTTGAAAATCCAGGTGCTTAGCATCCTGCCTGAGTGCTTTATAACTGATTGGGGTAGAGATCTTAGAAGACTATTCATAGGTACATGAGATTGTTTGAGAAGGTACAATACTGGAGAGTTTTCAGTCTGTACAGAAGAGAAATTACTTTTAAGAACATTATGAATTTTTATGATATGAACCTTCAAATGGTTCTCGGGTATTTGGGGTAAATACGGTGATTTTTATTTATTTTCCTCCATTCAACAAGATATATTTAACAGTGTTGTACACAAATGTTTTCAAGTTGTTCTTAGATGCTGGTAAACTGTACTTTAGCATCTGAAAAGAATAGCTGAGCAGTTAATATCATATTTTCTGACATGAAAAGTACCATACTAGTAACTGCAACATCCTGTCAACTGTTTAGGTAACCTAGAGTATTTCCTACAGAGGAAAAGGTGCATGCATGAGTATTCTCCTAACTGTGCAAAACACAGAGGCATCTATAAAGAAAACAAATGCTATGAACACGTGGCCAAAAATAGGAAGTGCATGCAAGTTACTTTAAGGAAGCCAAGTGCTGCCCAGGAGAAATTTATGAAGCACCTCCTACTTGAAGCGCTTCAGCCTTCCTTCAGGGTGTTGCTTCTTCTCTCTGTAGGGTCTGGAAATCTGACAGCTTTCCACTCCTTTTTGAAAGCATAACACCTTCTGGATTAAATATTGAGACACGCTCTTTGGAGGCCCATTCAGTAAAGGGTTTGAAGATTTGATCCAGAGCACAGAAGGCTGTATACTGTAGGGCAAGGGGCAGTGTCAAGGGATCCAGGGCTTTGGTGGATTATGTGACTGGTAGTTTTGCTCACTGAAACTTTAATCTTCTGTTTTGAAGCTGGAATAGAAGAACGGAACAAAAAGGCTTACACTAATGACTTTTTTTTAATTCACTCTGGCATTGAGAGGGTGCTGTGCAAAATTATTTGCAGTTTGGGTGGTTTTGAATGGAAGAATGCATACACCAAGTTTAAATAAAACTTGTTATTGAAACAGCTGTAATGTTACAACTTTTGGGAAGATTTTCTGCAGTGATGAGCTATGATGGAAATGGTTTTTTATTTCTTATATTGCTCTTTGACTTGTGTGGTACCTACTTCTTAAAATAATGAAGTCACTTTTGCAGTAGGAATGCTTTTGACAAGGCGAAAGGAAGTGAAGTATTGCTACAGAAGGCAAGGCTGTGGAGAGGGGGCGTCTCAAAAGTCAAGTAGAGTGGTTAATAGGATATAATAGGTGCATGTGCCTAATAAAAGCTAAAACATCCGTTGAGGTGGTCCTACCAGTTGCATTCTTACAGTAATCATAGAATCATAGAATATCTTGAGTTGGAAGGGACCCACAAGGATCATAGAGTCCAACTCCTGTCTCGGCACAGGACAACCCCAGCATTCACACAGTGTGTCTGAGGGCATTGTCCAAATGCTTCTTGGTTATTGTCAGACTTGGTGCCAGAACTTCTTCCCTGGGGAGCCTTTTCCAGAGCTCCACTACCCTCTGAATGAAGAACCTTTTCTATTTCTTCCTCTTTTATCCCTGAGAGTCTAAAGATTGGCTGGAAGAAATGAGCACAGCCTAGCAGGCTAGCTCCAGGGGCATGGGCCAAGAAGGACAAGAAAAAGAAAAACTGAGCTCACATGCTCCAACTAACATGGAGAAATTGGCTCAGGAGTTCCTTCCAAGCTTATTCTTTGAACTTATGTCCTGTGCCTATAGCAGCGCCAATTCAGCAGACTCAGGAGGCTGCCTGTGAAAGTCCACTCAACTGCAAAAGTCCATGGGGGCTGACTTTGGGGAGCAGGGTGCAGGCACTGGCTTTTGCTGTCCCTTTGGATCAGAGGTGAGTGGGCAAAAAGAGCCATGCAGGCATTGTGTGCAGGCCTGCTGGACTCTCTGATGCTTTGCCCCTCTCTGCTTCCCTGCTGATGTATTGCCCAGGAGCTGATGATTTCCTCTAAACATGTTCCACTTTCTGTTTAGCTGAGCTCTTGTGCATCATCCGAACAAACCCTATCAGGCTGCTCTGTGGGGAAAGTCTGGCCTCTGATGTGACAATTAGGCATTTTACTGGCTTCAGCAAAGACTTTGAATACCTCTCTGAACAGACCCAAGATAAGCGTTCTCGTAATAAAGTGAGCTGAAATTCACTTAGGTGCCTCCTCTGCTGTGCTTTCTGAAAGTGTAAAATAAACCTTGTTAAGCTGCACAGTGTAATAAACCCCCAAACCTTATCTTGCCCTTATCTCCCACAAGTTCTCTGGTATCTATAATATTTTGATAGTAGGTGTCGAAGGCTAGGAATAGCAAAGAAATGAGCTTTTTGGCGGTTTGCTGTGGATGTTCCTCATCATGAAGTTTACTAGTTATTGCCATTCATCATCTACTTTTTCTTTTCTTTAGCTGTTCATTCACAAATCTGATATCAAGTTGTTAGTTTTGAGAACCAGTGTATTCCAGTTTGTACATAATATATCCAATGATACTTAGCATTGATTAAAAAGCCAAACAAAGATTTTGGTGAAGTATTTCTAAGTTATATGGGAAAGACAGTTATGTAACTCATCATTTATAAACTATATAAATGAATCTCATGCTTGGATTTAGTGGCCTACTGATCTTGACATAGTTATTGCTACATTAGTAGCGGTTACTATGAAGTCATTTAAATATCAGATTAATATATTTTTCATTACAGAAAGCTTTTGTCAGCGTTTCAATGAGTTTGTGCCTTACAGAGGACACAGAATGAGATTAGCAAACTTTGTAGAGCATTAGTGTAGTGTAAAGTTTTAGTAGCAGCAAAGAATTAATTTCTATAAACAATTAAAGAATTTCTAAGAATTCAAATTAGGGTTCACATCAATTTGATAAAATTAAAATAAAAGACATATCAGTGTTTTTTTTTAAAAAGGTCACGATTAAATTATTTGTCAGATGCAAAAGAAGACATTATTGTAAGTTCATCAACTACTTGGTGACTTGAAAATTGTCCTGTAAAGTGTTGACGTATTACAGGGTCAGCAAATAATGCTGCATTAAATACTGTGGTTTTTTTGGTTGTGGGTTTGTGGTTGGCTTTTTTGTTTGTTTTGGTGGTTTTCATTATTTTTTTTTTCTGAAATGAACCGAGTATCTGCTGAGAAAATAAAGTGATTTATGAATCATGGGATTCTGTGATGGTTGTTGCTTAAGTTTTCTGAATCTAGCCAAGGATTTTCTTGAGAAGTTTTCTAGAAAGTCTGAGGCTTGTGCAGGGGTTGAGGTCCATCTCTGATAGATAATTCCTGTCCCTTGGCTACAAAGTAGAAATCATTCCTGCTCCGTAGCTGCCCTGGAGTTCTTTCTTCCTTTTGTAGCTGACTAAACTCTTTTGTTTTTTTTTCCTGCCTTTTGGGATTAAGGTATAAATCTTTCTGCTCATTTCCACTGTATGGGAAGTTCCCCATAAACATTATTTTATCCTTTTGACTTCACTGCAAAGAAAGAAAATTTTGCAGATGGGCAAGTCACTTTTCTTCCCCTGCAAAGAACAAAGCTCCTCTTAAACCCAACGAGTTGGTCACAGTACCATCCAGCATCTCATGGCAAACTGTCTCTGTCATGATCAGCAGGAACAGGGAGGTGATTGTCCTACTGTACTCAGCACTGGTGAGGCTGCTCCTCAAATACGGTGTTCACTAAAAGAAAGACGTTGGGGTGCTGGAGCACCAGAGAAGGGCAACGGAGTTGGTGAAGGGTCTGGAGCATCAGTCTTATGAGGTGCAGCTGAAGAAACTGGAATTGTTTAGCCTGAAGAAGAGGAGGCTGAGGGGACGAGACCTTATTGGCCTCTACAACTAACTGAAAGGATGTTGAAGTGTGGTGGGTGCTGGTCTCTTCTCCCAAGTAATAAGTGATAGGATGAGAGGAAATGGCTTCTAGTTGTGTCAGAGAAGGTTAGCTTGAATATTAGGAAAATTTCTTCACCAACAAGGTTGTCAAGCACTGGAACAGCTGCCCAGGGAAGTGGTTGGGTCACTGTCCCTGGAGGTATTTAAAAGCTGTAGTGTACCTATGGCGATTAGTGGTGGATTGGCAGTGTTGGGTTTGCAGCTGGACTCAATGATTTTAAAGGTCTTTTCGTACCTGAATGATTCTTTGATTCTATGATTATAATGCTTAGTAATTACATTAATTGAATTTAAATTAAATTAATTACCATCAGTAATTAAAAAAAGAATCCACAATGATTCTGGATGTTCCCCATTCTCTTTTCTTTTTAAATATAGCCTTTATGATGTAGCTATGCTGAATGTGTTTAATCTGCAATAGAGGATTCTATGCAAAGTTGTCCGAGCCACGCAGCTCAATGTCAATCTGCAGCAGATCCCAGACTTGTGCTGCCCTCCAGCAGTCTCACCTTCCGCCTAAAGCTGATGTGTCAGCAGTGGTATGCTTGAGTTTTGAATTAATTAGGTGTCCTGCTACTCAGCTTGTGGGCTTAGTTGAATTCATGAATTAATAATGCTGTGATTTCCGTGGAGAAAGGAAGGTGATATGTTGGCTGTCCGGCAGGTTTTTTAAATTTTTATTTCTTGCAAGTTTAACTTACTGAATGGATGGCCATAAAAACACCGTTATTGGGCAAGTATTGTATAATTATGATTATTTTCTGAATAAAATTGTTCCTTCCACCTTTTTCCCTTTCTATAGTAGCATTTATTTTAGAGACAGGTTTTTTGGTGGCTGTTTTAGTGGAGGTTTGATTTACATGTTTTGTTTCAGTTGGAAAAGCTTTGATACTATGAAAAAGCCTGTTGTTGTGTGTGTGTTTTTTTTCTGTAGTTCTTCCTGTATTGCTTTTTATAATTTTTTACAGTAGTACCCAGCATCTGCTTTTTGAAAACTGCAAGAACACAAAGAAACAAGTAGGGCTTAGGGCATTTTGAGCCTGGCAGGCTTCGGGGTGTCAGGGAAGGACTGGCTATTGGGACAACAGGTTTCTCATTGCTGTGAAGGCTCATGGATGTTGCACTGGGGAGGCTGGACATGGCCGTGGGCCTTCTACTTTCAACTCATGTAGTTTTCTGAAGGGAGAAATAGATGCAGACACAGGATAATAAAAATTAAATCCTACAGCACACTTGAAGACCTATTTGGTAGGTGTATATGCCTCTACAGAACACATAGGACAAAGCTCAGGAAAACAGGGAGTGACTGTGAAGTGCTGTGATGATTGTTAGTTTATTTTGAAAAGTGTACATCTCTTGCATGTTCCTGTACAGTCCTCCCAGACTCTAG
This sequence comes from Dromococcyx pavoninus, assembly GCA_033558185.1. Classification (NCBI taxonomy): domain Eukaryota; kingdom Metazoa; phylum Chordata; class Aves; order Cuculiformes; family Neomorphidae; genus Dromococcyx; species Dromococcyx pavoninus. The sequence continues at coordinate 762,093 of JAUMJL010001081.1, read as the reverse complement.
AATTATTTTTTCTTAACTGTTACACATGCTGTGTTGTTTAGGTCTTTCATTTTCACAACAAAGTGGCAAGAGTACTTCAAGAAACTTATTGACAATCTTTCAGTTAAGTTCACTCATTGTAAATTTCTTCAGTACTTTGAGTTCCTAGCAGTTTGCCCACTGTAAGAATAAGAGCAAATACCTTTAATTCGAATCCCTCAGAATAAAATTAGCCCTTTTAAGTGGACATACGTGGCAGCTGTATTTGCTGAGGATGGCCATACCCCTTCAGTAAGGCTACATGTTGAATTCCAAAGAGTAAATGATGATTGATCTTCGTATGTTAAAGTTTGAATAGTGTCTCTTTTTTTCCTGTTGCTCACCTGACCCAAGGTGAACTGCTTGACATTGTATGGAGACACCATAGCCTTCTATGGGCTGCATCAAAACAAGCATGGCCAGCAGGTTGAGGGAGGTGATTGCCCCCCCTCTCCTCCGCCCTCGTGAGACTCTACCTGGAGTACTTGGCCAGTTCTGGAATCCTGAACATAAGAATGGTATGGAGCTGTTGAAATGAGTCCAGAGGAGGGCCATGAAGATGATCACAGGGCTGGAGCACCTCTGCTGTTAGGACAGGCTGAGAGAGTTAGGCTTGTTCAGCCTGGAGAAGAGAAGGCTCCAAGGAGACCTTATAGCCGCCTTCCAGTACCTGAAGGGGGCCTACAAGAAAGCTGGGGATGGACTTTTTACAAGGGCAAATAGTGATAGGATGAGGGGGAATGGCTTTAAATTAGAAAGGGGAAGATTTAGATTAGACATTAGGAAGAAATTCATCACAATGAGGGTGGTGAGACTCTGGAATAGGTTGCCCAGGAAAGTTGTGGATGCTTCTTCCCTGGAGGAGTTCAAGGCCAGGTTGGATCTGGCCTTGAGCAGCCTGGTCTGATGAGAGATGTCCTCACCCATGGCAAGGAGATTGGAACTGGATGATCTTTAAGATCCCTTTCAACCCAAACCGTTTTATGATTCTAGATTGGATCTTTATTACAGAGGTCTTACAGGAAGTAGTAAAATCATGAGGAAACCCTTGGGGATAGAGTAAAGGAGAGGATGATCAAGAAGGATGCTTCTTCTGAAAGAAGGTAGTGAGTAGCAAAAAGTGCATAATCTCCCTGGCGAGGCAGGACTGGGATGGAAATCACCTTGCTTTTCTTCCCTTATTATAGTTTTGTACGTTGAGCGGCAAACGGTTAGAGCTAATGAAGTAACCATGCTGGCAGGTTCAAAATAATCAGGAAGTATGTTACTAAGTACATTGCAAGTTTATTGAAATGGTAGTTTATTTATATAGAAACCATTCATGAAATCAGCAGTTCTTTAACTTCTTTTGCTGCTCATCAGGTGCCTTTTTGAAGCAGGAATCTGGCTTTCAAGCTCAGCATTCAAAGCATGTGTCTCAAACATTGCATTCCTGCTAAGGGTTGTGGTCTTTTCTTGGCAATGGTGACATTGGATAGAAGTGATTTTTTAACTGACTTAAGCATGTTTTTCTATATGGCCTAGGTTATCTTTCAATTTCTGTTTTTTAAGCAAGCAGCAGTGTTGAGGAATTATTTAGAGAAGCTTAAAAAACAGGTAGACTGGCCAAACAAAAAATGAACTAGACCTTTAAAGTATTTATTTGATTTTAACGCCTGGTGCCTGTTATTACCAGCAATGGTTAAATGACCTGTAGTTGATCTCCTTCATTTCTTTGAAGGTTGGTTTTGACTGTTTTCTGTACTGATATGAAAGGAAGTTCCCAAACAAGTTTGTGTGATTTACATTCTGCTACATATGCCTCCCTTGTTTCTTTTCCCTAACCTGCTGACTAAAAGGACGTGACCCCATGGGGCGCAAATAACTTGCAGACCTTGTAAATCAGTGGCAAGTTAAATCTATGCTAATGTTTCTTAAATAGATGCAGATACCTCTTTTAGGTCTAAACATAGAAAGCCTGGGTGTCTAATGAATTATGTGACTTTTATGTCAGACAGTTGTTTATATAATACAGTATAAAAATTTTATAAGTTATCTGGGCACTGTTTCAGCAAAGTCGGTTAGCACGTGCTGAAATCCAGCTATTCAAGCAGTACCTGTACTTCAGCATAGGGTTATGTGTTCTCAGTAAAGAGCTGAAGTATTTATATTTGTTTATTTATTTATTTTTAATTTGAAAGAGTCTGTGTGACTAGAAACTTAGTTGTGCTGTATGAATTGTTTTATGTTTGTTCTTGATGTCTTAGTATAGTTTGGGGTAATTTTTTTTTCTGTGCAGTCATTATTTAAACATTACCAGTATTAAGTCTTAGTTAATAATTGGTATTTTGTCACTGAGCAAACTTGTGTCTTTCAAACGGCTCAGAAACTGTTTTTCCTCTGAAGTGACAGGAGCTATTTGGGCGTATCATAGAATGAATCATAGAATGGTTTGGGTTGGAAGAGATCTTAAAGGTCGTCGAGTTCCAACCCCTCTGCCCATGGGCAGGGACAGCTCCCATCAAAACAGGCTGCTTGTCTGTTCAATTACTTTTGAACGAGAAAGAAAGGTGTGATCCTGCAGCGGGGTTCTTCTATGGATTGCTTGACACTAGGGAATATTAAATACTGCCTAAAGTCTACCGAAGCACGTTTCCTTCTATTTAGGGCTTTTGATGGTGATGAAAACCAGCATATAACCAGGGGTTTTCTTTCTGACTCTGTATCAGAGGTTATCAGTGTTTTTCTGAGCTGTGAATTCGCACAAAGCAGCTTTTTCTCAGCAAAAATGTTGCTGAAGCGCAACATAAACCCAGAGAAAAATGGACATCCTGGGGTTTACCCAGACAACTTGTAAAGAGATGGACTCCAAAGGACTTTGCCTATTAGTACTACAGTTTGCAGGGATCAGACAGCTCTGGGAAAGAAACTCACAGGAAGGGCAGAGCTGACCCAGCCTGGGGTTATATTGATGGATACTTTATAGTCAAATGGTTTCTTTCAAACATCTGTGTCTGGAGTAGTTTCAGAGGGGTGCTGAAGCTGTTCATAAACTTAGGGCGTCTGTGGTGTTTGTTCTTATCCTGTTTGCTGGATATCCACGACATTAGATCTCATAGATCTGTGTTGCACCCTAAAAGCCTGTGTGCCACGTCGCAGCTTCAATAGTTTTTCTTGTTTTCTTCATGTGTGTAGCCATTGGCTTTGCACCTTTTCTTCCCCTGATGTGTTAATATCTCATTGTGTAAACAAGCTATATGGAAAAGGAAAGTTGTGCTTTGCTGTCAAAAACCTTGATGGGAGCTGCTGTCTTACTGGGATGTGTGCAGCAGGAATGACAGCTTGCTAGAGAAGTTGCTGCAGGGCAGGAAAGGCAATGGAGCTCCTAATGGTTTTATCCTGGCAGTGGTACATGCAGTGAGGCACTGAATCTTGCATCCTTCAGTAAAGCAACTGTTCATGAGGGATGTGGCTGTGTTCACCCAAATCTTAGTCAACTGAGGATGAAAGCTGTTAACAGCTGTTTCATTAATTGCCTTACATTCAAAGCGAGTTGCTTTTAACTCTCAGTGAATTGGCTAGGATCACTTGCACAGATGTCTCTTCTGTATGTGTTTTCTGTGATGGCCAAGCCCTTTGAAATTTTATGTTGAATTCTGACAAGAAATTTGTAGGTCTTTCTGTTTGCAAATATGTGAGGTACCGGGTATGATTTTAGTATTGTCCAGTTTCTTAACTGGGGGATTCTTTTCTGTACTGCTAGTTTTTCAGCAAGCAGAAGATCTGAAGGATTTATTAAATAATCCTTCATAAAGATTCATGTCCGCAGTTGTATTTCGAGTATTTCAGATTGAATTCTCATCTCTGTACATGGAAGTACTCTTTCCCTGTGATAGAAGAGAATCTTATCACCTATTTGTTCAAATTTATCATTGAAACAATTAGTGTGAAAAAATACGAAGCAAATGACTGTTACAAAAAGAGTGTAAAACAGTAACTAAATCAGATCTGCATCAAGAACTCTCCAAGGTAAAATTTTGGATATTAACTTTGTCTTTGGGAAAAGTTTCTTTTGAAGACCTTGGTAAACCCCCTCATTTTTATAAGGAATTTAAATGGTAAATGCTTGCAGGAAGCCATGCTGTCACATCTCAAATGTAACGTGGAGCGAAATAATAACAGGTAGAAAAGTTTTTAGTTCTATCTCTATCGTAGCAATGCTGAAGTTTATAGGAGTATGGAGAAAAGCCATCAGAGGATAAAATTAATATTATCTACCAGAAGTAATAATTTTTATTTTGCTCCATCAAAGCACTAATTAGATGCAATCTTAAAAAAATCATGATTCTTTTATTCTCAAAGTAGCTTTTTGTTCCTTTTACCACCACCTATATATTTACTAAGGCCCTACCTTAATAAACTCCAGTTTATTAAACAGCTATGCTAATGCTGATCATATCTTATTACTTCTAAACCCAGTAGTACTCACGTGACAGCAATCCTGCATTTATTCAGTCTGCTTCCTGAAGGTTTAATTCACAGAACAATTTGTAATGTTTACCCAGTGAAGTATGACAACTTGAAACATACAAGTCCAAAATAAAATTATCCCCCCATCCAGTCTTGTTCTGGTTATTCTGTGCCTATTTACTGATTCACTATTATGGAATTCACAGGAAAGAAATTGTTTCAAACACCTGTCTTGCAAAATACTAGTAAATGGCGGGGAGAAAGGAGTAGATTTACTATAGATTGTGTAAAATTAGTCACATCTGTAGCCTGTGAAGGTTGTAGAAGGTTATAGATTTAAGACATTCTGATAATGTGAGATGAAAAAAAAATGTGCAAAATAAAAAAGTGGAAAAGTAATTGTTTTGTATTAAAAAACATGAATACAGAATGCTCTTAAATTTATTCCTAGTCCTTTATGCAGGAAAGGTTTTCTAATGTGTCCAGAGAAAATGAATGGTTGTGTCGTCTTAAATAGAAGAAATTTTTCTCTACTAGTAATCTTGTCTTTCCAGGAAGTAAGCAATGCTCTTAAGGTTGTAAAGTCATTGCTTTAGAGGGGAAAAGAGAAGACTCAGTGAGACACAATTTTAAAATATATTAGAAGATGGAGTTTTTGGAAAGGGAGGAAAGGTGGGCTTATGGTTTTTAATTTTGTGTAATACTTTGATTGGGGGTTACTTTGATGTTTGAAGTTGGCAATAGTGTCTCCAGGACGAACAGGCTGGTTTTAAAGGGATTAATTTATGTGACAAGTGCTAATATTGAAGATTGGTTCTATGCTGGATTTATGCATTTGTTGACGTATTAATTCTGACAACTCTTGAACAAAAACACTAACCAACTAAAAGGCTTTTAATCCTTATTTAAACTCCTGGAGATTTTGAGGTGGCTTTCTTAGTGAGGGGCTGCACAACATGCAATGGGGATAACAGTCTGCTAAGAAAGGAGTAATTTTTAGTGTTAACAGAAGAGTCAAATTAAAAAAAGAAACAAACACTAAACTCAAACTACATGGCATTATTAAATTGTCCAAACAAAGGCCTGACCACCAACAGCCAAGTTTTACATTCCTTAAGTTAAAAAATGTTTATGATGAGAATGCTGATGTTCAGTGAACTTAACAGCTCTTCTGCAACTCTGTAGGGCTTTCCTCTAGGATAGAGCTGAATAAGCTAAAAAGTATTCCCTCCATCTTCTGCAGGATAGGACTGCACAGATCCTGCCCTCTTATGGTTTTCGAACTGTGCTATTTTAGTTTCGGCACTCATGCTGATGTTCAGCTGGCTACGAGTGACTAATTATTGTGATTATATGCATGCAGACTTCATCACTTTTTTCTAATGGAGCTGGCAGTGGAGGAGAAGCCTGGCATTTTATCTACTGTATAATTTGCTTGGTTTTATGCTTACTACAACAACTTGCGGAATGAGTGCCGAAGTGGGACGTAGATGAACAACAAGGGGAGGGTGGGTGCGCAGGCATGGTGGTCACGCGTAGTCATTGCACGTATCCAAACCTACCTATCAAACAGGCCTTGGGAAGGCCAAAAAAGTGAGAGCAAATTCTCAGGAGGTCTAAACAGCCTGCCAAGGGCTATTACAATCAAATGATGGTACAGTATGTTATGAAAACACTACATTCATCCACTCTTCTGGGCATGTTCCTTGGCAGAGTAGATGGAGCTGTGCTAGAAGCCTTTTTCTCTCACCAAAGAAAAGTGAAGTTTTCAAACACATGCAGTGGGACCTCCTGAATCTGTTTTTCCACTTGACCTTTTATTGGGTTTTTAGTTGAAAAGCTTGTGATGATTGTGGTTGTTCATAAAGCACTGGTTTGGTTTTGTTTATGTTCTGATTTTGTGGCTTTTAGAGTGAACTTTGGTAGCATGTTCAGGTTTTTCTTTGCAAGCCTGATGTCCGTGCTCAGGTGGTTTTAGAGAATACAGTGGGCTCTGATATTGACATTAGGATGTGGGGTTTACAAAAAGCACTAGATATCATGAGACTTGGCAGTAAAATGGTGGAATGTCTGTTAACATCACTTCACAATTCTGCCTGAAGTGAACTCATGGAAATTCTCAGTTACCTCTGAAAGGTCACTGGATTGCAGTAGGAGCCATGGACTTGCAATAATATTGCAGTTTACTTATCCTTTGTTCTTCTGGAAGTTCTAGCATTGTGACAGGAAATTAATGTTTTCTTATCTGAAATTGAAAAAAAAACCCTCAATATTTTGGATTGTAATCTTAAAATGAGAATTATGAAATACTGTTTGGGGGAGCACTGAAATGTTAAATTTCAGTAAGATGTGAAACTTTTCTTTTTAAATTAATAGTTTAAGGTACTAAATAGAACTAAGGCATATGTCCATTCTTGTGAGTAAAGAGATAGAGGGCAAAACAATTGACATAGAAATATCAATGTCATTTTAGTTTAAAATGCTTATATGTCTCTGCATATCTCCGTGAAATGATCAGATACTGAGTTTGTGACAACACACTGGTTTTGTGTGTAGTGGGTTTTTTCTTTGGTTTTTGTTGTAAAGTATTAATTTGAAGTATTTTTAACAGTCAGTCTCTTCCTCTCTCCTGCCCCCTCTCTCTTTTTTGTTAGTTTTTTATCTGCCATGTGCTATATGTCTTCTTGCAAGATCACTGGGGATGGATGATATCTAAATATACTTTTTTCTCAGTTTTATCACAATGTGGCTCTGATCCTCATTGGGATTTGAATTTTCTTCAGGCTAAAAATGTTATAGAATATGATGCCTTTTGTGGAAAGGGCCTTTTCTGTGTATGAGAGGTGCTTTGAGCCTTCAGGAGAATCAACGTTTCTCCAAAATGTCCCAGTGGTTCAGCTGAGTAAGGTATCAGCCAAAGCCATGGGATCTTAAGTAATATGAATATAAAACAAATGTTTCTGCTTTTTAATCAGGTTTCACATGTATAATATATTCTCATGTTCTACTATGAGTTTTACATCCCCCAAAGAAGGATTTCAAGACAAACAGATATATTTGGAGTGCATTTAAAAATCTAAAGCTGAAATAAGGAAATGAAAATTTCAAGAAATACAATAAACACATCCAAACTGGCTTTTAAACTTTCTTCCATGCTAATAAAAGCAGTTCCTCCCATTTTGAATGGTTTCTAAGTATCTCTGCCACGTTTCAATGCTGGCACGCTAGAGAAGCCGTGTCTGCAGGAAGTGTCTGGTTTAATGGAGGCTGCTCCATGTGTTTGTGCTATGCTGTGTTTTGATCTCGAGCGGGGCTTGTGGCTGCCATGGATCACTAAAAGCAGGTGAGCAGGAGTCATAAACGGAGGCAGTAGTTGGAACTCCTGGGTGAAATCAGAGCAGTGCACGTACACTGGCTGGGTATTTCCTGGGAAGGTAAGAGTAAGCAGAACGCTTGAGTGAACTCTGTTCTGTCCTCGTCTAAGTACCACAGATTTCCTGATATTATCTGTTCTTCTGTTATTTTTAATTATAATGAGGTGTAGAAATCCAAAAGCAATTACTCACAGTATTCCATGTAATGGGTAGAGATTCTTGAACAAGCCTCGACCACTCTGGCTTGGATACCAGAGGCTGTGTCATCGAGAAAGGAGGAGGTGATAGCAGCAAATAGTGGCTTCATAGTACTGTGGCTGGGCTGATTTCTGAGCTACATCAAGTGTCTCTATATGCTGTGGTCATGCCATTTAAACATAACTATATATTGCCCAAGACACTAACCCTTTCAAAAGCTTTAAAATAAGCAAAGTAAGGAAATATCATGAGAAGAAGGTACTCTGAAGTAAGGGGACTTGCTTGGATTTACTGGCAAGGTCCTGAACAGACTAAGGTATGGTATGTCTCCATCAGGCTTCTCTCAGTTAGACAACACAGCACCTTTGTAGTTTGTTCCCTAATCATTCAGTAAGGCTGAAGAACAAAGGGGTGGATAAAGTAATGCTGGGTGTTGCTTCTCTTGACAGAGTGGCATGGATAGTGGTTTGGGGAATGGCAAGCAAGTTTCCTTTGTCCTCTTGTTTTTTGGAGTGTGCTGCAAATCATAATATTATGGAGAGCTTTCTGTCTGACATCTCAAATGCAGCCCAAAATGGTTTAAAATCTAGACTGCACTTATTGCAGCAGGATGGAGGCAAGTGTAGCATGAACCTAGCCTTATGGCTAATTCTGTAGTATTTCTATGTATGCAGAAGCACTGAACATCTGGCAATTGCATGCTGTTTGAGAAGGCACAGTGGCCTTTCTTTAGCAAGACTAAGAAGAAATAGAAATGTACTTGCACTTACTAGGTTACTATGATTTTCCCCTCCTTTACCATCTTCTATTTTTACTTCCTCAGTGTGTGTGAACTGTTTTGGATTTGTAGGTGTTCATTTCATTATTTTACAGTTTCGTGGCAGCATGTTTTTCTGCAGCAGAGGAATCTATGCATTGTAAGTTTTTCTTTTGAATATTAGTAGTACATAAATAAATAGAAATCATTAATTTTTTTTAAAGTACACATTATTTACATGTAGAATTCTGGGATTAGTATTTATATAAAGCAAACAATAATTTCCAGCTTGGGAATGTTATTGTTCATGTTACTGCACCTTACTGGAAGAAATAAGATTGAATGTACTGACTCATTTTAAGGATATTTTGGTTCTTCTTTCTTAGTTGAGCAACTGCTATGCGGTTTTTCTTTGTTGTTGATTATCATCTTTTACTGCTCATATCTTACTTGGCAGCTAATTCTATGTCCCTTATGTACCATGCTGTTCTGGATCTGTTGCTTGTGGGTGGGTATTTTTTGCTAGCCTTTTTTTTCATGGCTTGTATTAAATTCTTTTTCCCTCATTACATTTCCTGTTCTTCATCATCCCAGTGAGATGTATTAGTGGGAACATTTGTATAACTGAATTAGGATAGACTGCTTTTTATATGTATCCAACATGAATTCTGTAGATTCAGGAGACATTCTATGAGGACTGAATGCTTTGTTTGGACCTACCTGTGTCAAGCTGGGACTACCTACACCTGCAGACTTGCAGAACCCTAGGTCTCTTTTAGCATTGTATAACAGGTTGGCCTAAATTCCATCAGACTTCTGGCTAGTTGTAAGAAAGAGGGCCAGATAGGCAGAGACAGTCTGTAGGGAGTAATAACTATGAGCATGTGAGTAGAAATTAGGTCTCTGAGTCTAGATATTGTCTTGCAAGAAAATCCAGGCCTTAGAATGTCATTATTGAAGTTAGCTTTTACTAATTCTTATTAAATCTTACCTTTTCTCAGTGAAGCCAATCCAGCTGTGTAACATTTTAGCTAGGCTAGTGCTACATATAATTTTTGCTCTGCCACTTTGAGGGGATGACATGCTGGGTGTTGCTTCCCTGAACCCAGTCCCAGAACTTGTTTCCACAGAGATTTGCGGTGTCTTCAAGATTGCTCAGAGCGAGGAAATATAATATTGTTTAAGAGAAGCGAAGTGACTCTCCTTCCCCTTCAAAAAGTGAAGTTCACTGGTATTGTCAGTGTAGTGTAGGATATTTAACTGAAAAGTTACTGCAACTGCAACCTTGAAGTCTTCTGGCAAGAATTCCCTGTGACTAAATTTCAGTAAGCTCTTGTAAAAGCAGGGACAGACACCTGTATTAAAATCGGCTAAACCAGTGATGAATGAAAGAAACCTTTCAAAGAGAGGACAGATTCACTGAGTTCAGTCCCTGCTGTTACAGGCACCATACGTCCTAGAACAGTGCTCTTATATCAAATGAGATCTACCTGTAGGGTTCTTGCTGCCTTCACTGCTCCCATCTGATGTCTTGCTTCCATAGTGGTGAAGAACCTTCCAATTTCTGACAGATACCATCACAATTGCTTTCACTGTACTTGTTCTTGTGACGGTTAAACTCCTTGTAGATTTAAGTAGCTTTTCCCCTTTTCAAGAGTTACTAAATAAATAAGAGAGACATTTTCAGTCCCCTCAAAATGCAAATACACTGAGCTCTTTCTGGTGTCCTGTCCACACGACTAATTGTCTCTCCCCTTGACCATTTATTGATGAGACCTTTCGACTTAATGCTGAAGATTTTTGGCTCAGTGTCCTAGGTGAAATTTTGAGTTCTGTAGTAGTTTCTTACCCACCTTAAATTTATTCCTGCCTCCAGGATCCCAAGCAATACTGGTGCATGCTGTAGGGTACTCGGCTAGCGTATTTCCTTCATCTAAGAAATGAACTGCTGTGTTGAGAAAGAGCATCATGTTGACCTGGTGTGTTTCTTTTTGGTGCTGGCAAACTGATGTTATTTTTCAGTCTTCTCCTTCAGCCTCCTTCTTTAATTATGCTTCCCTTTACCAAGTGTTGCAATGCTATATGTTTCTACTGAGGTCATTTTTATGCGCAGTAGTTGCTTGGATGACTTATTTTTGTTTGCCACTTCCTCTGCCTTTTTATAAAATCTAATTACTGTGTTTGTTGAGTGTTTTCAGAGCAGGTACCACCCTATACTTAATAGTTTTATTAAAGTTCTTGTATCTAGCCCTGCACTTTCATTTGCCAGTTCTTCAGGAATCCATAGATGGGGATTATTGAGTTTTTTGAGTTTCGAGTGGATTAAACTCTGGGTTTTGCTTCTGTTTTCATGTTCTCTGCCTCGTAGGCATCTTGGATTTCCCAGGCTGTAAAATAAGAAATTTAATTCCTTTTGGAGACTATTGAAAGTCACCTGTAGGGCCTGTTGGAGTCAGATGCTGTGCACAAGCGTTGTGGCATGCTTAAGTGAAGTTTTCATTTCGTTGTTTAAATGTAAGGATAGCAATGCCATGGAAAAGTGTAAAGCTGTGCTTTGGTTTTTTTTCACTCCAATGGAGTATTTATCCTGCGTCTCTATACCCCTCCATGCAGTCATTCATGCTAAGTTGGAGCAGCAGTAATTCCTTTTCTGGGTGCTTTCTCCATCATTTGGTGATGTGCTGTCTAATAGGCAACCCTTTTAGCCACCTCATCCTTTTGACCAGGAGGAGGGTTGTGCCTGTGCTGCTGTTGTGCTGAGCTCTATCAATAATAAAGGAAGCATTTTCTCAGCTACCTTTCAGGATTTTACAAGGACAAAAGAGGTAGAAACATGTTTGATTAATGAAAAATGCTATTTCCCCAACAAATGATAGACCCCAAAAGATGCTCTCAGAATGTGTGGAGTAAAGCTAGGTGTGAGACGTGAATGATGGCAAGAGATTGACTCACTTTGCTAAGTTTAAATGGTTTGTGTGGTTTCCAGTTCATGATGTGTTAAAGTCCATTCAGATTCATAAGCAGCATTTCCCCAGATGATGAGGTGAGTGAACCCAGCTTGTCTGTGGTTTCGCTGGGGAACTACAGAGCAGGCAAGGACAGGTAAGAAGACAAAGGCAGCATCAAAAGAGTATTTGAGGAAGGGTTGTGACTTTGTGTGGTGTTTTTTTTCATTGACGACTTCTGTTAAAATAAAAACATTTTGAAAAATTGAAGCTCAGCAGATGGCTTCATAATCTGTTGTTGCGACTGTGAAGATGGAGGCTTGAGGGGACTTCTGGAAGAACTTGACACACTCTGACAGAGGAGCAGTACAATGCGTTTCTCATTTCTTCCAGTCCCTCCTTCCCTTCCATCTGCCCTCTGCAAAGGATACAAAGCCCGTAGAATTCAGACTAGTGTTTACAGAGGGAGGCTGGAGGACTTCGAGGAGTAGGATTTTTGAAGCTGATGAAGCATCAACTCTTTAGCAATGGTGTTTTCCTTGTCCTTTTTCCTCCTGAATTCCTCTAGGGGCTAGGATTGAACCTTAAAAACTTTACATTTTTAGAATTTTAACATTTTAAAATGTAGAGTTTTAGAATCAGCAGAACTGAGGAGGCAAAGGCTGTCATTCTGAACAGGAGACTTTGTGCAGTGGGCATAATGCTATTGTTTAAACAATTGCCTGCCCCTAGACCTTTCTGTTTGGATTGCTGTTGGATAGGCTTGTTTGACTCCAATGTTTTTTGTCATTGCCAAGCCAACTTCTTTTAGCCTTTCACAGAGCAGAAAAGGAAAGCCTTGCTCACATTTTGAAACCTACTGTTGCCTAAAGCTTTAGCTTCCTGTGCTGTGCGGTAGAGTGTCTGATAATGAAAGATGAAAGCTTTCTATTTTTGTCTTGTGAATGTAGCTCATGTGTCATGGGCCAGATTGGTTGATTTTTGTGTGTTCCTTTGCACTGCTGCCTTTATCTTGGGAAAGGGGGGAAGGAGGGAATAGCAACTTCACTGAGATGCTAAATTTAGAGTGGTTAGAAAAAGTGAGGATGTGTATCTGGAGTCTTTCTAGCTTTTCAGACTCGAGGCACCTGAAGAGGCTGGTATGTGACCAAGCACACCAAGTTGAAAGGACGGTGCCTGAGCACCAGAACCCCCCTTGCCTTTCACCTCATTGATATCACAAGTGCTAAATCTGTGCACCCTGTGACACATAAAGAAAATCCTTCTTGCTTTGTCATTTGAAGTACACACTGCAGAGATAGCTGTCATTGGTGTGTTCTGATCTAGACAAGCTTAAAATACACATTTTTAAAATACAGTTCTGGGAGTGCTTAAATTCTGTGTGCTTAGTACACTAAAGAGCTTGAAACAACTTTTTTATTTTATATAAAGTATTCTTAAAGATGGACAGCATATTTGTGGTTTGTTTTTTTTTTTTAGCTGTGCAAAGTACAGAGATGATGTTGAAATGGAAAGGGGAGAGTGCAAGAAGAGGACATAGAGGAGAGGCCATGATGTTCAGTGCCTTGGTTGTCACATATTTTTTGCCTTAGATTCATTGGGGAAACTTGCTTATTTGAACTGTAGTTATCCAAGTACTTTTATTGTATGAGTGTAAAAGCAAAATATGATTTGTATTTTCTTCCTCTAAGGGCTATAGCCTAGCTGCAGAATTAGTGTTTTTTAATTATCGTTGTATGTATTGGGTCGTTCTCCCACCTCACTTTGCTGTCAGATATTCATATTTCCACATTCTTTTTTAGGATAATGGATACCTTTCATTAAAAACATGTCTGCACAAGTATTGTAGGATGAAATACCATGTCTATTCACACTATGTTCCTGCTGTAGGATTCTTTCTGTGGAGGCAGAAGCCTGCACACTTTCGTGTCCACTCTGAAGTGCTTCAGAGCATTTGCTTCAGAGCAAATGCTTCAGACCAAACCCGTGTTCTGCAGGAGGCTGTAGTTGAGGATGCAGTTCTGTCTGCAAACCCCAGCCAAGAAGTTCCATGGCTCGGCCTTCCCTGTCTTTCTCCTTCAACTGTTCGCTGCTGTCCCTTTCCAGCCTGCCAGTGTAACTCCTCAGCACGTGTTATCTGTGGGAGAAAACAGCCAGGACTGTTCTGGCAGATATCAGTTTAGGTGAATGCTACTGGATTTCACCTCCCTCTGAACACTGACACATCTGAATGGCTGAGATCCCCTGCAAAATAGTGCTGTTTTCATTGCAATTTGTAATAGGTGCTGCTTTTTGTGATGCTATGCCCAAACTACAGTTTCAGAGTCAGAATGGCTAAGATGTTCCATACCACACTGCCCTGTTCATTACGCACTGGCTGGCACTGTAAGCATGTTTATAGTAGGTCCTGCTTTTTGTGATGGCATTATCCAGATTACTGTCTTGTGAAGCCAGGTGTCAAGTTGTTTCTTTCTTTAAGAGTCTCCTTGGTGCTGCTGTCAGAAGGCAGCAGCTTCTAAGTAAATCTGCTGGGTTGCAGGTGTGTGTGTGTGAGAAGCATTCAGCTTGCCTGTGCTTTTGTACAGCATCAGGAGCTCCTTGTCAGGCCCTGCATGCGTTGTACAGAAAGAAGCGCCCAGCTGCTTGGGCAGCTTTTCCTGCTGAGAGTGGTGGTGTTCTATGGAAAAAGCTGTGTCTCACATGAAGCATCTGGGAAGGCTTTATTCACCTTATTTTCTAGAAAGCAAGAACTGCGCTAGGGCACACACAGTCATCAGAGGTTTCCTTGCTTTGAATGAGTGAGAAGATCTGCAATTATTTTTTTCACTTTTTCTGTGACAAACTCCCAGACTGCCAGGGTGAGACCATAGTACAAATGTTGAACAGTGATGCTTTGTACGAGAGCTAACTTCATATTTGTTCTGTGGTGTAAGTTCAGTGAGTTTTTTAACCTGGTTATGAAAATGTGAAGATTCTTATGTTTTGCTATTTCTCACTTATAGCATAGAGGGCATCTTACAGGGTGTCATTTTAATCCTTATAATTTAAGGTACTGTTTTCAGAAGACATATAAAAGTACATTTTAATCCAAATCAAAATGACAAACAGGAGTGTATGTTGGAGAGGTGTATTTAAAGTATCCTTAAAGTGAGTTGCTGTTCTGTTCTCCAAGTGCTCTGAGACAGAACAGGCTGTTGTTATAAAAGACCTTTGTACACTGCTTCCCCTCTTCTCCCCAGTGCTTTCAGGAGCTCACGTACCCTGGTATAATACATGCTTGACCTCGCATTTGGTAAGTAAAAGAAGTTTCATTGAAGTCATTGACATGAGCCAGATAGGGAGCATCAAGAGTAGAGGGTACAAGTAAGGAGGCCCTGTGTGCTGCTCTGGAGGGGCTGTGTTCACAAGTGATTGTGTGTGGATGCTCACAGGTAGTTGTCCCTGTGAAAGGAATTGCAGAAACCTTACCAGGTGACTGGCTAAAGAGTTACTGAATCTGGTTAAGCTCCTGCAGGAGGATCATTCACAAAAATAATTGGTTGTTTTCAGAGAGTGGGTTGTGTCTGGCCTGCTTGTTTAGCATGTGGTAGGGAGCTGTTTTGCAGTGCATTGCAGGCTGGTTTTATTGTGCTTCATACCTGCTTTTCCACATATGCATTTTTTTTCAGTATTTTTTCCTCGTAAATGCAATATATTCAGAATTTAAAAAAAAAACCCTCAGTAAGCCTGGTTCCTGGTGGCTGTGGGATTGCTGGAGGATTGCCAGTGGGGCTCACTGACTGAAGATAAGAATTGGAAAGCAGCAGTGTGTAAGTCTAGAAATAGGACATACTGGTACTTGGCCACATACAACTAGGACTGCTTTGTGAGCAAAGTCTGAGTGCCATAAAACAGATGGTAAAGCCTCTCAGTCTGAAAGGTGGTTTTGGCTTACAATCCACAACCACGCTCCCCAAGTTACAGAGCAAACTTCAAATCATGTTTGTGTTTTGTTTGGTGGGTGCTTCTTTTTTAATGTTGCCCACGATAGTTTGTGCTTTTCCCTTTTTCCCATCTTCCTATCCTCTTACAGTATGTGATGCAGTTATTTCTCTGCACAGTTACTGTTTTCTGTGGTTTTCTTCTTGTTCTCCTGCTTGCTGCTTGGTGTTATAGGGGAGGGCATTCAGCTCCTCCACCCATATGCTGCATTGATAACTTAAGCTGCCTCTTCAGATCAGAGCAAGGGAGATGTGGATATCTATAAAGGTATCTATAAACTCAGAAAAGGTCCCACACTGCATAGATGTGACATTCCATTGCTAAAATGGGCTTCCCAGAATGGGGAAGAGCCCTGTTGTAGGTTTAGAAGCAAAAAAAGTTGTGTAAAGTCACATGGGAGTTCTTTGTAGTTGGTACCTGTTTGTTAGGGATTTCCACCTTTATGACAAGTTAGACTTGTGGAGAGAAAAATGACTATAGGAATCAGCTGGGAATTACTAGAAGTGGAAACACCCAGAATCATTAATGAACTTTCAATATAATGTCTTTATTAAAGCATCTTTTTTTTTCCCTAAGAGGCAATAATAATGAGCAGCAGTACTGCTAATATTGGGTGGAGATTCTGAACAAAGGCAAAAAACACATTCAGCAGTAAATTACTGTGCTTTTTTGTTTGTTTGTGTGGTGTGTGTTGTTGAGGTTTTTTGTTTGGTTGTTTTTTTATAGTGACACCCCTAATCCGGTTTGGTATTGCACATCAGCACAGGAGGGACATGGAACTATTGGAGTGGGTCCAGAGGGGGGGCCATGAAAATGATCTCCCATACAAGGAAAGGCTGAGAGAGTTGGGCTTGTTCAGCCTGGAGAAGAGAAGGCTCCAGGGAGATCTTATTGCAGCCTTTCAGTACTTAAAGGGGGCAGGGCTGTTGCTGTTTAGACATTTTTCCACGGGAACTAAGGGAGAAATCATAACAGTTCAGCAAAAGTGAAAGCATGAAAAAAGTGAAATGTGTATTTACTATAAAACCAGTGGAAGCACATCCAGATGCAGAGATGGTGCTGCATGGAATGCTGGTGCTGTCTTTGTAGGAAGGAGATCTCATTGCTGTCCTACTGAGGAGTGAGGTTTCCTAAAAGCCTTCGAGCTTTTGAGGTGCATTTTGCATTCCGTAATACACAGGGGCAAAAAGCTGAAACATTCTGATGGTAAGTTTTTATAGTTTGTAGAAATGCTTTATTTAATCTCCATTCTTAGCAAATGTAATTGTTGCTAATGAAAATTTGAAGTTAATACTTACATGACCCAAGGCAAACAACTTTAAAACAAGCCTGTTCCTGAAATTTTCAGTTTCAGCAGATACCTGGTTTCAGAGAAAGTTTCAAATACCCATGACTCATGGACACAAATTAGAACAGTTTTATTGTTCCTAAGGGTACAAAACAATTTCTTTTGTTTTGTGCAGGGAGTCACAGGGCTGAAAAGCATGTCAATAGTGCTTTAAAGGTAAATGGGTTTAAGTGGTTCTCCAGGTACCACCTTGAGTTCGTGCACTGTTCGTTACTCGTGGAGATGGACTTTGGTTTGGTGTTGGAGCTCTCATGGAGTTACTTGTAATGAATGACCAAGTGGTTCATAAGGTTTATGCTGCCTGTGTCTTTGACTGACCTCCTCTGGAGTCATTGATGACAGAGAATGGTGAGTTTTCACCTTGATGCTTGTTAGGGACAGATAAAGACTGTTGATGGCCATGATTTAGTTGGAGATGTGACGCAGGATTGTGCAATGAACTGATCAGATCTTGCTTGACTCAGCACACTCTCCTGTTGCCCACGTACCGGGATTTGCAAAACATGCAGGCTGCTATTTCTTCCGCTTGACTCCTCAGCCATGTCAACTGTGCTCTGTCATACGGTCTTGTGGGGTATCCCAGCCTCACCATCAGACTGGCTCAGCGTCTGTGCCATCAGTGAATGTCTTTGTGGTTTCTGACTTCTCATTGCATTTAAGGTAAAATGAAAATGCCTTGCCTTCACTGTGAGCTAACCTGAGAACAGCTCAGCCTCATGAAGTTACAGGTGTTTTTATAAACAAAAATACCTATTTCCCTGGCAGTAAGGAAGGGGTTGGCAGTGCTTACTCTAGAGCCATAGCTGTGGATGTGGGATGGAAGCTCTTCCAGGTGAAACACTTCTGCCTGTGTGTAGTTGACAGCAGCAGCCATTACTTTGAATGTCTTGGCCGTCTGTAGGTCTGAAGTTGTTTCTTCCTGTTTTGGAGGATTTTTATGCTTAGGGTTAGGCATTCTGGCTGCACACATGCACACATGCAACTGCCTCTCTGTGCTATCCTCAAGCAGAGGTGAGTAGGGCATTTATGCTTCCCAGCTGCTGTGCATGGTGTTTCTCTGGTTTCAGTAACATATAGATGCAAAGGTGTGTGGATTTGCACAGCTGATTCCAAGTCGAGGTGTAAGAGTCTAGCTGATGGTTGACATTTCTTTTTAACTTCTCCCTTGGGAGGCAGCTATTTTTTGCTCAGGGCAGCCCGCATCAAGCAAGCAAAAGAATCGTAGTTACCTTGCCTCTGGAGTCCAAATATTTTAAGTTTCCAGGGCAGCTGGGAAAATGACTGAGTTCCCTGGTATCTCCTTCCTCAGAGGCATGGATTTGATATTGTGAAGGGTGTGGACTGCAGCTGACTTTGCCAGTAACTCTGCTTGTCTGCTGACAGTGTTGTAGATGGAAGATAAATTGTTCATCATTGCAGTCTGACAGCTGCCTAGAGAGCAGACTGGGATTAATTCCTGAAGTTCTTCCTTAACTATTTCATTTACCTGTGTGGGTGTTCACTACTGAATTTCTAACTCCTTTACAGGTCTGAATAGTAATGTAATTATCTGTCTTGTTCGTTTCATGTGTGCTTAGTGTCCTAGATAACACAGCTAGTAAATTATTTGTCTCGCTTAGGAAAAAAATCTAGCTTGTTAAAATAAGCTGGTAATGTAGTTTTACTGTATTTGGTAGAGGCTGTTGCCTTGGGGTATGGTTTATCTCATTAACCAGCTGTAAAAACATTGCAGTTTTCCATCTCTGCTCTTTAGCAGGTTTATTACCATTCATGTTATGTGTCTACAGTTTGTTCAGGGCAATAGTGGCTACTTGTGTGTTTCTGGTGTGTTTACACAAGGCTGCTCTCTGATGATTGCAGACCCTGGAGCTGGGTCTTTTGACACGTGTTGATGTACAGCTGTTCTGTAATTAAGTAAGAAAATGCCCTATTCATTCAGCAGGGAGGTTTGCTTACCTTGTATTGTGCCATTCACTTACCTGTTGGAGGTGTTACCCTGAGAATGTTCTGTAATAACATCAGCCTGTTGGAAAAGCAGGTAGCAAAACAATAGCCTGAAATAAGATACTTTATGGAGACTTCTCAACGGTGGTTTATAAACAATTCCTGAGCTTTTAAACATCTTGGAATTTCAGCCAGGTTACAAAACATATTTTGTCTGGCAGTCATATGGATCAGTGAGCTAAGGGCTTATGAACAGTTAAAAAAAAAAATCCTTTCTGACAGAGTTCTGGCCCTTGTTTGGGAAAAGCTGTTGTGACAACATGAAGGAGTTAGGCTTTCTCCTGGGTCTCCAGCGCAGGAGTTTGATAGTCACTTAGGTAAGCAGGGTTTGTGGAATGAATTTGTTGTTTCAAAACTCTGTTCCTCTAATGTTTTTTTCTACTGGTAAGATTCAGTATTGTTTGGAGAGGTCTTCTTACCCGCTTGATTGAGTATGGCCACAGCCTTCCAGGAGAGAGAAGTCTTGGGTACAAGGTCCTGGGAAAGGGGCCAGGGATTGGAGCTGAGTCTGAGTGGGAGCAGGCAAGGACCAGCTTGGAGCTCAGAGGGGTGGGCTGGCAAGGGCTGGAGTGCAAGCTAACTGTGCCACCTTTGTTATTTTTATTAAAATCAAAAGTGGTACTTTGTGAATGCATTAAAAAAAAATATCCTGGAGAATATTGTGTATTAAAATGTTTGGGTTTAGGTTGTAATTTGCTTAAATGTTTTTCTGAAGAGTTAGTTGGCTTTTATAAAAATGATAACTTACTGTTGTGTACAGTTCTGGGACAGATTCTCTGTGTTGTCAAATCGCTCTCATTAGAAAGTAAACATAGCTACAGCAGTGTTAAATGCTGTTACTAACTTGAGATACTCCATTACATACTGTTTAAGATTTTATGCAGCCAAGCGTGTTATCTTCCCTGAAAGAACGTTTGCTACACTTTTATTTTAGTAATCTGCAAGGGATTTCTACATATATGTGACAAATATATTGCTACCTGCAATACTGTGAAGAGTATTGGAAGAAAATCTTGGTAATTTTTTCTGCTCCTTTAGTACCAAAGGAGTCCTGTGGAAAAATACCCATATACCCTTTTTGTGTATTTTTTCCCTCCACTGTATACCCGTATGAATGTGTATCTGGGGGACATACACACAACACATGACCAAACAGAAAAATATATTTATTTTGCTTTCCTTTATTTTCCTTTATTTTATTTTATTTATATTCCCCCCTCCCTGGAAGTGTTCAAGGCCAGGTTGAATGGAGTCTTGAGCAGCCTGGTTGAGTGGGAGATGACCCTGCCTATGACAAGAGAGTTGGAACTGGATGGTCTTTAAGGTCCCCTCCAACTCAACCCATTCTATGATTCTGTTTAATTGCATGTTACTTTAGAGCAGGACTATTAGGTCTTATGTTTTCCTGGTTTTCAGTTTCTATTTCACAATATCAGCAGTTAATCTATACTTCTTTTTGTATTAGTGGTTTTTTTCTGCCTTTACTTTCAGTAGACACAGCGTCTTCTTCCACAGTGCTGTGGAGGTACCATGCAGGTGACCCCTGCATTTTAATTTGCAAGGAAAACAAACTTTGTGTGAGCATAGTCAAGCATGAGTTTTTCCAATTATGGTTGTTTCTTTGAAAAACAGCATGAGCTTTTTAGAAAAATGCCTTAAATATGGATGTACTTATCTTGGTTGATGTGATAACTAAATGGAAGCTGAAAAGGCTCTTTGGAAACCACTTATGTATCTGTAGGTAGCAGGAGTACCAGAATTACAGCCAGCTTGACCAAAATGATGTGCTTTATGTATGTTAGGGCATATAAAAGAAGCATGCTGCCAGGTTAATTTGCCGAAACTGGGAGCTAATTTTACAGTCAGCTCATTTCTCTGCTTCAGTCTTTTTGAGTTTGCTTTTTATTTCTGTGAATTAGCATCAATACACGTGGGAGGACATTTTCTTTGGATTCTGCACTAAATTATTCTGAACTGTGTAGAAGCCCTGACAGTGAGAGGAGTTGAATGTCTGTCTCTTCATCTATCCTGTTAATGGGCTTTTTCAGTGTGTCTTTTTGCACCTATTTGAAGCAGTGATATTAGTCTTCCAATTACTGTTCAAGCTCTTTGACTGTGCTGATGAGTGGTTATGCAAGGTCTGAGTTGCTTCCTTTTTCCCAAGAGTGGGCAAGGATGGACAGGACAAGTATTCGCTTCTATGTGCAAGTTAACTCTTGAACTGAAATTGAGAGCTCAGGCTACAGGTTCTCTGAACAGGTCCTTAAGGAATGAGGATAAGAGGTTGCTAGCTGTTCAAGAGTGGATGTTGTGTTGCTAGCACAGGAGAGATGGAATTTGATTTAGTGCTTCTGAAATGTAGAGTGCTAATTCACATAGCATTTCCATCTTTCATCCATTGTAGGAAGTGGTGACTTTTTTTTTATTTACTTAAGACTAGTCAGCCCAAATGGCACTGATTGTTCTAGTGTAGTGGTTAAACAAATATACAAACCCTCATGTATGGGCTTGTTACTGTGCTGCTCAGTGCTCTGGTGATCTGCTGTACCAGCTTCCAGCATCTGCTTCTCCTTCAGGGACTTCCACCATGGCTGTGCTGCTGCCTTTTGAATGAGGAGCAGCTTTGCCAGGTTTATCAGTAGAGTTATCTCCAAATGAGGTGTCTGCGCCTGGTAGGATGCTTGGAGGTGAACTGCCAGGTGGGAATTACTGGAGCAGAATGCTGACAGGTCTATATACCTAAATTATGGAATGACTCAATGTTATCCAGCTGTGGTGCATCACTAGCTTGTTTAGACACTTAACTGCATTGCCCTCCCTTTTCTGCTCTTTTCTACAATAACAGTAACCCATTCTTACCTCTGGGTCTTTCTAAATAGAAGTTAGGCTAGGATTCTCTTCTTTCTCTGGGGCTTTGTCCTGTTGACAAAAAGCAAAAGGGGCAATTAAAATTGTGGAACTTGTCCAGTTCTGGGGAAAGGCCATTCTTCCAATATGAGATGACCAGCAAGCTCTGGCTGAGCCAACTGTGCTAATTTTAGGAAGTTTCCATTTCTGTTTGCCACTTGTCCATTTGGTGGAGGTTACTGCTCTTTCAGCTGGGTCGGCAGCACGGACTTGGGTATGAACACCTGTATCGGCGGTGGAGAGCTGATATGGGGTGTGTGCCTTCCTGGATTAATAAGTCGAGCAGCTGTGTGGCATCGCAACTGCTGTGCAGTGTGATGGAATCAGGCAGAGCGTGGACTCAGCCTCTTGGGGATGATAGCACTGTGGTTGTGCTGGATTAGCTGTAGTATGCAACTGAGTCCTGAGACTTTTTGGCACGTGCATGGAGGCTTTGCACTTCTGATTGATTTCCCTCACTTGCTTTCCTGCCTCATGTAAGTGTGACCTAGAACATGGGTTGGTAAGGCTGATTTTATGTTACTTGCATTGCAAGTAGTTTTATGTATTGTTACGGAGTATGAATTTAGTTCCTTTCTTTAATTAGGCAATTTTTCATCTTGGGTTGAGTGATTTAGATTTCCTGCTGCTTTTCAGTAGTTCAATGGATGTTGTAAAACTTACTGTCTTTAAGTACCCCAAATTGTGTGTGGCTGTTGCCTCGCTTCCACGATCTGCTTTGCTTCATAACTAGGGTTAGACAGAGATGGCTGTTCAACTCCAGACGTTTTGGTATTTACTTATTTGCTTGCTGAATTTTGATATCAATTGACTTCTGAAGCTATACCAGAAGTACTCCAGATCTATGGACTGGTGAGATAGCACTAACTGTAATTTTTAATTTTGGTTTGGTTTGGTTTTTTTTCAAAAGACATTAGCTTTGAAATCTTTTTCTTTCGTTCGTAGTGTTCAGCGGCCCTCATTTGTATGTAGTTCCAAAGAATTCCTCTCTTCTCTAGGAATTAGCAAATTAAACACAGAAGAAAACAGTATGGGTTTGTTATTTCTTTGAACTTGTTGGTTACCTTGTATTTTTGGTCTCTCTGCATTTGGTTTGTATACAGAAACGGAAAGTTATGCTTGAATTAGTATCAATTTTGTGATATAGCATTAAGTTAGGCATATAGGTCACAAGACTACATGCATTGCAAGGGGTGGTATTTTTAATTAATAATTTGAAATAGAACAGCGCATGCGTTTGCTGCTGAAAAGGAGTATGTTTATAATGTCAACAGAGTGGGCTTAGAGGATCAAAACGTGTTCCACTGTAAAAGTGAGCTGGATAGAAACATATTCATACAGTTTTTTGTTGTCACTGTTTTTCATTCATTGCACACAGACACACATATCCTTGGCTGAGATTTTTTTTTGTCTTGTTTGTTGGTTTCAGAAGCTTCTTAGCTTTTCCGTAAGAATTATTTAGTGTCCCAGATCTGCCAGTTATGAGCTTCTCAAGCTCCTGGGCATCAAGCAGAGGGACAAACCTCCAGGCAGAAACCTTGTGCAAATAGCACTGAAGCAGCTGCAGACAAAAGGGGAGGCTGTGCATTTCATATCATAAGAATTGAGTTCACTGGGGTTGAAATATAGGCATATGAAAGGTGACAAATTTAGCCCATAGTAAACTTGCCTTTAGGAGAGAGGCAGTCCCTAGTGAGTGTCAGGTATTCACAGTTTTTAAATCAGGACAGCTTGACTTCTCAGAGATTAACCCTTTTGTGTACCCTGATCCTTGGTCTCTACAACCCATATACATTTGGGTTTCTCTGGTCATCTATTTCCACTTGGGCGAAAAAAACAAAGTGAGTGAAATATTGAAGGTATGGTGCATGTCTCCTGGTTTCCAGGCCTGTGGTGGTCCAGATGAAACCATGGCTCTGAAGAGAACAGGAAAGTGGTGGAATCACCATCCCTGGGGATGTTCAAAAAACATCTAGACGTGGTACTTCAGGGCATGGTTTAGTGGTCATCGTGGTGTTGGGCTGACGGTTGGACTTGATGATCTTAGAGGTCTTTTCCAACCTTAATGATTCTGTGATTCTTCAGTATCTGCATTTTGCCAACAAGTAGCAAATTCAGACAGTAGAAACAAAAATCATTGTCCTTACTGATGAAGGTTTTGTGTGGGACATTGTAGTCTTTGGACTGGTAATGCAGCCTTCCACAAGCAAAATGTGTCAAGAGACTGGAAATTGAGTAAAGAGGAAAAATTCACAATAGTCCTTGAAACTGGATTACCTTGACATTTGTCACTTCTGTAGTATTTTGCTTTGCATTAAAACATCTTTCCAGTTGCATTGCAAGGAAACATTTATTTCACGTTCCCCTCACCAGGAATGATACCCGGATTATGAGAGCAGAGGCTTGACCCTGTCTGATTGTGTCTTACCTCACATCTCTGTTTGGCCTTACTTTTTCAAGGTTGCTAAGCCTGTTTGTTTGTGGTTGCCCCACCAGGCTGTTGCAGCACTGGCCCTGTGCAGGGCTTTTGGTATACCTGTGGTCTACAGGCTTTGACCCCTTTGAAGGGAGCATGTTTGAGTACCAGTGTTTCTGTGATTCATTCAGCATGTGTTTGTAGTGACTTGATCATTACAGTCAGGGTCAGGTCATAAATTTTGAACCTTGAGGAGGAGGAAGCGGTTGTGTTTCCCCAGCTAATTTACTGGGATTCTGAAACTTCATGGAGTTAATTGATTTGTGCCACAAGTGGGTCAGTGATGTGCTTTAAAAGCTCTTACAGGTTTTCACGTGGCTCCAGAAAAAGTGAAACTGCTGCTTCTACCACTGTTGCATTTTTTAAAAGCAAAATACTTCAGACTCTTTATTAGCAGCCACAGCAGATGCTCAGCTTCTGAAACTACTCTGAGGCATCAGACTGAGGAGCTGAAGTTGTAGACCCAGTGCCGATATTGTTGGATGAAGCATTGTGGTCTTTGTCATGCAATGAGTAAGCATAAAGATACATTAATTAAAAACCCTGGTATTTGCCATCTTTTCTTGAAAATGTCATACCTACTTGTTTCTGTCATCTGCATTTTTAAGTTAGGGCTTTCACATATCTGTGTATGGTAATAGTTTCTAGGGTGGGAATGGCCTCATTAAAAATTTACTTTTTATCATGATCATGTGAAGTTCATTTGAGGTGAAAAGCCAATTTTTATTTTTTTCTTTTAAATTCATTGAGTAGTGAATGCCCTTGCTTTTTTAACTTGAGTGAAGTAATGTCTCTTGGAGCATCTTTACTCAGCTTGGAACTGATGTCAATAGAACATTCTGTTGTTTCTGTCTCCCTTGACCACTACTTCAGGAGAAATCTGTAACTGAGGACAGAAAATCACTTAATTTCTCATCTAATTTATGACCAAGGAGGAAGTAGTGGCCTGTTCAGAATTGATGGGAGCTCTGCAATGCAACTGAATTTGAAAAGTCAAAATTCCACCACAGATACGTTGACATGGGTGCTTTCTTTTCCTTCTCTTCATTTCTTGGTGCGCTTGCTGTGTGAATTGTGAATGTTGGGGTTTAGGAAAGGGAAAGAGGAGACATCTGTATCCAGTCTGCAAGAAAATAAAAATGATAGTATAGACAAATTGAGGGATCATAGAACCCTGACGCAGAAGATAAAACAAGGCTAGCGGGGAGGTGTTTCAGTGTTGCAATTGTGGTGGGAGGTTTTGCATTTTGATGACTGTGCTTTACTGCCATCATTAATGCTCTCAACTGAATAATGAAGTAAATAGTCCAATAATATGAGTGTGTGTGTGTGGGCAGAGTTGAACTCTTCCATATATCTGATGTTCTGTTGGGTGCAATTTTCTGCAAACCTGCTAACAAGACTGTGATCATTCATTTGTGGTGTGTTTGGGAGCTTATCTGTGCAATCCAAAAACTTTGCAGTGATTTTTGTAAAGTTCTGATATTAGTTGTATGAAACCTCTGTGCTATTATAAGTATCAAAGCTCAACAAAAGGAGAAGAAAGCATATTTAGAGTTTTAAGCAATTAAAGATCCTGAGAAGAGATGATAAGCAGTGAATTGAAAAGTTGTGAATTACACACATTGATCAGCCATTTCAGCAGCCCAATTGCCAATATTTTTCCTTCTGACTTGTGTGAAAAGACCAGCAAAATTGACTGAATCCAGGTGAGTTTAAGTAGTTGACAGATGATGTATAAATCCCGCAATACTTAATCAATGTCATTGTGAACTTAATTAGCATAAGGTTGACAGTCATATTAGATGCAAATTTAGCTAACTGATCTGTGTATATTAGTACCATACTTTATAACTGCCATAAAATTGAAACTGTGCTTGCAAGCCTTACATTTAAAATGAAACTTTGATGGACTGTCTTTTAGCCAAACTAAAACTTCACTTCTGAGATCTTGCACTACCTAAACTAAGTATTAAAATCCCACCTGAAGTTAATAGGTGACAGGAACGGTGGCAGTAACAACTGGATGAAGTCCACCCCAGAAACTAAACATGCGTAATAGATTTTTTGAAGGATAAGCACTTGTACGTTATTGTGAAAAATAGTTACCAGAGTCTGGTTTTGGGTTTGCAATTAAAAAAAACCCAACCCATTCACCAACATTAAAAATCAAAGAAACCACAACTTGAAAAAAGGAAATAACAGCAATACTTCTTTGAGATGGTTCAGGAAGATTTTAGCATTTTTTTTTTTGTCTCACATTGGCTTTGAAGCCATAATGATAACATGTTGAGGTTAAAGTCATGTTGAAGGTTCTCTCTGTAGTAGGCTGAAGGTCCTTGGGGTTTTGTTTTTTATAGGAACTGCCTACCTTAAGAATATCATAAAGACACAAATTGTGTGTGTAAACACTATGTGTCAGAGAGGAAAAAGTAAAGCATGAAAAGATACAGCATGAATAATTTTGTGTATGATGTGTTGAATTTCAGGTGAAGGTTTCTCCACTTTATTAAGAGCAGTACTTCTGCAGTGGTAGGAGAGCGAGTGGGTTTTCAGGCATGCAGTTGAATAACTGGAGATAATAGTCCTAGATGCCCTGGGCTTAAAGGCATCCTGGCTTCTCAAAGTTATGCCTGTGTTAATTTTTCTTTCTGTTTTCATCACTAGTGGAGCTTTGTTGATGGCAAGAGTGTGGTGGTGCTTGGGAAAGTGGAAGCCTAAAAAAGTTGTGCTATAAATTAAATTCATGCTGCAGTCAGGTTACCTTCTGACTTGTCTTGTCTTATTCAGGGAAGCATTGAATTTCCTTAAAACCAGGATAATTTCACTAGAGTGGAACTCAGTGTAGCTTAAAAGATCTGCCCGTGGGATGGGAAAGTTGTTAGGCAGTTAGGTCACCTAGAGCAACGTGTTTGTGTACCTCTACTGCTGGCAGGCAGCTGGGCCATATTACTGCTAAGCTGACCTCTGCTTGCTACGATTGCACATTTGCTGCTTAAGAGGCCACCTTTGGCTGTGCTGGGCCCATCTGGTGGTCTGTGCTGCTGGCTCATGAGGCTTAGGCCATGGGCTCAGCTGGTCTTACCACAATGCAAATTCCACCACTGAGTTGCTGAACCAGATGGGTGCTCACCTTCCCTTCTTACCTGTGGCCCTGCGACCAGCTTTTCTTCTTGTTAGAAATTCCTTTAAAAACAAAACATCGATGTCTTAATTACAGTTTTTGAATCTGTGTTCTGTCTACTCACAATCATTTTTAGTGTGTGTGCAAGAGTGACCTCTTGAAGTTGCAGCCAGGCTCACAGGAAGCTGATCTGACAGCTCCTGAGGTTGGAGAATTGTGCTGCCAGCTCCCCGAGGCTGCTGCAGCTGCTCAGCCTGGCTGTGCTGCTGCTCCTCACACTGCTCCATGAGCCCCTTGGGCCTCGCATACCCCAGCAGGGGTGGAGAGCAGCTTTGCTTGGTCGGCAAAAGACCTTAAGCATTTCCAGAAGGGACCGGGGAAAGTCTTGGCCAGTGGGGGAACAGAGAGTTGCCTGCAAGCTTGCCATCTAAAAAGAGCAAAGACTGTTCTCAGGTTTGTGTTCCTTTTTGGCAGACTGTACCTCCATAGCAAAACCTAAAAGAATCTGAAAATTGAAGAGCTTGTAAATCCTGATTCTAGATAAAATGATAAAACCCTGAAGGATGTAGTTAGCTTTATGCTTCTGTAACTTGCACTGACAAGCCAAGTCAGTTGTTCAGGTTTGTTGTAGTGAAGTAACCTTTTAAAAGCTCTTTTCTCAGAGTCTCTTGTGCCCCAGTTTTTAAATAAACAATGATTAAGCAGCTGCAAGCATGTGGTTAAGGGCTTACAAAACCGAAAATCATCCACCAAGTTGTTCTGAGAAACAGATTGAGTTAGACCTTTGCATCAGAATTGCGTGAAGGTCTTTTGGGGGAAGCAGGCTGAACTTTTTTCTGGTTTGTCGGAGGCAAAGTTGGTTTATGAACTGTTGGAGTCCTGCAGAGCAAGGATATGACTCTTTATAGAATGTAGGGTAACAACTGTAAAAGTTGTACTTGACTTCTGAGTTTGAAGAGCAGAATTATTTGTTGCTTTTGCATTTAAGTGGATTGTAATTTCCATTTTTTAGAATAGTTTCTGCCATTTTTTAGAAGTTTGGTTTCTATTTGGCTTTTAGAAATAGATGTTCTTGTCAGATAAATAGGGATATTTTGTTATTACACGCCTTTTGTCAGGTTAATTTACTATATGAGAAGCTGTATGAGTAAAACAAAGGCAACATTAGTGTGATACATTTAAATCCTCACAAAACCAGACAATATTAAAGTAACTTTTATATTGGACAGGAACATATTAATTTTTAATAATTAAGAGCATCAGGTAATTGACATCGTATGTCTTTTAAAAAATTGGCACAAGAATAATAACCCTCTTTCAACAGTTACTTAGTGTTGTTTGCCCAGTTGGCAGACTGGCAGCATGTGTGTTTAAAGTGGGGTGAAAGTACAAGTATTTTTTTGTAGAATGTTGGAGGCAAAATTGATTTTCCGGAATGTGACAATTCCTGAATTTCCATCTGAGGGGAAGCCAGATGCAGTCAACTGTGTCACTGCCCAAAACCGGCCTTACTTCTGGGTTTTCTGCATGCAGCTCTCCCTGTGCTAAATAGAGTGGGAGCAGAGGGAGGGACAGTGAGCTGGGATTTATCATCTGTTGCAGAATTTCATAAGAAGGAAATCCGTCCAGCATTGTGCACCTGCCTGATGGGGAGTAGGGATGTTATTCACACCTCTGGTATTTGGCTGCCCAGGCTGTAAGCGTGAAGTGTCTGACAGAGAAGCATTTGTGTGTTTTCCCAGGGAGGTGCTAGGTAATCATTAGCTATGCTGGTGGGTGGGTGGTCGGCACTGGGTAAGCCAACAAGAGGATACCTCAGTCATCTTCAGCTCCCACCGTTAAACAGTAAAGTATGGGAACTATGGGAAAGGAGTTCTATGTGGCGATGGAGATAGGCAGTGAAAGGGAGGTCTCTTCCAGCCCCACCTTAATGTGTAGGGACAAGGGAGTAGTTTATGTTCTTCTTCCCATTTCTGGAAGGTGTTTTAAAGGTCTGCAAGAAAATATTTCTTTAGCTGAGAGGATATGTGATAAACTAGAAATAAAACAGCTGTGAAAGAGATCATCTTATAACATGTAAAACAGTATAACAAAAAATCTGAGTTTGGAGATTGGGAGTATAGTGGTGGCTTTTAAGGATTTTAAACCACCAAGTGGCTGGTTCCAGCACTTAAGAACCGTTTCTCTCTTGAAAGCTTGATAGTTTTAAGATATCAAAATATAAAAAGATGAAGGCTTGCAGTGAGCCGTAGGTGATTAAGGATAAAGCGGCTGTCACAGTCATGTTAGTTCCAGTGAGTACTTTGTATTTTACAGATGATAGAGATGGAAAAAGGGTTCTGTGGGGAAGCAAAGGAGAAAAAGGAAGTTTGAGTGCACCTGAGGACTACAGCAGGGCTCCTGAAGTGATGCAGAGGTACAGATTTTGAGTGATATGCTCTGGACCTAATGGGGAAGAGGTTTTGTCTTCCTCCTACAGCAGTGGTTTCTTTGGGAAGAAGGCTTGGAGGTTCTCATAGTTCTCCACCCATCAGTCTGAGTTTGTGTTTCAGTTTGCCATGGAGAGTTCAAAAGACTTAATTCTTCAAATTTATTAAGCTGGGGCTTTCCCTGGCCCTTTGCTTGTGGAGCTGTCCAAGATCAATATTACTGAGTCTCTGGTTTATGACAGTGGGTATAGAGGAGAATTATTTTACCATGCTTATTTATTTTATTTTAATATTAAGTGGAGCTAAATGCATTTCATTTTACTAATTGAATCTTCATTTAATTGTTGATAACTAAATGCAAATAAGAATGGTTCTAAAAGAGTTTCTTACGAAGTGCTTGCCTTATGCATCATTGTTTTTCCTCTGTCCTTAAAGTTGTTTTGTTTCCTGGTCTTCAAAATTTTGCATTATGGTGGCATGTGACATACAAAGAGAGCAACCCTGTCACAAAGGAATGCTGCGAGATGTTTAATCTGTCATTTCTAAGTGATGAAATTAAAGAAGATAAGAATAAAAGCACTGCAATAGCAAAATCTATTTCCGGCTGCTTCTGCATAGAAACAGCATTGTACGCTACATGCCAAAATGCTTCTAGTCTTACCTGCTGTCCGTAAACCCAGGAAGGGGCTCTGTGTAGGAAGGGGAAAGGTGTATGAATGTTTCCTACTTTTAACACCAGGAACAGGTAGTGGGAAAGTTTTCTAAAGGGTGCCTGTATGCTCTTTTTGTGATGGAGAGAAGAAAAGCGAGAGCACAAAAAACTGTGGCATTGCAGATGCTGGAGCCCAGGGCCTTCCAAATTACAAGTGAAATGAATGTTTTAAACCTATTATTTAGCCAGATATTAAGGATAGAACATTATCAAAGGCTGGTGTATGGGGAAGGTATCTTGCTGTGGTGCTTTGAATCTGTGTAATGGCTCTATACAGAGGAGGGTGAAAGTGGGAAGAAAGTCTGAAATAAAGGTATACTAGCACTCATGTGCTAGTGACCTATTTATCTGTAATGTAGGTACAGAGAAGGAAAAACTCCTTTGGGGTTATATGCTTCATGGATGAGTTACAAATGAATGTATGTGGTTCAGCCTGCAGTGCATCCGCTCACCTCCTCTGCCCAGGCTGGGTCCAGTGCCACGGAGGGGACTGCATATTGGTGAAATGCTCTGTTTCCTATTTTTATGGCTCAGAGCGGCCTTAAATAACATGGTAGTTAGGTCCTCTGGTATTTAGGGCTTTACAGCCCCAGGGTGTTATGTCATTGGAAATTGTGTGGTGGTGAGAGGAACGGGGAGAAAGCTTGGCAGTCTGCAGGGGGTTGCCTTGGCTTAAGAGCTCTGTGTTGGACATGTCTCACAACACCATGGAAATCAGTTCAATAACTGTCTGGTTGGAAGAACAAGGGAGCCGTGTGTGTGCATACACGGTAGGTGGCTGCCCCTCCACAAACGGCTCTGTGGTTAATGGAAATGATAGGTTACGATATGAAACTGTTGAGTGTGAGTACAGTGTCTGAATCGAGGGAGTCCCAGTTTACACCACTAGTGACCACATACCGAGCTCCCACATGTGACAGGGGCTGGCAGTGGAGGTGCCCATGGCTCCTGTTGGTGCCATCAGTGGTGTCTGGCCAAAGATGAACCCCTCCTTCAACATCTTCTGAAATTCCACCTTTTGTGGAGTAGCTGGGTCATTTGCACATTGCAGATGGGATTATCGCAAGTATCTATATTTTTTGCGCTCCAGAGTTTAAAGAAGCACAATTTGATTCATGCTTCTTTTACAAACAGTTGGTGGGGCTAAAACTCTGCCTAAAGGCAAGAGTAGTAGCTATTGGAGAAACTAAAGAACAAATTTGATTTCGGCAGGAGTTTTGGTTTTAATTTGCTGATAGAAGGTCCAAGCTATGTTTCTTCACTTACTCCAGGATTAGGAGCCATTAACTCCAAGCTTCTCTTCGAGCCTTGCCACTTCATTTTGCCTGTTTGTTTTAGGCAAATCTCTTGGCATTTCCATGCCTTGAGTTTTGTCAGTCTTAACTGTCTTCCAGGGACAACTTGTTCACTGTTGCCTCTGAAGGAGAAACTTCTCTGAATATTGGAACAGCTGTCAGATAGCTAAAGCAGTGTTTCTATTGAAAGGGTCCTCTCAGGCAGAAAAGGAAATTTGAATGAAGGACTCTGTTGTGCCATCTTGTGGTGTCCTCCGTCTTGTTCAGTAGATTAATTTGAAAGGTATTTCTCTTCTCTTTTCTTGAAACATGGATTTCTTGCCAGCAGTTCTGATATCTGACCCTACTTTTTTGTGAAAACTCATTTCAATTAAAAGCTGTTCCCCATGCTATCCTTTGCCATCCAGAAAATAAGGAAAGTGGTGGCCCATAACAGAGGAGACCTGAGTTTTTAATACAATAAGTGCAATGGCAGTAAGGACCAGGGAAAATCTGCTCTCTGCAGAGAGTGCAGAGACAGAGGGAAAGCAGGCAGCTTCTGTGTGTGTGGCTCCAGTGAGGGAACCTTCTTGGAGAAGCTGAGCTGTGGTTAACTTCAGGAATGGTTGCAGAAAAACATGCAGTCAAGTGGTGCTTCTCAGGGTTGGCTGAATGCATTACTTGTGCTGCAGAGCTTGCCCCTGTCTTGGGAAGCAGAGAATCATGCAGCTGCAAATAACAGCTTCCCTTACTGCTAAGGATCTGCTCTGGGGTGTGTTTTGTGTAGGTGTTTGGCTGGCCCAGCAGGCACTGGTGACTTAGACGAGTCTGGGAATGCGTTCAACTTGGCTAAGGTCATCTCAGGGAGGGAGAAATTGTCAGGTTTCTGTGTGAATGCCAAGAACTGAATTGCACTAACATTTCTCAGAGGATATTTCCCAGCTACAAAAGATTGCTGTAGTGCAGGTGGGTAAATAAGTGGGCATTTCGAACAGGAGTGAATAAGATTTGTCAGTGATTTCATCATAGATGACACTTTAAAAATAGCTGAGACCAACTGATCAGAGTCAAATTCAACTTTGAACAGCTGAGAGGGCTACGGGTGAAGGTGGTGGTGCTGAGAGCCTTTAGATTGGGTCTTAACTGGTCTGCTTTGCTGGCTGCTGTCAGCCCTCTGCAGAGAAACCTGTCATATGCCAAGTGATATCACCATTTCAGAAGATCAGTATATGTTCGTGTTGTGCCTGGGCTATTTAGCTCTCCAAAGAGACCTCCAGGATGCCATCTAGCCTCTTTTTGTGGGGAGGCTCAGTGCTTTTAGCGGAGACCGCCTCACTCAAAACCAGCTCTAATATCTCTAACCTGGTACTGAAAGGGGCCTTTTATCTAACCAAGCTTCAGTCACTTCACAATGGAGCATTTACAGCGTCAGGCATGCAACCCAGGAAATGAATGGTTGATTCTATAGGGACTGAGAGAGACTGGATGCTCTAACAGGTATTGATTCATTCATATTTTAAAAAACAAAACCTGTATTAGTGCTGCTGCTTTGCCTCATGTTATTATGCGTACATTGGATATTGAGTAATGGAAAGATTATAATAGAAATCATAAAGCAGCTAATAAATGTGGAAACCTAAAAAAATAATGATCATATTTGGGATAATAATGATAATTAAAAATGATAAAAATAAGGATGGTGTAACAAAGAGATGTATAAAGAAAAGTGATTGTCTTCTGGACTTCAAGAAATTCTCAAAATTATGGAAATTGGAAAAACCTGTCACAGATGCATCTTTCCTCAATTAAATTCTAATGGAAGAGACCAAAACAGTTTTGAGGATGACAAAATCATACGTACTTGAGGGAAAAGAAACTCAGTGGAAGGAAAGGATCAGAGAGTGCATTTTAAGAAGAAAAACTTGTACTAAGCATTTTTTAATGTGTCAATCAATTTCCAGCAAGAGAAAAACATTTGGCTAATCCATCATTTTTTTGCGATTTCAGCAGAGAGAAGTTTCAAAACATCTGTGCTACTGAGTGGAACGAGCATCACAAACTTCCCGGGGCCTTGTGAAGTACTGGGGTGGTTTCATTTTGTTTTCTGTTTCATCACAAAGCTGTGTATGCTCACTGTGTTTTCCAGAACTCTTTTTTCCTGGGCATTTTAAAAAGGATAGCAGTGATTTTTAAAAGATTTTTCATTTGCTTGCGAATTTGAAACCACTTTAAATACAGATAAGGTGAGCTGAGTTGCTGTGGTCTTTCTGGCAAAACAGATGCAATTAGCACAGAGCTGTGCTGCCCTAATGATCTTCCCAATGAATGCCAGGTAGAATGGCTCAGTTAATCCAGTGCAGCCTTCTTCATTTAACTTACAGTGCTAAACGGGGTAATAAGGCTAGGATTTGACAATAAATCACAGAATGCATCTGTATGTTTATGTGTTGTTGATATAATCACTGAGGATCTGTGTTCAAATTAATTTTACTTACTGAAACAAATTATTTATTCTGGTAAATAGAAGATGACCTTGTAGGCCATGAGTCTCTGGAGAAATAATTTGCAGGGTGTGTTTCTGGTGAATGTTTCCAAATTAATTTCCAAGTTTTGACTTGTGTCATATATTATGAGCAGTGTAGGGAGCGTTACAGAATTCGGAGTGATAAAAACATTAAGAAATCATCAACTTGGGTATCTGTGTGTGAGTAAGAGTTATTTAACATTCAAATGATAATCCTGTTTTGTGCTTGAAAAAAGGGCTGAGTAGGAAGACAGACTGAAGCTACTGTAAACTAAGTGTAATTCTCTTTTCTTGTCCCTTCCATGGAGCAGCAGTCAGGTTATGTATTCTGTATAAAATTCTCCTGGATGTGCTTGCTGCTTTCACATCGATCACTTGCAGACCTTTTGGCTTTCAGGTGTGTTCAAGCATGAATCCCCTCGTGAGTCTCTCTCTTTACCCTGCACATGTTTATCTTGTGATGGGATCTTTTAACTTTATTAATGACTGAATATTACTTGTGACCAAACAGAAGGGTTATGGAGGAATGGAACTGTGACTTGTTGAGCCGAACAAATGATTATTTTTTATCAGAAGATAAGTTGCTTATACATTATGCCCAACTGACATTCCTGATGGGTTGTGAGCGTGGGAACTCTTTATTAAGAATTGTCCTTGGAACAGGGGTCTGCTCCATTGAGTCTCTGTTTTTCAAAGTGACTTTGACCTTAGAATCATAGAATGGTTTGGGTTGGAAGGGGCCTTAAAGACCATCCTGTTCCAACCCCCAGCCATGGGCAAGGACACCTCCCACCAGACCAGGTTGCTCAAAGCCTCATCCAAACTGGTCTTGAACACTTCCAGGGTTGGGGCATCCACAACTTCCCTGGGCAACCTATTCCAGTGGCTCACCACCCTCACAGTAAAAAATTTCTTCCTAATATCTGAATCACCTCACTTTCAGCTTAAAACAGTTGTCCCTCATCCTGTCACTGCACTCCCTGGTAAAGAGCCTCTCCCCAGCTTTCCTGTAACCCCATTTCAGTACTGGAGGACTGCTTTAAGGTCTTCCCAGAAACTTGACTTCTACAGGCTGAACAAGCCCGACTCTCTCAACTTGTCGACCACAGTCATGATGGTCCTTCTCCTGTACTCAGGGTACCCAATGCAAAAGAAGTATAATGGTGTCAGAATCATCTCTGTAAGATGCTTGAGAACTGCTAGAATTTGACTGGTGGCTACTTTTGCTTTTCGGTTTTTGTATGAAAAGAATAAAAACTCTAGGAAGTGTGGAATCTGCCTTTTCATAGAACCCAGAACTCCTGGATACTTCTGAAAGCCTTAAAGGATTGCACAATTAAGCACATACTTGTTATTCATGTCAGAGGAATGCACAGAGACCTGGGACTTCCCTCACAGAAATAGCTTGCTGCCTAAAAGAGGAGTTGAGCTATCAGTGTGAGAACACCTCTGGTGTCTCTGCCTTTGGCGCCAGCATCCTATTTTGTAAGGGAAGGGATAAGGTGATATGTTGTTTTAAGCAGTATGCAATATATGTTCTCTTGCCCTTGCCAAGTACTAACAACCATACAGAACCTTATTGACAGAGCTGTGGGTGAGCTGGTATCTTAGTGTCCACTGTTTGTTTATGTACTGCAGCCTTGTAGAGGAGAAGGAGGTCATTGAAAACCTGAAAACTGTTCCAACAAGTCTCAAGTTGCTTTGTGGTAGAGGCTGCTGTTTCACTAAATGTGAACAGGAGTGGTGACGGTAAAATGCAGATGTTGCATGAAATTTTGAAATTATTAAAAATGAAGCAGAAAGCAGTAAAGTAAAGCTGGTTCTGTCAAAAATCACAATACCTACTGGTGGATTTTAGCAGCTGAAACTGTGATAAATGACAAGCCTCCTCTTGGCCAATTCTGCCATTTTCAAAAAAAAAGTAGTATTTAGTCCTGCTCTTGTCAAGATGGGGCATAAATTTTGCATTAATGATTGACCTTGTCTTCAGTTGACTTTATGTAAATATCAAACTCTTACTTGATTGTGGCAGTTCGGACTATGAGAACTGTAGAAACCTCAGTGTGATTGGATTAGAAGGCTCAGGCTGTTTTTTTGTACCACCTCATTGCTCAAGAGTAATTTCTTTACTTGCTGAGTGGGGAGTATCATCTTATAGCTGTCTCTCCTTTGTATGTAAATGCATCCTCTTAAGGTGAGAGGGTACTTCAGCTTTGTTGGTTTTATCAAGATCACTTTGGGAGCCTTGTTGCATCTACCATGGGAAAATATACTGACGTGCTCTCTGGGAATAACCTTTTCCAATACTATTGTGTTACAACCTTCTGGTTACCTGGTTTGCATTTAACAGATTTTTTTGGAATGCCTATATGTACTGTAATCATGTTAAAGGGATCCTGTCAATGCTCATAAAGTAGCTTGAATCCATATACGCAGGCAAATGTTTTGTAACAGGACTGTGGCATGATTTTCCTGTAACCAGCCATCCCATTGTGGTGGTCTAGATGTGCCAACTGAGGAGCAGCAGTTGGTGTGCGAGCCAGCATTGACACACCTTCAGTGAAGGGGTGAGCCTTTCAGGAGGCAGCGGTTACTATTTCGCAGCATTTTGGCTCTACATCAGTGATAACCAGAGCACTAGGTCTAATCACAGCCCTGAAACAGTCAATACCCAGCACTGGTACAGCATTTGTGCTTTTAGGTTTTAGCAAGAGCTGCTTCAGCTGAGCTACTGAAGCTGAAATCTAATCTCTAAAGTGTTTGAATAGCATTCGGAGCTGGGTGCTGGGTTGCCTTTTCAGGCTGGTTCTCCCTCTCCCAGCAAGGAACATGTTTTGTGTCAATCATCTGCTCGCATGGAATGGATACTTGCTGAGCAGAATGTGGTTCAGGAGGTTCTAGCTGTGTGAAAAGCTTTGTGTGTGCTGCAGGATTTTCACATGGGTGTTTGAATTATGTTCATTTAGGTTTTTTTTCTGGAAAAAGATGTAGTGAACAGTAGCTGGTAAATCAAAAAGCAATACTGTAATTTTGCAAAGCAAGTCATCCCGTTTGCAAAGCCTAAAATTTGTGAGTGGGATGTGCAACTGGAGATTGGAGTGATACTTCTATATGTATTATATTTTTGTTGGCATGCTGTATTTTCTCTCCAGAGTCACTGGTGTCACTAATGTAATCATGTTTTTTCATTGTCCTTGCTGGAGAAGAAATGCAGGTTGTGTCAATGAGAAATCTTTGCATTGTTACTCTGGAAATGCACCGAGTATGTCCAAAAGGAAATGTTTGCCTATAATCTCTTATATGACTAATAACATCATATTTATCTTGAATATTTTTGTTATGTTTTAATATATATGTTTGTGATAGGACTTCTTATCCTTGCTTCTTCTTAAAATGTCTCCAAGATTTCTATTAGATGTTCTTAAGGGATTGATTAAAACTTTCTTCACTTTGATGCTGTGCTAACTCGCTATAGCTGATCAGATTGCAGCTGTCACTTCACTGTGTTCTGCTGGATCTGAGCCCAGTTCTTCTTCCTTTAGTGTATGACAGCAAAGGGAGTCAACACTTACTCTGCTAGAGGCTTCTTCCCTCTGATTTCAGGATTTTCCTGGAAAAGAATGTTAATGTTATTTCTGATATATATTTCTTATAAATTCTGTTCTTTTTTTTAATAGGTGCTGGCATCATGTCGGGCATTTCTTTTAACATCTCGGATTCCCACCAAGGTAAAGTCACTGTGTTTCTATAAATATGTTGGTTTTTCAGATACAAATGTAAGTTGCATAAACTAAATTGTATAAAGTTAGCATATGTTAGTTATACTTGTGCATCTGTTTAAAGAAATGTAATTGAGGAATGGTATGTTGCATGTTCTTGAGTTAGAATGGTGCTTCCATTTGTGTCTATCTTAAATGAATTTGTCAATTTATATACACGGTTTCAGGAGAATTTTAAGTTCTAGAAATGCAGGTGGATGAAAAATTATGTTGGAAACACGAACTTGAAGAACTGTGAGATGAACGTAACGATCTTTGTAGTGGGACAGCTTATGTCCAACAAGCTGATGGCGTTGTTCCCCTAGTGTCTGTAGTGTCAAATAAGAATATATTTGATTTAGAGGCAGAAATTAGGTTGACTCTTATTAAATTCTGTTGTTTTCTGATGATTTCTGTGATTCATTTTGAAAAGCATCTTGCCAGGCTGCCTTGGCAATACCAATGAATTATGTTTTCTATTCCTGTGACAATTCGTAATGATTATTATAGCAGAGAAAGATAATTTCCAGGTGAATGAAAATTGCTGATCTGGAAGAACACCTCTTATCTAGCTTGAAATCAGTGAATGGAAATTCAGCACACATTCTGTTTTGTAGTGTTTTACATGTGTGTGCGCGCATGGGTGTGTAAATGTGTATATGAGCTTTATAGAAAAAACAGGATCAATAAATGGAATGACTGAGCCCAGATTTCCAGTAATGGTCATTAACAAATGTGACTGTCCTTAATTACGTAATTTGAAGATGCTGACTGACAGGTAAGATGACTCTAGCTTGAATTTCTGCTGAAATTTACTTTCCTTACACCCTGTCTGCAACACAGATGTCTCTTGTTGGTTGTCTGTTGGTTTTTGAATCAAAGGACTTTTCAGTCAGATTTTTTAAGACAGGGTTTGATGGCTAGTTGCATGGAAGCATAGAGCCAGTTGATGAACAGGTGAGACATCAGTGCAATGGCAGATGGTGGTGGTGATCTTGTTAAATAATAGCAAAGCCACTGTAATTCATAAAAAATCTCTTGAAGGCTAGGACTTGGAGTACTAAGGAATAGCTGTACTTCCTAGTTTAGCCTTACAGACACCTCTCAAAGATCCTTTCATTAAATGGATTTACACAGTTGAGAAGCTTGTTTCTATTTTCATGGATATCTAGAATATGTATGTTGTACTGACAGAATTGTGGTATTAGTAATAATAAATAGAATAAAGGTGGTCAGAAGGAACTGCATCTGCTCATGATTCATATCAAAATTAAACTTTGTGTATCTATCTGAATAATTGTTGGGTTGATTGAAATTGCGTTTATTTCA
This sequence comes from Dromococcyx pavoninus, assembly GCA_033558185.1. NCBI lineage: Eukaryota > Metazoa > Chordata > Aves > Cuculiformes > Neomorphidae > Dromococcyx > Dromococcyx pavoninus. The sequence goes on along the minus strand of JAUMJL010001081.1, from coordinate 722,486 downwards.
TAGTAGGGTTAGTGAAACTCACTGAATTTTCTCAAGTCTTTAGTATTTTCAGAAGCTACTCAAGTTTTCTGAGCCCAAGAGCTTCCATGTAAGTGGCACATAGTAACTCCTAGGAAGACAGCTGAGAATGTGCAGCAAAGACACTTTGTTCCTCTGGGAAACCCTCACAAAATTGAGTTTGCTGAGAGGTAGCCACTTCTGAGTGACTGTTATTACTACATCTGATTCCAAGCTTCACTTTTTCTTAAACAATGCTGTTCAGATGGATTTACTAAACAATGATCAAAGTTAAAAGGAATAAAGATTGATTAAATATCATATCACCTCACAGTATTATCCTTAGAACAAGGATATTACAGTGGCCACCTCCTAACTTTGCACTCAGTTCCAATCAGTTCATTTCCACTAATCTAGATGGATTGATAAGAAAGGAAGTGGAGCACTTAAAGCCTACTAATTCTTGCTTCAGACTATATAAAACTTCATTGTAACATTAGTAAATATTGGATGTGTCATCAAGCCCACAGATAAGTGTATGAAATATTTGTGGGAGTGTAATTCAGGTTTGTGAACGTATTTCTAGAGCCAGCCTTCATTAAGTTTTGATTGAAAAAATTGATAAATGTGAAATTAGCTGTCTTGGTAACTGAAAGGTCCCTAAATGAGAAGCACTTTTAGGCTTTTAGGAGTGTTTTAAAAATATATAATTTTAGGTAATAAATTGGGTTATGCTTTTTAAAACTTTATAAAAAATTAATGAGGTAGAAGATGTTTAGAATGTGTTTTGTAGTTTTTCTGCAAAGCAAGGTCTATAAATGCAAGTTTTTAAAGCAGAAAAAATAACCAAAAATGAACTACAGAGATATGGCCACATTTCCTGATATTTTTAAATTTTAGTCAAGGGGTTTTTTGCAGATTGTATTTTTGATTCTGGATCTGTGTAAACTCAGGAACCAAAAAGTATTTTTGATCGTGTGTACGTATGTATATGTTTGCACATGCACAGTATGTTAGCAAAAGCAGAACCTTCAGTCAGGTAGGCAAATAATTTTCAAAATAGGAAAGATTTCAATCACATAAACTTTTCAAAAAAATTTCATTGTGATTTGGGTAAACAGATGTTAGATAGTCTTATATGTTTGTTTAATTTGAGTAGCACCGGAGACAAAGAGCCTTTCACTTGTATATGTGCAGTCTAGCTAAGTCTAACAACCAACAGCAAGACCTGCTAGGGGATTTCTTTTTTAATTTCTGGCCTGAATAAACTTTAAGGGGCCATGTCCTGTCATCACAAAAGATTGACAGTGTTAGTTTAGAAATAAGGCACTTAAAGAGGCCTCAGGAGAAGTGAATGGCTTACCCTTGGCAAAATGCAAGGTGTCAGTGTGGGCGCTGGGAAGATGCTTGCACTGGTTCTGCCTCTTCTGCCTCAGTTCCCTGTGCACTCTCCCTTCGTAAGCAGCCACGATGGCATCTCAGTGGTCTGAAACTTGCTCTAGAGTGCTGCCCCTGCAGCAGAATAAGCGAAATGAAGCACGTGAAGACTCTTCAAAAACTTCAGAGTGAAGTTTGGTCACTAAGTGAAATGTTTGGTGGGAAGCTGACTTTGCACAGTAATGACTGAGAGGTGTTTATATCTTCTGATGCTGTCAAATCATGACAGCGACTGAAGGGAAAATGGTTCAGAAAATAGGCTGTAAAGAAGAAATAGACAGGAATAACATCTCAGTCTCAGCAGCTGTGAGTGGATAATGCAGCTAAGTGCTTAAAAAAGTTCTTCTATTTCATTAAATCCCCCTAAAGTCCAGTGTATTCTAGAATAAATCAGAACTATTTTAACTGGAATTGTTTGGACATCTGCATCCTGGGATAACACTGTTCATGGCTGCTTAACAGATTTGCCAGCGAGACCTTGGTGTTTAGTAGCTCTTCCTACTATCTTGCTGCTTTCTGAAAAACTTTTAGCTGGTTCTTATGGCTGGAAGCTGGTACGTTCCCGATTTCTGTGCTGTTGCAGCCTTTGCAGAGGGGAAGTCTTGAGAGCCGCATCTGGGTCCTCAGCACCTCAGGAGTGCTCAGAAAAAAGTTTCCCACAATCCAGAAATAGAATAATGTGAGGTTTGCTATTTAGCCTGGGAGCACCCTGACTGTGAACCAAGGGTAAGATAAAGTACAGGAAACTTTGTGCAAATCAAACAGACTGCTCAGTTACAATAGTTTTAATGATAAATAAAAGGAAATGACCATACTAATGTCTTGCCCTGTAGTTATGATTCAGCCGGGAAGCTTTGTTTCTTTTCTGTGTGTCTCAGCTATCAAGATGTTTTTCTACATATTTCTGAATTCAGATCTTAGCACACTCCCTGTAGCCCTAAATTTGTCCTTGGAGAAGGGGACTTCCCTGCCTTCTTCTAAGCTTCCATTAAGATTCAGTACATTCACCTTTCTTCCCTGCCTATCCTGACTATCAAACAGATAACCCACTGATGCAAAGCTAATGTATTTTAGACTTGCTAAAGCAGTCTTGAGCATTTCTTTCTGTCTCTCTAGAAATATCTATCTATCTGTCTATGGTATTTTTATTTATATAAGTATATAAAAAAGATTTTGTGTGCACATCCCTTCAGCTTCTATACAATAAAGGTTTTTACATCTATGATCAATTTAACTGATGAAAGAGTAATATGTGATGCTGTAAGTATTGTAATTAATGGTTATTCAGTCAAAAGAGCACACATCAGCAAGGTGTTGTATAAAAGATGCTTTTTATAGTAAAATTTTATCATGATTTTTTTATAAGCTTATATGCTTATAGCTTGCAGTAAAAGGTCCAATGTGGTATTCCTATAACCGCTAATAGTCATTTGAACCTGTAACAAGCATATATGTTTTTTTAGTGTAAAATGCAATCAGAAAAGGTAATAACAAATACATTGTGTCAGTTGCAGAAATGGCTGTAAAATAACAGTAGCCCTCTCAAGGTTTTCTTAACCTCATTGAAAAACGTAAGTGCTCTTTAAAATAACGTGATGTTTGCACTAATGTGGCATTTTCTTTTTTAACTTCAGTTAGAACTAACTTTCAGCTACTTGGAAATTCAAGGAGTAACTTCCAGTAAACCGGGTCAGGTGAGTATAATCAGGATAAAAGATACTTGTTTACACGTTGCTGAGTCTGTTTCAGTCAAGGAGGTAATGCAGATGTCCCTATTCAGTGGGCACTCTGTACATTTGCATTCTTACATTCATGGTGCCTTAAAGTCTTAATAATAATGATAAAAATTTAAAGAGTCAGTTTTAGGAATGTCTTGCGCAGGTGGGATGACAATAAGAAATACTTCTTCCTAGTTCAGTGTGGTATGAGTTTTCATTTGTCTTGTAAGCGAAAATTTTTTACAGAGATGGGAAAATAATGGCAGCTGGTATATAATCATCGCCACACAAGCTTGAATGGCTTCTGTGGTGTATACCTTTATGGTGAAGTCAAAAGCTGCTGCTTACATTGCAGGCAGGGATGGTTTGCTTCCGACTATTCTTGGTGCCATTACTATATACAACACAAAAGATATTTGACAGCAAGTTATGTGCCCAGAATGTGAATGTCAAAGAGAAGGTGCTGAAAAGAATGCCTTTTAATATACTTTTCATTCATAAGATGAATGTGTTGACAAGATTTGACAGTTCAATTGCATCAAAGTCTTCATGTGTTTCGTGTGTGTTTGGCTTTTGAAGAGCTTTTTAAAAATAGGAGCATCTGACACTTTATTTGAACTCTGAAAAGCTCTCATTGTGTTTAACATGACATCTTTTTAACCTGGCTTTTGAAGCTTTTGAAGGAAAAAAAATGCCCCGATGTTTACTGTTTTAATGGGGAGACATTTAATAAATTCTATATATGTTTTTGTGACTTCATTTACTTAAGGTATTATACTAAAATGCCATGGTACATAATGCTAATTATTCCTGGAGGCATAGACAATCACTTTTGCAGCAAGGCTTACAAGGGATTTTCAGGAGCCTCGCTTAGCATACCATTTGCTTAAAATATTTTTTTAAGGTTTTCTATGTTTACATTCATTTGTGTTTTAAATGTGTAAGGCTTATAGCTGAAGACAGGCAGAATCCTAGATTATTGCTTGCAGGGCAAATGGTATTGTTGCAGTTTTCATGCAAACAGCATGTTATGTCCATGATACCTAAATGACAGTCTTGTGCAAGGCATCTCACAGAAAGCCATGAAGGGCCCGCATTGTAAGGTAAGTGAATAATGGGCAGATTAATATAGGGAAATGTTGTGTTAATACTGATGACTGTGAAAACCAGTAGTAAATTGCCCACTCGCTCGTTTGTCTTCAGGGCGTGAGAGCAACAAGGATCAGAAAGGTGGGAAAAGGTGTGAAGATTTTCAGTGTGCTTTTGGGTGGGATAGTACAGCCTCTTCGAGGGTTATCCTGGTGATGATCCTAGACGTGAACTGGGAATCAGAGGAACCCCAGGAACCAGTTTCAATAAAACCCAATCTTCTGTAGCATATAATGTAGTATCCACTCTCATACTGTCTAGCTACACTTGTTATTTATTCCTAATGTTAGTTTACTGTGTATGCACAGCTTCTCATCTAAAAGACTTTATGACTTGGGCTGTGCTGAATACTCATGTTGGAGAAGACAGAAACGTTGCATTTCTTCCTGTGATACAGCTGAAAGCAGCAGCAGGCCTGCTATGTCAGTCATACAGTAAGCTGATTTAATTCTGAACACTCTGTATAACAGAGATGGGTTGCAAAAGGCAATATTTTCATCCCTTGATGAAGCACGTATCACCCCGACAGTGGGACAGTTACGTTAACTGAGTTATTGCTTCATCTGAACTGAGACAGTATATTGCCCTGACATTTTCTTAAACAGCATAGATCAAAGCATTAGAGCTTTTCCAGAGGATCCCAGCCATTAAAGACTTTTACTTTTTGCTGCAGGAAGCAGGCCCTGCTCATTCAATAGTTTCCTGTCAGACTGTGCTCACTTCTGGTGTTCTGGGATGTGTTTCAAAAGAGGATAATGCTGTGAAAAGTTCTTGGTTTGCAGGGTGTCAGCTGAGGTCAAGATCCATTGAAACTTTTATTCCCGTGGGAAGCAGCACACTGTTAGGAAAAGCAATGTTTGAGTATGGGGGCCTTGTACATTCAAGAACAACATTCAGAAACTTCACCTGAAGCGTTGTCATGTCATGTCTTAAAGCATAACAGATTTCTGTCAGCATGTAAAGCATTCAGTTGGCATTCAAAATGCCCTCCTTTTTAAATGGACATGAATTATATGATACAAATTCCACACCCTCTTATTTACAGTTGATTATGGAAACTGAGAAATGCAGCATCTCCATGAAGATGGCGTCCTCAGAGGATGTGAACGAGGTGTTGGCACACATTGGGACCTGCCTCAGGAAGATATTCCCTGGGCTCTCGCCAGTGTAAGTGTCTTTTAGGGCACTTCTAGCGGCAGCAGATAGTGTAGAAAAGGTTGACAAAGTACCGCTTCTTGTCTGCGGGTCTCCCCACCCTGACCTCAGAAATGCACTAAGGGAAGTGAGGCAAGCACTAAGCTTTTATGCAGTTATATGACAGAACCAGGAGGCAGTGCAGAGCATAGGTAGGCTATGCAAGTTCCGTGGAGTCAGAAGAACCTTTGTTTTGGAGGGCTGATGCAGGTATTCGGAGACTTAAGTTTTTATTTTACCTTGTTGCCTCTCCAAACTCAGGTGTAGCTTAGCTTCTGGCTTTTGGTGTAATACTCCTTTCCCCATAAACACCTGTAGTATTCAGTGGGATTTTTTGCTTTCTTTTCTTTTTTCCCCAGAAGTAAAATCTGAGTTGGGAGAGGAGGAAAAAGTTCTATTTACTTTCAGTGTTTGTGAAATGGTGCACATGATTGGGAGCCTTGTTCTTTAAAACTGAGCCCTGGGCAGTCTTATCCTATGCTTTCTATGGTGTAATTGGCTCCTTGGATCAACATCTCCTTCTCTGGCTTTTTTGCTCTGCTTCTTTATGTGTTGTTCTTGCCTTTGTTTTGTTTTGGTTTTTTTTCTCTTGCATTTGTACCTCTAAATTTTGTCATCTTGGAGCAATTCTCAATAATTTTTCTTCATTTCATGTTATTTCTTCTCTCTCTCCTTGCCTCTTCTTCATCACTTTCTACCAGATCATGCAGCTTCATTGTTACTCTCTCAGCTCCTGGTTTTCAGCAATATTAGAAAAAACAAAATGCACAAGAGAGTTGTTGATTTTTATAAGTGAACTTTTGTAACAGCCTGACCATACATATCTAACGTCTAAATTTACGTGGTTTATTTTGGGTGCACATCTTTATTAGGTCAAGTTCATAATCTCTGGCTGGGAGTTTCTTTTTTTTTTACTTGCAGTTTTTGTGCAGTATTATTAACTGCCTTAATGGAAATGGAGCTCTACCTTCAAAAAAGCATGCATACAAGCAAATATTTGTAAACAGGTTTGCCGTAAAACCTCAGTTATGATGTGTAAAATGCAGGCAAAAAGTGAAGAGGGCTGCAAAGCTTTGCATGTTTATCTGGGTGTCTGTGAAGGCCTCGAGCTCTATATGTTTTCTCCAGGATTTCTTGAGAACATTGTTGGAGCATTTTGGTTAGCTGCATGGAGTGTTTGCTTCCCAGAAAAGAAATAAAATTTCTGCTGTTCTCTCAGGTGGCACAACTTTTCAAAATGAAGACACTGGAGTTGTGCAGATGATACAAGACCAGAATAGGCAAGAAGGGGGAAAGACGTTTCTCCCATTAGTTTATATTTTTAAGTCTTTCCCCCCTGTTTTATGTCATTCTTCAGTTTATGAGGAAGTCTTGTCATTCAAAAGAACAGATTATTTCATTTCTTAAAAGACAGGTAGGGTTTGTGTTTTTTGTCTAGGGGGAGAACAACACTACCATACAAAGATTGGAACTGGATATCTTAGAGTGCAGTCTAGAGGCCACATGTAGCTACTCAGTGTGCTGTGTGACTCTGCACCATAGATCTTTCACTGCATAAAAGCAATGTGTAAACAGCAGTGGTTTCAGGGTAACCAATAATACCATGTCTCTCCCTATTTTGGGCATTTTTATGTTATGTGAGGGCCACAGGTCTCCTTAGTTTGAGGGAGCCTGTCATAGAAGAGGGCTTAGTTGCTCCAGTAGTCACAGGCTTAGTCATTAGAAAGAAAGAAGAAATAAATAGATGTTACTCCTGCTGGGCTGTATCATGATGTGTCTGAGTTTCAGACAGAGTTGAGTGGTAATAAAGATGGTAATTCTTCCTATACACTCATTTAAAATCATACTTGAAATTAAAGAGATTTCTGATAATCTCTTTAATATTTGATTAAAAAATACTTTCAATGTCATGAATGTTTTTTTTCTCCTCCCCTTTGCATCTAGGAGGATTCTGAAAAAAGTAACTATGGAGCCTTCAGAAAGACTGGCTAATCTCCAGGCCCTGTGGGACAGCCAGACAGTGGCAGAACTTGGACCTTGTGGTGAGAATGAATTTAAAGGCTCAAATATAAAAAGGCTGGAATTGCATGTTGGGAAGTCTAATTCTATTTCTGGCAGAAGCTTGTAAAGGTGTAATTAGTTTTAAAGTGTAATTAGTATGGAGCAGACTTCTGATTGGCAGGTAAAAGCACTATATTAAGCTTTCTTGCAGCCTGCTGGGCAAAGATAGGATAGGCTTAGTTTCTTTCAGCAGCACAATGGATACTCCTCTGACAGGAAAACAGAGTGAGTTTTGAAAGACTGGGTCTTTTAAGTATAAGTACTAAAGTATCTTTTTTGATATTTGTTTATTTTCTTGTTTTACTGTTACGTTAAATACTCGGGTTGCTTTCAGGAGGCTTTTCGCAGATGTACGCTTGTGTTTGTGATTGGCTTGGATTTCCCTACAGAGAAGAGGTGCAGTGGGTAAGTTACATATCTTGTTCTGGAGCGCTTTTCAGCTAACTGTAAAAATGATGAAAGAGCAGGTAAATCATTGTACTTGGGGAAAAAAAACAGTTCTGTAAAGACGTATTTGGTTATGTATTTTTAACAGGATGTTGATACGATTTATCTGACACAAGATACCAGAGAATTGAATTTGCAAGACTTCAGTCACCTTGACCACAGGTAAACAATATGCAGTAATCACGCTAATATTTTGCAAACTTTCTTTGTTTCCCCTTGCAATAGGGCTTGCCTGCCCTTGCTTAAGTGGGATGGTCTTATCACTGTAACTTGAATGTGTAGACTTCTGAAACGACCATCTGTAACATTTTTAGTTTTCAGTACAAAGCTGCTGTTTTTGCACAAAAGCCCCATGGAGAGCACATTTTGCAGAGGAGCCTGAGAAGATAAATACATTTTGCTGTTGGAAGCGCTCCGAAAAGTTGGCCAATAGATAATTTTCCTGTGTTGGCAGATAGATATAAGAGCTCAAATTCAGCAGGGAAAGACATGCAACTGCATCTGGTAGGCAAAGCAAAAAATGAAATTATGCAGTCTTTACTTATGCAGAATTTTTTTCTCATGGTGTATGCAGTAAAGGAAGTTATTTTTGTCGGCAAGTCAGTGGAAGGTTTAAGTTGTTCAACTGAATCCCAGCCAGTGGTTTCTGCACATACAATAGATGCTATCAGAAACGTGAACTTCCAGAAAGGAACTAATTGAGGGTAATTTTACTGTGAGATGCTGAAACATAGCTAAGTGTTGTATTTGGTTTACTGAATTTAGCTGGCTGAGAAAACTGAATTCTAAGGAAACAGAATCTGAAGATAACCAAGTAGGAGGAAATGGGTGGGAGTCTTAACTAAGATCTGTCAATATAAAAGGAAACTGACAAATCTGAGCAACTGTAAATAAGATAAAGCAGTTGTTTCTTTGGGAAAGCCTAGTGGAAGAATTAAGAATCTGTCAGAGGTACAATGTTGAAATGTTATAACAGGAAGGCTGAACATGGAGTTGGGTAAATAAGATGCTTTGCCACAGCATTCTTTGCAATTTTAAGCTATCTAGAACGTAAACTTGCAAAAAAACCCCCACTCAAATACTTACTCAGCTTCAGTGATGGGTTTTCACTGTCTGCACTGTATCCCGTGGCAAAGTACCTGTGTGGACTAATTCAGAGGTAACTCAAACAATACCTGCAACTACTGCATGATGGATGGTTAAGCCTTGCTGAGAGAAGATAAGGAAAGGAATATTTTTCAGGACAAGCAAATGTGAGACAAGAACATGGTTTAAACTTATTGCAAGGCGGAAATGCTAAGAAGACCATGGGGCATTCTTCAAGAAGTGACTTGCAGATACCCAGCTTCAATAGAAATTAAATGTTTTGAACAATTTATTTGGAGTGAAAAACACTACCTATTAGGAAAAACTAGATAAAAGAAGTATTTTAAGTGTTTAGAATATTTCAAGTGTTTCAAATGAGTTGGCCTTGTGAAATGGAGTAATGGACTTGTTGCTTCACAAAAGCTTTTTCATTGAAGTATACTTTACAAAATTGACATAACTAAGGAAATATATTTATGTTGTTAATAAAAGTCTTTCTTAAATATCTCATGATTGTCTAAGTCCAAAGATTCATAAAATTTGGATCCATTTAGATACCGTGGAATCCATCTTGTGATGAGAGCTCCTATATGTTGAGGACTGAACTGAGAAAAAGGTTTTGGACTGAAATGTCAAGAAAACTAAATTCTTTAGGAAGTCAAAACCTTATGTTTTTCATTAAAATACAAATTGAGATCTGAGATCCCAATCAATTCAAGAATATATGCGAGTATTTTGCGATATATTTAGCACAGTGAGAATGCTGTAAATTAGCAATGTTCTATCATGTTTTTATTTTGAGAGACTATTGCATATGTTGTCCACCTAATTTTTGGGATTTCTGAAATCTTATGCTTTATGTTGTGGAAATAGCTCCAGTTCTCTAGGTACATGGACTATACATTGCAAAAATAAACAATTTGTGTTTTTCCTAGTAAAGCATTTATGTTAGAGGTCAACATAAGATCGCTTGAACTATAGGTGAATTTAAATTCTCAGAGCATTTGATAATTTCAGTGCGTGGTGTGGCTTGCAACATGGGAGCACAACTTTTGGGATTTTATCTAAAGTTACATTGTACTGTGAACCATATAATTGTTTAACAACAACAACAAAATCCCTCAAAGTGAACGGGTTCTTGCTTAACTCCGCAGCATGACTGTCATCTGTGTAGCATATGTTGTAGCATACTTGGACATTCCAAAAATTGTCAGGAAAGCGTGCTTGGTTAGATTTCTTTCTTTGCACAGGTTAGATTTTTTTCCATCTTAAATACACTGGGGGACAGAGATTTTGAAAAAAACTGAAGGCTCTAGATAGACTTGAATGTTGTTGAATTTCAGATTTTCTGCACTCCAGAAGAACAGAATCTGTTAGCATTTTGCATTTTGTAACTCTAATGTTCTTCTGGATGGTAGTTTAGTAAACAAAATAACGAGTATAAGCAACTCAATATCACTCAGTGAGGGAAAGTTATGAGAAGACCCTGCTTTTGGAAATTGTTGTTAGCATTCTTCATACTGTATTGAAAAAGATTTCAGATCATTGTTAGTACTGCCTCTAGAATTTAATAGAATGAAGTGAATAAAGCATTTTATGATTTTCGAAAGAAATACTCAATAATGAGTACATTGAGGTTAGATAAGCTCAAAGCTGGAGAAGGGGGTAGAGATAGATTTCCTAAATGGCCCTCATTGGTCAGAAGCACCTTCAAGGATTTGAACAAAATGAAAAAGAAGACTATGTAGTTTTTCCTGGTATAATCTCATAAAGCAGGGTTTCTGGACAGTAAGGCTACTGCAGAACGGGAAGGGGTTCCAATGCCTTCAGACGTTTGGGGAGGAAGGGGGGTGTGTGTGTCTGTGAGTGTTACTGAAGGGTGCCGGTATCTGTGCTAGTCTAGGGTTTGAACAAACAGGCCTTGAATACCGCAGTAGACTAAACTATTTAAAGATGGGAATTTGCAAATCAGCTGTGTTGATTTGTTTTAAAATATTCCTGTCCTGTTGCAGCAATGTTTCTTTAACTTCTTTTTTCCCACCAAGACTGAGCACCCCCTGTGCTTTAGATGTTTCCCTCCGAGGCTTGGGGAGGAGAGAGGAGAAAGGGATGTTCTGCCTACAGCCACTCTTCTGCCCAGAGGTTAATGAGCTCTTGACAGCCCTGCAAGCTGGCTTAGCAGCTCCCTGGTAGTGTAAACGCTTGCAGCCGGTGATCCCTGATCATTGTCCCTCTGTTCCTATGGAGGAACTGTTCCAAATTTGCTACTTCCAAGGCAAAGGCACTGGCAAGAGGGACATCAAAGCTGCTAATTCATTACCTTCTTACTGATTGCACCAGGGGAAGGCAAAGGAGGAGCTAACCTCTAAGTGTGGACATTCTTTACTCCATAGCAATGTTCCTGCCTGCTGTGCTAATGGAAAAGAATTCGCCACAAGACTTTGTGCTGTGAACGAGATGGAAAGCAGGCTTAATCCTTGAAGGGCACCATATACTAGTTCCTCTGCAGGAGTGTGAAAATGGTCGATTTACATGAGCTTCGTGGTTCGTGGGCTATAGTCTTTTGCTGCAAAATACTGCACCTTCTTACCGTTACCTTAGTGATGGGCTCATACTTCCAAATCTAGCAACTGCAGTTCCTGTTAAAGCCTGCTGAAGGCTTGTCTGTCTGAAGTTGCCTTGTCTCCTGGCTTTCCTATGTTTAACAACCACCCTGAAGTCTAAATGTTGGTGAAGGAAAAGTGAATGAGAGGAGGAAGGAAAAGTAAATGTGAAAAGGGCGATGCTTCTTTAGTGCCTACCTGCATATATCCTGAACAAAAAGCTAGAAGAGAGTGGAGTTGGACTAGCTTATAAAAAATAATACATTTAAATTTCTCCCTGCAAAAACTGAGAATCCTGGCACTGTTTTTCTGGTCAGATAAGTTCACGTATATTACAGCTTTTCTATAAAGACAAGATGTTTCTATGTAAAGTCCAAGTCTAGGTGTGTATATGTATTTAATATGTTTTATCAAAATTATCCAAGAGCTGTGCTGCTGAATAGTATGCTAGTGTGTGATGCATGATTCTGCTGGGGGATAGTGTATAGGCATGACATCTATCAATGTCTGTTATTGAAGAAACTTAATAGAGGGAGAGAAGATCACATTAAGAAGCTTGGAATGAAGAAAATGGGAATAATTTAGAATTTCATTTGTGAAATCCCTTTTATGATTAAGGAGGGTTTGTGCTGAAAGTTGCATTATCCTTTTGCAGGTCTCCTGCTTCCTGGAGGAATTTAACTATAGAGATGAGACAAGGAGGTGTTCTCAAGAAGCATTCAGTCATGGAATTATATTAAATCATCAGACTGCCAAAAAGCTTTTTAGAGTCATGCTCAATTATAATTAGAGGTGATTAAGAAGCTTAAATATGTCACAAGCTGAAGAAAATGTGATACTAAAAGTAGGAATGGCAGCCCAGACAAATTCCGGTTTTAAAAATTCATGCTAGAATGAATGTCAGCTGGCCAGTCAAAAATTTGTATTAAAATATGAGAAAGACACACAGCTGCTGGTGGTGCTCATTTTTTAGAATGCAGAGCTTTCTGTAATGGTTTTGACAGGCAATTAGCATTGCAGAGGAAGGGGGAATTAGATATGGAAGAACACTTAAGAGATTGTTTCAAATGACCAAAGCCGACAGTTACATGAAATGTATGTAAAAGTGTTTTTCTTTTTCTAGAGACTTAATACCTATAGTTGCTGCTCTGGAGTACAATCAGTGGTTTACAAAGCTGTCCTCCAAGGATCTGAAATTAGTAAGTAATAAGTTGAAACAGTATACCAGCTCCTACCGTGCTGTACTTTAGATGATGTTATTGCATTTTTCAAGAGGAACTTTTTTAGATAAGTACAACCAGGCAATCTCTTGAAATTTTTTTTCTGCTAATCATATCAGGAAAATACAAACTGTTGGGTAGTTAATTTATGCCATATAAACTCTGCTGAGAGTCAGGTCTTGTCAAAATTTTGAGTGAATAAAGTTTGAGAACTGTGCTGGACAATAACAGTAGCCCACGAAACTACTTCCTTAGGCATTACTAGCTCTCTCACACAATATTGGGTCACTAAACAGTAAAGTAACTCTAAATCAGCCAGAAATCTCAGTTGCATTTTGAAGGAAGAAAGAAAATATAAGGATTTCATTTCTTTTTCTTCCGTATAAAGCAGGTTTTTTCCTCTTAATTTTCATTGCAACTTGAGGACTTTTTCTCCTGGTTGTCTGAAGCTAACCTTGTGTAGTGATGTGTTCGCATTGATACCCTTCCACATCATTTTTTTTTCTGAAAAACAAAAAAAGGGGGCAAATCTAAAGCAGTTAGGCTACTGAAGAAAGGGCCAAGAAAAATCAGTAATTATATGATTTCTAAAATATATCAAAATATACTATTTCTTCTAAACTAGAAAGTTTTTTGTCACAGGTGGAATTAGTGGTTTAAGATATTGCTTTCACACATCCAGAAGCTTTTGTCCTTAAAAATGAAGGTTGAGTCTCGTCTTCTTCAAATTGCTGCTATTTTATTGATCTCAAAATGCTCTCAGTGCATTCCTAAGCTATCATTTTCCATGAAAATCCAGTAGAAATTAGCTTATTTGATTCTTGGCAAAAGAGTAGGCAAGAAACATTCTTTTCTTGCTGGGACATCTTACTCGAAATTATGCATGGAATGAAACTGGAGGTATTTCTAATTCTCTTGTAGTTTGTTGTTAAAATCACTATTGTTCATTATATGTTCATTGCTTCAATGAAATGAGATTGTTTGCTTAGTTAGAACACTAGCCAGTGTAGTTTGCTTAGGAAAAGAACTGGCTGTATTATCTATCTGAGGTATTTTTATATGAAGTTTTTTTTGAATTCTTAGCAACTTTTCTGCAGAAAATACAAACTTTGTCAACCTTGAAAATGCATCGATTTCTTAAAAAAACCAAACCAAACAAACCAAAAATCTTTATCTTCCACACATTTCATTTTCAATCAAAACCACCAGGAAAATGTAAATTGTTGGACAGTAAATTGGTGCCATAGGAACACTGCTGAGGGTCAGTATGAGGGCAGACATATCCGGAGGCCGTTGAATGCTTTGTGCTTCATGAGTCCCGCTTTGACATTGTGTTTGATAGATGGTATCCATAGTGTTGTTATAGTACATGCATGAAATTTTCCACTTGCTATCACACTGTTGTAGAAGCATTGTGATAATATTCTGAATCATTGAAATATAGAAGGCAAAGATAGAATTGGGAAGATGGCTGAGTTGACAGTCTCTAGAAAAAATGTACACCTTTAATGTGTAAAGTAATAAAAAGATTTTATATGTATGGTAGAGCAGGTTATATATGTATATATATATGTATATATATATATGTATGGTAGAGCAGGTTTTTTATTTTTGGGAGATTCAACTAGTTTAAAATTTTTAAAAATCCTAAAAAAATCAGACTGTCATTGTAGACACAGCTGTCCCAGGTACGAATGTCTCATTGTTTTTAAAGGTGGAGAGCAGAATAGTTGCAGCACGTCATGATCATAACTGAAATTCAGCTTTGGACTTCACATGAATGTTGGTTAGTCTGTGCTGTGAAAAAAAAAAAGGCACATCCAGAAGCAAAATAAAGATTACAATAAAAGTTGATGAGGTACAGAGTTCACTGTGTGGCTTTTGAATCATTAAAGTTTTATGTGTATTTGAATTAGCACAGCAAACAAACTCTTTTGTTATCGTGTTTTGTTCATGGTACTTGCAAATGTCCGTGCAAATTCTAGAATTCAGCAACAATAAGATCATGAGATGAGATTTACTTCTGCATAGAGTGGGAGAATTCATATTGCAGTACACCAACCCTTAAGCTCTAGTCCTTAGCACTCTTTAGAGGATCTGTAGCCAGAGTGCTTTTGCTCTCATGGGTTTTTTTCTCTGCCTTACAGTATCTTCCTTTGTGTTTAGTTGCCAGGCTTTATTCTCCTTTGCAAAAGTTGCGACTTTCTTCTGAAAGATTAGCATGCATATGAGCAAGATTTCTTTAAAAATTAAGTGAGCATTTTTTCTGAATCAGAGTTTGGGTTTTTTACTATCATTATAAAAGTTCTGCCCTTTGTGATAAGGTGGCTTGCTTCATAAATGACTGCTTTCAGTCTGCCTCTTGCTTCTCTGAGTCTTTCACTGTTTCCAACTGAATCTCTCACTGAGATGTCCTGGTATTCTTTCTTGCTCTTTATGTATGACAAAAAAATGATCATGACCTGGATCCCATTATGATATACAACTTATAACTCAATAGCTATCGGTTCTACATTTGTGTTCGTTAACTCTGTTCTGTCTTTTCTGTGGCAGTCTGCTGATGTCTGTGAGCAGATACTGCGAGTGGTGAGTAGGTCCAATCGATTGGAAGAACTGGTATTAGAGAATGCCGGGCTTAGAACGTAAGTAATTCAGTTGATAAGTTGCATTAGTTACTGTTTATTCCCAGCAAAAAGGTTGTCTGATGTGTGTAAGCCAGAAAAAAACATTAAAAAAGGCCTCGTACCTATTGACTACCTTGTTCTGAGGAGCCTGTAGTCATGAGCTTGTCATCAGGTTTTTTGGAGATTCCTTATGTTTAAGAAATCCCTTTTAACTGATGATTTTCAAGATTCTGTCTGGAGAGTTTAAGTGGAGCAAAATGAATCAAGTAAGGGCAAAAGCCCTAAATTAACTCACACTATTACTCTCCAATTATGATTGCCAATAGAAGTATGAACATATTTGTATCATTTGAAAAACAGCGTTTGAGGTTTTGTTAAAGAAGTTTATTATTCCATCTTGCTTAACAGATTATTTTTTCATTCGCAAGGGAAAAAGCTTACTGTGAATTGCAGTCTGCTCAAATGTGAGAGACTTATACAGTGGTAACTTCTTCAAAGAAGTGAGAGAGTAGATAATTAAGTTTAGTGACCTGCCATAGTCTTAAAAGAAAGGTATATAGAGGTAGGCCATGCAATTTAATCTTTGCATATGTTTTAAATACAGTAAATTGTGTTTACTAGATATTTGCTTTTTTTTCCCCTCACAGCAAATAGAAGCAAAGTTCAAGTTACAGACCAGCCCAGTTGAAAGTATTTTCACCTTGTTTTAGTGTTAGAGTAGCATCCAAGACCATGTAGACAACATAAACTGTAGCTCTAATGAAATTTTACGCTAATAAAGAAGTAGTGGAAGGGTGGGAGAAGTATAACACTATACTGAATTACAAATAAAGACAGGAAACAAGCACAGGGAAAATATTTGTTGTGCCCTACGTTGTCTTCTTTTCCGTTGTTTGAGTCTTTTTCCCCTTTTTTAAATTGGGTTTTCCATTGAAATGCCTTTGAAATACAATTGCCTAAATGACACATGAAACTTGAGGTGGAGTTTGGAATTACATCCAAGCTTTCTGATCACTAATGCATTGCTTTTAATAGCTGTCATTTAAATGTAAGCACTTGATTACAGTATTTTTTCTTGCAGTATGTGCCATGAAATCCAGCGATAATCATTAATATTAAAAGATATATTGACTACCTTTGCACATTGCCTACCTTATTGCATTTAGATTAACTGGCTTCAGTTTTAACAGGACTTGGCAGATAATCAGCCTGTGACTTTGGTTTTCATGTGTCTCTCCATCTACATGCCCAGTGTTTGGCATTTTGCCTTGGTGTGTATCTGCTCTGATCAGCATTGTCTGTCGTTTTTTTGTCAAGGATGCATTTGTCAGTTTTGCCATTCATCATATCTGCTTGCTAGGAGGAAATCCTGTTGTTATTGAGTATCTCCCTTCACATAGCTTACAGACCAGTCATTTTCAATGGCCTGTGACAGAATGCAAACTAGGGTTAAGAAAGAGCTACCAAGAGCAATGCGTTGAGAAATAACCAGAGCAGCTGCAAGAATGTATTTCTTTCTGCAGCAGAGCCAGTTTAAGATGATTCCATTCTTTTCTCCCTCCTGCCACTCGTTTCTGTGATTTGTTTTGGGCGATGGCCTCGTAAACACGTTGTCCTCCCTACTGATAAGCCAGCAAACTATTTGCAGTAGCAGTCGTAAGGACTTGCTCTTGGGCAAAACGGGATGTCAAGTGATGCCCCCTGTCTGCTAAGGTTTGTGCCAGATCAGATGCTCTTGAAAATTTTATCCCCCTTGCTATTTCTTTAACAGATGTAAAGGGTGCAGTCTAGATTGACATTGGATGTCTTTGTGCACATAGCAAATGCTAATATTGTGATAAATGTGGTAACTGAGGTAGGTAATACCCAAATTTCAGGGAAAGGAGAATCATTCAGATGATCTGAACAAGATGAGCTTGAAAAGAGAGTTACATCCCTGATGTATTTTTCAGGAATGGGGCAACATGTAATAACCAGAACATTCATTTCCATCAAAGTATAAGACAGATTCTTAAGTCTGCAAAGGCCTGTTTACATGAGCTGGTGAAAATGATCTATTTGTTGCTTTTACATACTCTCTGAAAGCTGGCAGGCAGAATGTCCCTACTGCCTTCTGCTCTGTCCTCTGCAGCCCAGTTCCAAAAGGAGTGGCCAGTTATGACAAAGGGGAACAACAGAGGTGCGTGCTGGTAACCAGAGGGCCTTTGACAGTGATGTTGCATCTTGTCTTCCCCTGCTGGATGGGCTCTGAATGCCCTTAGACCTAACAGCATTAGTTCCTCCCAGACGTGTCCTCTTTTTTGCTGTTACGGGAATGTTGTCTAGACAGATCTTGAGGAATTGTTTTGTTTGTCTGAGCTTTCCAGATCTGTGGTTTTCGTACTCTTGGTGAAATATGCTTACACTGCCATACGTGTAGTTCAATTGAGTCTTTTTTGGGCTTTACCTCCAAGCGTGAATGTCCTCAGTTCAGGCTCGTGTGTCTGTTCAATGCACACAGAGCTAGTTTGATGCTGTATAGAAAGCATCAGACTTACATTGTGTGCTCTGTTCATGAAGTGTGCAACCAAACAAAAAATTCATTTTAGGACCTGAAACAAAGAATGGGCAAAGGGAAGGGATGTTGCCCAGTGAGCAGAGCCCAGGTAACTCTGTTTATGATAGACGCTGCACAGGGAGAGAGGGAGTTGTATATTTTTTTTCCAGTGCCCTTGGAGCCTCATGTGCCCTACATAGATAATTTAGTGCCTTCTGGTGGCAGTTGATTTACCGTGCCTCTGCTAAGCAGTTCACATACCCTAGTAGTCCAAAAAGTTCTGGTAATCCTGCCTATATTGGTGGCAAAGCTGAGCAGAGTTTGTAAACAAGCCTGAAGGTGTAGGCAGAGTACTGTAATGACAGGAAGCTGTTGTGGATGAAGGAAGAAGAGGAAACTCTCAATGAAGAAAGAGGTTTTTGTTTGTTTTTTAACTCAAAATCTCATTTTTCTTGGCTGGACATGAGGAGCTTAATTCAGTTGCCTAGGCATGGGCATCTGGTGCCATTTGGAATGCTGGAGGGTATCCACAAAGTGTTGGCAAATGTTACCAAAGACCTACAGGAAATATGTAGTTTTCTGCAGCAGCAGCTAGCAGCAAAGCAGGATGCCCTGAGGCCTGTCAGGTGGCATAGATTCAAGCCCAGAATTTATTTTTGTTAAGAGTTTGTATTCACATGCTGTTTGTTTTTGGGGAAAAGAATACTTTTTCCAAAAGGCAGCCCATCATCATGCATTCACAGCGCTGAAACCTGTTCTAGCGCCAGGAGTCTGTCAAAGGGTGTGGGGTTCCAAAAGGAAACTAAACTTCCCTGGAACATCTCTGTGCTCAAGTACGCCTTGCAACAACAGATGACTGAAAGTTATTGAGACTATTGCTGTCCCAGTCTCTGCTGTTTTCCAAAGACTGGAAGAGGATGCTACCTCCACTGCGGTTCTCAGCACACAAACTGATCTACCAGTTCTGTGGTAGGCAGGTTGTGTCTTGAGGAAAGAGAGCAGTGTTAGTTATTACTGTTCTGGCAAGGTAACTGGTAGTTATCCAACAGTGGTCTACAGGTGGTGAGATAATGTACTTCATGGCAGAGAGAGAAGGAAGCTCAAGGCATACTTTTTAATTCTACCTTAGTGTCTAACTTAGGTGAAGTAAGAACACTAAAATTGTAGTTCCAGTTTAACAAAAGTACATAGCAGGGCTAGTCCTTTAATATGAGAAAGCTTCCCAGTAGGAAAGGTTTGAGCATTTGACTTAGAGCTGATAGCAGCCAACAGCCTCCTAACTTAATGCAAGAAATGTGTCTCCACGAGAGTCTGACAGTGTCATTGTGTAGAGAAACCACAGCTAGCTTTGAACTTAGTGCTGTGGATGGTGTTAGTCCAGCTACAGAAAAACATCCTGAGATGGGCAGTGTTCACTTGCCTCTCAAGTGAATTTGAAACAGAGGTTGGTCATGCTATTACAGCTACCTACCATAGTTGGTTAAAGTCACTTCAAACCTATCAGTGCTACTTGGCCTGGCTGTTGTGAGCATCGTAGAACAGACGTACCACCATGTCTTTCAGGACACATTGCTACAACTGCGATGAGCCAGTTATGTAAATTCAATGCTTCTCACTGTAAAAAGAAGCAAGCAGAGTTTATCAGAGTGCTGCTCTTCTTTGAGAGCATTATTCCTGCTGTTTTACAAGGTTAGAAATACTCCTGGTTTGTTGACTCTCTGGATATGCTGCAAAGCCCACCTGTTTGACTGACTGTTGGCAGTGAGCTGCTGCAAGTGAGGGAATTGGCTTGTGAGTAAAGGGAGGGAGTGGTACACAAATTGATATATCCCACCCGTGCATGGCATGGAGGAGATGAAAGATGTGCTTGAGTTTTAACTTATTCAGTGTAACTACTATTTTGTATCTTCAGATATGTTTTATCAAAGCAGCTTGAGCTTTGACTGAGTTCCCTTTAGTATCGTAGGCCATAGAATAAATACATACTAAAATGACCTCTGTTGAAAGATAGTAAATTAGCCAGATAAGCATTGTTTAAAGCTGTGAAGAATCAGTTGCTGCTTTGCAGTAGGAGAGGCCGCTTCTGTCTAATAATCCCTCAATGTTTTTAAGCCTATGAATGTGCTGTTGATACAGGAGATAATGGGATTCTTTATTCCTCTCTCTTCTTTTCTTGCAGAGATTTTGCACAGAAACTAGCCAGTGCCCTAGCCCATAATCCTAACTCAGGACTCCATACGATCAACCTTGCTAGCAACCCACTTGAAGATAGAGGTACTGTAACATTTATATTTTTCTCTTTCGACAAATGTACTAGGGTTACTGCTGCTCCGATCAGCTTTGCCTGAGTAATAGGTTATTTTTCTGTGTAGTGTAAATATCTATTGTTCACAAATGACTGAGAATCACTACTCTTTTTGATTTATACGTATCCATTAGCTCATCGTGAAATATTTAAATGTCTTCAACTAACCATGGATTTCATTAGATTTCATCACACTTTCATGGATGCGTCTTTTCAAGGAAGATAGAGCACAATGACTGTTCAGGATTAGAGAATAAATACTGGCGTGCATTTTTAAAAGTGATGTAATCAGTTGAAAGATGAAGCGTGAGGCAACTTTGTTGCTTGGAATATATTTTCCTGATCACTTTGTGGGGTTTTTTTCAGCCATAATTCTGTACTTATTTCCAGTATTAAAACTACTCATTTTTTTCAGCTTCGTGCTAGTCTGTAGTGCCAGCTTTGTGCCAGTTCTTGGCAGCGTTCAGTAGTACTGGCACAACTGGCATCCTTATGGAGAAAAGTGCTGTTGGCTCCACAACATGGAAAATCAAGCTGAACAGCTCAGCTTTTCTCAGAGTATGCACCGCTAGGCATGGTTTCAGTACATATCAAGTCAAATCATTCCTCTCCCCTGTCTACTCTCTTTTCACCCGAGAGGCATTTATTTTTAAAATAAGGTTACATTCTTTCAGTCTGGGCTTGACCCTTCAGCACTGCCCATGTGAGATTTCCATTTGCTTCACTTAATGCATTCCAGGCACACGGCTTTCCGGAATCAGACTATCTTGTGCTCCTGTTTGGCCAGAAGGAAAACAAGAGTTTTATACAGTAAACCTTTTCTTATTTTGTTTGTTTTGGAGAAATTTTCCCGTCTCTTTGCTGTCATGATTCAAAATGGAAAAACTCATTTTGATTGCAACCTGAGTGACTTAGAATATTGTTAACACAGTTTTGTAGGTGTCTCTCCATTCTTGCTGTTTCAGTCAGGAAAAAAACGATGGGAAGGGTGTTTTCCTTTCCTCTTTTATATCTCTTTTCCTTTTGACTAGAAACAAGAATGAAAATATTTTTGGTTTTAACCTACTCAGAGTAGGAATTGTTTTGAAACTTTTCACATGAATTACTTAACTCTTCTGATTACCTCTTTCCTGCTGATTACCACTTAGCCTCCTTAAGAATCCAGATAACGTGAAAGCCAGTGTTTTGCTGAAGAACATTATGCCTGGGGCACATTGTAATAATAAAGGCATAATATAGAAATTTCCATTGCAAGTTGGAAAAAAAGGCTGTCACATTGTTGATTTTGCTTTTGAAGAAGTGCATTTAGATTGTGTTAAAACAAATGAGCAAAGCATTCAGTAGATATTCTGTAGTGTGAGGGAATTTTCTTCTTTTTAAAACATGTCACTGTGGGTACTTTTTCTTTGCAACAAACCTATAGATCCAAATCGTGCTGCAGTAGCCACATACAAGATATAAATGAAATGAAGAAACTACAACTTAGAGAAATTAGTGGGTTTTTTCATTATCTCAGTGTCTCCTATTACATATGCAATTAAGAGTTGACCTTTTCGTTAGAGAATTAGATGAGTTAGATGAGTCCTTAAAAAGAAATTTACTATAATTGCAGTGTGTGAATATTGCAGCTTTTTAGGAAATATTTACAGATCCTGTGATCTGGTATTCACTAAGTGCAAGGTATATTTGACTTTATTAAACTGAAGGGGTACAGGTAAAAGCTAGCATTATGGAGATTCATGTAAACATACAGATTTTGGAAAATATCTCTTCGAAAATCACCTCTTCAGGAACAGGGAGTTCAACTAGATTACTCTGCAGTTATAAGGGTAACAAGACAGAGTTGTGTGTATCATGACGAAGAATATATCCTTGTGCCTTGTTTGAACAGAAGAAAGACCCTAAGATATTATATACTGAATAGCAATAAGTAAAGACATTCTATTAATGCAACTATCTGTATTCCAATAACGAGAAGCGTATTTAGTTTAACTAAGCCATAGCACCTGACTTTGGCTCAAATATAAAAGTCTTTATGTGAAGTGATTTTATACTGAGAGCAGTCTTTTAATTGGTCATTGGCTTCCCTTTATGGTACTGTCAATGTTTATTAGACTAACACCTGGAAAGTTTATTATCAATCTTAGCTTTAAAATCTAGCCATGCGAAAGCAATGGGAGTTTTGCTTTTGGCTCGACTAGGATCAGAATTTAATCTCGTATTTTGTTAAAAATAATGCAAAACAAACATACTGAAGCCTAGAAATACTCAAATTCAAAACTGTGTGCCTGAATGCAGTTAACTCTACTTCTGCCTTTAGAGCTTCCATTTCTGTTAGAAGTTAGCAAAAATCAGTGGCTTAAATAGTATTCAAGGGCCTGAATGACAAGAAAAGCTTTCTTTTCTGCACCTGATTCCGACATGTTATAACTCAGTGGATCCTTAACCCTTAGTGCTAAAATTAACACAGATGTTAAAATTATTCAGCTTGGCTAGAAAGTTCTCTGGTCTGTAGTTTGTTAGCTAAATACGAATATAGAGAGATAAAATTATTTGGTGCACTTCTTACCTAAAATGTTTCACAACAAAAATTACCGTTGTGTTATCCTTAGTGATTCTGTTTATACTCCTTTTTCTCCTTTTCTGTCAGCCTAACTCTACCTTAATTTTGAAAGCATGCATTGTGATTAAAACAGCCTAACAAATGTGGACAATCA
This sequence comes from Dromococcyx pavoninus, assembly GCA_033558185.1. Lineage (NCBI taxonomy): Eukaryota > Metazoa > Chordata > Aves > Cuculiformes > Neomorphidae > Dromococcyx > Dromococcyx pavoninus. Next base: position 699,392 of record JAUMJL010001081.1, on the reverse strand, counting down.
AATACAGAATGTAAATTCTGAGGCCAGCTTAACACAGATTGAACCTATTCAGAGCAGCTAAAAAGACTTCTTTTTTTAAAAAATAGTAGAGCTGTGAAAGACAATCCTGTTAATATGGCTTGATTTATTCTTGCTGGAAGTTGTGAAGACATCCAGTTACCACTGTGCTTTAAAATAAATGATGCCAAGGCACCATCAGTCTGATATTTTGGCAGTATAGGTAAAATACAGTATGTTGTTTTGAGCTGCGTGGATGTTGCCACTATCACCAGCATACACAGCGTGCTTTTACAGAGAACATTAAAAAAACCCTACAGCAGCATTTGCAAGTTAGCTGCTTTTTCATTGTTGGTAAGAGGCAAAGTGATAAAAGAAGAGTAAACATGTATGTGACATATTGCTGTTTGTGGAAAAAAGTATCAGTTTTTCATTTGTTGTGTTTTAAAACAAGTAAAAGGCTTGCCCCATTTCTCTTTGCCCTTTCCTCACCGAGTGAGTTGCTGTAGAGGCCTATATTTCACATCTCAGGAGAAACCTGCAGTTGATTTATTCCTCTACTAAATATTTCATGGATTGGTTCCATCATTATTTAGGATGTGCCCTCTTAATCAAATTTAAATCTTTTGCTTAAATGGGGAGATTAAATTTATGGAGTGTGGAATGTGGATACACTGAAAAAGGGCTTTAATGAAAAGTGTGGGTTTTGGGATTTTTTTTTTGTCATTGGATTTTACTGAGGTAGTCCAGTCCCTACCAGCATCTGAATAGGTTCTTACTGTTTGAGATCACAAGTGGTTGTAGCATTTCCAAGCCCGTGTTCTGGCTGGTAACCTGGAGGCTACTGAAGGGGAGTAAGTGAGGTGGCCATTACGACTCAGTGGAGGTTTCAGGTTTGTAGGGTTTACCTCAGGAGAAGAGGATAGTGTTAGCTAACATGAATGTCTCTCTTGTCTTCACATCTCTTCCTTTTAAAACAAAACAGAGATAGTTTGAAGATCCATGTGAAGTACAATTGTTGGGTTTCCTTTTGTGGTAACTTCATTTTTTTTTAACCTACGTAATCTTTTTTGCCCAAACCATAAAGCTTCCAGATTTCCCAAGTGCTGACCATTTGATAGGTACAATACCTTCCCTTTGACCACTTCTCAAATGTATGTGTACATTATGTAGGTTATAAACTAATTAAGGTGTCTCACTGGTTGTTAACAACAAAGTTTACTGTCTGTTCAGTGCTTAACAAAGAAGGGATCTTGACTACATCAGTCATTTCAAAGTTTTATGCTCATAAAAAGACAGGGTAATTTTGGGCTTAGTCCCACAGTGAGCACAGCTCATCCTGTAAGAGTGTTTGCCCCCAGTGTGATTGCTGAGAATACCTGGCATCACACAGTTTATCTGAAAACACGTGTTTTCTTTTCACTGCCCCAACAGGTGTGTCATCTTTGAGCATCCAGTTTGCCAAACTTCCAAAGGGACTGAAACATTTAAATTTATCTAAAACCTCCTTGTCACCAAAAGGTATGTTTTGTAAGTATATCTCCTTTTCTGTGCTAAAAGTTTCAGGCCTCCATCCTAATCATACTTTTTGTTACAAGAGTATAAAGTAATTGCTTTACATGTTTATTATCAACAGTGCTGTTGCTTTTTTTGCAGTCCTGGATTGCTGAGCTGTGGGTTGGATTCTGTGTCCTCTTCAGCACTTTGAAAAACTCTTACTCTGTAAGCCTTGGGCTTGCACCTATATTGTAAAGAATGATTGAATTTAGAATTCGCATAAATGATATGTTTCATATGTGCTTCAAAAATATGTCTGAAGCAAAAATGGGCAGCGAATTTTTGCAAATGTTTTGCACACAATTATTTTAGAAACCCAAGTGTTGTGACAATGGCTGTAAAGTGGTTTGCTCTGAGTAAAGACTTCTTTGTTTTGTAATTCACGAATTTCCAGTTTGATATTGTAATTGAAATGTATGTATATTTTAAAAGCAGTAACAGTACTGAAACATGTCAGATGCTTTCAGGGTTGTTTGCATTGTTGTTTTACAAATAATTTGACACTGACTTCTTAAAAAGACTGTACAAACCCAGGGTGCTGTATAGAACATGACTTAAAACCAGAAAAATGCACTGACGCTATTACAGCTTTTTCACAAATACTGGTGACCTGGAAAACACGAGTGAGTTACAGTGTATGAAAGACTTTAGTTGATAACAGGTAGGAGCCATGGTCTTTTATCCTTTTAATTACTGTTCTGTGAAGTACAGATTCTGTGTTCTCCTAAGCTTTAAGAGTTGACCTGGGGGAATATAAGTGGTTTTTAAGTGTCCTGTAGTTCTCATTGTGCTTAAATAAATAATAAAATCTAAACTGAATTTACTCAGTAATGTTTTTCATTCTAAAGACTTTATTAAGCTCTGGGGTTGTTTTTGCCACTGCTAACTCCATTTTGGTAACAAGCAATTGATTGAGAATCTTGACTAACCTCAGTAGAAGTTCATGGATTTGATAGAAGTTCGTGCAGTTCTGATGTGTTTGTTCATCCTGTGCTTTTCTTCATGTGATTGGAGTGATTTCAGCATGTATTTGTGATTGTTGAGTGAAAAGAATGTTGGTAAAATCCCATGATAGTTTTTAATATCTTAGAAAAAAAAAATCTTAGGCTCATCAGACAGGCAGGAGACTTATACAATAAATTCCAGTTAATGACTATCTTTTGTGATTTTTGTGATATGGGACTAAAGTTTGTTCTGCTGCCTGGTTAGATAATAGTGCAACTTATTAATATCTCTTTTGACTGGACAGCTGGTAATTTATTTAAATTAGGAGTTTCAAGACACTGGTTTAGAGATACTGCCCACAATTAGGAGGGCATTGGGAGGAGTTGATCGATGGGTGAACTTGGCAGATAAGTTTTGGGGTGATGACCACCTGGCATCCCTAAAGACCGTCTTGGAGCCTGTGAAGAAGGTGCAAGGAATGACTTGGTATTACATGTAAATAAGTTCTTACATGCTTGATGAATAACATATAACTTTGTGTATCTTTGTGCATAAATAAAGGCGACAAACCACTTGATGTGCTTTGATTTGAGGAAAACCTCCAAGCACTTGGGATTTGCACAAACCTGAATAAAACAATGTCTCTTCCAGTGATGTAGTTATTGGCTTATTACACACCGAGTAACGGATACACCTTTTGGACAACAAGAACTCTAGCTGCATTTTCATCTTCGTAAAGAAGAAATGACAGCTTGATCAAGTTCATCCAGAAAACTAATTCTGAGGTTATGAAAATAATTCGAAAGGGTTTTAACACAGTTTTTTGAGGCAATATTTAAACAAAAGCTGAAATTATGTTCCAGTATGTCTGACCTCGTGTGAATCCTCTTCCAGACTGCATTGCAATGACTGGCTGTTCTCCAGAGAAATTATTCATGTCACCATGAATATTGTCCCAATAGCAGTTCCTCAGAATTCCTTAAAAATATATATGCAATGTCATATAATTGGAGTTATTATAACCCTCTTGACCTGAAGAAATTCAGCTTCTCCTCGTCAGTTGCCTTCAAAGCTCTCTGTCTTTGCCAGTTTTTTTAACTTAAGAAGACAGTACTGAGTTGGTTTTAACTTGGAAGGCTACTTTTGAACTTGTAATATTAAGGGAGGAATATTGTAATATTTTCTGTTAGGAGAGTCTAAGGAGACCTTGGATTCAGTAGACTCCAAGGTACATGGATTTTTTTTTTTACAGCCTTTCTTTTTTTTTTTTTTTTATTTTGACCTTTTCAGTTTCAGAAATTCTGCACAATCCCTCACTGGTTTTGACCTTATTTAAAAAGCGCTTTCCATTCAAGATAAGTTTCTAAGATTGAGAAGTGAAGTTCAGATGGTACCTTCCCAGCTGATCTTTCTTCAAATATTGTATCTCAAAGTTCCTGAGAGCTATTAACACTCTGAGCCTCCTGAGAGCTGTAAAAGAGCATGAAAGATTGTCTGCAAATGAAAGTGAGATTACTGTTAGAGTGTAGCATGAGGTAAGGTGAAGTTCAAACAAAAATTTATTGATTTGAAAATTCTAGTTAAATGGAAAATTCTAGTATACACATTCAAAAATGGGACTTGCTTTTCTGAGCCCAAGATGAAGGTTAATTAAGAAATCCCTCATTCACATTGTTTACCTTCAGTGACGTGGCAGAATTGGAGCATTTGGCCCTTTTTAAACACGAAACAAGCAGCAGAATTACAGATTGTTTGATAGCTCTTCTTCTCCCCCAAATTCAGGCACTACTGAATTCCCAGAATTGCTTCTTGATAGTAGATACCAAATTGCTGACAGTACGTTACATTCATTTCTACTTCTTGCTGCTTACAAATGCTGTTGAGAAGACTCACTACAGTGAATCTAGAGCTATAGGCTGTAGTGGTTAAATAGAGCCTTTAGATCTTTCAAAAGTACTCATTTGCACTTTACTTTTATAGATAGGGGGTGGATTCACAAAGCAGTGTTAAGATAAAAGAAAAATTACATAGAAGAAAAAGTTTGAGACTTGGCAAAGATGTCACTGTGCTTCTATTCTGTTCAGTATCAAAAGCCTCCTGAAACCAAGAGCCATACTACTAATATGGCAGACTTATTTAATATTTGGAAGCTTGGAAAACTAAAGCTCTCAAGTGAGCTATTTTGGTCTCCAGTGGCTTGCCATCTGCTTCCTCCACATCCTCAATGGTAAATCCAGTTTGTCATAGTTTTTAATTGAAGGATGTACATGTTCTGTCCATTGAATGCCAGTCTATTTTCACTGAGCAGTATCTTTGATCTGCTATTGTGTAGATGATCAAAACACCTGCCAGCTTTATAACTTTGGCACGTAAGAAGCACGTGCATGTACTGCTTAAAGGCAGCAAGAGCCATCTACAATAAATAAAAAACTTTGTGATAAGCTACAGAACCCTCAGATGAATGTTAGATTTTCTGAAAGTGGCCACACCCTAAATTGTATTTGGAAAAGCTGGAGAATTTTAGAGGAATAGAGATCTGAATGGTTTGTTCCTGATGTGAGCTTTTTAGTTTTAGTGTGAAAAATGTGTTTGTTCTGATAGAATTGAGAGTCTTTATGCATATCTCGATATTTTAATTAACTATTTCTCTGAAATTACAGGCAAATATCTAATTGAAATATTTTAATTTCTAGGTCCCATCAGTTGCTTTTGAAGTTGTGGCAATTATAATTGTTAATGTACTTGGTCTCCCACATCTACTTCCAGAGATGCCTTTATTTGAATGTTATTGTTTGCAGAAAGACAGTGTTTTAAAAAATCTACTTCGAAATGGGATTGCACTGCTAAAACCATTGCAGACTTCACAAAAACATTTCTTCCCTGGATCCAGGATCTATAACACACTGGGGCACACACCAGGGCAGCTGATGGGATGCAGTCCTGGCAAAACTGAGCATTCTGGGGCGGGGAAGGATCTTGTATGGTGATCTGTATTTGTCTGCTGTGGTACAGTGGTGGAAACAGGAGATCATTAAACATTTCTGTATGTCTGTGTTCACTGAAATTGTGCGCGTACAGGGTCTGGGATAGTTTTGTCTGGGGTAGACTTAAGTTTACTACTGACATTTATTTTGGCAGGGGTGAATAGCCTTTCCCAGTCACTGAGTGCCAACTCACTGATTGCGAGCACGCTCGTCTATCTTGATCTCTCAGGGAACGCACTCCGTGGTGATGATCTCTCAGTAAGCACTTCTCATTTGTGAGTTAATGAATGGATGTTTTAATTAATTATTAAGAGAAAGGCAAAGCCATTTTGTTTAGATAAGTTTTTTGCTTTATTTCAGCACAGTAGGGATAGAAAATAACATTTTAATCTCTACTTGCGAGTATGTAGTCAGAGAGTTAAATTGCCCCACATCTAAAGAAAGCCATGTAATTTTAGTGCATGCTTTTAGTCCTTGGCTTGTACTGATAAATAAGAAAAGTGCAAGTGTGCCACTTGTTTCAATGGACATACTCCCTAAGTTCTGTTTGAAAGTGACCGAAACACAACTAAAAAACTTCATCTTCTTTTTAGTGGTAAGTGTATTACACGTTTTTCATTGGAAGATTGGGAACAATTTCTTTTGACTTAATTTCTGCATTTCAGTATTTTTGGTTGTATAAATAAATCTGTTTATATCCTTGACGCATTCTGTTGAATCTTGAATGATTGTTTACAGAATGTAAATATTTTTGAATTTAATTTATTCAATTTATCATTTGTTGTAGAGGTGCAGCTCTATTTTCTCCATAGCAAAATCTACTTAGTTCTCAATTTGTATGGGTTCACTTTTTGACAGTTACATCTGTATTTCTTTCACATCAAAAGCTATGTACACTTAAGTGTCAGGTTTTGAATTCTTTAAATACTGAGCATTGAAAATCTGTTAAGACTCTGATGTTGTATTTTAAGTGCAGTCAGACACAACTGTGAGGTTTTGACAAATCTTAGTAGTTTCAGATTCATCAGCACATTCAAAGAACTAGTCTTTTCAGACATGAGGTGAAAGTCGCAGCAGGAAAAGGCACTTTTCAAGGTAGCAAACAAATATTTAAATGTAAATCAAGACACACAGAGAATTGCTCTTAAAGAATAACATAGCAAATAATGTAAAAACAAAACCTAAAATAAAATGTACAACTTTAATAGGCAATGCTTAAAAAACCCCTGATGCCTACCTACAATATTTTGTAGGTAGGGACATAAATACAAAAAGTGGAGCTTTTCTTAACCTATCAGAGACAGATATGTTTCAAAGAAAAAAAGTATTAATAGTGAGATCTCTCAATATTTTCCAGCAATAGCAAAGAAATTCTATTATTTAGCAATTAAAATACACTCTAGCAAAGCACAGAGATTTTTAAAGCAGAGACCTTTCTTGCATTGTAGGTATAGGGGCTGAATGACCTAATTTTTATAAAGATGGATCTGTTTTAGAAATGTTGAACGTCCTCTGTTTGGTTGGATTTTGTGTGGAGTTGGGCGTTCCGTGTTTCTGTGAATTAGGTCATACTTTTATCTTTCTGTGTAATCTAAGGCTAAAAAAATCCCAAAATAAAACAGAGTATAGTAAGGTTTTACATACGCTAACATTTACCTGGCATATCCTATGCAGTACTGAAGCCATCAGATTGAAACCTTTTTACCTGTTCTGTATTCTCCCTTAAACACTGCTGATATTAAGAAATAACTGTTGGCTTTAGAGGCGAATTAGTTGCTTCCCTCATGCTTAAAGGGGTTGACAAACTTACAATCCAATTAGCCTTTCTAAAATGTAACAGCAAACTCTATGACATTCCAACGTACTAATAATTCAATTAATTATCATTTGCTGTGAAAGTGAATTGCAAGGTAACTCAAGATCTGTGCATTAAGAGTAATGTTTGGTAGATGTAGTCTTAGCACTGTTTTTTCCTCTGTTGTTTTAAGAAATGATAGCCTTCAAAAATATAATAGGTTGGATTAATTAGGTGAATAGAAGTTTCAGACACAAGTCATGTAGTGCAATTTTATTTTAAAAGCCTAAAATCTAATGAGAAGTAGCGAACCAGTAATTGGTGTCACAATATCAAAATTAACATCGATAATTCTTTTTTTCCTCTGTTAATTATAGAGCCTGTACAATTTTTTGGCCCAGCCAAATGCCCTTGTTCATCTGGATTTATCCAACACGGAGTGTGCACTAGATATGGTAAAGATTTTTTTGTTGAAATTCAAACACCAAGGAAACATTCCTTCTATCCCTAGGTGTACTTTTGAGGGTTAATATAAAATCAATTTTCTTTGGTTTAAACCAGGTGTGTGGAGCCCTCCTTCGTGGATGTCTTCAACATCTAGCTGTCCTTAGCCTCTCTAGGACGCTTTTTTCTCACAGGTACAGTGTAAATCCAATTATTCTCAACTCCTACAATATTTTGTTTTATAATTTCTTGCTCTTACGTTGCAACTTTTGTTTTAAGAAGAAATTTAAGATTTTTATAAAGTCTTGGAAGTCTTAGTTCTCTATGAAATAGGTGCTGTTTATTTCAAGCAAAATGCTTTCTGTGCTAGATGCCTGAAAATAAGTTACCTTGTCTAATATGGTTTTTTTATGATACTGATGCAGCAGAAAGTCTATATATATATTTTGTCTCTAAGAGGCATAACATCAGTCTTTGAAGTCTGACTGACTTGACTCCTCTCTAAATTTGGGGTTTAAATTTTGTATTTTTTATGATTTGATGATAGTTACAAATGCTTTTTTTCCTTTTTTGTCTTTTTCTGGAAGGAAGTCTCTTTGAAAGTCTTTGAGACTGACTTTGTAGAATACTGACATTATAGGAAATATTAACATTAGCTTCCCTTTTCTTCAAATCAGTGTCTTGGGTCTATATCAGAGGTGATTCCTAATTGCGGGTAAGCTACTCCAGCATTGAGTAATTATTCCTAATGGTGAAAAGGTAATTCCAGGGGTTTTGTAATGTCCTCTTTGATCTTTTGCTGATAAGATACAAGTATGTTCACCATTAATGCTGAGGATTGTTTGTTGAATCAACATTTTGATGACATTATATTTCTACGATAATTGAGAGGCACTGATTAGAGAGCTGTTGAAGGTAGAGCAAATTAAACGTGAAAGATCATTACAATTCTGACAGCTTGTGTTCACTATTTATGGGAATAAAGAGTATCTAGATGCTACTTCTTAATTAATTTGTTTACTTACAGAAAAGGAAAAGAAGTCCCTCCCTCCTTCAAACAGTTTTTCAGCAGCTCACTTGCTTTGATGCAGATTAATCTTTCGGGAACTAAACTCCCTCCTGAGCCTCTAAAGTAAGAATTTAATTTCATTTTCTCCTGTTGCTTAAAACCAAGTTTGCATTGTTATTACATGAGTGCCTCGTATTAAAAATCAAGAGGAAAGGATTTTTCTTTTTTTTTGACATTTGTACATTACTGATATTGCAAGAGTAGGTTTCGTAATGTTTCCATCTCGCAGCTGAAACTATTAATCGTATTTTGTTCTGTGGGAATGCCATAGCTGTTTAGCTTCCATCAACATTTTTTTTGTGGTATGTTTCTTACTTTTTGGCTTACAAAGAAAGCTGTTTGCTTCACACTAAAATGGGATGATGTACTTGTGAGTTTCATTCCTTTGATACTGCAGTATTGCAACGGCCATTGTGAAATTGAACCCGTTGCAATACGTGGGAGGAGAAACCTATTGCACAGAACTATGCCTGCCTTTTGTTGGGGAAAGGCAATGCCAGCAACTTCTAGGAATGTTAAATGTAGGGTATCACTTTGCTGTATGTCACCTATCCCCTGGCTAACAGGTCTGGTGATGTGGATTGGGCACTTGTGTTATGCGCCCAACACTGCAGAGAGATTCCTTTTACAGCCTAATGCAGGTTGAGGGAAATTATGTAGCACTGTGTCAGCCTTCCTGTGATATGTGCAGTTTTGAACTGTGTTGAATTCTCCAGACATAAAATTTAAAGTGTTTTTAAAGTAAAGATAGATAGGTCTAATCTAGATGGATCGTTCTGTAATTTTGGCAGAATCCCATAGTTTGTTGGGCTAGCTTAAGGAAAAGGCTCTTTCCAGAGTGTCACCCTGCTAGGTAACACAGGTTAAAGCATGCATAACCCTATCTGTAGTAGACACCTAGACGTGTTCACTAACAATTTTGGGGAATACACCTCCAAAATCCTAATCTAGACATAGATTTAGGTATGTATGCGTGTATACCCATATAGGTATATATGAGTATGTATGTATACTTGTGCGGTTGGGAGCCTTCCTCCTGAGGGAGAACAGAGAAGGGAAGTGGGCAGTAGGTTAGCAAGGGAGTAACTAGTGAGTGGGAGTTGATGGCAAAATCAGAGACGTGAGATATAAATGTAGTTGGTGAGTACCGGATGGAAAGATTTTGATACAATCTGTGAGAGAATTGTGACAAGTACCATGCAGGGAAGAATAGTGTACATAGTTTTGGGATATTTTTTCTTAAACCAATTTCACGTTGGAAAGGGCAGTATAACATGATGCTTAAGTAAGATGCGCTGTATTGAAATCAATATTCAACTACAGGAGCCCATCATTTTAGGTCTGATCTTTCACTCTGTCCTTTGTGATGCTCTTGCTTGCTTAGACTTTGCTAAGATTAGGAAGGTGTGGTACTGATGTGTTTTCAAACAGAAAGTGATCATTGAGAAACACATTTTTTGATTCTGATTAATTTAGTGCTATTGATTCTGTGTTGTAGGGCAGCAGGGATCTATGTTTCATGAAGCAAGGAGAGCAGAGGATGTATGTGACTAATAAGCAAGACAATCAGTGGTACAGCAAAAAGGAATACTATAGACATTGAATGTGTCTACACGGGTTAGGAAACGTGGGAAGCCTTAAACACTGAGGTTCATTTTTAGCTCTTCTCCTTGGCATGTTGGGTATCTCCTGGGGTGTGAGGAGTTTTGGCAGATGAGTACTCCACGATTGTCTGTGCTCATGGAAGATGTTGCTGTATTAATTTATCCCAAATACTTATGACCCCTTGATCTGCCAGCTGTGCAGCAAACGAGATCTTCCTGGTCCTTTTCAGCCAAAGTGATCTGTATTAGCAAAAACCTACTCTGTTGATAGTGTTTAAGCTAATCTGGCTCAACTTGACTGAATTGTGTTAGAGGGAGTTACATCACTGGTATTAGTAGAAGTAAAAAGGCAGTGATAGGTGGTGTAGGATGAGCTGAGAGCAGTAGCCTCTTTCGGCAGCACAGACAGCTCCAGAAAGGAGCATCTGAAGTCCAGCTGGACATGGATAGTCTCAGAGTGTCCATGCCACTGTTAGCTGGCTGATGTTTTGGCATGAGTTTAATTTGTTCTGTGCTGATGGCAGTGTTCACCTCTGCTCAGGGGGTAGGACAGGGCTCTTAATATTTGTTGGTGGTTTCCCTGATGTGCTTTTCCTCCAGTCTGAGCTGAGTGTAATGCGTTACACCGTGCTTTCCCTCTCAAATCCAGTCGGGCTTGACTAATGCACTTGAAAACCATCCTATGGAAGTTAATCTGCTGTTAAAAGAACTGAGGATGTGCTATGTCCTGGGGCAGCTGCTTAGCCTTTTGGTCTTAGCTGTAAGAAATTACAACATTTCTACAGAATGATCAAATCCGTAGGATTTGCTAAAGAACAGAAGATGAAAATGTCTTTTTTGAGACAGACGTATCTGTCATTGCCAAGATTGCAGGAGCACACTAGGGATGGTTTCTAGAAGGGAAAATAAAAACGACATAGTGTATGACAATAGTACCTCTCTGGCATCTTTGATTAGTGCGTGTAAAAAAGCTTTTGACATTGTGGACTTTAGAGCTGTCCTGTGACAAAGGGGAAGTTCCTGGTTTGTGTCCGTGAACCAGAGGTCACAGAGTTTGTTGTGTGATTCAAGACCAAGCCTGCTTACAGAAAAAAATACAGATAAAATGCAGATACCTGACACCCTAAGTCCCAAATTCCCCTGATTAATTATTATTTGATTACTTTCATATCAACTTCCTTTAGATAACATTTAATTCAGTGAGTTGGAAGATATTGGTTAATAAATGCAGTCAGGGAAGGAGATGAGTTTGCTTGTACAGTGATGGACTTGTTAATGTAAGTCAAGCCTTTCAGGAAGAGGTTTGCTAATAAAACTATACTGCGAGGATGACACGTAGTGAGTGGGGAAAGGGTGCTTTTAGTTCTTGTATGTAGTTAATACAGTTAATGTTTCATTGCAGCTTGCTCTTTTTTATTTCTTTTTTTTTTAAATGTGTGAAGCAGTTTATACTCTCTTTTCCTCATTTAAGTCTATGTTGGCATTTTTGTTCATTTACAGACATTGCCAAAAGTTGTATTTTGATCTGTCAGTATTATAACAAGACAAGTTTCTGATACGTTTCTCATGCAAATGCTAATTAAGAGGCCCATTCTTGCGTTTTACATCTAGCATGGTTGACAAGACCTTTCCATGTATTGCTATGCGTGTGATCTAAACATAGTGGCTAAGTATAATTATAATACGTCTACCTCCAGTGCCTTAGAATGCTGGTGTTTTTTTGTGACAAAGAATTGAGAAATCTTAGGATGAGTTTATATGAAAGAGTTTAAGAATAAAAATTCCAACCCTTTTATCTTCCTGTGAAGAGAGTACATTTGAAGCAGCACCGTGTCATCTTTTTTAATCTGCATTTTTTTACAGTTGCATTGTATTTTTTTATGTTTAGGAAGTTCTTTGCAAAGTTATTGTCAGCCAGGCTAGCTTTAGATAAAAGCATGTTTGGGAAGGAAATATAGACAGGGATCATTTCAAAATTTTAAAAACACTTGCAGAGCTTTCACGTTTTTTTTTCAAAGTCAGTATATGAACAGCTTAAGAAGTAAAATAGCACAAGATTTTTGCCTTTGTTAACAGCAAGGTCTGATTAACATTTATACCTGCAGGGCAGATATAAGTAGATTTAAATGAGAAGCCTTCCTAGGCCTCACACATTTTAAATATGGCTTTTACACACTGCTTGCATAGCAAGCGTGTAGGCAAATGGCTCAGCAAAAGTGATTGTTTTTTATCTGCATGCATCAGTAGTTTGGATTATGTTAGCTTGTTTTTGGCTGAAATGAAGTTTGGGAAGGAAGTCCTTCTGTTTCCCTGTTCAATGACTAATTCAAATCAGCATCTATAAAGATACTAGAAGGTATACACAAGTTGTGTGGGCTCCCTCTCTAAGACACGTAGTGTTGTGCTTTCTGATTCATCAGCATTAATATAAATGTGATATTAACACTAACTTGTACATGTGGAAACAAACTTCCGTAAGGCTTTAAAGGTGGATTTATGAAAATCGTAATCAGTCATTGCTACACTTGTCTGTCGTTTGGCCTAAAGGCCAAGGGTATCATTGTCTGAGAATATAATTTTGAAATCTGTAAATATTTATTGGGTTGGGGAAATGGTGAGTTTTGTGATACTTGGACACGATCCAGTGTTTGAGTGTCACAGGCACTGTGCTGGCTGAAATGCCTGGCTGTGCTGCATGTTGCATTTATTAAAAACAATTTTTTTTACTGAATTTTTTGAAAATCTAAGAGTGAGTGTGGTTGTACAACAGAACATTCCCTTTTGTAATTATTTGATGCTCTTAATGTTCTTTGAAAGCAAATTTTGAAGAAAATTAATCTCTGATAAATGTTATTAAATATTGGTGTAGCATTAGCTTTATAGTTTCTTCATTAAGCTTGCTTCCCAGCAGTTTTCAAAGCTGCTGGAATGTTCTAAATATTGCAGATTTGTGTTACCATTATTGGTTAAGAAATAACTGCTCAGCTGGTGTGGTTTTGTTTTGAAATTTTTTTTTTGCATCGTAAGTGTATTAACCTGTGATCATTTAGATGATGATGATGTAAAGCTGCCTTTTTTTTTAAATGGTTCTAAAATTGATATTTTTCAGAGCGCTTTTATTAGGCCTGGCTTGCAATCACAATCTGAAGGAGGTGTCTTTAGACCTCAGTAGCTGTGAGGTAAGGAATGTTTATCAGGACGTGTTCAAAAGATTAAATAACATGGAATTTAGTTCCCATGAAATCTACTGGGTGAGATATTCTTCCTCTGTAGTCAAAAGTTGTGGGAAAGGTAGAACTCAGAGAAGCAGTTTTGGTAAGAATCAGCTGCTGCGTGTGACAGCATCATCCTAAATAATGAGCACAGAGGTTCGAAACACCTGCAGCACCTGACTGGCAAAACCCTCCTTGCAGCTGTTCTAGATAACTGAGCCAGCCTGCTGTTTACTGCTTGGGAGTTTCTGCTCTCTGATGTTGTGATTACACAGAACCCTGCAGCAGGACTTTCCAAGGTACCCAAATTCTAATGGGTCACAGGTAGCTGCATACCCCAGAGGCGTGTCTGAGGTTTGATTGTCTTCCTTCAAAACTGTAGACATGCTTCCTCTTCTGCACTTTGCTTTTTAACCTTCTGAGAAATTCTGCTTTCTGAATCAATTAATCAATCCAGGCCAATAGGGAGCTTTGGTAAATGTTACTTGTAGCATGCCATTAACACAAAAGGCACTGTGCAAATGGCTTTAAACATCTCAACAATAAATAAAAACTATGATGGCAGCTTGATTTGCTTTATCTTGTTTCCTCTTGCTTCTCTGTGCTTTACTGTGCACTTTCTTTCTCAGGATTATCCATACTCTTGCAGGATGATACCTGCGTGGCTACAGCTTGTGACAAAAGATCAGCCACGACCCTGGGGAGCCAGTGAGGGAAAGTTATGGAGAGAACTGTGTGGACTCTTGCCAAAACCAACAAGAACCAACTTAGACTCAGGCTTTCTCTAGCTGAGGGGCCACGTTTTCCTTTTAAAGCTGTAAAGGCCTCTCACTTCTAGGCAGGTCTTTCCAAGTCCATCGCCTGAGAACTGTTCTGGAAGTCCCTTTCAAATGCAGTGGTTTCCCTTTACATAGAAAATATGCAATTTGATTAACATGTTGATGTGCAGTGATCCTTGCCTTAGGTTCGCTGTAGATTGCTTTTGGAATGTGCACAGATTTCCTTATGAAGAAAAAAACAAATCATTGTGAACGCATTTCATAGTTTGTTCTGATATTTTATACTTTTTAAAATATGGTATTACTTTGAAGAGGACTACATGTAAATTCCAAACAGAAAAGCTTTCAAGTCAAGTACACATGCTTCTGACTTCTGAGGAGAGAGATCAGACAGATGGTAATTTTTCTTTCAGAGGGAGGAAGGAAAAGGAAGGAGTAATTAAGGTAACAAAAATGAAGTCCTGTAATCATAACCTTAAAAGAATAAATCAGTAAAACACAAACATAAGTAATGAGAGTACAAATTAGCATGTAAATCAGCGAGGGCTGACAGGGGTGAAAAAGTTAGGCTTTCATTGTATAATGCCTGGGATGGGATATGGTGAAGCCCTTCGAGGGGCTTTATTGGGCACTGAAGCACGTGTGGTCACAGCTGACTCTCATGACAGAAAGAAAGGAATCCTGCCCAAGTCTCAGTGTTGATTCCCATAGCTGGCCCCACCAAACTGACAGCAATTAGATCCTTCCCTTGACATTTTTTCACATCACTGAGCTTTATCCATTCTCATGTGCTTTGGAAGGAAGAAGTTATGCTTCCACCAGCAGGGGAGTTGACGTGCCAGGAGCTGGGAGTACTGTCTGTGAGGCCTGCACCACCTCTCCCTGTACCTTTTGTGAACTGGGCAGTGTAATCTACACCCAGAAACAGAGCTGTGGGAAGCTCAGAACCAGTGACCTGCGCTACTCCCAGTTCCTGCAAACACATGCTGTTAGGAGGCTATTAAGCTGATGCTTTGGCTTTGCCCTCCTCTTTCCTACATCAGGCAAGCTGTACTCAACTATGGAAGGATAAATCTTTCTGTTCCTTCCCTCTCCCACACCTTTCATTTGCTCCCATAGTTTTCTGGTATATTAACTCCAAGCTTAATCACTTTGTATTGCTTGTTTGGTTGTTGTTTTATTATTTTTACTATGAAAATTACATTTTTATTTCTACCTGCTCAGCACTGATGTATTTCACTCTTTTCCTTTCTGCTTTCCTTAGCTTGGTCACTGTGTAAGTACCCTCCATGCTCTACCTTAATTGTTAAATCAGTAAGCAGTTTTGTTTGCCCTTCCCATGTTGGTACCTCATAACTTTGAACATGCTTGACATTTTTAATTGAAGGGTTGTTCTTCATTTTCATAATAAGAACTAGTATTTGTAGTCTTAGAATTATGTCATATAGAAGATGTTTCAGAGGTGAGGATTTTTCAGTGTCACAGTCCACATTGATGAATAACCCTACAATTAATCTCTGCTTTTATATATATGTGTGTTATTTTGATACAGTTGCAATAAATTTTAATCTTAAAAGTCAAGTTGTTATCATCATCCTCAGATTAAATAGTTAGCATCCAGTTGTTCACATGAAGTGTCTGTGCATTTAAGGTATTGAATATAAGTTATCAGTACAAGATTGAAAGCTGCTCAGAAAATTTGTCCACTTCAACCCTCAGAGTATATATAAAGTAAGCATTATGCTTATTATAAGCTTATATAATATAAGGATTCTATTGTGAGTATATTTAGTGTATAGAACTTTTACCATAAAAACAACAAATCCAAGACTGCATATAAACCTACCAGTTCCATAGATTCTACAATAGTAGATGTGACGCTCCGTGTAAAGTCGTTGTCTTGTGGTGACTCACGCTAAGAGAGCAGCACAGAGCAAAACAATGTTTCTGACATTCATAGAGCAAATACTACAAAAGCTTTTAGAAAAACAAAATTGAGTTAAAATTGCACCATTTCTGGCCCAAATGCAGACTTTATTCTGAGCACTTCTTGAGGGGATAGGGTGAAGGATAGGTAGGCCTTGTTTTATTCAACAGACGAAAGATGCCTTGTGTTCTCTATCTTATACTTCCAGATGTGACTTACGATTTAGATGGTGATCTTTGACCACTGCTGTTCTTTAAATGCTCAGGCCAAGTTGTTGAGATGCTTGTTAACGCATCATATATCTCGAACTTTAAAGTGTCAAATCAAATCTGTAACAAAAAATACCTATGAAAACATTTGTGGTACCTTAGATATAGCATGGGTGAAAGAGACTATTCACAGAAACGTCAACAGGTTGATTCAGGATATTTAGCCAAGTCAACTAAGTAAAATATTACTCATTTTTTATGCACAGGAGGTGAAGAGGCTATTTCATGTTTGGAAAAATTTTCCATTTTTTTGAAACAAGGAAAGTGAAAACAGCAAATGCAAAAGTAGAATTTTTGTACAACTTCTCCCCTCTTTCACTTAAGACTTTTCCTGGGGGATGTTCATAAAGTGAAATGTGCTTTACATAGTTTGTGTGTAGCTGCAAGAAATAAGAAAATGCTTTTGCTTATTTGGAAAAAAAATGTTGTGTTGTTTAATTCAGTAGCATTAATAAATAAGTGTGTAAGTTTTAATAACTTTGATTCTTAATTTAGATGTTTTCTCCCAGGCCATTTCATTGTTTTTTTCATTAAATGCTGACATTACTTTTCTATTCATTTAATATTTCAGTTTAATAATATCATAATTGGTACTGTCCAACTAGGCATTTTTTATTGTTGCTGTTTTTCTTTTTTATGACTTTTTTAAAAATTAAGAATAAGGTAATTTACTGATTTCTCTTATTTATGATTTTTTTGTGGCCGTTTTACAGTTGGATTATTTAAATTTTCTTTTCAGTGACAGGGAAACAATTTCATTGGGGTTTTTTTGTTTGCCCTTTTTTTTTTTTATATTTGCTGCTCATCTTTGGTCTGGGCACCCTAGCATTGTGCTAGGAGCTGAAAGAAGATGCTCGCTATAAACCTTGACTGGAATTTGAGGGTGACGGTGTTGACTGCTTATAGGCTTATAGCTTCCCACACACACACTGGATGTTGGAAACGTCCTAGCTGTTTAACATAGAGAATCTGCACCAAAGTCCTGCAGTCACTGCAGGTGCTAAAGGATTCGTTCTGTCTGCACCATTTTAGTCTTACCCTGATTTAACTGCTGAGCAGTAATTTTAAGAGAAAGTAAACAGAGTCCCTTTTCTCATTTATATGCAAATTGTGAGGGCGAAGGATGAGAGCAGTAGGAAAGTGTGCATAGGCTGTCATGTTGATGTCTGTAACTTCTTCTGTTGCTGTTGTTTTTGCCGCTGGTAGTGCCTTCTGTATTCACAAAGCTCCTACCAATGTTTTCCGTGTGATCTTGAAATCCTAACTAGTTTGTAAAAATGGATGATGTTTTGTCTCTAGTTAAGATCTGGAGGTGCACAAGTCTTGGAAGGATGCATAGCAGAAATACACAATATCACCAGCCTAGATATTTCAGACAATGGTAAGTATGCAGAACAGGAATGGAAGGTCATGCAATTTGAGAATCTGAGAAATGCTTTTTCTTTCAGTTCACAGTGTAATCAAGGTTGGTCACTCTTGGTTTATGATTATTGGCCATATTGTTTATGGAAATATCTCAAACTAGGAACTCTTATTGCTATAAAGTGTGTAAGAAATGTTAATAGACTAACCATACCCTCAGAAGTTTATTATTTGAGATCAGTGTAATGTAGCACAATAAATTTATAGCAGCAAGCATCATGTTAGATCTAGAGGATCAGAAGCAAAATGAGAAATGAAAATATAGTGAAAGAAGAAAGAGAAAAAACAGGTACAGAATGAAGCTGAGGTCAGGACACTCTTCTGAAGAAGCGAGAGAAGGAAATTTGAAGCGAATAATCAACCAGCTTCAGGTCAGAGAAGGCCTACTTGAGTCTTTGGAATAAGTCTTGGACTGTTCCTGCTTTGGAGAGTTCGTGCTTAATAGCTGGGAATATCAGATGGCTTCTCATCTTGCAAACTCAAAGGGTAGTTGTATGGAATGGAAGAATTCACCTGTTGTGTTTGCTCATCTGGCAGCCAAACGCGGAATTATTTCAGGAAGAGATTTCCAGTACAGTTGGATGCCCAAGAAAAGTGGGATGGATTGGCAGGTGGAAAACTTTGGGACATACTGCCTCAGCCCACTTATGTAAACAGATTGGCTTTTATAAATAAAGATGGATATTTGACATCTAACGTATCATGTGGATCTGGACCTTAAGCCATTATAATGTAATTAGTGGATTCTTCAAATACACCGCTAGTTTGGGAATACAATACTACAGCAATTTGTTTTTCTTAATCATCAGTGAAAAAAAAATTGGCTTGTTTTTCAGGTCATTTTATTCATGGCCTGTGTGTTAGCCTTTATGCACTAGAAGGCTGTGAGACCTTGTTGGTGCACAGCTCTACTAAGACTAAATGGCGGTTAGTGTGGTCTCGGAATTCTCAAAGAAACTTTAAACTCTGCCTGACAATGAGAGGAGTGACCCAAGGGTGGTTGGACTATACGGATAAGGGACTACATTTCTCTTCAGTGTTTCTCAGAGGTGCCTTGAATGCTTGATTAATATGGGGATTTAAAGGGCTCATTTTAGAGAAAGCATGTATTCTTATAGAAAAACAGAGGTGAAGAAAGAGAAGGAGACTGGAAAATAGAGGAACGGAATTTTTTTTAGATGTCTTGGAAATTGTTACACCAATATAATTACTTGAATGAATATAGCAGTAATAAGTGAACCCTGTCTGCGTCTTCTGTGAAAATGTTTTAATTCTTAATCTAATCTGATTCTTTACAGGCCTAGAATCTGACCTCTCAACTCTTGTAGTCTGGCTTAGTAAAAACCGATCGATAAGACACTTGGCATTAGGCAAAAACTTTAACAACATGAAATCCAAGTAAGGCTTTTGTTTCTTTTAAATAACAAGAAAATGAATGAGGAGAAGCTGCTGATTTCATCATCTTGCTAACTTTTCTTCCCTCAGAAATCTCACTCCAGTACTTGATAATTTAGTTCAGATGATTCAAGACGAGGATTCAGTGAGTATCTTTCTGCCTTCTATCATCACGTGTATTTGTACTTTCACAGCCTTTTCCTGATGATTTTCTTCACTGTGTTAATTTGCTGCATAAGATTAGATCATAGTCCTGCACAGACGCATCTAACATTTTGGTTTCTTTTTAAAATATTAATTTGGATTATGTGTAACAGGTAGGTGAATGTTTCTTAGGGCAGTCTTAGGATCAGTGCTTTTTGAAGAATATTCATTCTAAACAGTTGGATATGCCTAACCTATTTGCTTTAGATCTAAATTATACAGTCCTATGGACACAAGTTTTTAAAAAGCTGGTGTCCTGACAGGAGATTACAATAGTAGTGTTGTCTGGGTGATGATACTCCTTCAACAGAATTTTCATTTTTCTTTTTTTTTAATTAATAGAATGCAGTATTTCCTGATAACTCTTCTTGGATATTAGCAATTTTTTTTGCTTAAAAAAATGCAAAGTCACAGCAGTGATCTCCCAGAACTCCTTTCTCCTTCAAAACATGCAAATCAACTGTTCACTGTATCATTCTTTACTTCTTATAGTACATAAATCACAGGAACAGATTCATAAAACCCTTTCAGAGTGCCTTGCTGGGATACTTACCCACTTTCTTCATTTCCACCCTGTCTTCTGATTCTGAAATACTTTCGTAATTGTGTTTGTGTTCTTGCCTTTTTTGGCATCCTAGTTTTGGCTTAAGATCTTTAGATGCTCTGTTGCTCTCATGCTTGTCAATCTTTAGTCATCTATTCTAAGTCTTTTCTTTCTCCTTCGTTCTGTGTGCAAGTAACAGCAAGCTCTGCTTTCCTCATTCTCCAGAAATAGCCAACTGTAGACTTCAGTTGTCTAAACAGCTTCTGTTCCTGTTGTCTTTATTGTCTCACCTCCAAGTTCATGGTCTCCACACTAACTGCTTTCTCATTTTCTATTCCTATCTGCATCTACGCTCTGCAATTCAGTGGAACAGTTTTTACCAGGGTGTCTGATGTCTCTTTCTGTACAAGGTCATTAGACCCATATTCTGTGTTCATCTTTTCTTACTGCTGTTGTATTCAAAGTAATTTGTTAAACTGTTCCTCTCTCCTCTCTATGTCCTCTTAGTGGTAGCTTTTTTTTTTTCTTGATTCTTTGCCTACCTCCTCACCTTATTCTTTAAAACATGGGATGTCAGTGTGACACAGTGAAGTGCTGCACACAGATTGTTACCAGAGCTGATTCTAACTGAGTTAGCACTGGTAATGAAATCAGTCTTTGTTTGCACAATTCAAATGGAGTGCTAAGAAGTGCATCGATAGATCTCTGTATAACTTCTTGAACCAAACTAGCCTTTTAATTTTTTGGTATGTGACCCACCTCTTTCTACTCTGTCCCTAAAGGAAATGGTGCAGGGCTCTTTTCCTCTTCTCTGTTTTTCCTATTGATACCATCCTGAGGGGTGGTATCATTTCATCAGATGGGATCTGCTTCTCTTTGGACATTTGTCTCTATCCAGCTGGTATCTCATACTCAGTCTTTCACAGCTATCCTGAAGACAGGTCTATCACACCAGGTTAATCACAAGCAAATGCAATTTAGTATGATTTCTTCTTATTTTCTTTTATCCGTTTATGAACATTTCTTTCCACTCAGGCCATCTCATAAAACACCTCTTCAACACACTCTGTGCATGCTTTCATTATCCAGACTTTCTCCTCAAACATACTGTTGGGTTGGGGTTTTTTTTCTGTTTATATGACTGTCTTGTTCATATTGTTTGTTTGCAAGGATGAAAATTCCAACTTTTATCTTATTGTCTCTATTAGGTGTTACAGCTTTCTGTTTATCTATCCTGGCTTCTTGTTTTGAAGCTTCCATGTCATAGAAAAAATAATTGCTAAATTTTGGATGTAATGTTCTCACAGCTCTCCCTCCCTTGCATCATCAGCTTCTACTTCTTGTACTCCTTTTCAGCCTGTGAGCGATATCAGCCATTGTTCCACTTCCTGCCTTTTCTACAGTCCAGTGGTCAGATGTGCTCCTGTAATTCTTACCATGTCTTTCCTGAGCTAACCTACACAACACACTCTGTAGTTTCATCCTATTTTCAAATAGTGTTATAATGAAATAATCCACCAAAAAGTTATTTTATTTAGATACTTAAAAGTCTCTCTTTCATGTCATGCATTAACCTTTGGGATATAGCATGTGGTTCTGTCAGTGTTATCCTGTCTCTTCCTCTCCCCGCATTCTTTTCTCTTGTTAATCCTCTTCAATGAGGAAATCTTATTTCTTTCTGTCTCATCAGGTGCTAAAATTCAATCTGAAGCATCTCCTGCCAACTAAAGAGTTGAGGATATAGACTTTGTTGCACCATGGGAGAAGCATGTGTTGCAGATAGCTGCCTAAATCTGTCCTCACTCTGTCTTGATGCTTAGAAAAAGATTTTAAGTTTCTAGCTATTTTGGTTTGGTTTTGAATCCTAGATAGAGTGGTGCTTGTTCTGCCATTGCTATGCATTTCATAGAATCATGGAATCATCTGGTTGGAAAACGCCTCTGAGATTATCGAGTCCAACCACAGGGCATTAAAAATTAAGGGTGGAGCTGGAAAGAACAGGGTATGACATTGTCCAGAACATACTGCTTGATAACTATTGCTTGCAGACTGGTACAGTTTAGGAACTGTGCATTATCTGCATGGAAAGTTGAAGCAAGAGGCTTTAATCTAAAATAGTCATCTGCCAAATGCTTCTTCATGAATTTATACGCATTTTAAATAGATCCGTTGCTGTGTTAATCTGAGTCATGAGTAAAATGATTTAAACAATCATTGGCTTGTTTTTATGACTGTAAACATACAGCTAGAAACAAATGTAATGCTACACAATTTAAAAGGAGTAATAGCGACCTCAACAGCATATTTTCCCAGGTGTTTAATATAGGCAAGAATGGAGTCTTTAGGGTTTATTTTTTTGAATTTTTATGTTTCATTTTTTCCTTTTTTTCTAAGAATGTACTGTACTATGCAGGCTGTAATAATGTATTCTTATTAGTATAGCAGGAAGTGTCTGAAGCTGTATGTTTACTGTGCCATTTCTTTTCTTCTTGCAAAAATAGATGTTGCACTGCAGGTACAGCATACCATTACTCACAGTGGCAGTCAGTCCTGCATAGGTGCAGAGAATTACTGCAGCACTGAATATCTTCAGTTCTTAGTTCAGTGTTTGTTGCATAATTGACCTTTGGAGGAGAACAAATTTAACTTGATTTAATTCTTAAATATTTGTTTTCCAGAAGGAGTATGACAAAATCGATGAATACGATCGTACAATTTCTAATTCTATTCTTAAGCATTTTCATCCCTTATAACATTGTGTTACGATGTGTTCACTGTATTGGCAAAGTATATGTTTTCTTGCAGCAGGGACACTGAAGTGCTTGTCAAACTTCTGTTTTCCCAATATCCAGATAAAACTATTAAGTTGTTACGAGAAGTAAATGTCTGTAGGCTATGTAGAGTATTACCCCTACTTGTGGGGGATTTGTTTTTTGTGGGGTTTTTTTTGTTTGTTGTTGTTTGGTTGTGTTTTTTGATGTAGCGATCAGATAATTTAGTGAATACTCAACAGCCTGTGCATTTAACTATGCAGAGTTACTATCTAATTGTTGTTTGCGTTCAGGGTACCAAGTGAGTGGTTTTTGCTCCTTCCTCGTTGAGTAAATTATAAGGGTAGGTGTGCAAGAAAACTAGCAGTTCATCTACTGCAAAGACGCTGCCATTACAGTAGGTGCTTTACTGTGCTATGTGTATATTTCATCTGTGATGGTAATGATGTATAAGTGTCAGCCCTTGCAGAAGATAGTGCAGAAGCCTTTTCAAACCATACTGTTTTGTCAGAGTGTTGGAATGTGAGAGGTAAGAAATCCTTTCCTGGGAGGATATATGAGATTTAGAAAAAAATTACTGTGCAGGAGTGAGCACCTCCAACTAAGTTGCTTGAATGCCCCTTTCTAAAGTGACACATGAGAAACAGAAGAAACTTCGCTTTCACAAGCTTGTTGGCGACTTCTGAGTGCTGTGTGATGCTGCTTTTCTGTGACTGTGTCGCAGGAGGTCTTCTCACTTATGCCAAGAGCTCTAAGTGCCGTTCTAATGTGATGCTAATATTCTTTAGGGTACAAAATGTAATAAAACAGGGAAACATAGACAGATTAAGAACATTAATGTAGTAGTTTAGTAACTTCAATTTGAAATAAAAACAGCATGTGGTTTGTGTTACTGTTAGACTTTTTAATTATAAACATGCTGTGCCTCCAAATTTTTATGCACTTCCCCCTTTATAAGTGCATTTTTTACTGTTGCAAGCTTTTTGATTTTCAGTGTAATCCAGTGGTGTCTGGAGGCTGGAGTCCCACTGTATAGCAGGTACCATTCAAACATCTTAGACCCTGGAAGTTGCGCACAGTCATCTGTATGAGCTCACACTTAAGCAAGGGAAATGTTTTGTGGAATTCTTGTACATCAGCAAAGACAAATTACATTTTTAGCAGCTGTAATACCTCTGTAAGGTATGGGGATGAATGAACAGCACTTCTTAGCTCCTGCTGTTGGAGTGGTGGGACATTGAGAATGGAGGAACTACAGACTTTTTTAAAAGAAGCTTTTTCTTAAGGCTTATAGTGTAACTTGCAGGAACCCAATAAAGTAGTTTCAGCTTAACATAGTATGTATACATATATATTAAAAAAAAACCCCTTACACGAAGGTATTGCAGTCATACGTGTAAGAACATCACTGTGAGCAATTTCCATTGACTTACTCATTTTAATAGATACTTATCTTACCGTTTTTAAAATCAGACCTGCTACAGTTTTCTCTTTCCTCCCAAATGTCCACACCTTCAGTTGATGAAACATATATGCAAAATCATGCCTAAAATTGAAGAAATAATAATAAAACAGTTTAAAGGAATTGGTTTTCTTTCAACAATCTCAAATCCTAATTTACCCTTGGGTGAAGCCCTCAGTCTGAGGGAGAGAGGCTGGTCTTTTTATTTTTGAGTGACAGGGAAGCAGGCTAGTTAAGCAGAACCCACTGGACACTAGAGGTTGTCTTGGAAAGCTGGTTGTTGCTATCTTGCCTCTTTTCAGGTTCCCACTGTTTTCTGTACTTAACAGGACACAGGAAATTAAAGGCACTGTCACTTAAATTTTTTTTCCAGGGTGTTGCAACTTAATCTGTGTATGTGTTTGACAGTTGGGCTATAAGTTGTTAATGCCCAATTTATTGTGGGTTATAGGATCTGCAGCAAACACAGAAATAACTCTTTGATGCTTACTGCTGTTGCCAGCAGTTTGAGGAACTTGTAACTTCTTTTGGTTGATGTTTGAGGAATGACTTGCTATTATCAGTGCCGTTTCTGTGCTCCACAGCCTCTGCAGTCATTGTCCCTCGCCGACTCCAAGCTGAAGACTGAGGTCACCATCATCATTAATGCCTTGGGCAGCAATACATCTCTTACAAAAGTGGATATTAGTGGAAATGCCATGGGAGATATGGGAGCGAAAATGCTGGCCAAAGCCCTACAGATAAACACCAAGCTCAGGTATGGGTAACTTACTTGCACTGAAAGATAGAATGACTTAATAGTACTGAAGTTTTTGGGTTATTCTCAAGCTGTTTCTCTTCAGAACCCTTCTAGGTACAGCCACTAAATAGTGCCTCATTTGGAAAGATTCTCATCCTTTTTTCTTAAAAAAAAAAAAAAAAAAGACAACAAAACAAACTTGAGAAGCAGATTGTCTCTGCAAAAACATTTCTGTGACTGAAAATGGAGGAAATTACATTTTGTAAAGTTAAATAGAGAGACCTCTTGTTGAAATAAGAGCACTCTAAATTTCTTAGAATCAAAGCAAAAAAATTACCTTGTTATAGAGTTCTAGATATCATCTAATCCAATGTCCTTCTCAAAGCAGAGCCTAACTTTAAAGCTATATGAGGTTGCTCTGGGCTTTGTCCAGCCAGGTTTTGAAGATCTCCAAGTCCTGGGATACCACTGTGTCTCTAGGAACCCCGTGCATAGCCACGCTCTTCTGTTCTGCTCTCTCTTCGCTACTGGAGGCCTTCCCAACAGGGAAGATTCTGGTACCTGGGTGGGAAACAAAATTATTCTTTGTCTTCTGGAGTATCAGTTTGTAGGAGAATTAAGAGCATGTGGAATTCAGAATGGGTAGCAGCATTAACCATCCCTCCTTCCCTTCTCCCCTGCCTATAGTGCTGATGGACCTTGGCATCTCTTCTCTGCAACTTCATCCGCCTGACAACTTCACTACTTTTTAGCACGTCTGGCACTGATGGCTTGAGAGTATCACTTTTTTTCTATCCAGCATGTGATTAGCAAACAGTAAAACCTTCAATCAGCATGAATCTGGATGGGGACCTCTAAATATGTCACCATCATCAGGAAAGCTAGTCTTCACTCCTCCTCTTGTCAGACTGTGCAGATGAACCTTCCTCAGTCTATTGTCTGTGTGAAGAGACCACTTTGTGTTTGGCCTCCAAGCTTTTGTTCCCTGGAGCATAAGAAGTTCCCCAGAACAGTCCTGGCTATTTTGTTCAGAAGCAGGGATCCTTGTCTTTTTGTTACCCAAACTGAACAGTGAAAATGAAATGGCTTAGGTTTATTGAATGTCTTAACCTGAAATGACTGCAGTACCTGAAGAAATAAAAGTCTTCCCTGCTTTCAGGATGGCAAACTGAAATGTTCCACAAGTAGACTGAATGTCACAGCTGACATAATGTCACCACAGTCTGTGGTGTGATTACGAACTGAATAATGCAATGGTAAATGGCTCTGCTTAAAATGGTATAAAATCACATCCAGATAGAAATATAAACACACCTTCCAACAACAGAAACATCCAAGATTTGACCCTAAGCATATTTGATCTTTGCAGAGTGGGTGTAGAATCTCTCTTCCTTACCTCCATATTTCCATCTAAAAAACAAAGGGATAGTTCTGCAAGAGCAGAAGGATGTCAGTGCCTGTGAAACTGCCATCTATCTTTTTTTTAACACCAGTTTGTGCCTTTTTTTTTGAGAAGAGCTACAAGTAATGCTCTTGCACAAGCAAAATTTTTCTGCTTGATTGTCTATTCTGACTAATGAGATCTTTGAATATGTGTTTGCAAATTGCCAGGCAGTCTGCTTGAGTGGTCTAAGTTGGGGGAGGAAGAGGAAGGCTTGATCACTCTTGCCACTATTGTGTACTCAAAAGAACTGCAATTTGTGCACCTAATCTGATGGCTTATACTGGCAGCTAGTTATGTTGCGTGTGGAATCATAGGAACTCTGGGATAGGCTAGTACAGGATTGAATATACGATAGCCTGCAAATTTCATCCGCCAGTCAGCATGAATTCTTTAAATACCTTCTTCTGTACCTGTAGCCATGTCATCTATGTAGAACAGAGATTGATCAATTACTGCAATTTTCTTGGTTTTCAGTGTGGGCTTGCAAAGCAGACATTTGAACATAATCTTTTATGCTATTGCTGGAAAGCTAGAATTTATCTCCTAATCTTTCTATTAAATGTATTTTAGAAGAGTTACGTTTTTATGTTAATACAGTACAGACTCACCTTTAAAGAAAGGGAAATTGAGTTTTGTAGTATCTTTGACCTTAACTTCTGTCATTTCAAGGTTTTTGAATACAACTAAAGACAGATTTTTAAAATGTTGCCTTGTTATACAATTCTGAACATACAGCACTGTGTATTTCAATATGCAAAGTTTCAATATAGGTTTATTCATTGGTTCTTGTTTAAACTTTTTTCTTTTTTCTCCCCCTCACCTCTCAGAACTGTAATATGGGACAAGAATAACATCACTGCACAGGGCTTCCAGGACATAGCTGTGGCACTGGAAAAGTAAGTTCTCAAGCGACTGAATGGCTGATGGAGAGGCCAAAGACTTAGATCGTGAATGGTCTGAGCATCTGCAGTTTCTCACCACAGTCAATATAATTTGAAGATGCTGAGTGCTCTCATTTTTAAGCATCAGGGTGCTTAATCCAAAGGAAAATGTCTGACTTCGCATCCTTCAAAAGGAAAAGGCTCTGTAGCTATTTGAACCATACTCTGCTATTAGCATTAAGGCCATTGAGTTCTGCTGTTAGCATTAAAATTCTGAATTTGAGAACATTTTCCCTTTTCTTCATTCTCTTGTGTTGATAGCATGCAGAAATTCTATTCTAGTCAGTGAAGGAAGCTGTATATAATAACAGAAAATTACTGAAGCATGCCTTTGTGGTCTGATTTTTTTTTTCTTTCTCCTAGCAAGCTGAAACTAATAGTGATGATCTCAGAAACTGCAGTTGTTCATTGTAATCACTGTGGTCTGGGTCATTTTGTTTCCCTAAGCTTACTCACAGTTGCAGCCGTTACCCGCTATAGATGCTTAATGACTTTCATCTCTCTCCATCTTCATCACATTTCTTTATGTGTTATTATTACTTTTCTTAAGAGGGAAAAATTACAGACTTAAATTAAGCAGCAGTTGCAGTTGTTTCACGTCATTAAATCCCTCAGAGAGGAGCAAAGGCTCTCTTAAGAAGATGAAGGTAACGTACCATTGCTAGTTTCTAAACAAGATGTCTTGCAAAACTGTGTGACTGCTTAGGGGAGCATCGTGAAGGCCTTGGAGTAGTCATGAGGCTACAGCTTATACAGATACTTCTTTTATGAAACTGCTGTAGTTTATGTACTTGATTTCAAAATTAATTCAGTTGCAGTGGTGGGAGAAATTATATAAACAACGTATAATGAAGCAAATCATCTTGGAGTGATTCCATTAATAGTAGTGAATAATGATTTGCAAAGGTTATTTGTCAGCTTGCAGGCGTTTCTCTGTTAGAGAGTGATAGCATGCACATTTGTAAGACAGTTTGGTAGAAAAGAAAATAGGCTTATTTTCTGGTCAGCATGAACTTTACTTTTCTGTTCTGAAGTGCATGCATAAGTAAATGGAAAGGAGGGGGAAATCCTCGGGCATAAGCAAATCCCGTAAAAGCAAAAAAAGAAGTGCTACAGACAATTGAGGTAAAATGTCATTTGTTTAGCGTGGAAACTGAGGTCATTTTATGTATCCTAACTTTCAAAATTGTTAAAAGCCATTTTTAATAATCTAAACTAAGCCACAAGCAGCAAAGGTCTGAACTTGTGAGAGAGGGACTGTCAATACTGGCTGAAGACAATTAGCCTTTAAACAATCCATCTTGAAGACATATTGAGAACATTCTCCACCATGTTTCCTAAAAATACATGAAACCATCAATATTCTGTAGGAAAGAATTGTTGCTCAAACCAGAATGGAATATACCGAAGATGCCTGGGGTTATGTGTGTTGTGAGTGTTGTTTTAATTTTGTTCTTAAGAAGAAACAATAAAGCTAGGCTTTCCTAGTGTGACAAGGAGGGTAAGTAAGGAGAGTTGGGAGGGATTGTAACAGACCTTAAAACAGGCTGAAGATTGTTTTTTCCCCTTCCCTCAGCTTTACTTCATCTGCTTAAAGTTGTGTGAAAGTGTTCCCCCAAGGGTATTTCAGGAGCTTGACTGCAGGCAGACCTGCCCTGCGGCTTTCCTGCCAGCTGACGTGAGATGCAGAGAGGATCTTCTGCAGAGTCTGGTACAGGTGTCAGTTCAGAATAGCACTTGAGTACAGTGTGCATCCTCTTTAGCCTGGATGTTAAACAGGGGGTTTTGTCTCTATATTTGTCTTCATATGAAAATAAACATGTGTTGGTATGCTTTGCAGCCTAGAGGCTACTCTGTTGTAGAACTTCACAGTATTGCACAACTTTCATTTCTAAAGGATTTTTTTTCTGTATAGCCTTACTGAAGAATTAGCTCATGTTCTAAAATCTACTGGGAAACACTGGGATTTGTTAGAGAGTTAGGAATCCTTCCCGTAGCAGTGACATGAAATCCACATACCCAAGCCTGGAAACCAGATGATCTTATTCCTTTTTTTTTTAAAAAATAGACAGTAAAATCATCATTCTGCAACGCTGTGTCATGAACAGAGCAGAAATTCCTACAAGAGAAGTAAAATGTAATGAAGTAGTAGGACTTTTGTACATGTATGCAGTCTGTATATAGAGGAAGACACAGAAGGTTTTTAAGACATCCTTTCCAGTCTCTGAGCTCCCCTCTGAAATTTAACATCCTCTTAATATAGATATTTTGCTGAGAGTATTAATGTGTTATGAAATTACTGGATTATTGAGTTGGTGAAAAACTGTACTCTGTTACAAGAGGCAAGTGGAGTGTTAATAAAAAGAAGAATGGAGGAATATTTTCGACTTCAAAGGAAACAGAAAAATTATGTGTGAAGATAAATGCTGCTCTGATGATCAGAGTTGAAAAGCAAGTTTTAAATTCTTGATTTTTTGCCATTAAGAGCTGGGTAATTCTTAGATGAAAATGAAGTAGCAGTCTGATACAAAGCTGTCTGTCTGGAAGGAAACCAAATACTGAGTGTTGCTTTGGGTAGTGGTCTTTTACAGTTCTGCCTCTGTGACTGTGTGTCTATGAAGTCTCCTTGCTTTCATTCTCCCCCTTTCCTCTGTGTGTGTGTGTGAGGGAGGGGGCACTAAGCCTTTGACTAAATTGAATTTAACATACAATTACTAGCATGAGAGGAGGCGATTATAGATTTCAATGAATGTGATGTATTAAATGTCAAACAGCTGCAGAGATCCTTGGAAATCTACCTTTGTTTCTTTTTGACTAAATAAATACCCCAGCTGCCATGTAGTAGTCAGGCAATCAGGAAGTTCTGTAAGTGTTTTCTGTCTTTGAGATTGACAATTTTGACATTTAAAAATTGTCCCCATTCTGGTGGACAGGCAGCTATTCACTGTTTAGTATTACATGAGGACACAAAACAGGGTCTGTGTAGTTTGCACAGTTCTTTTGAAGGACAAGATGGCTAGAAATAAAAGACTTTTCTGGCTATGATGCAGTAGGCCGTTGGACACTTTGGAAGGGCAGACACCTTCCTGACTCCACGTGGGTAACTGGCTGCCACTGACAGCTATACATCGCCACGTTTACATTGGGGAAGAAACATAGAAGTCTTCCATTGTCATTTAAGGTGAAATATTGGGTGGTATCCATGAGGAATCAGTTTGTTTAGCAGTTCAAAATACCACCAGCCATCAGAGAGTGGCATTTCATGTGGCTAAGCCAACTGGTGGGAGAGGAAGTGAAAAGAGCCTTGGAGTTTCACTGCAGTTGGTGTGTCTTCTATTGGAGTTGGTGCATTTAGTAGGGGATGGGTCCATTAAAATCAATGGAGTTGACTCACTTGAAACTGTCAACCTTAAAGTGCTCTAAATAGAGGGTTCTGACTGTCTTGCTGTAGCTGTGGATGGAATAGGAACAGACGGTTAGTAGGATGTTTGCAGAGGGCCTAAAGAGGAAAAAGAGATGTTTGCAGGAAATTAAGGCTAATTTAAAATAGGCAGAATAATTTTCTTTCCAGGTTTTAAGAACTTTCTACTCTCTTGTTTTCATTTATTCAAATCTGAAGGTGTGTGTACATATGACTGCATGTAGCATTTTAGATTTAACTGTGTCATGCTAGCCAATTTATGTTCTCAGAGTTTAAATATAATTTTGACTCTAGACCAAAATCTTATCTTTATTTTCATATTGCAGCAGATGGACAAAGCTACGGGGATATTTTGCAAACAAATAAGGAAAATTGAGAGAGCAATTGTTTGCGTAAAGAACTGTGGAGATGCTTAGCTTGTTTTGTCAGCTTTTATTAAAAATTCAGCAAGTGTCTTCAAATTGTTGTAAACACAAGAAGTTATTAAATAGTAAACCTTCAAAACTGTTGCTATCTGTCTGTTACTAAATATTTCCATTTAGACTTAGATCATATAGAATTGCCAGTAGGCACTGACACTCCATGTTCTCTTTTGATATAGGAAAAAGTAATTCAACCTTTTGTGCCAAAGGTACAGAGGACAGATAAGCATTTGATTGAAAGCCACTGGGCATTGGCCACTTAACTTCATTTTTTGCTTTTCAAAATCTCCACCTCAGTCTAGTGTCAAAAATTAACAGCCAAAAAAGAACATGCATGCCTCCACTTAGACCACTTACAAACTTAAAAAATACATTCCTAGATGCATCTTATTTCTCTCTTTTAAGTTTATTCTTCGTGAAGAGATAAGTAATTAGATTAACTTTTACTATTAAAACATCTTCTATTTTTCTTTAGGAATTATACTTTGAGATTCATGCCTATACCAATGAATGATGCTTCCCAAGCACTCAAAACAAACCCTGAGAAAACAGAAGAGGCACTGCAAAAGGTACTGCATGTATAAATAGAGTAACTAAAGGAAACTAAAGATAAAGTAATAATTTTAAGTGGCTGTAATTTCGTGCTTGGCTGAGTAAGAATTCTAGACTAGATTCATTGATTGTTTGATTTGCATGGACATATACGTGGTAGTCAAGTGCTGCAAGAGCATGTAAGGCTTTTTGTTCCAAAGAATGGAGTGAAAGGTGATGAAATGCAATGGTCTAATATCAAAAAGTCATAACTAAATAAATACAAGCTGGATGTTGTATTGCTCTATACATAACTATGAAAGGGAAAGTTAGAAAGCGGTGTGTTTGTTACATATATGCTTGTGTGTATTTCCATGTGTGTGGAATTATTGGTATGCATTTTTTATTTTGTCATAAAAAGGGCAGTCAGCACTGCACAAGACAAAAGATGCTCTTTAGTTTGGGTGAGGATAAGAACATCTACTGCCTGTGTTTTGTATCGTAGGTATAAAATTCACATACTCTTTTTCCCTAAATAAACAATAGCACCAACATGTTATTTTGGATGAAGAGGTGTTGATGGTATCTGTAGCTCTTCCACTTGTATGAGCTATGAAACTCCCAGCTGAGTTTTAACGTAGTAAATCTTGAGAGCTCCAAATGAGCCTCCTGCTCAATCAGAAAGTATGCAATTCACATCTCATTAATGAGTAGTTTTCCTTCAGTCAGGGTAAGGTCATAAAAACTTTATAGATAATTCTTGTAGATAACTGATTAAAAAGCAAATTTGATAATCCTTATTAGTAAAGAAATTTTCAGTCATTCTCTTGGGGAAAAGTGCTGGTAGTTAGCACCTTTTTCTTCGATGCCTGAAAATGATGTAACTTCTACTTTAAAAAAATCTGAGTCGTGGGGGTTGGACGTATTTCTTACATCTCCTTTAATATAATTATAGAAATTGATTATCTAATTAACTAATTATAGAAGTTGATATCTAGAATGACAGATGTCTCTGAAAAAATATCACAAAACTTCTGACGATAGAATTTTAAATAATACATGTTAATTAAGCATAATGTACAAAGAGTATTTTCTTTTATTCATTTCGAAGTTGCAAAAAACTGTTTGGCCCCGTGTTTGTTTTAACATGTGTGCTTCGGGGTTTATTTACACAACATAAGGGAGTTTTCTTCAAAAAAAGGTAACAATCTCAGGAGCAGCGCTATGAACACAGCTAATTCCATGCATGCAGGAATGCCTGACCGAATGGACTGAGCTGTCTTATCCAGTGCTCTGACATCTCAGGAGGGCCTTAAGCTTCAGTATGCCACAGCTGGAGTACAATGAGTGTGCGTCTGGCCTTGGTCCAGCACCAGATGCACATAGTAGGTAACCTCCCAGGCTCCAGTACTTAGAAGTGCACTTTACTTACAATGTGGGTAAACTCTGTTACAGTGGGGCATGGTCAGTCTGTTCCGGTTCTTGCAGCTGATGTAGCTTTAGAGGTGACCATCTGTCCCTGTTAACTCTCTGCTCATATCCTGCTGGCCACTCCACCCATCCTTTTCTCCTTTCTTCCTGTAAGACTAGGTCTGTCACTTTTGATGAACCTGAAACAGTTTGCTAGTAGGGTATTTTTGACTTGGCTAAGTTTGATAGAGCCAGGT
The DNA here is from genome assembly GCA_033558185.1 of Dromococcyx pavoninus. Taxonomy (NCBI): domain Eukaryota; kingdom Metazoa; phylum Chordata; class Aves; order Cuculiformes; family Neomorphidae; genus Dromococcyx; species Dromococcyx pavoninus. The sequence goes on along the minus strand of JAUMJL010001081.1, from coordinate 665,847 downwards.
TAGGGTGTTATTCTATAGCCTATTATCTGGTTGTGGTAGACTGTGACCAGCACCTATGGGCAGGAATCACTTGTCTTTGAAGGGTACTTTTGTACTGCTTAGCCTGAAGTAACTTTTGAACTGAGGATCCTGGATCAGTTAAGCACTTATATTTTTGTCTTCTCTCCAGACCATACTGCTGTTCATCATGAAAGACTAATTCAGAGATCACTGAATGATGTTTAATGATGTTTCAGTAGTGAATGAGTGAATGAATATTTGCCAATGTGATTATTAAGCATTGAGACACAAAGAGTAAGGTGTGCAGATAACAAACAAGTACTTGGGTAATTTTTCTTCTCAGTCTCCATTTCTGATATGGTAGCAAAACTGAAAGCAAATGGCAGTGTGGAGAGTTGTATCAGTTCCCTAATCTGGCTTTGTTTTTCAGATAGAAAACTACTTGCTTCGTAATCACGAGACCAGGAAGTACCTACAGGAGCAAGCATACCGGCTGCAGCAAGGCATCGTCACTAGTACCACTCAGCAGGTGAGAACTTGTGCTTTACTGGTACTTCTCGGTGTCTAAAATCTGCCTGGGGACAGAGTTCTCTCTCATTTCCTAAGAGTAGCTTAAAGCAAGATGTGCCTTGTGGGTTTCCCAAGAAATAATAATTGTCAGTGATAATATTTTTGGAAGGGGAAAAACAAAGCTTTTGTGAGAGGGAGGTCTTATGTATAGTAGTACTGTGAAGGGATAGACTAGAGGGATTTCTGAGTGAACTGCTGTTGGAAATGGGAACAATTTAGTTCATTTGTGCTCAGGAGTCTGGCTTTTCAGCAGGCTTTCATCAGCATGAAAAGCATCATCATAAAGCTGTGCCAGTTCTGGTGTCTGAGTCAGTTTCAGTCTCTCTGCCTAACACTGAAACCATGAAGACATGACCTTAGGTAACACCAGAGCAAATAGCCTTAGACAGAAAGTTATCATCTACCTTACACCTTCAGAGCTGTGGACATGGTGGGAAGCTTTACTTAGACAGAGGGAGCAAAGGAAGGTAGAAATCTTCTATGTTCTTTGTAGTCTCGACAGCTGAAAAGGCTTCCTGTCTGACACAGCCCAAAATATTGCTTGAAGCTGGGAAGCTTTTGTGTTTTGTCAGCCACTACTAATTTTCCTAAAGGCCTAGCGTTGTTATGGTTGTTTTTCCTTTCTCTTGTGAAGACTACAGACATTTTCTGTGATAGCTTACCACATTCTCTCTGTTCTAGTGCATTTCTTGCCACTATGCCTGAGGGCTGTTTTCAGCTCCAGTTCACCACTGAAGCAAGGTGGTATAAGCAGGATAAAACTTGACACAGCCTTTGTTTTAAATTTACTCCTGTGTTCACTTACACCAGTTGTGTTCCCATGCGAATGGGAGACCCCAGCAAACAGGAGTGCAATATCTGGTTTGCCTTCAGCTGAGTCAATGAAATTTCTCTATGTTCTCTGCATTTTTTTTTTTGGTGAATCTTCATTCAATGTGGCCTTTTTCCACCTGTACTATTAAAATTTAATGGGACAGAGTTTTATTACTAGAACCTGAAATTGTATTCTAACCTCTCAGAGAAAATGGTAAGTGGAGATGTACTGGCACTAAAAATTGCAAGAGCAGCATCACTTTATTTTATTTTAGTAGTTTGTCTGTTCCAATGCCACCTTTTTTTCCTAAGTTAATAATCTCCATATGAATTAAGTTTCAATCTTTTTATAGCTTTGTAGTTTCAGTTGTACTTTTCTCAAATAACCACCCACACATCAGATTTCAGTAAATGGAATTTATTGTTGTTTTCCAAGTAGAGTAAAAGTAATCATTTCTATATTAAATTGTGTCCAATAAGGGTGGATTTTAAAAACAGTTTTAAAAGAGAGCTGGAAAGAATTCTCTAGTCAGTATGGTGGAATTGTATTATTATTCCCAGAGTGGGTTTTGTTTTTTTTTTTTTCTTAGTCCAGATGTCCCATTGTGACTTTTCACTGTCTAATAATTAATTAGCTTTTTGTACTTAAACAAAAAAAAAGTGCCCAAAATACTTTGAAGAGGAAGAGTCATGTGGCGTAGAAAAGGAGCATGCTGTGAAATTATTTCAGTTCTCGATGCTAACGATATGAGATGCTAGAACTAGGCTTTATATGATGATATGTGCATTCAAATGTTGCTTCCATATGCCAAATAGCCAGTTCTAACGAATGCTGTGTGGGCTGATAAAGACTTCTAACTGTTATGTCTCCCTTCCCCACATATCTTAATCAAAACTGACTATATGTCAGGTGTTCTTATTGGTTTGTCATGTAAGGATACAATTATACCACCTACCCTGAATTTGCAGCATTTTAAATGAATTGCGTTGCAGATACAGATTAAGTTGAGTTCATCCTACTGTGAAAGGTCTGATGGAAACTTCTGCTTTGATAGTTAGAGTTCCCTTACAACTAGGAATATTTCATTTTGAAAGAATACCCCAGAAGCCTATGCAATCACATTTTTCTTAGGCGGGAGAAATCTCTGTTGGTGTTTGTTGAATGGATAGTGACAGAGCTTTCTTTTATTTTCTGAGTTTCTTAACAGTTCAGAGAACTTCAGATCTAGGTGTTAGATGTAAAACATTTTCATCATTTAAACTTGCTCCAAAAAAAACCAGAACGGCGCGTGAACTGGATAACTTGTTGGTTATTTGCAGTTATCCTAGAGGTAACTGTAGGGGAAATACTCCAAAGCATTTTTTTTCAATTGTAAAGTTATATTTAGTTTTCCAATGTTTAGGTGTGTCTTTATGAGATATAATGCTTTCTTTCAGTAGCACTGATATACCTCCGAGCTCTAGTCATGCATTTTCAGCTTGTTGTATCATCACTACAAATCTCATCATGCTACTATTGATTTGCTACCTGGGTTGAATTCAGTTTGCATTTGACCAGCATTCTGATGTTTTATCTTTTCTGTTTCTTTTGTTCAAATAGATGATTGACAGAATATGTGTAAAAGTGCAAGATCATCTCAACTCTTTAAGAAACTGTGGTGTGGATGCTGTACAGGAAGATGTCAAATCTGCAGAACGGCTTATGCGGGATGCTAAGAACTCCAAGACAGTAAGGCTTTCCCAGCATACTGGTAGTGCTGAGAGCAGTTCAGCATTTGCTTGCAGCTTTCCTTTTTTGGGGGGGAGATGAAATGGTTCACGAAAGTGTGTTTTCTTCAGATGGTAGTATAATTCTAATTCATAAAGACTTTGATTTAGCAGAGAGATTTCCTGCTGTTTGTCTGGATTTGAAGGTATTGATGAGCCTACTTTCCGAAGATGCTCTTTCTGTCTTACAGCTCTTACCAAATTTGTATCACCTTGGTGGAGCTTCTTGGGCAGGAGCAAATGGTTCACTCTCCAGTCCAATCCAAGAGACACTTGAATCCATGGCTGGTGAAGTCACAAGAGTCGTGGATGAGCAACTTAAGGTCTGTGGATAGATGTGTAACTGTCTCTCACATGCACAAATAACTAAATCCAAGATCTGCTGTGGCTAAATGCAAATAATGTACCATGCTTTTTTACTTCTTTGTATATTTGTACATAAGCTATCTTTTCATTATTAATTTCTTATAGTTTTGTGCCTTATCTGAATACTTACTGTTTAGAATGAAAAAAATTGCTTTGATATTTGCAGTCGTCAGGAGCATATACTGTTTCTTATTTTATCTTCTAGAAGGGAAAGACTTATCAGTTGGTCCTTAGGCCTTTAATAAAGGCATCTCTCAAACACCCTAAAAAGTCTCATGCCTTGGAGAAAACTACTCATTAGTTAAGGTATCCTGCTGGAGTGAAAACTGCTTTTCTGTAGACTTCCCAGTGACCACTTTTGAACCTGGTGCAGAATTTCCACTTCAACCATTTGGTTTGGATAACTAGTGTATGCGTTTAGAATGTCACAAAAATTCATACAGGCAGCTTTACAGGAAATCTTTTCACAAATTGCCTGTCAAACCTCAGTTTTTGAAATAGATGTCGTTGATCTGTAAATATTCTCACCTATGTGTTCAACCAGCTCTTGTTCAGAAACTTCTGCCTTCAGTTGTGTTAAATTTTACTGTATAGTCAGCAAGTAAGAGTCATCTGAACAGCATGTCAAAGTGGGGAAACTTTAGTAACTAGTGATATCTATGTGGAAGTTGATGAATTTAAGAATAGGGTTCTGAGGCATTGCAGATCAGCTTAAGTTGATGACCTTATCTATGTTTTGCTATGTTTAAACCTATCAAAGACTCTGAAGGTGAAGGTTGAACTTAAATTGGAACAATATGAAAATGTTTGAGTCAGAGGGAATATAAAGAACAACAATAATAATACCACATTACTACTTACTTTTTCAAGATTAAAAAGTTAATGAGGAGGAAAATTGTGCTGAATTTTTAGCATTTTCCTCCTTTCCCCCTGTATTTGAAATAAAATGAAAATTCTTTATTTTTAAATTTCTGCAGGCATGGAAGTGATTTATCCATGAGATTCTTCCTGGTGGAGCTTCTAGCTGTTACTGGGATGGGAATAATTGGGTCAGCCCTTTGTACAGGGATCATGCAGTTATTTAAGTGCAAGGTCCTGCACCTGGGTTGGGGCCATCCCAAGCACGAATGCAGGCTGGGCAGAGAACTGGTTGAGAATTGCCCTGGAGAGAAGTTCTTGATGATGTTGATGTTTTTGATGGAGGAGAAGCTCAACATGCCCTGCAATGTACACTTGCAGCCCAGAAAGCCAACCGTATCCTGGGCTGCATCAAAAGAAGTGTGACCAGCAGGTCAAGGGAGGGGATTCTTCCCCTCTGCTCCACTCCTGTGAGACCTCACCTGGTGTGCTGCTTTCAGTTCTGGAGCCCTCAGCACTGGAAGGACGTGGATTTGTTCAAGCAAGTCGAGAGGAGGGCCATGAAGGTGATCTTACGGCTGGAGCACCTCCCATGTGAGGACAGGCTGAGAGTTGGGCTTGTATAGCACAGAGGAAAGAAGACTCTAAGGAGATCTTATAGCAGCCTTCCAATACTTAAAGGGGGCCTGCAGGAAAGCTTAGGAGGGACTCTTTATCAGGGAGTGCTGAGATAGGACGAGGGGTAATGGTTTTAAGCTGAAAGAGGAAAGAATTTTTTCCCTGTGAGGGTGGTGAGGCACTGGAACAGGTTGTCCAGAGAAGTCGTGAATGCCCCATCTGTGGAGGTATTCAAAGGCAGGCTGGATGGGGCTTTGAGCAACCTGATCCAGTGGGAGGTGTCCCTGCCCGTGGCAGGGGGTTTGGTGTTGGATGTTTTTTAAGGCCCCTTCCAGTCCAACCATTCTGTGATTGTATGTTTCTGTGAAGCCTTGTGCATTTTGGAGAGTCTTATAGAAAGGGGAGGGGAGAAGGGAGAAGCCTCTTCAGCATTTGAAAGGTTATTTATAGTTCCTGGCATAAGATTGAGTTAAGAGCTTTTCCATTTATGCTTTTACACATTTACAGCATAAGGCACTTTAGCTCGGCCATTCCACCTTTTACACTTGCTTTTGATTTGTGTGACTTGCAAGTGCCTCATGAGAAACTATAAAGTCATAATGCTCTTTGCATGTTGTAGCACGCTCTTTTATTAATTTTACAGTCAAGGCTGAAAGATTTTCCTTTAAATTCTATGGTGTTGTACTTTACATGGAGGAGAAAATGTTGAACATGGATTAGGATTTATTTTTGAGCTGTTTAGGTCAATTCAAAACATAATATGCAGTTTATTATTTGTGAGGATAGATAAGGGAGCTCATGTAAGTACAGTTCTTGTTGTAATTGTTGGGGGAAAAACATCCTATGTGCTGTAAGTGGTGTTTTGATTTTTAGCTTCCATAGCAACCAGAGCCTACTTCTAGAAAGGAGTGTTTGGAAATTGGGTAAAGTCAATGTATGCTCGTCAGGCAAACAAGAGATTTTTTTTATTTTATTTTTAACCTCAAAAAGGGAAGGGGGAGGGAAGGAAGAAGGTAGAAAAGGAAAAAGCAACATCTTGTACTGAGTTGAGGTGGCAAGAGGAGAAATTATATCAAGGCCCTTGCATTTTTCTTCTCCTGCTGGTGTCACTGTGGACACACAAAACCTGGAGATGCTTTATTCTGTCGGCAAAGGCCTAAGGGAGAATTGCAGACAAGACAAATGATGTTTAGGCAAGAAGAGGTTGCTTTGCAACGACTGGAGTGTTTGAACTACTTCTAAATTCCATCCTAGCACAACATGTTTGTGGGCTCCATCACCTGTTCCATTTTTTTCTTTAGATGTCATTATCCTCCTGTCCTTTTACTCACAGTATCTTTGTCCTGAAAATTAAAATCATTTACTGTGGGCAGGATTTTATCTTCTTTCTGCATGCTTGCTAACTGGCACTTGTGGCCTTATAACCAAAATGTTTGCCCCTCCACAGTCAATGTTGGTAACTGTGAGTTTCCATGATTGAAAGTTTTGGGGATGGAAATAGGGGATGTGGAAAGATAGGATTCTGGCGGTAGGATAATAGTCATGTGAAATCAACAGCTGAAATCCACCACTGAAGAAATTATGTTCAGTTATGCACTTAAAGAAGTGATCCAAACTGTATTTAACTCTTAAATTGCACATTCTCAGAGTGTTTTGAGTAAAAATTCAGTTTGAAATTTTTAGGTAAGGTCTTTAGTCTTTCATCTTACTTCCCACTGACAACTTCACGCAGCATTTCTTCCCGTGATCCATTTTGAAAGACCATGCTTAGACTGCAGTTGTAACTCAACATAGCAAGTCTTTGTAACTTTTATGATTGTGATCCATCAGTGACTCTTGGGAAGTTGAGTGTGATTTTTCAAGGTAGACTACACAGTTGTACCAGTGAATAAATGTAACGGGAAAAAATGGATGTGTCAGAAGTTTTCATTAGTAGTTTACCTGGCTCAGTTGTCTCTACGATTGAACCTCTTTATCCTTCATGTGGATATGGCTACAGAGGCTTGAAAGGCTCTTCATTAGTGTTGTGGCTCCAGAATCTGCTTGAGGATTGAATGAAGGAGTCCTTAAAGTGCCAAGAGCTTGGGAACTCAGAAACAAGCTCCATATTAGCTGCAATTGCAGTTGTCCCTTATACCTGTAAATCAGATGTTGTAAAAATCAGACTTCCATGTACGTTGCAGCTGCTTCAGGCTTCTGTTTTGTCATTGTGAATCTGCACTTAAAAAATCAGCCAGTTAAGAGCTACAGGCTTGTAAGATGCTGCTCATTAAATTTATTGTGCGGTAATGGTGGCTTTGTTTTTTACTCAGTATCTGCATATGAAAATTATGATAGGGCAATGCAGAGAGAAAAAAGCTCTGATAAGATGGAGTTCAGCCTGAGGCCACCTACCTGTGGAGTGAGATTGAGAAGAAAAAGGAAATCGGTAGATTTTTCAAAAAGTGTGGTTCATTATTTTTGTACAATTTAGAAGCACCTAGGTTAGAGCTAGGCTTACTTCCTATACAAATTCCAACGAACCATGATTTTGTTCTTTATTTTTCATTTTTAAGTACCTTTTTCTGTTATCAGCCTTTAGTCTTACTGGAGATGACTTCGCCCGTTTCAGTAAACTGGGCTCTGTCACGTTCCTCTCTTCACCATCCTTTAGAGTTTAAAAACCTGCTCAAAAGCTGCTCACGACATAGCATGTGTTGAAAAATCTGACATCTTCTAATAGCTGCTGCTTGTCCCACTTGTTTGGAGGATTCAAAAGCTGAGCCAAATGGGCCTTACATGTACAAAGCATGAACTAAGGACAGTGTCCTAATTCTCTCTGCCACTTCAGAAGCACCATAGCGTGAGGAGACCCCATGGTGACTGGAGTGCAGCAGCATGACAGCTTCAGCACGCAGAGGGACCAGCTGCCTGAGAGAACCATCTCCTTACTGATTTTATCTCTAAATAGCATTTCATGCTGGGAATGGGCATAGCAAGTTTGTTTTCAATCCCATGCTGATGAGCCTTGACCTCTTGCAATCTTTGAAAAAAAGTTACTTGATGGGAAATTAATTGATGGTTGAACAGCCTTCTGAAGGCACCTAAAATAGATTTCTTGAGTTGCTGGGACTGGAGATGGAGTAAGGTGGAAATAGGAGGGAATTTCATCACAGAACAGTTTCCAGTCTTATCAGAAAATATTGCTTTGTGTTTATAAACAAATCTGGTTTACTGTATAGAGGATGCACATCAGTATGTAGATAAAACAGTAAGAATTTAGTTTTTCAGGTGACCAGTCAATTGTTTTATATCTTCTGTAGTCCTACTTAACCATTTTGGATACAAAGATTCAAAGCAATTACAAGAAAGATGTTTCAGTGATACAGGGCACTAGAAGTGTTTCTGTGTCTCATCCTGATTCCCTGTATGTGTACATTAGAGCTTTCTTGCACTTTCCATGACACAAGTTCATGGATGATTGTGTGAAGGACTGTGAGCCCTCACCTGTGCCTGTAGGGAGGATTTTTTAGCCTTCTGGTCAGATCTGGGGTTTGGAAAAGAAACCAATAGGTGATAAAACAGAATTTAAACCAGAATAGCCTTTTCTGATGGGCATAGATAGAAGATAAATATAATACAATTGAAAAGAGACATCATGACATAACTTTGTAGCATTGAGGTGTATATGAAAGATTTTTCTAAGAGAAATTCTTGGAGGGAAGAAGTTGACTTTGTACCATCAGCAGGGGAGACCTGATTTTACTAAAAAAGGAAGTTGAGGTGGTGGAGGGTTACACAGTGTTCTGGATCGGATATGTTTTTCTTCTGTCCTGGTTTGGAGTTTTGATCAGTCATTAAAAAAGAACAGAAATTGTTCACTGCACCTAAGGTTCACTGTGGACTTCCACGTATGTGAATGAGATCCATATGTCAAAGGTTTGTATGCCCACTGCAAATCATACTTGTAGCTGCTACTTAATATTTGGCTAGTATATTCCTGCCCTGTACAGCATGCCAAGTTTTCCTGAGTCCATGTACTGTTGCCTCTTACAAATCGACCGGTCTGGAGCACTGATGAAAATTGCAGCTTCAGGGCACAGTTCAGAGCAAAGGCAGGTGCAGCCGAGCATCCACTGCTTCTGCATCATGCAGAGACACCAGTGATGGGTGCACAAGGGGAGCTAATTTATTGTTCTGGCTGTTAAACGCACAGAGATGTAAATGCTTCATCGCTGAAAAGACAAATAAGTTCAGTTGTACTCATTTTCAAAACAAGGACATTGTTACTCCTTAGCTTTACGCCTTTCATATGGCAGCTGAATTGTAAAATTGCTTGGAAATTAGGAAGAAAAACTGTAGAAACTGCAAGTCTAAAAGTGTCATTCTGCTATGCAGCAGAATAACACTGTGATCTTCCAGCTAATGAAAAATCTCAATACCCGATTTTAATTTTTTTCTTACTGTGTTGCAGACACTCCTTGAGTCTATGGTGGATGCAGCGGAAAACCTTTGCCCAAATGTAATGAAGAAAGCTCGCATCCGTGAAGACCTGATCGAGGCTAGCACTGAGAAGATTTCCATCCCACGCACTTTTGTGAAAAACGTGCTCTTGGAACAATCTGGAATTGATATCCTCAATAAAATTAGGTACTTTAAAAGGGTAATCTAACAAAATTGGTTGCAGAATTTGGATTTTGGGTTGTATGTAAGTATGTTTAAGTAGTAGAAGATTTTTGGGATGCCTTTGTGACTCATGAAAGAACATATTAAGGGATTCAAAGAGCAGGAAATTGTCCTACAGGCCCAGTGAACTTAATTCAGGAGATAAAACTATTTGGAGTCTCCAGGGATGTTAACTTGATCATTAATGCATGTGCTTCTTTTTAAGTTAGTAAAAGCTTTGGTATATGGTACACAAATAACATTTTCATGATTGATAAACCTATTTGTGTTCTCAGGTAACACTGAATTAATATAATAGAAGGAAATTGCACTTATTTGCTTTCAGTGTTAACACTGCTTTGTTTGTTGCTGCATTTGGTCTTGTCCTGTAGCTGCAGCAATCACATTAAAACTTTGTGTAGAAGCTATGCACAACAGACAGACATACTTCAAAATGGAAACTTGGATATTCAAACCACAAATATGGAGCAGAAACAGCTACCCTAAACAACTCTTAGTTTGCTCTTGAATAAAAAGAGGGAAAAAGAGGCTTTTACCTGACCTTTTACTGCATCATTTTTTCACACTAAATATATACTAAATATATAACATATTTTCATACTAAATACATATATATACTATTTTTATGCAGTATAATGTAGTTGATCTGTACTTGAACCTTTGCCATCATTTGGCTAGGGAATGCTTTCTTCTTGATAGAAAAATACGTCATTTTACATTGTGATGCTGTTATCTTTGCAGAAGAAAAAAACACTAGGACTTATAAATTAGTTTTGTGGAGTACAGCAAAATTGGCAGGAAAAAGGTATTAAAGATTTTATCTATGCCTTCAGTGCATTGCAAATGGTTCATGGAGTGAGTTTTCTTCACTTCTTTCTTATCAAACAAATCTTGACCCTGAACCAATAATAGTATCCTATACCCCTTTCACCTGTAGAGGCTGCAGCTGTCAGTGGGGTGAAGGTGCCACACTATCACTCTTCCTGCTTTATATTATTAGAAATGAGTGTGTAGGTAACTGAGGCAAATCGTTCCACTGTCGTTCTCCCACCATGGCTTGGCCACCATTCTACCTCCCTGTGAATTGCATTGCCTTTCCAAGGAGTTTATTACCTTTTTCCCCAGGCTTTCTGCAGCAGTAGTGCTAGCACCAGATAGAAATAGTTTTGTTAATCCAATGCAACTTGGTCCACACATGAAAACCTTAAAACAAAATCCTGTTACTGGCTGGCAAGTGCACTTTGATGCAGTTGTCCTTGAAACTGTGGAGGCAGGAGAAACGGAGCTTCAGGCTACAGCACAGGCATGCAGTGCTTGTCAGATATAAACCAAATGCCCTCCACAGCCTTGAGCCTTTTGTACTGTGTCCAAAGATGGGACCCCAAGGGAGAAATTCAGGGTACACATTTCCTTCATAGGAACTGAACAGTGAAATCTCAATTCAGTGTACAGATTGTGTTGGTGTTTCACGTCTGTCTTTGTGACGTGAAGGTCGTGACACAGAAAGTGGTTACCTAAAGCAAAAAGAGAAGGCAAAGTTGTGATGGCAAAGACTCGAGAACCAGCATTATCCAGTTGTCCTTCAACTATCAGACAAACACAAAAAGGAGTCGAGGAAATGAATGGATTGTAGTTCTTCAGTTTAGTAGTGTTAAATGGGCAGCACTGTCCTCATACCAAGATTTGTGTTTCTCTGACATCAGTGGTAGTTTTCCTTACAGAGTTTCACATGTGGTTTTTATTCAGGTCTCTTACCCAGATGTTTTCATTTCAGCTCTTAGAAAAATATTAGAAGCAGGTTAAATATGGTACAGAGACTCTTGTGTTTATTGTGTGATTCATGAATTTATTTCTGAAACATGCAGTCATGTATCCTGACACCCTCTAATGGTTTGCTTCAAATGAAGTGACGGCGCTGTGCGTAGTCATCACACTGTTGAACGTCTAATAACGACAAAATTCTCCTGCATGAATTAAAAATTTCTCTGTCTTGTTTTTAATCTTCACACAGTGAAGTAAAACTGACAGTGGCTTCTTTCCTGTCTGACCGAGTTGTAGATGAAATCCTGGATGCACTTTCCCATTGCCATCACAAACTGGTGAGTATTTGCATGATTGATTTCTGAATATGCCGGGTATCTTAACAATGACATTTACATTCATAATTTCATAGAATTGTAGAATGGTTTGTATTGCAAGGGACCTTAAAGATCATCCTGTTCCAACCCCCCTGCCATATTTAATTCCTCTTAGCAAAGCTCTGGTTTGAAATTGATCTTATTTTCAGTGGCATCACTGACATAATTTGTTTTAAAATCGTGAGACTCGTGCCTGTTTGTGTTAAGGAAGAGGCTACATTGTGTATTTGTGTGTTTGTCCTGTTATTTTTCATACTGTTATCAGATATAAAACTAAAAATGTCATCAGGATGGGAAATTGAGTTGTTAGTTACCAACAGTGTCAGTGCTTGTCCTGGTGAGATGATAAGGGTTGGTTGCTTATGAAATGAGAGGTAAAATTTCATTCTTTAGAGCAGGGACTGTTGAGTCCTTCCTTGTTCCCTGAATGAGTGCATCATGAGGCTACCTCAGAAATGTAGGTGTCAAGTTTGAAAAGAAAGGAGTAGAAACAGAGGAAAGGAAGCACTTATTTAAAGGCGCTGAACTGAGAGGAGACACATTTATTACAAAGGTATTTATTTGCTTAATCAGGAGTAGAAGAAAAGAACAACTGTATATCCACAGAAAATCCTTTTTGTTTCTAATGCAGTGGGCCTTTGTAAGGAGAATCCAGTACTGGCTTTTTTTTTTTTCAAGAAGCCAGTGAGAGGTTATTCACCTGATTGAAATTCCTCCCCATGTCTAATTGAAATTTCTCTGGCTTCAGCTTGCTGTCGTGAATTTTTGTAAGATGCTTTTCCCCACAAGATAACAAAACTATATATATTTCTCTTTATTTCCTCTCTGTGGAAGTCCTCATACACAGAAAACAAATCACTCTTCCTGCCCTTTTTTCCCCTCCCTTTTTTTTTCAAAATATATTTAAAGACTACCTTATTTGAGGGTGTGTCTTCGTGGTACAGAGCAGCTTTGTGTAAAGATACAACCTCTGGTCTCAAGAGCTGTATAGGACCGTCAGCCTGCTGTGTGAGTGGCTATGTTATTTAGCTCCAGTTGGTCCTGGAGCACACTCAGTTGGCATGAGCAGTGGGCTGACTCCAGTGGTATTGCACAATGTGAACATACCCTGACTCTTGCACAGTAAGTCATTTTCTCCAGCCTATGAGTCACTTCAGTAACAATCCTCTGCACCTTCTCCAGCTGTTTTAAAAGTCTCTTTTCAAACTCTGGTGCCCAGAACCAGGCTGACTATCCCAATATTTTAACTAGTACCATATATAGGAGCAAAACTGATTTTCTCCTGATATTTCTGCTCCTTGTATTTACATACCCAAGGAAATAAGAATTCCTTCCTTTCATCAGAGGGTTCAGTGGTAGCTCATTTTCAGGACTGGGTTTGTGAGATCTCACTCACAGTAATGGCTTCTCAATGCTTGATACTTTCTGCCTTTCAGGATTGTGTCCATAGTTAACTGCCAGTGCTTTTAGTTACTAAGGAATGATTGTCTGTACATTTGAATTGATTTACTTTGTGATCCATTTTGGCCTGCATTGGTAACATGTCCCTCACTATTTAGGTCTCCTGTGTTTCTGTTAGCTGCAGGTTTCTTCAGATAGAGTAGCACTGAAGACTGAGGTTCTCAAAAATGCTCATAGAGGAACTCCCATCTAATTTGTCAGTATTAATCTTCAACTGACAGCTTCAGTCTGAGAGCTGGCAGCTAATTCTTAAAACAGCAGAGATTAAATGCACTGATACAGTTCTACGCCAGCTCCTTAAATTGGAGTGTCACGTACTACTAATTCAGCCACCTACAAATGTCTGTGTATGTTGCACAGTGGTGTTTGAGGCAAATTTGAAAAATAAACCTTGTTCAGCAAGATCTGTGTTTGCCTAATGTGATGATGATTAGCATTAATTATTATTCTAGCCATTTTAGTGTGATTAAAGATAAATCCTTAAGAGCTCTCCAGTTGTTTTTTCGGAGTAGACACTAGACTAAGTGAGATATAACTGACTTATGTCATCTGTTTACCCTTTTTGATGGTTATTGAAACCACAGTCCACTGGTGGCATGGAGTTGTGCTGATGTTAAGCAATGGGCTACAGCTCTCCCTGACTGCCTCTTGGAAGGCAGCTGATCTTCAAATACTTGCTTTAACAGATGTTATTTAATATTCTCTTTAATTACCAACAGAACTAGAAAATATTTCATCATTTTTCTGACATCATGAACCCATTCCGTTCCAAGTTCAGTCCAGGGTGGTTTATGTAACATTCTCTGTGTTCTTAGGAACAGTTCTTGCTATGCAGCTCTAAAATGGGTATTACTATGGTTAGAGTTTTTCCTCTATGATATTTTAAATAAAATATATCTTATCCCATAGATCTATTAATGATGATTTTTTTTTATAGTAACCCCTACCTATTTCTTCAGAGAAACCTAACTGAGCTATTTAACAAAGCTGTTGTGTTTTTAGAATAGAGGGTGATTATTTTGGTCATCTAATAATTATGAAAATTATATGAGCTGAAATTGTGCTTGTCTTTGTGTTACTTAATTTTAAAAACACAATCTAGGACAAAACTTCTCTTCCACACCTTTATTTCCTTCATAATAAAAAGAGGACAAATGCTGAGGAGGCCCCATAATACTCTTGTAAGTCAAAAGTAGGATGTTTTTTTAGCTGACCCTTTTACTTTTCTTTTTTTCTGTTAGACTTCCTCCATTCCTGCTTAGAATGTGTGATGGAAGGGGTTTTTCATCCAATAAAAAGAGAAAACCAAAACAAATATTAATCTTTGCTTTTCTAATTGGTCTTCTAGGGTCTGTGATCATTTAAGTTATGTAAACTTTCTGTCTGGGTTTAGTTTAACTTTTTTTAGCAGTTTGGTTTGATATATCCCTGTCTTTATCCTTGCCTCCAGGCTGACCATTTGACCAGACGTGGCAAACCACTTCCACAGCAGGAATCACTGGAAATTGAGTTAGCTGAAGAAAAACCAACTAAACGCTCTGTCATCACAGTTGAGGAGCTAACAGAGATAGAACGTTTGGAGGATCTGGACACTTGTATGGTAAGACACATTTCTTAGCCCATTTGGTTAGGCACACAAATAACTGGAAGAAAAATGTTTTTCACAATGTCATTGGCAGTATAACAGTATCAGGAAACTGAAATTGGGAATTGACTTCTAGAAAAAAATAATTGCTAGCTTGTGAACATTTGTCTGAGTTGCATATTGCTGTTCAGCAAAGGAGAATCTTTTCCCTTTTCTTCATTTCTCGTTTCCTGGGCATTTCCCTTGCATACATTCCTACAATCAAGCTGATAAAATAAATGTCTCTTCCACTGGCCACTGCTTCACAGGGGTTCAGCTGCAGTAATAAGTTGGAACGTGCTATCCCTTGAAAACATGCTGCCTTTGTCTTTGTTCCACTTGACATGGAGTCCTCTGAACCGTGACAAAAATTGCTTCTGCTTGGAAGTTATATTATTGACCATGAATAGAAGTTGATTTTTTTTTGTTAAGATTAGCTTTTGAATGTAAGGAAGAAGTCTTAAAACATGGAAACTGTGCTACAGGTGATCCTAGAGGGCAAACTTTTACAAGTAATTGAGTTAGGAGTGTGAGATTCAGTAAAAATGCTGAACATAAGTCACTAAAGTGCCTTATAAAATCCAATATGTGATTTTTGTTATAAAGATGGCTTCATGCCCTATCATGATTCTTTTTGAGATATCAATCCACCAAATTGGAAATAAATGAGTTGCTGTGTCCAACCTCAAGTTTCCCTCCACACAGCTCAGCCTGTTGAGGAGCTCTAGTGTGAGCAGAAATTTCATCTGTTACAGCTGAGTCAGTCTAATAGGTGGTCACTGCTGCCCTCCTACCTGGCTTCTTGTCCATGTGTTTTCATAGGAAGCTAAACCAGCAGAAAAATTGATTGTGTCTCTTTGTAGAAGGAGTCTTGTTGTTTCAGTCCCTGGATAGACTTACTGCACAGTGAGACAAATACATCTTAAAAGAAGGAACAGAAGGGTTGCTTCTTTCTGCAGCAGCTATCTGTTGGTCCCACTTAGCTCTAAAACAAAAGCAGACCTTCATTAAAAAAAAAAAATCAGCTTAAATTAGTTCTCTCTCCCTTCCAAATCTCCTTCTTCACCGAGACGTGGTTTGATGCAATGCTTGAACGTCACAAATCCCATGAAGCATGTGGTGTTGATGGCATCATCTGACTCATCACTGATACTATCAAGTTCCCAGAGCTTTCTGTAGCCAACATTCAGTAATCATTTTGAGACCTAAATTCTGTAGAAGAGAGATATCCCAGTAAAATATGTGGCATCTGAACCCTGTACCTGTAAGTTAGTTTTTGCGTGCTGGCTTCATGTATAGAAAAATAAGCTAAGTGCTTATTTTGACATACCACCCTCCCCCTTTAAATTTATTCTTGTAGTCTGTTAAGAATAATAATATTAGAAATTTTAAAAATAGTTTCTGTCTTTATCTCATATCACCATGGTTATATGAAAGGATCATATTGCTATGCTGTTATCTTTCACTTTGGCCATATTAAAATAATGGCAATGTGATGTTGCTTACACTCTAAAGGATGCATTAGATGTTAACTGTACTTATCTTCAGAAGTGTTTATATCTCTCTTCATTCTCTTCATTCACCTTCATCTGCAGAGGGATTCAAATACCTTTGTGACCCAGATTCTCATCAGTATAATTTCTGAAGAGAATAAAGTATCAAATAAACATGAGGCAGTAATCTTAGTGCTAAAGAATCCACTTATTAAAAACTGTAATCCATTTTTAAGAGCTGCTTTTTTCCATGCTGGATGCAACTGATATTAGTTGCTGTTGTAAAAATATATAGATACATAGAGGACCCCAAGAGACTGAGCAATACAGGGAATTTTACTGGGCTAGTTTACTTCCTGAGTCTTTTTGCAAGTAAAAGCATCTTAAGAATGGATTTTTTGTATCTTCTGAATGGAATTAGTAACTTCAAAGACAGCATTTCCAAGTGATGTATTTTAGCTATGGAAAAATTTTTTGGATTTCTGATATCATCTTGGAAAAGATTAACCTGATTTGTGGCAACTTTTACATGTGGGACAGATCTTTGCATGGAAATGAGGAACCTTCTGGACGAGGCAAGAGTGAATGCTTTGTAAGCTGGTCAGTGCAGGAAACAGATTTGTTGCTGAAAGAAAAGCATGTGGTTTTATGAACTATTAATATGAACCTAATTTCCTTCGATTATTTATAATCTTAGATGAGAAATAGCTATTTAAGTCCCACTTCCATAATGGCATTAGTCCAGAACGCTGGCTTGTTTGGCCATTGGAAATCCCTAGGCATAACAAAGCATGATGATAAAATAGATCTTAGCCTTGTGAGTAAATGATGCACCTGGCTTCGTATTCTGCAGACCTGAAGCCTTGAATTGCAGCTTGGTGGTCTGTGTGTTCAGGAGCCTTATCTCCTACTGCCAGAAGAATATGCAACATGGGATGAGGCTGGTCACATTGCTGCAATGCCAGGAAAAACTCACCTATTATAAGCCCTGTTTATCAGTTTGCTCCAGTTAGTTGTTAAGATGTCTGAGGAAGAAGAGATTTTGATCTTATGGAAGAGGCATTGAGCTTGGACCACTGTTCTAGAGGAGATGGGTTTTTTTTCATTTCCAAAACCAGATTAATTTTGCAAACCTATTCTCTTCAGCAAGCCTGTTCTCTTCTTTCTTGTTTTATTTGGCAAGCCTTTTGAGGATCAGCATTCTGTCTGCAGTAATGTATACAACAGTGTGTTGTTATTCACAAGTCTCCCTTGAAGCTGTATTTGAACAATTTGGGAAATTGGTTCAATTAGACTCTGTGATTATAGATATATTATATAGTACTGAAGCTAGGGGAATGACTATAAGGAAAGTAGATGTATTTATAATAAAATGCTTATGAGCATTGTTCTTATAGGCAAATTGAAACTGGAAGGCAAGAAGGTTTGTTTATAAAACTTGGACTGGCAGCAGAGGTATCTAAAACCCCCACTGCTGGTGACAGAGCAAACCAAGAGGCGCTGGTGTTTTTCACACCCTGCCCACCTGTTCTCTCGCAGGGTGCAGAGTGGCTGTGGCTGGGAGAATTTCCCTGCCAGTGTAGAGAGCTGCCATCCATCCACTTCAAAATGTGATATGTATAAACAACACAGACAAGGGAGAATGAAGTATCACAAATGGGCTCGTGAAATGCACCACGGAAAAATAGACTTTTAGATGTTATTTCTAGTAAGTTTTTTTTTTGTTGTGGGAATTCAGCCGTATCTAAATACCAAACCATGCAGTTAAAGCTTATTAGCTTAAACTTAAGGTATGAGAATCATCCAGCCTTTAACAGTGGCCTGAGAGCCCATGATATGAAAGATTTGTCAGTCGTACCAGAATTTGTTAGTCTGTTAAATGAGGTCTGAAGAACACTGAGAGTGATTGAGTGGTAGGTAGGATGCAGTAGCTAAAACATTATGAACCTGAGAGTTTCTGATCTCCCTGTGCTGCAGTACAGTAAATTGATGCTTCCCTAATCTACAGCTGTTTTAGTTGTCTATGGTTAATTAGAGCTGCATTGATGCTAAGTTGTTAGAAAAAAAGTTGTGTGCAAGTAAGATGGAAAGAAAAAATCTTTATGCAGAAAATTACTTACTGTTTTCAGATTACAGGCAAAGCTGTGGCCTGCTTTTCAGGACTTAGACTCAATCATGAATTAACTCCGTAAAATAGTAAGGTTTCTCTAAATTTTCCTGTGCGTGTGTGACAAGTGACACATTTAGACTAATGTATGCATTTTAAAACTGACTTTAAATGAAGCACCCTTTTTTACTGAGATTCAATGTCATGTGTCTTAGTATGTGTGGTTGTGTAGGTAGATACTGATTTAAATTTGCATAATGCTTCCAGTTGTACTTTATTCTTTCATAACCATTAGTTCTTTGTAGAAGTAAGAGATATTAAATAATGCTCAATTCCTCACTAAAAGGTGATGGAGCATCTTTCTTAGATTGTGTTTTAACAGTTATGTTTTAAAACTTTTCTTTTGTTTAGCTACTTGATTGTTAGTTTGGCTTCCAGAATATTAAAAGGAGATCACCAGAGTTGAGCCACTATTTAAAGAAAAGTGTTGAGAGAAATAACTTTTTTACTAGAAATCCGCGTACTCATCATCTTTAAAATATCCATTTCAGCAATATAATTTTACTATTATAGGTAGTAACAAGCATACAGCCAGGAAGGGTATTGTTTTCAAAGAAAAGCAGAGGTTATTTGCATTCTGAAGAGGTATGGTAGGAAATTGAAATGTGTAAAGGAATTGTAGGTTGTAATATACAAGTCTGCTTATAAATCTTCTTTAAAGCATTTCAGTGTAAGATTGAAATGCTTGGATGGTAAATTATGTGTTTGCAAAAATGCTTGTAGCTAATAGAAAAGGACAGCCTGTGATGAGTGTTAAACCTTAGCCATTTCTCATCTATTTCTAATTTTAACCAGAGAGGTGGTTTTATGTCTTTAATGGAGGAAAGTTTAAAACCAAAAAATAATGCAATGAGCAATATATTAATATTTTAGTCTTTACAGAACAAAGGAATTCACCTGTACAGTAGAGAAGAAAATTTGCCAAAGTCAAAGAACACTTGTAGGTTGGTGGTGTATGTTTTATTCCTGAAAATGTACTAACTAGCCATTGTCAAAGATATAGCAGATTAGTCCAGTATACAGGTGGAGTCTTATGAACTAGTGGGTTCTGAAAGACAAGGAGTGCATGGACCTCAGTGTTTGAAGAGAAAAGGGAGAAATTGCATTCACCACACCAAAATTAATTTAAAAAAAAGAAAACTCCACCTGAAAGCTTTTCTCTCCCTCACACCCTATCCAAAACAAATTAGAATGAAAACAACCCTCCAGTTACTTACACTAGAGGAAGGAGAAAATCATGGTGTGGACTTATGTACGTGTGCACTGATACTGTAGGTAGAAAAATTAAAATAGAGCTTCTTTGGTATGCCCTGATATACTGCGACTACTGGTTCTTGTTGTTCTCTGTTTACCTGCAGGAGGACTGTGTCAGGCATAGTTAGCTTTTTGGATGAAAGACTGAACACCTACTGCAATAAAACTCCAGTTCCTGTTAGACTCCATATGTTCTCCTGAGCTATAAATAAAACTCTAGCTCTGTGACGGGTTTAATCCAGCAAAAATCATTGTTCTTGCTGGAAAGAGCATTTCCACTTTTCCTCATATGCAGCTTGCTCTTTCCTGCCCACACCTTCACATTTCTACTGGCAATCCCACAACCTCCCTATAATTCCTGTGGGAACTGATTCCTCTGAAAATTAAGCTTTTTATGGAGGATTTCTTTCCCAGGTTAGTTTGCAAAATGGCTGGTCCTCTGGCTGAGTTCACAAAACAAATCCTAAATGATAGGAACAAGCAGACAGGGATGAGGGCAAAGGCAACAGCCTGGATGAATGCTGGATTAAATTGATTGTGACACTTGAGTTTCTCTCTTGTATGCATTAGCAGAAATGGGCCTTTGATGTGTAGTAAATACAGCGCTCTGTGGGAAGCTAGGAATTGGCACTATGATATGTGAGAGTATTGGCTTCTGAAAAGGCTCCATCACAGGCATGCGAGCAAATCTGCTTCAGTGGGAGTACAGTAATATTTCTGACTCACCCTGGACTAGTTTATGAAAACATTACCAGGAGGAGCACAGCACAGAGCACGTGCTCCATAAGCCCATCTCTGCACATGCATTTTTGTGGCTGAGAAAATAAGAAATAAAGGTAGCCAGTGTCATAATTTTGCAGAACCTGTGAATATCTTGTTTATTTGCAAGTTGTGTCTTATATGTTAACCTCACCATTATGATTACAATAATTTTAATTATGAATATTTGTTGTGTATCTTTTCATGGGTTCCTTTATATGTAGTTTTGCAGCATTCTCACTGCCCTTAGAAGTCCTTATCTGTGTTTATTCAATGGCTATTACATGTATTGACTCCAGTCTCTTTCAGGCTCATGTTGGGTTGCGTGTTCCCAACTGACACACTTCAAAAGAAACCTGACTTTCAATGTCTTTTCTTGGTCTCTAGTGGAAGGAGGTGATGGATAGCTGATGTGCAGTATGTATTTCTTAAACCAACTGAGATTTCTTGGAATTCGAAGCTGTTTCTCATAATCTAGAGTACATTAGTGGCACAATATAATATAAATGAAGAATGTGATAAACTACTTCTAGTGACAGCACTGCATGCTTTGTTAAGAAAAAGAAGTTGTCTGGAATTGGTGACTGTTTTCTGCTTAAGTTAAAATGAGTGCATCTGCTGGGTATTCTGTTTGCATGGTGGCACTTCTATATGGCGAGCTTGTCTTCCCGTAATACTGACGCTTTGTTTTGCCTTAGTAGACCCAGATTTATATTGGGGGTGGAGGAGAGAGTGTGTAGTTGCAACCTTTGTGACAGTAGTTGTCCTACTGATGCTGAGTATCCATCGTTTCACCTGTGGTGAAAAAGCCATATTGAGAGTTCAGTAACAGCACTCACTGAAATGCTGGTCTTGAGAATTCAACCTTCCTGCAGTGGTTTTAAGAGGGAGTTTGCTACTAAGAAGTTAGTCTGTGGCAGACAAAAAGGTCTTGAACATGTAGCTTATCAGTCTATAGGTAGTGCCAACCCCAGCTGCTTGATCCCACCATTCACCACTCTGCTAGCAAGAGTTCGAATGCCTATGCAGCAGGCATTCATCCCAGCAGGCACCAGTAAGCTGTTGCAGGCTGTAGCCTGCTGGTGGACAGCCATCCACCAATTTGTTAGAGAATGTCCCTACCTGGGTTTGCTTGCCCTTCCAGCCAGCACTCACCCATACAGCCAGCAGCAGGGATCACCCAAGCGCTCACTTACCTACTGCAGGTACAGTTAACAGGTTATGAGGACAAAGCCCCTTTGCACGGGATGGATTCAAGGCACGTGTGGAGTCCCTTTTGCCAGCAGAACTGTGAAGTCAGTTGATGTTCAGCAGAAATAGATACAGAAATCATCTTTTTACAGCCTCTGTTTGTAAGAACCTGCTTGCTATTTCCCATGAGAGATTAGCAAAAGGAACTTTGGAGGAGTTCTTGCCAAAGTCTAGACTCTCTAACCTTTGGCAGAGGAACAACAGCAAACAGCATGAGAGTAACATCTAATACTGCCATTTCTGCTTAAGTTAAAATGAGTGCATCTGTCTGCAACTGTAATGCTTCTTAATGCAATTAGTATCTGGCAAGTTGACCTTCTCAAGAGGTTGAGGAGTTTTCTGTATAGGTTGCATGTCCTTTTTGCTGCTTTTTGATCTTCCAGCGTCTCACATGAATACCTTGGCATGATTTACTTATCTATGTTGTATGGGGGAGTCTTGTTTACCCTGAAATCTGGAGAGCCTACTGAAAATAGCACATGCATGCATCTGTCTCACTAAGAGTGTTTCATGGTTCTTGCTTCACCCAAAAGAACAGGAGGCTTGCGATTTTTGTCTCTGCAAAATTCATACCTCATTTTGCGGGTATAAAGAACAATTGCTCACAGGAAGAGGGGAGAGGAAGTCTCTGTTAGGGCAGGTGGTTATGGAGTAATGTTAGATTTTGCTATATTTTGTTAAGGAAAAGGAGGTTAGGATGAGCTGGGTTACTGGAATAGAAACTTATAAATAAATAAATAAGAGTACATAGTGCCAAAGACTAGAAGACAGCTTCTGGGTCATCAAATCTCATCTCTGCTGTCACTGACAACCATATCACACGATCTATTCATAAATTTATCAGGTTTCCTCTCAAAACATCTCCCCCTCAGACTGGAGGAGAGCTTAAGAGGTAGAGATTCTTTCCTTCTTCCAATGTTATTAAGGTCGGCTACAATCTCATTGCAAAGTGGCGGGTGTATCTCTGCAGTAAGATCTTACTCCATGTGAGTAAAGATCACGTTGCTGTGAGTTTTTGAGGTTAGTAGTGACAGGATTGAAATATTGATTTGAAAACAAAAGCACTTAAACTAGTGAAAACCTCCTTCAAGCAAACAGAGGTTAAAGAAAACTAAAAGCAGTGTGCAGGATAGAAAGACAAAGCGATTGAAAATGAAAAGTAAGTGTAGTTTCATTCAGAACCTCTTTTAATCTTGATTATTTTAGCTGTGGGTCATTTCTGGAACCATGGTATTTACATACTCTAGGGGAAGTTTGTGTCCATGCTTTCTGAAGCATTCCAGAATCCAGTGCCTTGTTGCTAGCCAGCACTTAATTCCCGGCTTGCGGGTGAGCAGTCCTGCTTTGCAGAGTAGGCGTCTTCCTCTTCTTTCATGGTGTTTCTGTCCTTCCTGTTCCATGATTGTCTGACCAAGCAGCATTATTTAAATCATGTATCACATTTACATGCTGGTACTCCACAGACCAGCTTTTGAGTTTTGCCATCTTCTCTTAGGTAATTATGATTGACCCTTTCTATCAATTTGTTATAGAGAAGAAACTCAAAACCCTTCTCAAGTATTTGTTTCCCATACAGGGTCTCAGAATATTTGCTAGTTGTCTATCAAGATATCTTGCTGGTTTTAATAGGGAGATATCTTGATACAGTAGTTCCTGACAGGACATAAAATCCAGGAGGTTGGAGGGTTTTTTTTAATGTCGAAGTTCATGAAAGTATGTCTCAAAGTGTCTGAGTGATTTAAACATTTACTGTGCATGCTGGAAAGATGTCTACAACAAACATCAATGAGAAAAGAGCAGCAGCTCAAGTATGCATGGGTTTTCAAGGGTTAAACTTCCGATCATGATTCTCAGCAGAGAGGCTACTAATCCACTTCCCCCTCCAGGGTAAACAGTATCTGATTCACTGTGATGAGTCTCCCTGTAGCGTTTCTCCTTTGAAATGTCACTGCTTTGGAGAAAGCTATGAATCCTCTGCCCCCAAAAGGGTCTAAAGATGGTGGAAAGATGACGGGTGGGTTTTGCCTGGATGCCTACTTATCGTTTGGGAACTGTTCCCTTCAGGTTGTTGAATGGAAGGTGAGTTGCAGAAGTTAACAGTGATTCACAGTCCTGGGAAGCTGTAAGGCAGGTGGATAAATCAGTTCCTGTTTATATAATCATAGAAAGGTTTAGGTTGGAAGGAACCTTTAAAGATCATCTATTTTAACCTCTTGGCATGAATAGGGACATCTTTCACTAGATCAGGGTGCACAATGCCCCATCCCGCCTGACTTTGAACGCTTCCATTCAGTAGTACCTTACCTCAGACTTGCTTTAATGATTTTAATGCCCAGGACACCTGATACATATGGTGGCTGTCTTTATGCCTAAGAATATCTTAAACAGCCATCCACCTGTCCATATTTGCTAAGTTCAAGCACTTTTTATCTTAGTATATGGAAGCTTAGGTCATGAACAAGTAAGTTTTGCATCGTGATTTTGACAGGTGAAGGTTATGGGCAACCACAAGCAAACAGGTTGTGGTGGCTTAAAGAGAGAGTTCTTGCCGTCTGACCTGCAGCAACTCTCCATTCTACTCTTCATTTTTTACTAAAATAAATTAGTTGGAACTATCCTCTTTGTTCATCTTTAAGCCTAGCTGCTGTGGAAGATGTTGCTAGCCTCTTCATAAGCAAGTAGAAAACAGAACTGATGATAGAGAATTGCTATTTCTCTTTCAGGCTGTAGTTTCAGGCAGAGTTCCTTGCAGGATACTCATTCAGCACATGAAATAAAAGATTCAATGTAATGGTTGTAGGAATGGCTGAGTTTAATTGTTGCATCTGTTTTTTTACTCTTCATAATAAATTCTTTGGATATTTATATGCGGGAATATCTACTAGCAGAAATTTTACATGACTTGAAAGATGCAAGGGCAGAATTATTAATTAAAGGAATATATTGAAATGGTTCGTGAAATATCACAGCAGACATGAGCTTCATCTCAGCAAGTAGAAAAGCAATGTTTTCTTGTTAGTAAAATGGAACAAGCTCAAGGGCAAATCTATTGAGCTTATCTTACTTCAGTGCTACTCCTTTTCTTCCAGAAAATGTTGCTGTACAAAGTAATTCTAAGGGTCAGGCTGGTTTAGATGAGACTAATTGGATTAATTCTGAACCACAGCTTGTTCTCTAGAAATTCAGCTCTTGAGGAAGGAAAGGAAATAAGCAAACATGCTCCTTAAATTCACTTACAGATTATTTTTGTATGCTGTACTTATTTACAATAGCTATCTTTATATATAGTATTTCCACATAGAGGACAATGCTGAAATGTAAGGTCAGTTCTAGATCCTCTGCTGGTGCGAAAATGCATAGCTGCTACATTCAGAGCAGCTGTATCAACAAACAGCAGCCCATTGCAGCTTGGCCTTGGTTTCTGAACGATGTGTTAGTGGCTTTGCTCTCCTGTCTCCTGTAAAATACTCCATTAGCTGTCATAGATTTTAGCATGGTGTTTAACTTTCCAAGGACAATGGCACTTGAGGGGGAGATTCTAAGCACGGTGATTCAGGTTACGATTCCTGCTAGTGGGAAGTTCATAGCTATATTTGTGCAAGCTGTGCTGAGAGTTTTACCCTGGAAATCATGTTATTAAAACTTCAGTAGCTGGAGTAAGCAATAGCAGAGTAGGCGTGTGTCCAAAGATTTGTATGCAAAAACATAAGGTTGGTCAATTTACTGCTCTGCTTTATAAAGAATACATGAAGATTTATTTTTTTTTTAAATGAGACAACACATCTGTGACATCTCTGTCAAAGGTAGTTAGGAGACTGGAAGAAGTGTAGAAAATATTGACTGACTGAAATAGTGTTATGTCAGCTTTGTAGGTCAGGATTCCTCACAGCCAAAAAAACCAGCAACACTTGTTGTAAAATGCCTTTGTTTCTAATGCCTCTTTCTTTTAAAGTCTTATTCCTCAAAATATTTATAACTGAAACAATTTAGCACTGGTTTAAAAGGTTCTGGAAGAATCCTTGAAAGTATTTTTTCTGACAGCTCATTCTCAGTTAGCACATTGTTATAATTCCCCGATCCAAGTTTTGGGTTTGTTTTGGTTGAATTCAGTTGGGATTTTTGATTGTGAGTTGGTGTTTTGTCTTTAGCAATGGCCCATGTACGCTGGGAGGCAGACCACTTTATTTTGCAGTTAACAAGGGGAAAAAACGAAGGGAAGGTTCAGTGATCTTGGGGTCTGTAATACTTCAGGAGCCTGAAGATTTACATTAGGCTCCTTGCAGACCAGCCAAGTTTCTTGGTGACTTCAGGCTGGTCTCTTCATCTTTGCTTTGCTTAATGGTGCTTCCTTGTCTAAGTTGTTGCCTGCTGTGTGCCTCCCTTTCCTCCTTCTCCCTCCTTACTCCTCACCCACAAGCTGTTCAGCACGTTTTTAACTTTTAAGCAGCTCAGTGGTCACACTCATTTCGGTGAGATCACTAAAGCGTGGACAGTAGGAGTTTCCATAAAACCTTGCTAGATCAGGACTGTAGACTGTAAACTCCCTGAAATCCCAATATTCCTTCCTGTTATGTATGTATTGCTTTGCACTTTGGTCCTGATGGTGTTTCCAGCTGCTTCTATAATATAAATAACTTTCCTGCCTGTACATTAAATACACAGAACACACTGGAATACTACCATGAATGCTGTCTGAAAGAGAAACTGTGTTGCAAATTGATTTTTAAAGTGCGCTGGAGATTTATTTTTAAGATGGTTTCAGTTTTCGAGATTATTCTCAATGGATTCTGTAGTCTCTTCAGCAACCTCAGAGCAGCCCTATTGAATGATAGTGTAGAAGATGGGCAAGAGAGAATTTGGATTCTAGCAGGGAAATGGAATAAGAGTGGGGGTGGGGGTGTGTGTGTGTGTGTGTGTGTGTGTGGATAGCATACAAAAATCAGAGTGATGAGGAGGTTTGCCTGAATCACTGTTAGCTGAAAACTCGTGGGTAAAGGCAAAGTTTATGAAAGTAAAAGAAAATAAACGCTAAACCAACAAACAAAACCCCTGACGACAGTAGGAGAATAAAGCGGTTGAGCTGTGTGCAAGAGTGCTGCTCTTGGTATCCAAAGATAGCCCATCGTGGTTTTAAAACTTATAGCTACAATTAAGCTTCAAAGGATGAACAAGCTTCAAAGGTGACAAGTGGATCATTAGTGTTGAAAATGTCAAAACATTGAATAAATGACCTTAATATTCCTTCAACAATTAAATGATGAACTTCCTGCTACGTACAGACTGCTTTGATTGCTGGCAGTTAAAACACCAGTGCAATATCCATTTAAAAATGCAGCGTTTTCTTGCTGAGCAGTTTAATCCTGACCATGACTATTGACTTCTGTGACAAACACTGTGAATATAAACACTGTGTTGTTATAACAGCAGTTCCCATTCACTTTAAGGCTGCACTTCTAATTGTTGGGGTTTTTTACTCTAAATTAAGGAGGAGTGTGCTTGGATGGGTCATGTGCCCCCCGAGAAATGGGACATGGCATTGCTTCATTTCATATTGTGGCTATGTTGCTTGCTTGCTTTTTTAAAAAAAATTGCATTTCTGAAAGAGAAGGGAGAAGTTGTGCTTTATTAGTGGAATAGCATTCTTCTAATGTGCCAAAATGCTTGAAAGGCTTGTGCTTCTAAACCTCCTTATGGGAAGGATAAATACTGTTGCTTTGGATAAGGTTTATTTAAAACTCTGGAGAATAGGCTAGCATCCCTTTTTATTCTTTCAAGAGAAGTTTGGTTTGTTTTTCTTGCTGTTCTGCTTTCTGCTACAAATTGCGAATTTTTAATTCAGAAGCTTCCTTCAAACTAGGAAATAACAGATTTACAATTTTTTTTTCTTGCTGCTAGTGCTAGCAAAATGAAAAAACCCACTACATTGGGACAGCAGGTGGCAGGTTGGCAAGTGCC
Source organism: Dromococcyx pavoninus (assembly GCA_033558185.1). Classification (NCBI taxonomy): domain Eukaryota; kingdom Metazoa; phylum Chordata; class Aves; order Cuculiformes; family Neomorphidae; genus Dromococcyx; species Dromococcyx pavoninus. The sequence continues at coordinate 638,088 of JAUMJL010001081.1, read as the reverse complement.
ATATATTGGAAACAAACATCTGAAAACCTGAAATTGTCCAGATATAGATAAAACAAGAGAGATTATGATCTTCTCTGGTTATCCTCTGGAAACACTGAGTGTATGGCACCTCTAGATGCAAAGAATTTTTACCTCATTCTTGCATGTCCCCTTTCCTGCTAAGACTTCTAAGTGTTTTGGCTTTAATTTTCTTTATTTTGGTGACTGCTGGTTTTGCCTCCTTTCCTGAGAACTGCTATTGCTTTGTCTTCCCCATTCATATTCTTTTTTCTTTCTTTTTTGCTGCATGGAGACTCTCTGCTGTACAAGTGTAAGTATTTTTTTAGCTCTGCTCTTTCCAGCCTACTTGTTTACGTTTTTGTGTTCCGTTTGCCTCTGTACTGCCTTGTGAGTCTCCTGGGAGAATGTAGTGCCATCCATCTGCACCTACAAATGAAACAGGCAGCAGTTTTGGGATGAGATTGGATTTTACATGAATTTTACAAAAGCATTCTGCTAGCATAACATCTGAATTTAAAGCATTCCTTGGCTCTAAGACCAAACCAAAGCAGAGTGCTTATGTCAGAAGTGTAAGCAAGCACAAACATCACTGCTTGGAAAGAAAATATATTGATTTGGTTTTGTATTTGAGCGTCATCCAGCTTAATGAAAGAATGGCTTAAAAATGTGCATAAACTAGGGCTTTCTTGCCACTAAGGTGGGAGAGATGTCAGGGGTTATCTCAGTATGGTCAGTTGTGTTTTCTTTGTTTAGTTGGATCACATTGAGCTTTTGACTGCTGTTCTCACCTTTTTGTGCTGTTGCCCTTAATGCGCTCTTGAAGCTGAAGACCCATACGTTGTTTTGGAGGAAGGAGGGTAGAAGAGAGACTGGTTGGGGAGCTGAATTTCAAGAGGGGGAGAGAGATTGTTCATTGAAAGGGAGGTGGCAGGAAGGTCACAGGGCATCCTTGTCTCTAATAAGATTGAATATAATTTACTTTGGAGGAGGAGGAAAATATGGAGTGAGCATATCCTTGAGCACAGAGGAATTTCAATTATCTCTATAATCAAGGAATGTAGAGTATCTGAGACTCTGTTGCTAAAATCACTTTGTTTCTAGCACTCAAACCAAATTGATTTTAGTTGGTGGTTTTGATTCCCAAGACACAAGTGTTCTTCCACAGTTGGTTATATAATTTAAGAAAACTCAAGAGAGCTGAGGTAGTTTTGTGAGGAAGGGAGTCAGAAGGGAGGAATCTGGAAAAGTGGTCATGGGTAGAGGTCCTGGGAGTTTGAAGTTAGATTGGGCACATGAGAGTGTCTAACTCTAAATAAGCCCTTACTTGGGAGCATTGTGAAGATTTGCTGGCTCTCATCTTCTGCAGAAGGGTACCTTCATGGAGCTATCTCCAGAGATCTCGATGCACACAGACTTCCAAGAGGGCATCCCAAGACCCAGGCACGCAGTTCATCTTTTTATCTGTTCTGCCAGGCAACGTACTGTGCGCTCATGGAAAAGTAGGGCAAAACAAGGAAGAAGTTCAGGAGATCATCTGATTAGAATGGAAAGCCCCTGGAAGATGTGGAGGAAGTGAAGGAAGGGAGGTCGATATTAACAGCTATTCCTCTGTAAAGGCCATGAGTGAAAAGTCGGGAAAGCTGCACTGTGCCTGTGTGGCCAGAGGTGGTGGAAAGGCAGAAGATGCATGTCTGCCAGACCTGAGCTGCATCCATGATCTATGGGGAATGAGACTCAGGCTGGACAGAGACAGAGATCTTTCCTTAGGAGTTCAGATAGCTACTCTGGTAATGAAATGTGCTCTGCTGCTGTAGCAGACTGCACAGTGGCTGAGATATTAAGCTGAGATTAAGTCTAATATTTTGTAAAAAGAACACACTGGCCTATTTAAATTAATGCTTTGACCCATTTTGCTCTGTGTGCGATCTAGAAGGTTCATTTGGCAAGAAGCCTTTCATCTGTGCGCTTTCTAAACAAGCTAGAAAACAGAAGGTTTTCAAATAAAAGTGTATGTGTAGTTGTTATTCATGCTGTTAAAGCAAATGGGAAGCATCTCTATCCCTCTGCCTTTATTCCCAGCAACCAAGCTGCTGATGGATCGTGCCAAGCTGACAGTAAGTTATAGCAGTGAGCCAGAGACTGGCTTATGGTCATCAGCACAAACTCTGCAGGGTCATTTGGGGGCATTTCCTTGTCTGAGAAGGAAGATGAAATCATTCTGTTCCTGGCTGTTGGGGATGTCTTGAAGCATTTGAGTCCCTGCACAGGAACATCAAAACTTGCCTCGGGCTGTTCTGCATTGGTGCCTTGGGCCAATGCAGCTCTCGACTTGCCTGTGTTCAACGAGCATTTTGAACACTGGCCATAGCTGTCAAGTTACTGCGTGATTGGAGGTCTCCCATCAGTGTTGTTTTTTCTCCCTTTCTGATCCCTTTTTTCTCCCTTTCTGATCTTCTTTAGCACATGAATTGCTGCATTATCCTATGATATAACTTTTAGTCGGACCATCAAAAAAGATGGCAAGCAGACCAAAATGTATGTAAATATACATTAGCAAGAGAAATGGGATACGGCTGGAAGTAAAACCAGGGGACTGCTGATTGTGACTCCTAACCGCTGTCCCCCAAATGCTGAATTGCCTCGACTCTTCCTTACATGAGGTGCAGATGCCTTTGGTTGTTCCATGTTTGGGTGATGGTTCGGCCACTGTTGAGGTGTGCAGTTCAGAGGCTGCCCAGCTGTCTACCCGTTGCACTATCCCCTGCAATTTTGGCTGAAAAAGTTCACCACTTCTCCTGCCACTTGTCGTCAGATCCATTGCATTTAGTTTATTGGTAGCTGTGAAAATAACATCTGACATTTTGATGCAGTAACACTTTGCCTGCTCATTAGTTTCAGGGTAAGTCGTGCTCAGGTGGCAAACTATTTCCTGATATTGAAACTCTTGTATGATTTACTGATACTTGTCAAATGTGGAAGTGGAAATGTGAAACAGCTGAAGGCATCTTCTTTTTTCCCCAGTGATGTGCATGGCAATAAAAACAGAGCTCTGTTGCCCAGACAGTGCTATCACTGCCTGCTCTATAGTCCTTTTTTGATGTTGAGATGATGGGTAATAACTTTCCTGTTATGAAAATCTGTCATAACAAAAGCATGTGAATACTAGCATAATAATTCTCCTGACTTGCTTTGGATGGGACTATAAAATCAGTACACGCAAGTCTGTGCACTGAACTTTCCATACAGATGTTTACCTTTGAACAATTCATAATTTGTCTGAAATGTCAAGGCCGACTGTGTCTTTTCTGGCTCATATAAAATTGATACTACTGACCTTGATTAACAATTCTGGTAATGAGTTGTGAGCTGTAACAGCTTCCTGAGTGACACTCCCGATTTGAAGCTACTAAGCTTCAAGACTAGCAAGTAAATAGAAGTACATGGATGTCATTAAAGCCAGCATGTACAACTCTACCACTAAATGAGCCCATCTTTGCAGAAGCCAAGTCATTTTAAGTTAGCTCTTTAGAAAATCTGCAGATCAATTTTTGTTTAAAAGCCTTACCATGCTGAGATGCGTTAAGAATTGGTGATGCATGCATTTCCTGTAGCAAAACAGCCTTTCTTGCTGTGCAAACTTTCAGAATAGTTCAAGGAAGAAAATAAGGGCAACTTTCTTCCAAAAATAACTAATTCAGGTCTCAATCCTGGGTATTTGTGCTGTTAAGGCAACATATTCCTTTTTTTTTTATGGGAACACGAACATGAGAAGAATAATAGCACATAACTTTTAGTAACTACTTTGAATGTATTCCAAGGCAACTTTCCACCTATTCTCAGTGTATCTAAAGTCCAGGGAGGTCATGTGTTTGATGGAGATATTGCTAACACTGACACAGTATTTTTGCTTTGTGAAGGGCTGTGTGCTCCATGACTGCATTTTCCTAGTGAAGTTTGGTGAGCAGTGGTGGTGGTGTCCAGAGGCTTAGGTACCTGAATTTTAATCATTCCCAGTAGCTTGTCACTAACAAACTGAGGAAGTGTATTTTGTATAAAAAAAATAAAAGCCAGAACAAGGGGGAGACTCTCCTCACTATTGTAATCAACTGTGCAGTATTGTGTGCACTAATTAACTTTTCTCTGCCTTGTGTTCTTAAATGTAGAGGTGAGACTTTAATGCGTCCTTGTTTGATAGCTGGGGATCCAGTGAGTTAATGCTTGGGCAATTCAAATAATCACCCTGTGTACAGCCTGTGATTCTAATGGGAAGAATAAACTACCCCCTGGTTCTATTCAAAGTCAGTTGAACAGAAAGTCAATTTAGAAGAAGGTTTGGATGTTTGAGAAAAGGAGGAAAAAAGCCCTGGTGTTAAATCCAATCAGATCTTGAAATGATACATAAGATCAAACAAGTGATTTGTTGGATAGAATGGAAAAGATGTTCTTTGTCTTTTTTTCTGTCCGCTGAAGTAGTTTTTTCATTGTTTTATCTTGATAGATGACTCCTAAATCAAAAAGGAAAAGCATCCACAGTAGAATGCTCCGGCCAGTATCTAGAGCTTTTGGTAAGTGAGGATTTCTTAAAACCTTTTTGCTTCTTTGCTTGCCTCAGATTCTCCATGTTAATTCTTGGTGGAAAAGCACAGGTGACTCTCCCTCCCTCCAGAATGCATTTGGGGCCCATACAGCTTGCTTGGTTTTGTGATTCTGCTAGTGTTTGGTAGTAAATGCTTACAGTTCTCTGTCTGCTCACAAACATGTTGTGGCTGAGTCCTCTAAATGTATTTATAATCATTTACCATGAAAGAGATGAATGGCATTGTATTTTGTTTTAAATAGCATGTTAAGTCTAATTAGAAAGTTTTGATTTCTCTTAGAAATGGAATTTGATCTAGATAAAGCACTGGAAGAAGTACCTATCCATATAGAAGACCCACCATTTCCTTCCAGCAGGCCAGACAAACGAACTTCTGGATTCATTTCAGAGCTGCCATCAGAAGAAGGGAGAAAACTGGAACACTTTACAAAATTAAGGCCCAAAAGGAATAAAAAGCAGCAGCCCAGCCAAGCAACAGTGAGTCTACATTAAAATATTGTTGGTGATGTCATCTGTTGATTGCTTTTTGCCATGAGTCAGATCTTGCAATGTAATGAGAAAGTTTTAAAAGCCAGAAGCAACCACTTAATTTTTCTTCTGTTATTCATATCTTTCAGCACACAGTCTGTATTATAAGCTTTTTGTCTTGTTTGACACAACCTAAAACCAGGATATGTTTTATCTTTTTTTAATTTGCCTTTGTTTTTTCATGGAAGCAGTTTCTGGAGGTACTTGGAGATTTCTCAGGAAATGCACAAAATATCATGAGACTTTTAAATTATATTGCAGGAATCCATTAAGTCTTAATGGTTTTTTCTGCCTGCATTAGGACGTGGTAACTTGGCATGAATTCTTATTTCCATCAGCTCCCAGAAGAGCTACTCTGTGACACCCAGCTTCCTGCAGCTCCTTAACTAAGCATGGTGTTTGGCCCAGCAAATCTGCATAGTCACAGATCTGCTTTTCATGCTGAAACTTGCCTTAGAAAAGCAAAACAGAAGAGCACTGTCTGCCTACGAAAGGCATTGGTGTGAACCCAAGTATATGTGTGTGGAGTTCCCACAGTTCCATTTCCTTAGCACACCACATCAATAAAGATTTATTTCTGTGATGGTATGTCCTCAGGGTATGTAAGGGCAGATCTGGAGGAGTTACAGAGCTATCTCATGGCAGCAGAGCACAACCGATAGGATAAGTAACCCTTATTGAGAGGTAGCTATTGCTTCTCTGAGTTATGCTGCCTAATAATGAATGTCTGTGGCCTCTTCTGCTCCTTGCGGGTTGTCAGTGGAGAGGATCCTTGAAAATTGTCCTAATGTTGGGAAAGATCGTATCAGGCAATAGAGTTCTTTTGCAACTCTTGGAAATGGAGAAATCTTCAAGCAGAGGGGATATTCAAGCCAACTTTCTGTCCCCTTGCACTTTACAGGGAAGGATAGAGGTAGCAGAAGGATGGACTGGTCTCTGGGTTGCAGCAAAAATGCATCTGTGTTTACTTCCTCTAGTTCCAATTCTGCAGAATGCACATGTTTTCCCAGTTGCTAAACTTGCCTCTCTTCCAGTCTTACTCAGCGCAGCCTGTGCCGTCTGCACAGGGGTGGAGAAGGAGTGGGGGCGTGGGAGGGCAGGTGCTTTGCCACTAGGCATGGAACTAGGACACACAATGTCTTACTCAACAGAAACAAAAAAAGCTTATTTCTTGTAGAGGAGGAGTGTTACATTCCACCATAGTGCAGTATTGTGGGAATGCTTGTCGATATTGGATTAATTAGGAAATTAGGTGTTTGTTTAGTTGTGTTTAGTTGCAGAAATTGAAAGGAAACTCATTTGTCCCCATCTTGGTTTTATGAGCCATTTAATTCCTTACTAGTTCTGACCTCATAACAAGACTGAACAAAAATTTGAAAGACTTTGATTGTTTGCTTTGGTGCTACCAAAAACTGAAGAGCCCAATTTTGAAGGCCAGAGTCATGAGTGGCATTGTTCACAGAATTTGTTTTATGACAGGTTTTGCCACTTTGAGAATACAGAAAGCAGTGGTTAGGAAAAGCACTTGAAACGTGAGAGGCAAAATCTTGACCTTTTCTACAGCTTCAAGCAGGACTATTGGGTTGTTTGCTGTTCCCATTATTGCCGTTTAGTAATTTAAGTGGTCTCAAATGATCATAGCTGTACTTCTCTGTTTTTACTGGAAAACATATTTGTTCTTTATAAGCTGGAAAATGTAAAAAAAAAAAGGAAAATGGAGAAAAAAGGTAGACGTGTGAACTTTTAAGTTAGAATAGGTGGGCAGGCAGAAGAAAGATTTATAGTTTTGTCAGGGCTTTTACTGAAGCGACTGTTCAGAGAAGAAAAAAAAAGAGAGAGGATTAAAAAAAAAATCTCAGCACTGTCCACCCCCAAAGTAGCTTTGAAGCAATATGGTGAATCAGTTGTTTATCATTTTGAATTTGTGAGATCTCAGCCTCATTATGTGTAAAGATTTAGTATGGCAAAGAGGTGAATCTCTAACATATGAAAGAGATTGTGATTAATCTTATTTATTTGTGCTCCCAAGCTAGTTTTTTTCCTTAATAAAAAAACAGAAGATTCACCTTTAAAGTTAGGATTGAAAAACAAAAAGACAAATGAAAACCAGCGTTAGCATTAGGAGCATAAAACATGAATAAACCAGAGATCTGTCATTTACATTAATGTTACAGACTAAAAGGCATTTTCATAAACCTCTGTGGAATATCCTGTGCCTTGAGGGCCTTAGTAGGCACTCAACATTTGTGTACATCGTTAGTACATTTTTAGGAACTTGCTGCTTTTTCAGAAGCAAAATTCTTTCTTTTGTGAGGCAGATCTTCTCATTCACTGCAGATTATTGGATCCCTGCATTACTTCCCCTTCAGGAGATGCACTTGCTTTTGATCCTTACATGTTTGTTCCTAATATCTGGAGGGCTCCCGTATCAATATTAGATGATTTCTTATTTCTGTTGAAATGCCTCAGGCACTTTTGATTGACACTTCTCAGTTGAAATGTCAAATGTATTTTGGTTGAGAAGATAGGTATTTACACTGACACAACCAGCACCGGTGTGGCCAAGCCAGATGTCAGTATATGCATTTCTGTCTAGTGTCAGATGTTCCAGCTAAACAAGTTCTCTGCAGAAGACCCTAAGGGTAGCAGAGATGGAAGTCTGAAAAGTCTTTGTGCTTCTTAGAATAAAACTGGTTTTTAATAATACACAGTTTGACTGGCAACAAAGCAGTCATTGCCAGGTGGGCTCTTTTCAGATCAGTATTACATTACTACAGCAGGTATCAATAAAATATTAACTGTCTTTCATAACAAAGTAAATACAAGGCCTCTAACAAGATTCAGCCATGGAAAGTAAAAAGTTTCATGGATATGTCAAAGCATTAGTTCATATGCTGACATATGAAGTAATTCATTGTCCTGACTTAATGAGTCTAAGTTTGATGTTAACAGCAGCTTTTAAGAATATTTGTCCTTTTTTTTAGAGGCATAGAAAAGCATGCGTATTCCAGCTGGGATTAGTAAGAATTATCGTGGCAACTAGGAGATTCCTTGATTTAAATTGTTTGAAATTATGAACCCCACTGTTTTGTGGGAGACTGATGCCTGATTCTTTGTACTACCAAGAATACAACCAGGTTGGGTCTTGTGGAGTCCTCTGCAGTCGCCTAAAAGATTCCCATATGGTATTTAAATTGAAGGAAGCCTCTCTACTGATAAAAGCCACGTGTGGAAGCTAGACCATATGAGAAATCCTCCCAGGAGAAAGCATGTTTCATATTTGGGAGGCTACAGAGCCACCAACTAATCTTCACAGGGCATTTGTGGTGGACAGGTATTAGAGTCAACCCTATTTAGATGCCTTCAGTCACCCACATTCAGAACATGGACATCAAAACCATGAAACCAAAGAAAGGGAGCAGGTTTTCCATTTTCAGACTCAGTGAAAATCTCTATTTTGTTCCTAAAGTGAAGCACCTGGGTCTGTATTTGGAGTCTCTGCTTTTGGAGTTGCTGGATTGAATGAATTATAAAAGGCTCTGTTAGCCCACTGGAACTCTGTTTTTAAATCTCTAAATCCAAAATCCAGAACAGATGATACTCTCTGAACAGGGAAAGAACTAGTTATGGAAAATACTTTTCTCTTCAGGTTACCACCTGATCAGGGTTTAATTTTTCCTTAACTGCTTCTTTTCTTTTCTTTTCTTTTCTTTTCTTTTCTTTTCTTTTCTTTTCTTTTCTTTTCTTTTCTTTTCTTTTCTTTTCTTTTCTTTTCTTTTCTTTTCTTTTCTTTTCTTTTCTTTTCTTTTCTTTTCTTTTCTTTTCTTTTCTTTTCTTTTCTTTTCTTTTCTTCCCTTTTCTTTGCTTTTCTTCCCTTTTCTTTTCTTTGCTTTTCTTCCCTTTTCTTTTCTTTGCTTTTCTTCCCTTCCCTTCCCTTCTCTTCCCTTCCCTTCCCTTCCCTTCCCTTCCCTTCCCTTCCCTTCCCTTCCCTTCCCTTCCCTTCCCTTCCCTTCCCTTCCCTTCCCTTCCCTTCCCTTCCCTTCCCTTCCCTTCCCTTCCCTTCCCTTCCCTTCCCTTCCCTTCCCTTCCCTTCCCTTCCCTTCCCTTCCCTTCCCTTCCCTTCCCTTAACTAGTGCTTCGTTCTCAGGCCTCATACATTGCAGCATCCAATTTGTCACTAGTGTTTCGGGTTACTTTTTATTTGACATAATATGTAAACTAGTGTGATTAAAGGGGGAAATGCAGTGGTGACTCCATTGTCTGCACTGAGGTCTGTTTGGCACATGCCATTTTTATAATGTCTTAACTCTTAATTATTGTTATTGAAATAAATATACTTAGATTATTTTATACCAGAGAGAGTTTTTCTTTTTTTGTCAGGTGTCTGCTGGAGTGCCTCCAGAAGGGGATCAGAATGGCCTCATGGGGAGAGTGGATGAAGGTGTGGATGAGTTTTTCACTAAGAAAGTGACAAAAATGGATTCAAAGTAAGTTCAAATTCTTTTTTAAACTAAATTAAAAACAAAATCCATTTTGTTAGCTGGACATCTAGCACTTCTAAGTTGTACTTGACTTCTTCTGTTCCAAATATCCAGGGTTGCTGTTTTCGAAGTCACAAAATACCTCAGTAGTCAAGACATTGTGAATTCAGTTATCCTCCCTTAAAAATAGCTACTTTGAAATAAATTGCTTTAATCTACCATGTGGAGGGGATTATTGTCTAGTGCATATTTTTGTAATTCAGTTGACTTCATTTTACCCATAGAGATGAAGCAGAGCTGTGTGTTGGTTAAGGCTGTCATCTTCAGTGCTAGTAGTACACACGGGTTTCTCTGTCTTGTAAGAACTGCTGTTTGGCACAGTGTTTTGATAGATGACAGAAAATGTTAGAAATATGTTAAAAGCCTGTTTGGCCAATTTGTGGTGTTCCAGATTTAGGCAAAACATTTGTCTGAAAGATATGCCTCCTTCAGCTTTGTATCAGGGTTATTCAGTTTATACAGTTGCTTTGTAGCTGGTAAACCATGCATCTAGGTGTTCTTGTATTCATGCATGTTTGTGCACGTACACACAGAAACACACGCATAAATACTTAAATATAAATGAGAAAGTTAGGGCGGCTTCCAGACGATTTGGAATGACACCTTCTGTGCTGTATGTGACAGCCATTAAGGAAAATGGTGTTAACTGGTAGATAGCTGTGGGGGGAGAAGCAAATATTTTAAAGTCACTGTGAGTTATCAATGTCTGCAGTGACAAGTGACTACGTGTAGTTGTAAAATCATGGTAGCTTTGAAAAATTGATTAGCGGGGTCAAGTTCAGGGTGCTCAGAGACTACTGCATCCACCTGCATTTCTTTTGGGTGCCTACCAGCCAGTCATTTCAGATATCCCCGTGAACTTGCAATATTCCTGTATGCCCATCCCTGACCATGCCCGTGAGTAAGGATCTTAGCTCCATTTACTGCACCGATGGCTCTTTCTCCAGTTGGGGTGCTTTTATGTAGACGTGTTATGTGCCCAGCTTTCCCTTCAAGCCTTAATACTCTGCTCAGAAGATCCTTGTAGAAAATCTTAGTGGCAGGTGGGTTGTTTTGGGGTTGGGTCTTTTTGTTTTGAGTTTTGGGGTGGTTTTTTTTGAGGATGGGCATCTGCACAATGCAGGTGACCTCTCCATGTTCCTTATTGAGAGAAAGTGGCTGGGCCAGCTGATTCCTATTTCAAGCAGGGCCCTTAAGGGACAAGATCCCCTAAAGGCTGTGTGGATCATGTGCCTGGATCAGTTGTTCTCCTCTTACTAATAGGCAGATACAATCCAGAGGTAGTGCACTCTGGAAACAGTCCAGAGTGAAATTGTATGTGCATAGACAACTTGGGCAGAGCTCCACTGAAGCAACATCTCGCTGGTGTTGGAAACAGCTGGATGCCCAGTGCAAACGAAATGGCTGCTTCTCTTTATTATACTATGCACAAGGTCAGCACAGGAATCCTCAAAACAATGTGATCAATGTTAGTTGTCCAGTTTTTAATTTAAAGACAGCAGCTAATGGCTGGGCCTAAGGGCAATGTATGGATCATACAAAGGATTGGCTTTACCCAGGAGTAGTCATTAGGTATTATTTAAAAGAGAGGGAGGAGAGGAGTGGAGAAGAGTTTAAAATGTCTGTGTCTTTCATTAGGAGGCCATCAACTAAAAGTTCAGACAGCAGCGAGCCCAGTGAAGCAGGTGATGAGAAGAAGAAAAGGGACTCACGGAAGAGTGGCTTCCTTAATTTAATCAAATCAAGAGGCTCCAAATCTGAACGTCCCCAGACTGTGTTGGTGGCAGAGGAGCCCTCCTTGCCCAAGGTCACTTCAAAAAGCCCAGCTGTGGACACAGGCAAGAAGGAGGTAAAACCTGCAGAGCAGAACGGTGGTACAGAGCGATCTGAGGAATTAAAGACACCAGACTCTCTGGAGGAGGTGCAGCCAGACGATGCTGCAAAAGCTGAGAGGGCTGACAGCAAAGGAAGCCCACAAGGAGGCCGGAGGTATGGCGTGCAGGTGATGGGCAGTGGACTTCTTGCAGAAATGAAAGCCAAGCAGGAGAAGAGAGCAGCCTCTGCTCAGAAGGTGAAGGCAATTTGATTTCTCTTGAGTTGCTGAAAAAATGAGTAAGAGCTGGGTGTCTTCAGGGGAGGTGGGCTGGGTCAAGAAGGGTCGGTGGCTGGGGCTTGACACGTCAGTCCTGCTTTCCACCGGGGATTATGTTGTTCCTGCAAGAGGATTGCTCTCTGCTGCGGTGGTTGCACACAAATAATACCCTGACCAAGGACTATGCTGCACATGTGGAGCAGGAGATGCACCCTTAAGCCTGCATTTTCTCTCCTCTTGTGGAGGAGGTGATACCAGCTCTTGCACTTGATGTCAGGCCATCACAAGCACAGAAGAGGACACATAATAGTTTACATACGTTACAGAGTGAATTTTGGGTGACTAGTAAGCACAGCTTGGGTGTCTCCTCTCTATGTGATGTGTGGTTTATTCACGTGTAACAGAAGCATGCTTTACAAAAGGTAAAGCCAGGACAGACTTCTTATTATGTGCCCCCTGCGCACTGGTACCTCAGGTGTCTGGCAGAGCTAACCATCTGTACTTTTCTCTTTTGGAAGGTGGTGTAGAAAGGTGGAGAGACGTACTGTATTTTAAATTCCTTTTTCTATGCAGACAGGTAGATTTGGCTTCCAAACGCTGTTTACAGCTGTTCAGCTTATACTTTTCCTATTGGACTCTTTTATTTTTATTTCCTTTTTAACCACACCTAATTATTTTTATGCCTTTGATTTCTGTATTTCAAATGCTAACACTCAAAAAAATAAGCATATATTTAAAGTGATTAATCTATTCCCAATTATCATTCTGGATTCCTTTCACTCTCTAATTTTCTTCTCTGTGAAGTGCTTATGCTGGGTAGGAACCCTGCTTCACTCGCAGATATGCAGAGCGGAATATCCCTGTGTTACTCCAAAGCATTTTGTGCTGACCTATTTTGCCTGATGCCTACTTTCCATTGAACTTCCCCATCATCATCCCCTGCTTCCTCCCAGCTGCAGCTGGCATGTTCTAAAATTACCAAAGGATTAGCCTTTTTTCACTCCTCTCTCCCTCTTCATCATGCAGGGCACTTAGATGCTCTCCATTCCCCACCGTTATCGTCTGTAATTTGGAAGGTGTTACCTTACAACAAAGTTGATCTGCAGGCTTTGCTGTGTTTTCCTTCATTTAACACACTGCAGAATTATCTTTCTGTGACCAAGCAACTCACCCAAAGTTCATTTTTACCTTTCTTCATAGTCTTATAGTGCTTGCTGTAATGTCTGAACCATTCCTGCAGGCACTGGAGTCTTGTAATAAGCAGATTCAGATTAACACAGGAGTCTATGGCTCATTAAAGAGATCTGCAGCATAAAGATGGTTGTTTTTATGAAGAACAACCAATTCCCACCTTTTTCATTGTAGCACCAATGAAAAGTAGTGCCTGTGAATAGTCTCAGTGATTTCTAAAGCATCCAAGTTTTCAAGTAAAATGCTGTGTGGTTTTAAATGAGTGCATGCTCTGACTGTAACTTATAAAATACCAAGCTACTCCAGATTATATAAATTTTTACAACTGCATAAATTGTGTGTGCTTGGTGCTTTTCAGGTTCTTAATACTCGTCATCTAAAGTTAGATCTAAAATGATGTGATTGAGGTAGAGAGCATTTTTAATTATTTTAAGCATGGAGAGTAAAAGTCCTCTTGAGTCAATGAGCTTTCATTTCATTGATTGAAAACTTGAATTTCATCTATCAAAAAGAAAAGTTGTTGCCTTTTTACAGTATTTTTTTCCAACCATCACACTTTAGCAGTTGGAAAGGTTACCCGTCTTTCAGGTTTAATTTTCAAGAAGATAATGGTATTGATCTTATTTTTTTGTGTAAGATTTTGTAAAAATTGATATTTATGGAATGAATGCAAAAGTAGGCCTTTTTATTATTATTTATTTGAAGAGTAGCAAAAGAAGCAGGGCACTGAGTTATCCATTCTTAATGTTGCCCAGACCACACAAAGTGGAACTGCTGTTCAAAAGAATTTTTCACGTAATTCTTTCTAGATCACAATATTGAATAATTCAGGTTTGTGCTTTTATTCATGATATTCATGAAGGTGAAAATCATACAGCATTCTGATAGTGGAGCTACAGAAGACACCATCCCACAGCTGTTACGTTCTTTAGGATGGGTATCACATCAGCTTCCCTAGCATCTTCAAATGTATTGGAATTCCGGTATGATAGAATTACAGATGTCTGCTTGCATTCCAAGCTATTTCACAGGAAAACAATGCCAGAAGGAATTTACTATTCCATTCATACCTTACCGCAGTCTTGTTACTGATACAAGCATGTGCACAGTAATTGGAAAGATGGCAAATGTTTTTTGTTTTCTTTTGCTTAGAATACAACGTGTGAATTGGCGTTAATGGTAGAGAGGAATATTTGCAGTTTAGTGTTGCCACTAGGTGTACATAAAAAGATCTTTTAGCTCCATCTAGTGTTGCAGACTGAATTTTTAAGTGTTAAAAATACCTCGAGCAGACCAAGGTGATCTGTAATTTGTTTATTCACACTCAATGGCATCCGACTCTGCAGTATTTCCCAGCCTTGCATGAATTCCCATCAAAAGCAGAGCCTGGTCATTATTTATCTACACAATAAGTTCACCTAAATTTATCTGACATCACTGACAACTTCTCAGAGCAAATTTTTGCAGGAAGTGTTTAGTGTTGTCTAGGGACCATAAGCAATTTGTAAAGTACTTACAGTAAGTAGCCAGACATGTTAACATGCTAATTGCCTTTTTAACTACTACACTAATAGATGCCAGTACTGGCTTTTTTTGTGTGGCTTTGGACATAGTCTATTTCCCTGATAGTCCCAGAACTATGGAGGGAGGAAGGAGTTAAAGTAAAATTAGTTTTCATATTATCATACAGCTCTCTTCACTGTAGCTTAATGTTATGCATATATCTTCAATATTTACATAGGAAAATGAGTATTTCAATGAACAATCGTGAGAATTCACACTTCATGAAGAAATTGTGGGTAAATATAGTTCTCAAAGGCTTTTTTTCCAAAGTGTGAAAGAGAAATCCAGTAAGTGGAGAGAGGTATTTCCTTCAAAAATATTTAGCCAAAACAGTCTTATAAAGAAACGTGTGGAGTTTAGGAGGTGGAGAAGTCAGAATTCAGCCAAAATATCAATGGCAGTCAAGAAATGGGAATAAAAACTGAGTTTTCACCCAGTGGTACAAAGCCTAAAGTTCCTGCTAGCTTTGAAGGGGACTTCATTGTGTCCGTATGGGCACTGTAGCTTACCCTTCTGGCCCTACAAGTCCCTGCATTTCTAGAGTGCTTCTGGGCAGAAGACTTCATTGTTTGGCTGACACGTGCTTTTTAGCATACAGATGATTTTATATTTGAACCCTGTAGAAACACAGTCCCTTAGAGTGAGTAGTTCTGTCTCCACTGTATTATTTTTACAGTACTGGAAGTTTAACAACAAATATAGTAGCCTCCTCCTTAGTGGGATTTACCATTTTAAGTGCATGCCTGTACTTAGTGGAGAGATCTGGAGGTGGCATTGCCCTGCCATGTCTTATACGAGGAATGGCAGGCACTCAGCATCTCCGTCTTTTTCTTTGTTGCATTAAAGAGAGGCTTTGTTTTAGGAGCCTTGAGAATGTATGAACAAAATGGAGGTATTGGTAAATCTGTGAAGCCAACCACACTGTTGCCTGCATTGCTCCCCAAAATCTGCTTGTCCTGAAATGTCTGTGGTGACTTGCCACCACAGGGGAAAGACACATGGCCAACATGGATATTTAGACATCATTTCTTGGTGTTTGTATTTAAAATGCTATTTTCACTGTAAATCTGTCAATTTACTTTAATTAGTGTGTGCTTCTGCTATTTGCAACCATTCTCTTCCTTCCTACATTTCCTGTTGTTGAATTTTTACTTAGATGCTATACCCAGAAATCTTTTAGGAGGTAAGCTCCAAAGGGCAGTGCTCATGTTTGACTTACACTGAGTGGCATATGGTGGAGGTTTCTGAACATTGTGGAACAGTCAGATCCCAGCATGAGTCATGCAGAATTGATGGTGGAGTAGCAGCAGTGTCCTGAACAGGTCAACGTGACTTATGTGTGGATATATAACCAAATGCCATGGTCATCAGCACAAATCATTTGCTTTAAGTCAATTGCCACACTAACTCTCTTAAAATAGCAAATTAAGATCAAGATTGAAGCTGCCTGAAAAAGTCTGTCCCCACTTTTTTAGTTTCTCACTTTTTTGACTAGCTTTATCTTCATAAGGCTTGCTGTCTTAGTATATCCTGCAGTTATTCCTAGACACTTTTTGTATCCTCCCATTTATCCCTCTGCTTTCATAGATAAAAGAGAGAAGCTGATTCTTTTACAAACACATCAACTACGTATCTAAAATTTTCCTCATGAATACACAGATTTCAAGCTCTTGTAGGCTAAAGCTATGGCACGATAAAAGTCTTTGCGCTTTTTCTTTTGAGGGAACAGAAGACTTTCAAGAAGTAAGATTTATTTGTTTTTTGTAGAAATCCTGTAAATATGTGGGCACTGCTACTTCTGTAGTTAAAAGTTTATCTAAAATACGATTTTATTCTTGTATGTGGAAAAGCATACAATCCATTCAGCAGTCTTATAGTCAAGATCTAGATCTTCAGAAAAAAGACTTTTTATTTTAAACCTAAAAAAAAGGAATGTTTAAATAAGGAACTGTCTCTGGAGAAAAGACTGTTTCAGCTAGTACCCTTATTTTCAACTCTTGTACATTTGCAGACTCTTAGGAGACAGGATGCCATTGCAGCTTTACTAGACATGTGGCAGTATTAGTTGTCAGATCAGTGTTGTTTTCTTCCTTCTTAGATCTCGAGACCTGAAGGACAAACAGGAAAGAGAATCTACCATTTATTACTATCACTGCTTTCTCTGCCTTATGGCTTCCTAATTAAAGCTTTTTTCCTAACAGAACCACCGGGTTGTATTAATCACAGATACATTATTAATATGAGAGCTTTTCTCACTCTTTCAGAAACTTGGGAATGATACAACCCCCAGAGAGTCTTGTGACACGGCGATGAGCTCAGAACGACTGGATGGAAGTGGTACAGGTACATTTTGTTTTTCCTGGTGTAAACTCTTTCTGGAAAATGCAAAATGCCTAACCTCAAAATCTCACTTTCCTCTCCAGATCATGTGCCTAGTGTTGCTTAAACAAAATATGAGCTTGCGTTAAGGATTAGGAGAAAAGCTTACTTTATGTACTGTGTTTAATAGCACTTTTCATTAACTCAGCTCTGTTGCACAGGAGGGAAAGTCCTTGGTGCATGTGCTTGGCGTGCCTTCAGAATGGTGCTGACTTGTAATAGGATCAGCAAAGCTGAAGCTGAACCCAGGAGCCAGCAAAATTGTCTGCACATGAAGAAGACAATCTCCTGAATTCACCTTATAACTTCAACATGACCAATTTGCAGGGTTTATAGTAATCAGTGAAGGTACCATCTTGTGCAGTCCTGGCTTGCAGCTGTTAGAACAGACATCTCACAGGCAATGTCAGCAGGCTCTTCCCAGGGTTTATCCGACTTGACTGAAGCCAAGTCTCTCTGCAAAGCTGTGGAGGCCCCTGGAAACTACATGCATGCACAAAATGACTTCCCGTCGTCTACAAAGTGGAGTTCAGACTTGCAGTGCTTACAGCGCCAGTTGACGCTGTAGCTAGTCCTGCTGAACACTCGCTGAGGTCACCTTTTCAAGCTGTAGTCCTTGGCCCTGCTACAACTCAGCTGAGTGTAAGATGAAATTTGGTGCTAACATGCAAACTTTTGCGACTGGCCAGTGAAATATTCAAAAGGGATTCCGCTCTGGTGGTTTGTGTGTGGTACCTTCACTGGTCCAAAAGAGTGGGCTGGACTAGGAAATCCAGGTCTGATTTCTCAACAATTTTGCTACGTGTTCTACAAGCACAGCCCATAGGGTTACCATCACATACAGAAAGAAGGCTGAAAAAGCAGGCTGAAATCTAAATCCAAATGTGGTCATCTTGGCTGAGCACTTCAGAAATGGATTTTGAGGTTTTACAACTTTCTAAAGATAGTTTTAAACAATAGCATGTTCACACCTCTACAAAATCAGTGCTTTTAAAGCCTGCTTATCTTTTGAGGAGGAGTTTGTGTGCTGCATGTGTCTCCTGTTATCATTGAACTGAAGTCAGAGGAGCAAGAGTAGTCTGTGCTTGGGGCATTAGAGTAGCTGGAGGTGTCTAACCCTAGTTTTTCTCTGATCCTTGCCTCTGTATATGACACACTTCACCTCACTGCATTGTGTATTCCCCTTCTTTTTGGCTTCCAGCTGTCAGTTCTTTCTTTGCCATTGTTGCTTGAGAGCTCCCCGAGTCTGCTCTTTGCTGTTGTGACTACAGTTTGTGTTTGTTTTGGGTTAATTTATTTTAACTTACTAGGTTCTAATATTAGCAGGCCTGAGGTTAAGAAGACAAGAAAGAGAGTTAATGGAAAAGTGATGCTGAAGGAGCATAAGGGTTTTTTTTCATTCCCTGCTTCATGTCTGGATATTGCCTGCTTTTATGTATGCACACACACACAGGTGGAGAAGGTGTCCTGCTGTTTTGCTTGCAGCGTGAAGGTCTGTTGCGTGCATGCAGACACGAACTCTCCCTGTCACGCACTCACGCAAATATATATGCACCACACAATTCTCTATGGTTTGCCAGAGTTTAACTCCAGCTGGGCTGAAAAACAGCTGCATAAGCTGGAAAAGTGCATTGGAGATTGGCTTGCAATGAACTATATCAACACTCTCCCACCTCCCATTCCTGTTAAAATGTCTGTGCTCAGCATTTTTGTGACAAGTAGGATTTCTGAATGGGAATAGCAGGTAGGTAGGCCAAGTTTGTGAGCACATACTTGGCTTTACCAACTACCAAGGCCACCAGTCTGCGTTTCAGTTAGTCTGTAATTCTTTTCTGAAAATAAGGATGCCACAGATGTTGAAAGTCCCAAGCTAGCATACAAGTTCCAAGATTATTATTATCTCTGCTTCATGAAAGTCTTTGGCCTTCTCAAAGTTACAGAGAAGGGAAGTAGGGTGGACATTTTGCTTGTTTGCAACCTGGCGTCCAGCAGGCTTTCTACCAGCTTGCACAGCTAGATAGGACTGATCTGTTGCTTGGAAGTCAATATAGCTCTATCTATAAATATCTTGGTCTCTGGGATATATAATATGTTGATAAACTTGCTAACGTATGGAAACCATAACCCATATACAGTGTTATTAGATCAATGCAAATATTATATAAAGAATACTTTGATCTCAGTTAAGTTTCAAAATCTCCTCTAGAGCTTGCTAAAAGCAACAAATAACAAGATGTAGCCTGCTGATCGCATATTTGAGATTTATTTTCTGATCCAGGATTCCTTTGTTGATCTTGGGTAGCCAACCCTTTGTCTGTATAGGCACAAAACAGCCAAAGGCTGACTTTTCCGCTGATCCATCACTGCTTTCTCAGCAGGTAGACTGTACCATCTGCTCCCAGGAATATGATGGGAGTATAAGGTCCAGCCAGTCATCGCCTCACATATATTAAAAAGGGGGAGATGCCATCGCCTCTGAGGCAATTCAATTATGAAGTTTAACACACGCAAGAATTGATGGTTTTAGATGCTTTTCTTGCAGTGATTTTGAATGAAATATCAGGGATCCTCTTACACACTCACACTGCAATGCAGCAGTGAGACGTGAGCTAATGATGATATTTTCCACAGAAGTGTACCTATGCATGGAACCTTCTGTGCTGCGGGAGGTTTTATTTTACTTGTCTATTTATTTTAGTGCCTAAACTCCAGCAGAACCTTCCAGAGAGTCGGTTTGCCTCGAATAAAAGTGACTCCATCTCAGCATCATCAGAAAAAAATTCAAAAGCTGAACCAAAGGCAGAAGCTGGTACAAAGGCAAGAAGTTCTTCCAATACACCGACCAGCCCAAAACCCCCTCTCCAGTCAACAAAGCCCAGCCTGGTAGGACGACCCGCGGTGCCACAGAAACCTCGATCTGCCTCTCGTACTGGTGAGGAGCTCTTCTGGGCATTTATTAGCCCCAGCTGGGTACTTCTGAGTAGTGTTTGCATGGGCTATGGTGGAGACAACCATGGCCATATCCTGAAATGTAGTTAAATGTAGAGGGACGGGTTCTTCAGTCACTTATTCTTGACTTGCAGCCGCCTTTTCCATCTCTCTCTGCCCTAATTCTAATAGACATTCAAATGGTTTCATCTGTGATCTGCAATATTAAAGCCTGAGGAGAAGCAGCAGCAGAGCTGCTGTAAGTTAGCCTGCTTTCGTGGAAGAGGAGAGCACAGAAAGCTACTTCAGCTTGAAAGCACTGACAAAAATAACTGTGTTTTCTCTGAATGCCTGGTTCTAAATACTAAAGTACTTGGGTTTTTTGTGGCAGGCTGCTCAGGCCCTCAAGGAAATGCCTGCTATGCTTAATAACTTGCACAAACTGATTCTCTTTCACTCTCATTTTCCTTATTTTGCCTTCCTTTTTTACCTTATTGCTTTTGACTGGAAATAATGGTAACCGTGCTTTCATAATGCTGCTTCTGATCTGTGCTAACCTCCTGACCTGATATTATCTCAAGGTTTCCAATACTTGCAAATATTTCATCAGATCTCCCATACATTTGTCTGTCTGCTATTCAAAAGGCTAGTGTCGCAATCTTCTCTTCCCAAAGTGCAGTTGAGGGGAATTAAATGCTAGTTGCTGACTCCTCCAGTAGCTATGGCAAATACAGCTTATTAATTGCTAATGACTGAAACATGTGAGTGTAGCCACCTGTAAGAGCTCGCATGCCTCTAGGCTCTTCCCATACTCATTGTTGATCTTAGAAAGATGTCACTTCTGGTGGGAAGGGGAGGTTGGAGGGTATTACAGCCTCTTTGCTGCCCTTGGTGTGTACCTGAGCATTACATAGTCTCTGCACTCCAGTGTGTAGAATGTTTTTCAAGTACAGAATCACCTTCAGGTTTCAAATGGCTTTAAATTTATTTTATTGGCCATTTTAGAAATAGTCATAAAAATGAGAGGTGCTGGGGAAGGTGCTCATGGAGGTGAATACAATAGGGAAAGCATGGCTTATTTGGTAATGCTTATTTGGTGATGCTTAATCAGTAAAACAGGCAGTGCATAATCTTAAAATCTTAGATATCAGAAAGACGTGAGCTATATTTTTCTGCGAGGTCCTATTTTCTGCAGAGAGAGCATACTGTGGGTTCAACACAGAGGCTAATTAATATTTACTCATAATAGGCCAGCTCCTCAGGTAGCAGCAAAAGCAGCAGCATCCCCATTGCAGTCTAACTTCTATCCCAGTACCTGTAGCAATCTGCTGGCCAAGCATGCCTAGACAATGTGATAAAGAAGCCAAGCACAATCCTTTTTACTCTCTTGCTCCTGCCATTGCTTACAGTGGTGTTGCCAAACTAAAGGTAGCAAATTTTTGCTACATAATCTAAGTGCGAAGAAGCACAGCTCGGATGTCCATAAATTATCAAGGACTGTAAGTGATTCCTCGTAACAGCTTTAGTTCAGAAATACATAGCTGTGTTTGCCAAGCGCTGTGCTCATCCCTATGTTGATGCCGAGCTTCCAAAAGCAACAGGCCTTGCAGGCACATGAAAAACATGGAGAAGGTCCAAGAACTGGAGTACCTGTGCAGATCAGGTTACCTTTGGAAGGTCATCGCTTTGCTTTGCTGAAAGTAAAAAGATTGACTCCTTTGTGGTCACTTCTCAACAGTGAGATAAATTCCTCTTAATTTCCAGTATGCACCTGAATTGTACAAATATGCAAGACTCTTGAGTTCCTTTTTTTTTTTTTCCTTCTATCAATACTTATGTGTCTTCCCAGTACCTCTGTTGCATACATGTGCAACTGTTTACTCTTTGGGAAGCAAACATGCAAGCAGCTTAAGTAATTCATTGCAGCTGTACTTCCCTGCTGTCCAAACAAAGGCTGTCTAGTGTGAGACTGAAAAGGTCTTCCTGTAAGGACTGGTACAGTGGCAGTCAACTTGCCATGCATAACACATATTCAGCCTTTTAGAGAAACCAGATATCCAGGTGTTTTAAACTATGGATTTGAATTTAAATTCCAGATTCCCTCACAGTCTAGAAGACAAAGTATTTTTTCTGTTTAGAAAGTCTTTGCAAATGCTATCATGTTATGTACTGGCAATTTATTCCTCAAAGTACAGAGTTCTGTACACTATTTATGAAATCCAATTCACTGGTTCATATTTATGCCTTATAACTGTGAAACAGGACATCTAAATTGATCAGTTCATTATGTTTCAGGACAATAAAAGTATAAATAGAACAAATTATTTCCAAAAATCTATCCAAAATAATTTTCAGCTGTTCTTTACGAATTGCGTACTTGTTTTGCAGGAAATTCAGTTGGTCCCATCAGATTTCTATTTGTGCTGCAATGGCAGTACACATTAAAAATGCTGAAATTGAGGTCTTTGCTTTGGCTATTAAAATTCTTTCACTGGACCGAGAGCCATCATGTGTTCTCTCAACATAATTAATGTCCTGCTTCCTTCATTTTCTGACACAGATTCTAGCTGTTTCTTGTTTCTGCCTTGTGTTGAGATTGTAACATCATTGTAACAGCACCATTTCTGTGAGGTAAAGCGCAAATGTAACTTCTCACCTTTTTGTTCATGGTACTCCACAGAGGATGCTCCGGAGTCTCCTTCCGGCCCCAGTTCCCCTAAAGTTGCTCTGCTTCCACCCGTGCTGAAGAAGGTTCCTTCTGATAAAGAAAAGGATGGTCAGAGCAGCCCCACAGTCAGATCATTTTCTCAAGAAGGTAAGAGTGTTGGTATGACTGTTGTCATTGTCCCCTGATTTGTTTTCACTTGGAAAGGTTTATTCATTTGGAGGAGAAAAGAGCTGGAAAGTGTATCTGGTAACCTATTCCCCATCTCCTCCACCCATAGGCTGGTGCTCTGTTTTCTTCCTTTGGTCGGACCAAGGGAATCCCTTAGTATTAATAATGTAGTGGAACAATTAAGGGACTCTTGTGTTGTGCCTATTATAGTTTAATCTGGTCTGAATCGAGATGCTGATTGGAATTGGTCACACACAATAATGCAAAATGTAACTCTATGGTTCAATGGATTTCTAGGGAAGCAGCCATGACTTTGCTTCTTGTGGCCAGCCTGTTGCTTTGTTTGTATTCTTCCTTTCTGTGGGGTCACTGCATGTGACCGAGTTCACCTCTTTCTCCGGTGATGTGCTTCTGTGTGTCAGGGCAGGGCTTGGTATCTTTTACACGCAACAGCAGGCTGCTGCCATTTCTGTGCTGCTTTTCGTGTATGCACTAGATCTCTGCTTTTTCTGATGCATTTGCTTGCCCACAGTTGGCTCTTAGAAGACATAAGGCTTCCTCTGGCAGCGTAGGCTATGTGAAGTAGTAGTCATGGAAATATTGTTCAACCTGGTATTTGCTGGCACAAATTACGAGGTTGGACATACAGCAGGGAGACCTCTTCCCTTCTGGGACACTACTGAAGAAAAGACAGTGAGCCCCATTTCTCTCGTGAGGCGATTCCCATCACTTAAGCTGTGAGACAAAGGGGTTCTGCCAGCAGTTTTTCAGAATGTAGGATGGGGGCAGGTGGATCAAGGCAGATAAGTAACACCGGGTTGTGAAGACTGCGCAGTTGTGTTGCCCACAGAGCCCACCATTACCCTCTAGATGACAGGAGGGGCAAAGCCATCCCCAAAGCGGGATGGTCCAGAGGTGTATTTTGAGTAGCTTCTCCCTTTCTCTCCTAGAACTATCATTTGCTTTATGAAATGACTTATCTTGAAGTCTGGGGTTTGCTCTGCTTGAAAAATTGCTGATGTGGTGGCTACCATTTGGTGACTGCATGTGAGCATGTGTGGTAACTGTGTAGAGATTGTGGCTCTCACTTTATCCACCCATATGGTGCTGTGGGGCTGCATTTGTGCCATAAACGTAGCCCAGTAGAACCACCACAATCTCACTGAGTTTAGTAGAGCTAGCAGGACATGACACACCCAAGGACCTCTCCTGTGTCTGGAAAGGACCAAGGATTCAGACGGTGTGTATTGCCAAAAGCTGCCACAGTCTGCCAAAAGATATCAGTGTGTCTAAAGTGAGTCCCGGTGGCTGTGGCATTGTGAGGGATGCAAGGCAGCATAGAACCTGTTTATTCTCCTGCCTTTGGTTCCATCGGAGCAGCCTGTGTTGAGACAGCTGAACTGGGCTACAGCTTAGGGATGACTCACTGTACTGGTGCCATCATGTTGGGAAAGGTTGCAGTCAAAGGCTTTTGCCAGAACAGCCTTTCTCAGGTGCTGTCTAATAACTGCATATGCTAGAGCCCTTCTTTTCTCACTAGCTTTTCACCAGACTGCAAAAGAGAACTCATTGCTATATAACCTGGGGTATTGCGTCTACTTCTGGAATCCCCAACATAAGAAAGATATGGAACTGTTGGAATGAGCCAGAGGAGGGCTACGAAGATGATCAGAGTGCTGGAGCACCTCTGCTGTGAGGACGGGCAGAGAGAGTTTGGATTGTTCAGCCTGGAGAAGAGAAGGCTCTGGGGAGACCTTATAGCAGCCTTCCAGTACCTGAAAGGGCTACAGGAAAGCTGGGGAGGGACTTTTTACAATGGCAAGTAGTGATAGGATGAGGGGGAACAGCTTTAAATTGGAAGAGGAAGATTCAAAGTAGACATTAGAAAGAAATTCATCACGGTGAGGGTGGTGAAGCACTGGCACAGGTTGCCCAGGGAAGCTGTGGATGCTCCCTCCCTGGAAGTGTTCAAGGCCAGGCTGGTCTGGTGAGAGGTGTCCCTGCCCATGGCAGAGGGGTTGGAACAGGATGGGCTTTAAGGTCCCTTCCAACCCAAACCATTCCATGATTCTATGATAACTAGACAAACACAATGTAGTGGGACTTGCTGCAGGTATATGGTAACTGGGGGGTTAACCTCACCATTTCTGTGATGTATGCCTTCTCCATCTCCCTGTCATCAGAAGAGACATATTGGAGAAGCAGGAAATATGGGATTGTAACTACAATCTTTTCATATTACAGTAATCTCTAATGCAGGAGAGATTTGGAAAGGTTTTCCAGTTTGTGATTGTGAACAATTGCTTTGGTTTTAGAATATGTTTACTGTTTGGAAACCCTTACACAAAAAAAGGATCAGATGCCATGCTTTCCTCACTTCTTGCTATCTTAGACCATCTAATTCCACAAATAACTTGACCAAACACAGAGTTTTCTACTTGCTGCTACAATGCACAGTGCGAATTTTATCAGTAATAGTTTAGAAGACTCAGATTGGGTTTCCAGGTCCTTATGGAGCTGCTATGCTTTACATAAAGTTGTTCGAGAAGGAGTAGATTCAGTTTCTTATATTTTTTTTATTCTTTTCAGGTTTTTCTTTTTCTTTATTACTGTTCTACTTCCTCATTCAGTCATTCCTCTGTCCTTGCTTTCTGCTGCCTTTCAGGCTAGCATGCTCAATTTGTTTCTGCAACTGGTACATCTCTGCAACTCTGCCTAAGTTAGTAAACAAAATTATATCTCCCATGAAAGAATGCTGCAAATTAGGTGATACTTGATTATAAAATGGATTTATGTTAAAACATTTAAATTTACTTTGTGGGACAATCTCAAAATACAGCTCTTTACACAACGTACCTATAAGGTGGGGCTGGAATTACCAGCATATACCAATATCTGGACTAAATTTAAGCAAGCATCTGGCGTATTGATTGGTGCTCTTTGAGTAGTTGATTAAATGGAATGGATAAGTGAAATTATTTATGTTACTTTCCATACATGGGCCTACAGAACAGCTTAGGGGTATAAACTAATCCTTTTCCCTGCTAGAGCAAACAGGAGATTGTCAAAAAAGCGATACAGCTCATGACTGTGCCAAGCCATCTGGCAGCGTGAAAACCACTTCGGGGCAGTATTCTACCAGTGCTGAAGAGGAAGCTAATGTGCTCGGGCAGAGGAACACACAGCCCACTTCTGGTTAGAAGTTTTAATTTTTCATCGAGACAGTGCTTGATAACTGGCACTAACAATCGTTAAGAAAATGTAATAGCAAAGAAGCCACAAAAGGACGTGTGGGTTTCTCATTGGGTTATAAGAAAGGTAAAAATCACACGTGGTGCTTATTATCTTTCTATCCCCGTGGGAAATACATGGTTTGAAAAAAATTCCAGATAAGAAATGAGTGCGTATTTTTCCTTTGTGGCAACATCAGTGACCAGTACCGTGTAGCACCTGCAGCCACCCTGCAGAAGAGGAGCTGTCACAAGCCGTGACTGCTCATTGCCAAGAGGGTGGCACGCTGCCGTGTGAGTGCGCTGCAGGTCGACTCCCTGCAGCTCTGTGTGCTTATGTGCCTTTCCTTTTTTAAGATGTGTGCACTGAAGTATTTCAAAATACGTTTCAGCCTGAGTATTGTTAGTGCCAGTTTCAGTACATCACTCACAAAACCATCTGAGAACTGCATAAATCAGCTTATTTGACGCAGTACTTTGCTTTGCAGCTGCATAAACAAACAAAAAAACCACCAAAAAAACCCAAACCCAGCGCTGTGCTGCCTGCTTAAGCCTCACTTCCTGAAGAGCAGCTTTGACTGTTCATGAGTTCATTCAGCCGGCTATAAAACTGTTTGTTTTTTAAAATATAAAAGTTCCTTTTCTCAAATGGTTCATGTTTACATTCCTCTCTTTACCTCTCCATTTGTTTCTTTAAACAATGATTCAAAATTACTTTTTTCTGAAATATTTAATGAGGTATTTATACACCTTTGGCAATTACATTTGCGCACAGTCATTCTGTTTATAAGCCATCATATATCCCTTTTGTAATACCCTCAGCCCAAAATGTATAAACTGATTTCCTTTTCATATTGTAGGATCAAACTTAGCCTGTCCAAACTTGGAATCTCTCCTCCCCATCATAATGAAATTATGATATTTTAGTTTGTTCTAAGATATCTCTCTGATAAAGTAAGTTTCAAAAACTCAGATGCTGCTGCAGATCTACGGCGGGTCACCTGTGTACGGTTGCATTGGGCCAAGGGGAAGCCCTTGTGGCAGAAGCCTGCTTGCAGTATGTGAAATGCCTGATATATTTCTCACATATTTATGGGGCAAATGACCTGTCTTGATTAATCAGGCCAAAAACTAAAATGGCTGCGGCAGGATGTGTTCTGGGTTTTGTTGAAAAAGTGAATGGAGTTTCAAACAAAGGCCATATAATTAGGAGGAGGTGCCAGTACTAAGAATCACTCAAAAATTTCCAGGCACATTTCTTCGAAAAGCAGTGGCATTTGTGATGGGGGAAATGTCTGATTTTTTTTTTTTAATTTTATTTTCAGAATGTAGGTATCTTAGTCCCCTCCAACTCCCATTAGATAGCTTTAAAAACCCTTTTCAAAATCCTTTCCACTTACACGAGTGTGTAGCTGCTGGATCTTGTTTCCTCCCATGTTTTGGCTAGCACAGATAAGGAAGCAGGTGTGTTGGACTCAGGAGAACTATTTGGGCAGCAAATGTGCCGTGCGTGCGGAGGTGGGTCTCTGCAAGACACGCACTGGATGTGTCTGTTCTGCTTTCGTCACGGCAGAGATCTGGAACTGGACGATTTCTATGCCAAATGAAAACAGGCCAGAGATTTCCGTCTGCTGTTTTACAGCCCGTTGGCATGCACCAGTGCTGCCTGGGGAGTTGTGCTGGATCCCCGAGGATACAGGGAGCATCCCTGCTGAGTCTACCCCAGCAGCACTAGCTCCCTCGGGATTCCTCTCTGCATTTTCCACGTTCCTGGCAAACCCTGAGACAGCCTGGCACAATTTGAAATGGCCACAGAGGTGCGTCAGTGATGACCTGTTTCTCGGTGCCACTGCTATGGCTGGAGCTGCACACTGGTGGCCCAGCAGGCTGTCCCTGCCAGCAGTAAAGCTGTAGGTGAAGAAGAGGGGTGCTTTGTGGCCACCACGGCTGCTCATGCCTTGTTGAGAGGTGTGAACAGGTGAAAGGATCAGTGCAAACCGAAGCTGAATGTCCTCATGGGAAATGGTGGAGTAAAGGTCTTATAACTGTTACATTTGATTTTGTGAGGGTGAAGAGAGATGACTTGCAATGAAGTCACGTTTAAGGGCCACTGTGTTTAAAGGTTCATTTTAATTGGTGTATATTTCTAAAGCTATCAGTCCTTGTGCAACATCACCCCCACTGATGCGTATAACAACTCTCCTGTTGCCATAGCAATTTTAGACCACAAATTAGATCGGAAATCTTAACAAGGTCTTATGACCTTCTTTCCACTTTATTTCAAAGCTTATAGGTTTTGGAAAAACTCTGGCCTTACTGAGATTTTAGAGCACTGGATGAATAAAATGGGTACTGTTTGCTTTTCGATCATGAGGAGTGGGTATGTCATCCTGCTTTCCCTACTGCCGAGCACCGCAAGGTGCAGAGCCATGGTCTCAGCTGGAAGAAGTGCAGGTTGGGCTTGGAGCCATGGGCATCCCCCCATCCAGGAACAGGGAGGGCAATGCTGATGGAGCAGGGAGCAGCAGTTCAGATAACGTCAGTGCCAGGGTGAGTGTCCTGATTAGGGCTGCTGGGTCAATAATATAGATGTGTGCAGCTAGGGAGGCAGCCCTTCCTGGCGCGCGCACTGCTGGTCTGAGTAGGGCCCAGAAAGGATGTGCACCTGAACGGTCAGGAGAGCATTGTCTGTGGTGCAGCCCA
This sequence comes from Dromococcyx pavoninus, assembly GCA_033558185.1. Taxonomy (NCBI): domain Eukaryota; kingdom Metazoa; phylum Chordata; class Aves; order Cuculiformes; family Neomorphidae; genus Dromococcyx; species Dromococcyx pavoninus. The sequence goes on along the minus strand of JAUMJL010001081.1, from coordinate 609,500 downwards.
GCTGGAAAAGGAACGCTGTTCTGGTTTTGAAGTGGACTGATTAAAAGAAAGTCTGCAGGGCATTTCTAACTGTAATATGTATCCATGTCACAGTAAAGTACTGAGTTTCATGTTTCAAGTTTGTCTGTTTGCTGACCACTGGTGGAATAGAGTTTGAGCAAACTTTTTCTCTTCTCTCTCCCCTTTTTCTGTTTTGAAGTCTTAATGGGCCATACAACCCCTACTAGTGGAAATGAGTTTGGTGGGAACAGGAGCAGGTCCTGTGTGCATGAATAACATTTTGTATTATTAATTTTCTTTTCAACAATCACTAGTAAGACTTATTTCTGTTTTATACAGCTGCAAAAAGAAGCCCTGGGCAGCAGACCCATGAGTTCCAGGAACTTAAGCAGAGATCCTTGAGCAAAGACGGCCATCAGGGAAACAAGTCCAGTGACTCTGGCGAAGAAGCAGATAAAGATTTTATTTTTGTTTAGCAATCAGTACAAGTGCTTCGTAGTGCAAGAGCTTTTTTATAACAATCAGGGTTCAGCAATCAACAGCCCTTCTAAGCCAGCTGCTCTTTCACCACAGGTACATTTCCACGCAGAAAACATGATCTTCCAGTCATGATTTACTGTACACTCACTTGGCATTGATTTGGTCCTGAATTTGTTTTGTACAATGCAGGTGTTCTTTTCCATGCCTTTTCTAAAGCCAGCGATTCTTTCATGTATTCTACTTGAATTTCTCTGAAGCAGCTACAGAAAGTGCCCTGCATTAGGGCATTTAGAAAGCAAAGCAAATTAACTGGACTCTGTCTTACACTAATACACTGTACAGCAGGTAATGTGTTGTACTGCTGAATGTAAATGTGTCAAATCTGCACGTGACTTACCTATAAATATATTGCGGTATGCAATTGCACATTGTAATTATATTAAAAGAGCACACTAATAAAATAATTTGTATAGATTATATATATTAAATGCTTGGGTATGGTTTTTACATTCTCCCATAGGGAGCTTCTTTCTTCCTGTTCCCCTACTGTACATAAAGCTCCAACGCTTACATTTGTGTACTGTCAAAAAGCACAACAGAGAAGGATTTGGATGACGTATAATCATCATGGTATGCTTCCACATTCGTATATTAATGTATATAGTTGATTGGAATGAGGGCAATTGAAATTTTATTAATATTGGTGTTTTCTAGAGGCCTTCTTTGGTTCAGTCTGCTTATTAGTTTCCTTTCAATGTGTAATTCTACGAGGAAAATTGTTTGACATCTGCAAAAACGTTTCTGCTTTTGAGGGAGGGGGTGCGAATTTCATAGCTACCCACTTACATTACAGGTTGAAGGGATTTTATTCATATGTATATTTGTAACAATAAAAAATGATTTTACGACTGAAATACTAGTCTTTGTTTTTACAGCACTGGTTTTGGTCTGATGGTCTCCGCTCTTCCAATGATGGCATTGTGTCAGGTAGACCAAGTGTGCAGTTAGGACAAAACCCACATGCTTTTTTTCTACTTGTAGTAAAAAGTCTGTTCCTGTTGAAAGGAACACATAAACATGATCTTTGTACAATTACTGTATTTTGCTAGTCTTCTCCCTTGGGCTCTTCAGCAAAGCAGCCTTCACATGAGCCAGAAACACCTGCTAGCTAAAGTCTCTGTTGTGGTTCCATAGGACAGAATGAAATTGTTTTGGTAACTCTCTCCCAAGAGCAATTCCCCTGACCTTACTGTGGCTTCTTACCTGGGTAGAAATGCTCAGATACCTGTTGGTCAAATGAGCATTCATCTGATCCCTGTGCTCATACTATCACCACTTCTCCCGTTGCAATATAAAGGGTTGCTATGTTGAAGAAATAGCTTTTTATACCAGAGCCTTTAATAGAAGCACCTTGTAGAGGTTTAAATCTCAAAATTAAAATACAAGACTGTGGGATAGATGTCCAGAAGGCTGGGGGTTCGTATCTAAGTACCATGACATATGCACTGTCTGGAAATTCTGCACTTGTCTAAAGTGATTAAGAGAAAATTCCTCATTTTTACATGCATTCAAGCTTTATTGGACATCAGTGATAAAAAAAGACAAATGGCAAAGGAAAAGTTGAGATGTTTGTATTAGAAAGGAAAAACAATCCAGGCATAAATAATCTGCAATTTTCTTCCATGTAGGACATGAAAAAGACGGCTGTCTGGGAAGTGTGAGTATACAAGTTTTGCCCGATTTGTTGGTATTGTGAATTTAAGAAAATTAACAGCAAGCTCTGTCATATTAATTAAAAACATATATGTAGTCTCTCACTTCCAACTGCTGAGAATTTATCTTATTTGTGCTCGATGGCCTTCTCACTAGTTGTACTGGTCCTGCTCTGAGAAAGCACGGCAATACTTTGTGCCTATCACTCTGGTATCAGTAAACCAAAGCCAAGGATATCTGAAATGCTGTGAGAAAGCATGTGCCTGTGCTGATAAACGCAAGAAGAAGAAAAGCTGTAGTGCTTGAACTGTTGTCTGCTGTAGTGTAAAGATTTCATTAGACAGCAATCTGTTTCCATATTAGTTATGGAAAGCCTTTCCAGTCTTTATTCCAGCCGTCCATGTGTTGTGGGAAGGCTGAATGACTTTAGGGAGTGCTAGCATGAGCTCTTGGAGACCTGGAGGTTGTGTTTCTGTGCATGTGTGGTTTGGCTGGGGGGAGGAGTGATAATTTTAATTTCTTTACTGTCTTTTTTGATGGGCAAGCCCAGCACTGTCAACCCAAGTGTAAAGAATTCACGTTGAATCCAGAGCACCCCTGTTGTACTTCTGATACCTTTAAGCAACAAAGACTTATTTTCAGTATCTTGAGCTGACAGAGGCCTCACTATAGTGCCAATGTGTTTTGGGGAAGTAACAACCATCATACCTTGGTGCCAAGCCAACCTGGTTGGGAGATTTTGGGGGTTATGCCTCAAGGGATGGGGGTGGCACTGCCTCTCCACAAGCTGCGAGCCCTCTGAAACAGACATGCAACTGGGGAACCCTCCTTGTTCCTCTTGTTGCATCCCTGCTGCCTGAGCCACTCCTATGGTGCTGTGTGGTCCCCCATGTTCCCTGCCTGTCCCTGGCCATATGCTGCCCTGCCATGATGAGAGGCAAAGCCCACCTCACCTAAGCCATCTGCAGCTGCTTTGGTGGGATGCTAATGGCAGAGATCCCTGGAGCTCCTGGCTGAACAGAGAGGTCAGGGGAAGAGAAGGTCTGTTACTTGTTCTTCCTAGGGCAAGGGTGTCAAACAGCTCGCAGGCCCAGTCCGTCCCTCCACCTTGTTTTATTCCCCCTTATTTTGTTCCACCTTGTTCCTACCTGGCAGCAGCGCCAAGCTCCTTGCCCCTGTGCTCATCCAGCGCTGGTCACAGTGGGAGCCATGAGTTTGCATCCATAGTATCTGAGTACCACCAACGCTCTGTGTTTCTCTCCATCCCACACCAGGCCCTGCCTGAGCACCTCCAGCTGTGCTGCTGGCAGTGGGAGCAGCAGTTGGCATGGGAGGAGAGGTGGCTTGCTCTGGCCATCTTTCCTCTCATAGCCAAGGGCATCTGCACAACACTGCTTAGCTAGGGCTCGTGGGGTCCAGGTTAGGGTTTGTCCAACAGGATGGTTTGGTCCCTGGACTGTGGCTGGTCTGAAGAAGGACGGCAGCTGCTTGTCATGTTCACCATATTTGGAAGCGATGGCAAGAATGTGGCAGCACCTGAGGTGACAGTGAGGTCCTCTGCATCCCTCTGCACGCACAAGCACACGACTTTATGACTAAATCAGAGCAAAGGACCATGCAGCCCTGGTCATTCAGTTAGGAATGCTGCCCTGGAAGGGGTCCTAGCACCAGAATCTCTAGTCAGATCCACAACTGCCAGATCCAACCTTGGGAAAAAACAGGGCTAGAAGCTCTCAGAGGGAGCTGCCCTGGCCTTTTCTGCTCCTAAATCTGATTTTCAGGTTTTGCCATTGAAGAATTTCACCTGTGATGTATGTAGCAGGACCACCTCTCCACCTGAGACGGTCTAGGGAAGGGCTGTGGCTGCCTGCCCAGATGCAATGTGAATTCATACAGCTCTACACCACTTCTTCAGGACCCGTTTCCCACTCCCTGCTACAGCAGGTTAAAATCTGGCTGATGATAGATTTTGAGCACTTTAAAGTATTCCCTGATGTGCAGTAACAACAGCAAATATCTGCTTCCTAAGATGGAAACAGCATTTGTCTAGAATCCTCCCCCTCTGCCAGAATCATCCAGCCAGGCTGTAACCATTTGGGAATTAATGTGGCCTATTAGTCACAAATCTGCCTGACCCACCACACTTAATAGAGAGCTGCCATCCGTGTGAGCTCTTGCTGCTGCTGCTTATTAATTGATTAATGTGGAGACGATCTATCTCTCCTTTTTCACAGAAAAAAAAGCTACCAAGAAACATTTTCTAGGAAAATACCAGAAAGTGCTGGTCCCATTTGAAATGCTGCTTTCTTGTGGTCAGGAGAAAGTTCTGCTGCCTTCTCCCTACCCAGGGATGTTAATGCTGAGTGGGCTGTGTCTGAATTCCACCTCTGGAGATTGTCCCCTGCTTGTGCTGAAGCTGGGAGGAAGTTTCAGGTAGTGACACTGTCCTTTGCTTCTCCTGGAGCCTGGGGACCTGTAACAAATACACTGCAGGTGAGTACCAGAGATTGTCATTCAATGACTCTTGCTGATCACACCTGGAAAGTGGAACAGTCTTTCCCTGTCTTAAGAAAGAGTCTGTAAATGGGGAGGATGCAATTTGCTGCATAATCACATGGTGACCTTTTCTTTCCTTCAAATATAGGAGATGGCAAAACCCAGTTGTCTGAACCATTCCCTCCCGGTGCTGTCAGCCCTCGCTCCTTCCCTGTGAGCTCTTTCCATAGCTCTGGGCAGGCAGCCAGCGAGCAAGTGCTCTCGGCCTCACTTCCCTGCCTTTGCCCAGCCAAAGCTCTCCGAACTCCTTTGAATGCCCCAATAGCATTGGCAGCAACTCTCAAAGCTTACAAACTGGTCACCGCATAATTAAAATGCCTTCACTCTGTTGCATAAACTTTTCAGAATCACAGAATGGTCAGGGAAGGAATGGAAGGGACCTCTGGAGATCATCCAGTCCAATCCCCTGCTAAAGCATATTCACCTAGAGCAGGTGGCACAGGAATGCTTCCAGGCAGAATTTGAATATCTCCAAGAGAAGGAAACTCCACAGCTTCTCTGGGCAGCCTGTGCCAGTGCTCTGTCACCCTCACAGTAAGGAAGTTTTTCTTCATGTTGAAGTGGAACTTCCCATGCTCCAGTTTATGCCCATTGCCCCTTGTCCTGTTGCTGGGCACCATTATAAAAAGTCTGGCCCCATCCTCCTAACACCTACCCTTTTGATATTTACAAGCATTGATAAGACCCCTCTCCGCCTGCTCCAGTTTCCTAATCATCTTCGTGTCCCTCTTCTGGACTGTCTCACTGCAGAAGGCCCATTACTTCTGTCCTGTCCTAGATATAAGAGATCATAGGAAGATCTGCCAGGTAGTCTCCTCATCCCTGTGCCCATCCTCTTGCAGTCCCTTCCCAACATGAGCATCTTGCCAACAAGTGACTTTCCACCTGAGCCTCCACCAGTGTCCAACATTTCCTACACCATTGTGACCACAGGCAGGGCAGGACAGCACAGCAGCTGAGGTGAATTCCCTGGGGGGCAAACAGCCAGCGCTCCCTGGCCCTCTGACCATGAATTTTACCTCACTTCAGTAGGCACTGCAGTTTAAAACGCTGCTCTGATCATTGCACATGGAATCTTCTTTTCACTTCGTGAACGAGATTTCCCCAGCTCTGAAGGGCAGTTTTCCAACCTTGAGGATTTACCAGCAGCATCAAGGCTTCAGTGGATTTGATATGGGACCCCCACCATCTCGTTTTACCCTCCTGTGCCCCATCCTGATTCCTTGAGACACAGAAATGGAAGAAAAACTGTCCAGAGCACCTCAGTTGAAGGCATTGGGCCTGCAAGCTTGTCCTCACTGGGCTGCTCCTCATGCTGGCATGGGGGCTGCTAGGCCAGAAGAGTAGAAGGGCCAGGGCATGCCAAAGGCAATACCCCATCTTGGAGGCAGTGGTTTGTTTTAGTCATTTACTTTGGCTATTTATTTATTTGGGGTTATTTAGAGAATTGCTGAAAGGCTGAACGCTTCTGGCTTGTCCTTCTGAGGCTCTGAGAAGGGGATCTAAGCTTCAGCAGGGGCTCCTGCACTAAAACCTGGTGGACGTGGCAAAGGATATTGAGCCATGTGTGACATGCCATTGGGAGCTCCCTGCCATGGTTTGTATGATCAGGGGCCCAGGAACAGGCATCTGAATAGTGAGGCAAAAGTGAGGTCTTTCAGTGAACTGCAGGGCAGTGAAACAAGTCAAGGGACATAAAAGCTGATGGCAAATCCCTGGAAAGCAGCCTTGGGACGTGGCATGTCCAAGTGTCCCTGGAGGATGTGAGACATCCTGGAGGATTCAGGGTCACAGGTAGTGAGGGAAGAGGAAACCAGAGCTGGGAGTAAGAGCCATGTGTGGCCCTGGCCGGACTGTGGAGAGCAAGGGCAGAGATTAGGCCCCTTGTGTGAGGCTTGGAAAGGAGAAAAGGAAGGGATCAACGTCTCTGTCATCTTAAATGTAATCTTTTAAAAACAACTGTTTTTCTCTTTGTCCAGGACAGAGGTGTTAATTAACCACCAGCAGGCAGCCTTGAACAGGCTGGTCCTTGGGACAAGGCGCTTGCGTGGGCAGAAACCAGGACCACAATCCTTTCCCTGCCCTGGGCAGCCTGTGGCATGTCCCCTTGCTTTGCAAGATCTGGGGCTGCCAGCTCACCCCTGGCCCAGGACATCCTGCCCGTGGTTGCTCCTGCTGCATCACAGAGACTCGGCAGGGGCAACTGCTGCCCTGGGGCTGCAAATTCCCCCAGTGCCAAGTATCGCGGGGAAACAGCTACAAGAGCAATGACGCTGATCGAGACCAAGAAGCTGAACCTTGTACTGCAAAAGGAGAGAAACCAAAGTGGAGGTCTCTGTGCAGCACATGAAGGGGAAAACATATTTTTTAGATCTGTCTTTGCAAGGACTGTGCTATCACAAAACCTTATTTCTTATGCCATATCCTGCAGCAAACTGAAGAAAAGTCTTCTGCCAATATGAGAAAAGTGCTTCTCCAGCATGAAAGCCACTCTGCCTTTGACAGTCATACCTCAGCTGCCCTGGGGAACTTCATTAGATGGAAGTTTCAAGCACACACATCTAAGAAGCCTGCGTGGGAAAGCAGAGATGCTGCTGCGATTCCCTCCCAGCCCCGTGGCAGGGTCCTTGCTCTGATGCCACAGGACTGATGCTGCTTTGGCAATTTGCAATGAGCTCTGCCAGCTGACCCCAGCCCCACCCTTCGGAGCTTCATTTTTCTGCTTTTCCAGTAAGTTGAATTGAGTAGAAGGAAAGCTGCGTGGGAGAACAAGCATTTTAATTAGATTCATACTGGCCAGAGAAGGCAGGAGAGGGGTTGCTATCTTGGCAAATCCAATTTAGTTTCACTAAGTGGAGTTAACTCTGTAATCTCTGCTTGGCACCACTCTGGGGGTACCTCCTTCCCTTCCAGGTTGCATATGTGTGTTAAGTCCCAGTAGTGTGCAGAGGAGAGCCCCGTGGAGTGTACAGCCCCTACTTTATTCAGACAACATTAAATTCTAGCAGAAGACTGAAATAATGAAAGCCATTAACTGTAACTGATACTGCAGCCCCTGGCTGGGTAGCAACGAGCAGCATGTGGCTGGGAGAAATGTCAGTTTTTCCTCAGGGAAATCTCTTCTTAGATCCCATCTGATGGCCTGATTCCTGCTTCCTTTCCAGCAGCACCCTGGTGGGAAGAAGTTGGCTGCTCCCCCATAACACTCAAAGAATTCCCATTGCTGGTCCAAAATGGAGAAGAGGACAAAGTACTGATGCCTCTCAGTTTGGGAGCTGTGCAGGGAAGGCTGGGAAAAAACTGGCCTTGATAGCAATCCATGGATGAGAACATCTGTAGGATGATTGTCATCATGTCAGACCACACCTGTAAGTACCGGGACCTGAACTGTCTGTGCACCTCCGTGTGCACCAGCTGAGCCAAAAAAGGATGGAGCCAGCATCCCACTTGGCACAGGCATGTGGGATTTGCTGGGCAGAGGCAGGGAGGGAGCAGAGGGGAGGAAGGTGGGGGTTGGAGTCTGCTGCTAATAAGCAGTTTGTACCCATCTGAGGGTAGGGTTGGAAACAAGAGGCATCTATTTCTTTTCTGCAGCAGACAGCTTTATCTCTGACTTGATTTCCAGACAAATGGTAGGGGGATTCACTGACTCTGTTATTTCCACTTTGTTTCCCTTTCAGTTTGTCTTTCATCTGCTTCTCCAGCATTTTTCTTCTCTGGGATGCTCAAAGACCCCTTGCCGGGTGCCAGCGCATCGTCCCCACCCTCTGCAGCCCAGCTGCACGCAGCAGCTCAGCTGGCACCCTCGCCTCCCACCCCACTAATAGAAATCAGGTGCTGGGGGATGGGTTGTGCTGAGGATCAGGGCTTGGTCTTCCTACGGGACCTGTGCAGAACCCAAGCTACCTGCAAAACAGACGGTCAGCATGGGAGGAAATGCTTATGGGTGCCAGTGTGGGCTTCCTAGGTGTCTCCGGTTAGTGCAAAGCTGAGGGTAGCTGAAGACCTCTGATGGGGAAAATTATTTCCATTTATAAATCCATGTCTGCATCTATCTTCTGAAAAGGTGAGGGACAAAGTCATGCCACACATTCAGACACTGATTCTTTTTTGTTCCCATTTCTCGTTATGGGAACTCAAATATGAGATGTCAGTATTCTGAATCTGGCCCAAAGAGAGACATTTGTTGGCTGCCCATCTTTCTGTTTCCAAATCAGCAATCTGCAGTTTTATGACTGTTTTTCCATTTACAGTTGCTTGATTAATTCTTTCTACTAAACTAGCCCAGTCTGAGATTTGGCCACATGCTCCTTACCTCGCTCCTTGCTTTGGAAAAATTGCCACTTTTAAAACTTACTATCAGCATCACCTAAATAATATGGCATTGCTGGTGTCCCCCAGCTGGAGGACTCCCTAGCCCAGAGCAGGGTCTCATAAAGGTCATGCAAATGTTTCCAGTGTGAAGGCACCTACTGAAGCCCTTCATGTATGACTTCACCAAATGCCTCTGAAGACAGAGTGGACCCAGGATATTTTCTCCTCTTTGCAGATGAGAAGGTCTTTGTGAGACTCCTTCAGGTAGAATTTTGGGAAGCAAAAGGGGTGCTTCAGGAGGGAAACACCTTTTAGGGAGCTCAGAAAGGTGCAGGAGCCCGGTCAGAGGCTTTCTGAGCAGGAGAGCAAGGGTTGGTACCCATCAATATGGGACAGCCTGAGCTGAAAGGTGGAAAGCATTACTGGGAATAAATTCATTCCAAGTCCCAGCTCCTAGTGAATCTTACTCACCTGTATCCCAAATTTTTGGTTGTATTTTTCAGGAACTATGCAGATCACAAAGAAAACAAATTTTCTAGAAAAACATCTACTTTAATATTTTTTCAAGCCATTTTATACACCCAGATTCATATTAAAAAAACCCACAACAACTAATAGGGACATTTTTTACTCTTTGAAGTGTAATTATCATAATCTGAAAATAAACCAATAAAAGAAACATCTCAACTAATGATCTGCCATCACAAGGCCTTAATGGAAAAAATCATCCTGTCAGGTATTATTACATTAAAGCCATTTCTGAACTTAAGAAAAAAATAATGGGGAAGTGGTGGAGTTTTTAAAGTATGTAGCATTAAAAATCTATAATGCTATGAAGCAAGAGAACTCAATTGCCTTTTTTTTTTTATTTTCATCTTTCCCAAACAAGGATTTGAGATTTTTTTACCTCAAGAATTATTGTGCAAAACCGGAGCTAAAGGAGAAGTCCTTAATCAAAAACATTCCCTACTATTTTAAAATACTCCCTCTCTTTAATTCTTATTTATTCCTTTAAGGAAATAGGACAAGGCAGAGCGGTTACTGAGTTTGGCACGTGAGCTGCACAAGCAGCAGCTGTCTTCATTGGATTGCTTTAATACTAACAACAATAGATCCACAGTTCAACAAGATTCTCTAACTTAGGGTACCCTGCTGCCAAACCAGTAAAAAACTTGTTTTGAGCTGGTTTTGTTTTGATTCGTGCTTTAATGAGCCACCTAAATCAACTGGAGGAACCTAAACCTATTTTAGCCATGAAAAATTTTATCTGAAATATAGTGTAACTGATACCACTGTAAGCCACATCTATGCCATCTGTATTTAGGATGACATGCTGATGTTTTGAAGGGGTATTTGAGTATGTTTTCATGCTACTAAGGAACCAAAAGGGGCTTTACTGCATTGGATATTCATCCACATCCTCTGCAGAGTTCCTCAGGCGCATAGTTTTCTCCAGCCTTCGATGTATTTTGTATTTCCTGGTTGTCTCAGTTTAGCCCCTGTGCACACATGGAGCAGATCATGACAAAGGCAGCTTGATTGTCACCACAGGCTAGGGCTTGTCTCAGCTTGCCTGGTTCCAGTCACATTGAGCTAAATTTCTGCAGTCCTAGCTGTAAGACTCCTAAATCCACTGTGTGCAATACTTACAGGAGCAGAGCTGTTGAGGCTAGTGTCTATGGGATGGCACTTATCTATGGAGTATGTTGGTGGAGAATTTTGAGGGGAAATGAAGGCATAACTGGTACAAACAGAGAGGAGGTCATCATCTTTGCTCATGTTTTCCCCTTTTTCAAACATGTTCTGCTGCTGTGCGAAAGCAAAACCTCTCTCTGCCGGCACTGAGGGTGCGTGGGAGGACAAGTGAGACTCAGACAGATGGACGTGTCATCCACACCATCATGCACAAGTAATGATGACTGTTTGTGAGAGCCCAATAAGCTTTAAGGTCCTTTTTTAATCTCCAAACTGGACGTGGTTTCACTGAGGTTGTGTGAAATCCAGAAAAAATATTGGCAGTCTAAATAAGGTGATACTTCTCACCTGCTCTTCCCCTGTGAGGACATGAAGCAGAACCAGCTGTGACAAGCTCATGTCGGTGTTCTGAGTTTTGCATCAGTTCCCATAAAACCTCAGTCTCTGTCCCTGTTAAACTGCAGAGTGCTTTCCCCTTGCTGGTATTTCAAATCATGGATGGCATTTCCTCTTGATTATGTTAAGAACATCTTTAGTAAGAAACTAGTTGTCATGACCACTCTACAATGGATCCCTGTTGGTGAGACACTTTCCAAAGCCAGGTTACACACCTCACCGGAAACCAATGGGCAGCTTTTTGCTAAAAACCTGAGTCAGGATTCTCCCTGTTCGAGGCAGGTGGGCTCTAAGTCCTGGAAAGAGAGATGAGGCGTTCCTGCCCCACTGTGCCAAGGACCAGCATCAGGCAACCTCATCCCACACAAGAATTCAGGCAGCTCCCACTGACACACAAGGCCAGTGCTGCCGAGGAGCTGTGGTGGGAAGCAGGGGGGAGAATATGCTGCAGGAGAGTTGTCATGGTGAAGTGGTTGCCCCAGGGCCAGAAATATCCCTTAGAAAGGAAAGGCAAGGATGGGTCAAAAAGACACGTGTGTAGTGGCTGGGCTTCTGGACATGTTCTGTAAAAATGTGGACTTCCCCATATGTCATTACCTAATGAGTGAGATGGATCTCAGCCTTCCCAGGGAGACTGGAGAAACACTCAGCCCTACAGCCACCGCTTTGGAAGAAATGTGTGCTGCTTGCAGACAACTTTTAAAGTTTCAGAATTCCCGAAATGAAGACAGAAGTGCTTGAGGGAAACGTGAGATTTTACTCTGCTTTACTGGGGTTCTCCTTGTGAGCACACTCATGAAACCTGGGGGCTGCTTTTATTTCTGCTTTTGCGTTAGCATATTGATAATAATTTTTCTCAAGTTTGGAGTTGACCTCGGGCTTCTGGCCAGGCCAACCCTGTACTGAGTTGCTAACACACTAAATTCAGCTCTGTGGCGTCTCGTTTTCCTTGGTACACTGGAAAAGCTGGATATCACCATTGGGATCTTTCTGCATGAGTATAATTTGAAGACCTAATATTGTCAGAGTAAAACACAACTTCTCATTTTTTGCAGACAGGGTTTGTGTTTGTTAGTTTGTTTGGTTTTTCCTTGTATCAAATGACAGTCTGCTCAGGTCAAATTTTAAAACTTTTTCAAAAGCTTTTTTCTGCTCTGCTTTTAACAGCCTCTTGAAAGCAATCAGTATTTGCATAAAATCAATATATATATATCGAATCAAAAGCAATCTAAAAAAATATCTGTAAGGGATCTCAATGGAGATAGTAAAGTTGCAAGAAATTATTCTGGGAGTACACACCAGGACTGCAACAACTCAGAGCCCAGCCTGAGGTAGTTGAAACTGCTGCAGATGTATATACAGCTGACATTCAAATTACACCTAATCCCAGGCAGATTCATCATGAATATAAATATTAGCTTTTCTCTATCAGCACTGAAACGTCAAACCCCAAAGTTTCTTCTTTTGATTTGCATTACAGAAAGAAGAGAATGTAGATTTACATACACCTTCATTCTGTGGCTTTTCATTCCTCAGTGTAAACCCACTTGATGTCTGTGAGGAATGAGAAGTGAGAGATCACTGCCTGATGCTGCTTTGCTTTCCTGAACTGAGGATGAACACAAGTTTTAGCAAAATTGTATTTTTTCCTAAACACCACTTCTCCAAATCCTCACATTTCCTTCAAGCACTTTTGTCTTTCTTTAGAGAGTTTTTAAACTTTAAAGGTTGCTTGCAAGCAGTGCACGGCTCTTCTGAAGTGGTGGCTGCAGGGTCATGTGTTTCTCCAGTCTCTGTGGGAAGGCTGTGATATGTCCCACCAAAATTTGTGCTCAAAACCACCCAGATTTACAATCATAGAATCATGGAATGGTTTGGGTTGAAAGGGACCTTAAATATGATTCGTTTCCAACCCTCCTGCCATGGACAGGGACACCTCCCACCAGACCAGGCTGTTCAAGGCCCCATCCCACCTGGCCTTGAATACTTCCCCAGGCAACCTGTTCCAGTGTCTCACCATCCTCATCATGAAGAATCTGTTCCTAATGTCTATTCTAAATCTTTCCCTTTCCAATTTAAAGCCTTTGGATAAGCATCTTGCTCCACAGGCTCCTGAGACACCTGCAACAGGTGGGATCCGGGCAGGGATGCAGTTCCACGGGTGAAGGAGCTGTGGCAGCGCGGGCAAAGCAAGTCCAGGGTAGGTGGGACGGTCCCCGTGGGGCCATGCCCCACGCGTCGGGGGGGCTTCCTCCACTCCGTGCCCCCCACGGGGCCGCCCCCGGGGCGGGGCAGCCTCCTTCAAAGCCGGGGCCGCCGGCGGGCAGCGGGCAGAACCTGTGCGGGGCTGCGCGGTTGTTGGGCAGGGCTTCGCGGGTCTGTGTGGGTGCTACGCGGGTCTCCGCGGGGGCTGCGCGGGGCTGTGCGAGTAAGGCGCCGGCGGCAGCACCATGGACAGCGGCGCCCCGGGGCGCCTCGACGCCGCCGCCTTCCTGGGCGCCTGGAGGCGCTTCGACGCCGATGGCAAGTGGGGACGGTGGGGGTCGGGAGGGGCACGCGTGGGGTGGGGGCATCCAGGGGGATGTCTGCTGGGTGCCCACCTAGGGGGGTGCTGCTTAGAGGGTGCCCATGCGGCTGGGTGCTGTCTGCCTGGGTGCTGGGGTGGATGGGTGGCCACCTGAGCAACTACCACATAGGGGTTGTCCACGCGGATGGGTGCCAGGTGAGGGGAAGGGAGACCATCTGGGTGTGGGTGCAATGTGAAGTGACTGGGCAACTGCATGTTTGGACTGGTGCCTACATGAGGGAGTGCATCTGATAGTCACCCCTAGGGGTCCTTTCAGAAGCCCCCCTCTTCCTCCTCCTCATGTCATAATATCAGGTCTGAAAATCCCCCTCTTCATCCCGAAGTTTTTGCCTTTTCATAACCTTCCCGATCCTTCTTGTGGTCCCTGTTTGTGGTTTGATGGGGGGTTTTGCTGAAAAGTTTCCTATAAGGAAAAGTTCCAAGGGAGTTCTGTGATGCTGTACACAGCATCATAGATGTGAACTGGTCAATTAGGATGTGAAACTTCCCTAGAGGGAAGGCAGGTTCCCCAGCTGAGACCCCTACTGTGCAGCACTGGGCTCTCTGCTACACAGACTCATGGTTCCCAGAGCTCAGGCAGTACTGTCTGACCATTAATACGTTCTCTTTTATTTAGACAATGGTTACATAGAAGGAAAGGAGCTTGACAACTTTTTTCATCATCTCCTGGAGAAACTGGGACCAGAAGTAAGTACTGCACCAAAATGTGCATCAAATCCAGGCAAAAAGGTTGTTAAGCTGAGTGATTATTTATATTTGTTGTTCTCTGATTGCTGGCTTCCTTAGCAATCCTCAAGGTTAAGAGCTTTTCTCTTGGCAACAATGTGGCATTTAAGCAGGTATGACAACAAGTGCAGTCACCTGAGATGCTTGATCAGTTGTTTTCAGTGCAATAGCTGTCATGGTGAGACTGCAGTTGGCACCAGCGAAGGTGCTGGCTGGAAACATGGAGAGAAAGTCATTTACTGCCATTGAATAGAAACAGATGAAAAAGCATCAGCACATTGTCTGGCAGGACAAGGGGGAGGGCAACAGTGATCACAGAATCATAGAATCTTCCGGTTGGAAAAGACCTGGGAGATTATCGAGTCCAACTTTATCCATCTTCTGCTAAACCATATGATGGTTTATTCAAGCTAGCATTGATTAGCTTTGATAATAAGTTTGTTTTCAAGGTCAATTTTTAACAAATATGCTGTCATTAATTTTAAAAGGTGCTTAGGAAGATGATGTACCTCTGTATTGATGAAGATAGCTAGAATCCAAGCAGGAGTCAATTCTGTTGCCTATAGGGTCAAGACCTGGCCCTCAGGTGTTTCTGGGTTTCTTCCCTGGTTTTCTTTCATTTTTGGCAGCATTTCCCCTCTCTCACTGTCTGCATCTCACTTCTACCAGAAGTTGCATGGCAATGTGCAGGGGATGGTTTCCTCAGCTCCAGGTCGTATGTTGCCTTCGGCTGTCACTGTCAGTGAAGGAGAAACCCCGACACTCATACATAAAGAATATATGACAATAACAGGCTTAAGTTTTTCACTACACAGCTTATGGGCAACTTGGAAGAGAAAACGAGAAAGCATCTTCCAAATGAAAGGAGAAAGAGTGCCAAAACCAGAGATGAAACAATCCCTTTAAGCAAAAAGTAACTAATAAAAAGGCACTAGCTATTAAAAAGCATAAATTCATGAATAACAAGTGTAAAACTCAGAATTATACTTACAAACCAATTAGAATTCTTGGATTTTTGGGGCCACTATAGTAAAACAAAAAAGATGCTGTGAGTATTTTTTCAATCAAGTTTTTGTTTAATTTGCCAATAAAGTTGGATTGAAATGGGCTTTTCTGCAGAACTGCCTTTCTAGAGTATGAATGGTTTGAAAAGATACATACATAAAAAGACTTTAAAGTCAATGCAAAAAGATACAACAGGAAGTGCTAAGAATCATTAGGGGGACACAAACACAAAAAAAACTGTTTTGAAGAGAAGTTGAAAAGCTTATGATTGTTTGCCCAGGAACAAAAGATGAATTGGGAGTTGCTAGTCTTGGGTTATTGAAATGCAAGTGCAAAGCATACTCAAATGAACCCAGAGACATCAAACTTGAGATGCTGAAGGAGAGGCTTAAAATGAGGTCACAGAGGTCAATGCTGCTGGTCACTGAAGCAAGGGATGTCCAAGTGGGACTCTATCTAGAGTTGACTATAGCCAGTGATATAACCGATGTTTCGCTGGGGATCTCAGTCTGCAGACAACTTCCTAATGATGAAACTTCCAGCCCCATTCTAGCCCAGAGCTGCCCCTTTCTTGCATGTTCTTCACATGAGGTTTTGGGACAGCATCACATTGGAAGGGTTGCAAACCTGATGGATTACAACAGTTTTCGTGGTCTTGCTGATACCAATGTGAACTCTATTGTACTGTGTTAGCTATCAGCACACTGATATGTGCAAAATAAGAGTTATCTTGATAGATACCAATGAACTATTCCATTTCAAGAAATCAAGAAAATTTCACTGATTGCCAAAAGTCACTGCTCAAATGACTCCAGCTTAAACCTGCACCCTCATCTATCTTGCACCTCCTTTGGTTTCGCTGGTGAACTTTTGCCATTAAAAGAAAAAGCTTAACACAAATTGAATGGAGAAAGAACCAACTCCCTCTCTCCCTGTTTAACAGAAGAAATGGGCTAATTCTGGAATACAGTACTCACTAACTAACTGCCAGGCTGCGCAAACAGGCTCTCAAGTGTTTCATATTTTCTCCCCTGGTTTTCTTGCTTACTTTTGGCAGTATTTCATAGAATCATAGAATGGTTTGTGTTGGAAGGGAACTTAAAGATCATTGAGTTCCAAGACCCCTACCATGGGCAGGAAACTTCCCACTAGATCAGGTTGCTCAAAGCCTCATCCAACTTGGCCTTGAACACTTAGAGGGATGGGGCATCCACGACTTCTCTGGGCAAAAAGAATTTATCCTCAATGAGTATTACCCTGAGATAAGATGACATGTTGCCTTGTTCCCCTTTGCCAGCAGTCTGGTTTTGGTTCTTATGGTTGTTCGGGGACAAGATGGTCTCCCATCCAGCAGGTAGCCAGCAGAGCAATCTGCCTTGGTGGCAGAAAATCCAAGGTGAGCTTTGTCCTGGAAGACTGAGAGCAGTCACCTACCCCACTCCTCTAGGTGTGGGAATTGCCTGTAGCACTGCATTAAACAAAGGTCTCTACTCTATTTGTATGATGAGTTTTTCTAACAACATTGAACCATTTTTCTCTTTTTTCAAAATATTTATGTCGTGCCGGCTTGTGGTTGTAGTGGGAGTATAGACCCTTTGCACTGGTTTCCACCATCCTACAGAAAGAAAGTGGCCTTTGTAATTCAAGGAGAGAGCTGTGATTAAGCATCTCTGTGTTTTAGTACTTGTTTTGACCTTTACTTCTTTAGACTCTTAACATCTCCCTTTCCTTGCACTGTAAAAGGGGCAGACAGTAATACATTGGCATAACTTCCAGATGTGTCGCAACGATTAATTAGTGACTGTGACTCCTAAACAAGTGATAATGTTATCAGCACTGGTAGTTGTCTCTGCTTGAATAGCAAGCAGCTTCATAATTATATTTTTTCAGCCTACACTCTCCAAGCTGTTATTTTTCTTAATGACCACTGTCGTCCTTTAACTCTGTTTTTCTTCCCAGCTACTCCAAAGCATGCCCAGCTGACACTAAATGCCAGCAGCTGGAAGCAGCTGGGAAAACAATGCAAAAGGGAGACAGTCAGGAAGCTGAGGGGCACAGGTCTTCCTGACAGCTCTAAGTAAGGAGGGAAATGTGAAACACCATTCAGTGACGGAGGCTAACTCATCACCTTTTATTGAACCATCAAGATTTTTTTCGTGAGGAAGGGAAAACTTTGCAACAAAGGTAGACCTGAATTTTGGCAATGCCTTTTAACTTTACTGACCTAAATCCCAGATACTAATAATGTGCTTTAACTTCTGGTCAACCCTGAAGCGGTCAGGCAGTTCGACTAGATGATCATTTTAGGTCCCTTCAGACTGAAATTATTCTATTCTATTCTATTCTATTCTATTCTATTCTATTCTATTCTATTCTATTCTATTCTATTCTATTCTATTCTATTCTATTTCTAACAAAATACCTTCAGTTTCCAGGTGTGTGTTACATATACATGAATCTTCAGTGAAACATTGGGGATTTATGACATTGATGGGCTGAAGTTTATATAAGTTCTCCATCAGCCAAAGGGGCTTATGTGAAGTGGTTTGTTTCATTTAGGGGATATAAGGCAGAATAGTGGACAATTCAGCCAAACACCAGCACAGGTTTGTGAACCGCTGGCATTATCCATCTGCTGCTGTTACTACTCCCATGACTTCTCTCTAACCATTTGAGCCTCCAGTTTCCAACCTGCTGCTGTATGGCTGCTGTGAGCTGCCTGTGCTCTCTTCTGCTTACTCATAAATAACTTTCTTCTACATTATGGACACTTTTTCATGTGTTTTCTGAATGAGGAGAAAATTTAGTGAAAAGGACAGTTTCAGCACTGAATAAGTAATTTTATTGGAAAAGGAAAGTCTCTACATTTCTCTCTTCTGTTGCTATATATCTTTCTGTATAGAGAAGATGTAGAATCTTCCTTGCTTACTCTTTGCCATGCTTTTAATGAAGTCCTATATATATTCTTGTAATAATTAGACAAGAAGAGTTTTATAGATGAATGACTATAAATTTTGGATTTGTATTACTGAAAGTTTCCATAAAGCCAATGATATCTGGGCAGATACAGAAGAAAATGCACATTAGCTTTATACTTAGAGGAGTCTTTCACAGAAAGGTATTTCATTTGCTTACATTATACTAAAATTAGAGAGAAGATTTTCAGGCAAAAGTGACTTCCCCTCATCTATTTGTGAGTGTGAAAGAGACCACATGTAAAATTTTTTGAACTGTAAATTTGATCAGCCATGACAGGTATTAGCCTTGTTATAATCCTGCCTGCCTCAAAAATAACTGGATAGTTACGACTGGAAGGGACTGAAATTAATCTTCAGGAGCTCACCCTGAACAGCTGTAAAGGATTTGTCTTTGATTTTTACTTCCAAAGAAGACGACCAGCCTCCAGCTACTCTTGCACTTCATCTTTGCCTTGCACAACATATTTTATATCTACATAACGTGTGGTCAGAAATGCAGCAGCTAGTCATTCAAACAAAGTTCAATGGCCAAAGTTTATCAGCCAGCCTCAAAGCAGACTTCCTGTGTGTTTTACCACCCCAAGAGACCCAGGATCACAGACTAGGTCTCTGGTGACCAGCAGGTCACAGCAAAGACAACCTCTAGCAGGAAGTATTCATCTTGCATCCTTCTTCAGACTAATTCAGAAATCTAAACCCTCAGTCAATTCTGATGATTTAGACATAAAGAAGAAATTTTTTTACTTTGAGGGTGGTGAAGCATTGGCACGGATTGCCTAGGGAAGTTATGAATGCCTCCTTCCTGGACATGTTCAAAGTCAGGTTGGATGGGGCTTTGGGCAACCTGAGCCAGTGGGAGGTGTCCCTGCCCATGGCAGGGAAGTTGGAACTGGATGATCTTTAAGATCCCTTCCAACCCAAACCATGTATGATTTTATAATTGCCAAATACAGTTATTTCTTTCAGTGCATCTTTCATCAGCCTTGATTAACTGATCAGTTCCTGTCCCTGCACAGTAAGGCAGGACACTGCAGGCTCCTGAAAGTATATCTAAACGCAAACTCAACATGCCTATGGGAAAGAGTAGACATGATATGTTTTCATTGCCCAAAGGCATGTCAAAAATCTTTCAGCCTAGCATAAAGGGCAGAACAAAGAACGTGTCAAAAGCCTAACCACAAAACCATGACAGCACAGGGAGAACTATAACAGCTTTTGTTGGGTGCTGTTGTCTTCTGCATGAAAAAATATTTCCCACATATGTGCTGATGAGAGCTAAAAAAAGAACCAAAAGACAACATGGGATGACAGGATAAGCACTCATCTATTGTAGCGTGCAGGATTACAGCAAATCCTAACGAAAATACAGGGACAAATACTCAAGTGATAGTACTATAGTTAAGTAAGTAAGATTGGCCTAAATGAGAAGTTGGCCTGGGAGCTGTGGGGTGAAATCTCACACTAATGCAGACAATCTAGTGTACAAGTGCATGGATGGAATGAATTTATTGATGTTATTAATTTTTCTAATTCTACGGGATTTAAAGAAGGATTGGGCCAAAAAGGTTCTTCTTCCAACGTCAATGTGTGTGTTACTGATGTCTCATCTAGTTTTTGCTGGACTCCTGTCTGTATTGTGTGGGTTTTGGCATGTAATAGATGTCAAGTTTGTTTTCCAACTAGCACTCTTGGCAGACATAATTTATTTTCATAGATCTTGTAGAAACTTGATATCTCAGGGATTCTTTGCTCTTCTATCAAATTTGGCTGAAACATTGCCAGGACAAACATGTGCTCAAGCCTGTATTTTCAGATAAACCTCCCTTTTTTCAAGGAATAGGCTATATTAGTCCTTTAAATTTGGTTTCTTCTTACTTTTTATATCCTTATCAATAGAGTGGCTTGCTTCCAAAAATCATGTCAAGAAGGAAAAAAACTCCACATGTTATGACAAGGCTGTCTTAATTAGGAGGAATTAAATGACATCAACTTTCATCCAGTAGGAAAGGCTTCACAGTGCTCCATACATTTTCTTTTTGCCCTCCTCAAAATATATGACTCATAGCTGTATTTTCATCAAGGCAAGCTGCTGTCAAGCACACCGATCTCTTAAGGAGCAAAAATTTAATTAGATAGCATGGGGCAAAGAATGTGACAACATAGAAGGAAAGGGTTCACAAAGAAGACAGGTTACAGTCATGTTTCCAAAGAGTCATAACCACCAACAACAAAGAAATTAAATGTTGTGGAGATTTAAAAAAAATATGAGAATATTCTTTCCATTATTACAAACAGCATTAAAAAACAGATTACTTTTGTGATGCTAAATACTTTTAAAGGGTTTTTGCAAAAGCAAAAACACAGACTAGACATGGAAAAGAGAAAGTAGATAATTAATTTGTCACAGCATCTTGAAGGACAGAAGCTTTTCTCCAGAAAACTCTGTGGAAGAGAATCCATAGCGCGAAATTTAGTCCTTAACCTTGAGAAACGTACGCTCAAAGCCACAGCAATGTTTCAAACTGTGTGCTTTTATGAGGGCAAAAATGACATGCTCTTCTTGGGGTGCATAGTAAGGATTACTTCCTTGACTGAACAGAGAGCAGCTCTTGGAAACCATGCAACATCTGACAAGTGAGGGACCAGGGCAGCTGAAGATTTACAACTCCTATGAAACAAATTGAAAAGGGGTTAAAGCATCCCTCTGATCCAGGCTAGCTCCCATTATCAATACTGTCCAATGCGGATTATATTTCATGGAAATTAGCAGAAGGTTCAGGGCTTTTCTTCCCTTAAGTGAGCATCAGGAACAACATTGCAGGGGGCTTCTTTCTGATAGAGGATGCTTTCTTGCTTCCTAGCCAAGCACTTGTTCTCCCACCAACCGCATTATTCCTCAGGCCAACTCTGAGAAAATCTGGAGACAGATCCTAGTTCAGCTATTTCTTTCTGACTGTGGCAGGGACTCCTCTTAATTACAGTGTTGACTGATGCTAAATGTCAGCATCTTTATAGATGTTTCTGCTTTAAGTAGGTAGCAATTCAGGGAAAATTGTGCTCCTCTGTCAGTTAGGGCTATTACATCTTCATTAAATTCTCTTTCAGAAACTCAGGTGGATGCATACAGCAGGGGAAAAAAGGAATGACAAGAAAGGCCTTCCCGTACAGGTAGCTAGCTATAAGAAAGAATGAAACAGCACTTGTTTAAACATTCACAAAAAGGAAATTTTATCTAGTTGCTAACAAGTCTGCAAAATTTGAGCCCAAGCAGTGAATACTTGAGAAACCTTTGCAAATCACTGAAACTGGGGAGAGATCTGGTGCTTGAGACAGGCAACGTAGTGAAGATGGCATTAGCTCTGATAAAAAAAGCTGTCTCAACTACAGCTGTTTACTTGTGGCAAAGCCACTTCCCCCTGTCCCAGCTCACAGGGACAAGAGGCACAAATTTGTACCATGCTAGCTGTACAGTTGCTTTCCAGAGCAGCACGATGATGTATTTTCTTTATTACTCCCTCTGTAATCCGTAACACTTGAATAAATGGAGTGTGAGCCTAAGGCACTGAGATCATGTTTGGCTTTTAGGCTTTCCAGCTTGCTGCAATCTGTAGTTGAACAGTGAGTTAATAATTAAAGGGAAGGAAGGATAAACAAATGTCCCAGGGAAACTGGTGGCCACAGCACTAGGGGAAGCGTCTGTGTTTCTGTGTAAATGTTATACATCCCTGCATGTGCCTGGCTGTAGATCTCCCCTTCTTCCTCTTCTGCTCTAGATCTTTCTTCTTCTACCATAGGTCTTGCTCCAGTCTGGGAGGCAAGGATATATTTGTAGGAGCCCAAAGGCATAGCGTAAAATAATCAGGCTTTTTGACCAGCAAATTGCCCACATCTTACCTTTGGCCTTCCCTCAGCAGCCTCATTGCAGGGTGGTGGAGGCAGAAAGGGGGGTCCTGTACCCCCATGCCTGGCTGGTGCCCCTGGGCAGTCCCTTGGTGCCACAGCATCCCAGCTTGGTCCTGGCCTCAGCTCTGGATGAGAAATGCCCCCCACAAACTGCCAGCTGGTTGCTGGATCCCTGCCCAGACCATGCCTGGGGTAACTGTCTCAACTTACCTCAACTAATTTCTTACCTGTGAATAGTTATTTTGTCCCTTTTAGGGTTACCTGATTCTTTTCTCTGCAAACCACCAATACTACAGAAAAAAAGAATATAATTAACATACTTACATGACTGTAATTGGTTGCTAGGTCTACAAAGCTTTTAAAAATATTAATGGCCCCCATACTGTCTCTTTATTTCCCTGCTGACGGGCTTTACTTGTTATTTGCATTTGTCCATCTCCTTTCTTCTTAGCAGAGCCTAACGTCCCAGTTGAGGTGCCTCCTCCTGAAGCCCTTGCAGGGCTCCGAGGACATTGCACTGGTACAAATAAGACCAAAGACAACACCTTTGTGTAGTAAAATCCTACATAGGGACCATAAGTCCTGGAATATTACCTAGGCAGTTCTTTTGCCCAAATACTTCTCCCCCTCTGTTTCTGGAGCACACTCTTGTCTAGGTATGAGGCTTCTGTTAAACCACTCACAAGCTTCCCAGTATTTCTGCCTCACTGTAGCAAGGCCACAGCCCTAATTTTGAGGTAGAACCATACATAAAGAGAGATCAGCACATCCAGCCATCTGCCCCACTGTCCTGTCTCTGCCCTGCAAGCTTGCCCCACCACAGGCTGAAGACCTCCAAATTCAGATTAGAGAGACAAAAAATACAGCAGGAGTCTGCAGTTTCTGTCCTTGCTTGGACAAGGGGAATAAATCATGCAGATTGCATGTGAGGTTGTTCCAACATTTTAAATGTTTTTTGGAATGGAAAAGCAATCAGAGCAAACGGCTGGTCTGCACCACCAGAAGGTTGACCTTGGAGGCCATGTCTCCCAGTCTTGGTTTCTGCTTGAAATGGTACGGCTTATTTGATCCATTTTTAACTTGTGGTATTGGATTGGGGTTTTTTTGGTAAACATAAAGGTCACCTTTGAAACCTAATGGTCATAAACCAAGTTGTATCATTCTCAGTGTAAAAATTTGTAACATACAAATAATTTTGCCTTGGACACATATCTTGCAAATGCCAGTTTGTGCAGTATCTTTTGCTTCACTTTTATTCTTTGGAAGTAAAGGCTGGATTTCAATAGATCTATCACCGTTTGTGTTTCATAAGTAGAACATTTATGAAAAGAGAGAGATTGTGCAATTCAAAAAATCCACTGCAGTGTAACCCTTGGACTAAAACCTATTGAAGTTCTGTAAATACTTTGGGTATTTACTTGATGTATCACATAGTTTAAATCAGTTAAAAATAAATAAAAAGGAGGCAGTCCTATTTTTATGCAGCTAACAGTGTTCCTGCCACACAAAGCTCAATGAAGTGGTGGTTAATAGCTGATGCAAAGTTGAGCAATAAGCTTTTTTAACAAATGACTAGTCTGAACTCCACAGTGCACTTTTCAAATATTAGCTATGGTTATCGTTTCAGAAATAACTTCTCCTACTGGGCATGGAGGAGGATAATTTCAGAGTACTTTGCAAGCCTATTGAAGTTGGCAACTGATAGGCTTGCCTAACGCCGAGGAGGTGTCTCAAAGCATCAAGGTGCCGTCAGAAGGCAATTTAAGTAGCATGAGGGCGAGTTATAGTGACAAAGGGAAAGAAAACTGTATGTGTGTGGTCAATGGTGTGACGCATCTATAATCTCCTCACCCAGGAGGACCAGCAGTGAGCACCACCCAGAGCAGTGGTGCAGGTACCTGGCCACGCAGCCCACTGAGCTCACCAGCCACCTCCACATGGATGGAGAATCCTGCAGCCATGCCCTCGGACCTACTCAGGGCCACCACCAAGATGGGCCTTGGGAGGGAGACCGCCACTTTAAGCATGCTACTGCAAGATCCCTATTGGGACAGTGATTATGTCTCTATCTGGGAGTTCCAACCGTCGGTGTTGTGCTCCAAGGATGTCCCTGGGTGGATGCGCCCCACCCGCACTACTAAGAGCCATGGGTACTCCTATCCTCCCACTCCCAGATTCCAAAATTTTCCGTCATTTGGTATATCATAGTCCTGTATTACTCTTGATGAAGGAGTTTGGCTTGTTCTAAGTAGATCTCCCTCTTGGTTATTTTGAGGTGACTTTTATAATCCAAAGCCAATTAACCCTTTCTCCCTTGATTTCAATGTCGGATCCTCTGCACTGACAATACTGTAAAAGATTTCTGTATAAGCCCATACATGAAGCTAAGTGTTCATGAGCTCTGAGTCTGCTCTGAAGTAAGATGGAGGCAAATTAAATTATGTCATAAATGATCAGTCATACTATCTGTGTGTCCATCTACCTATAGATACTTCTTTTTCTGATAATACTTGCAGCAAGTTGAGGCTGCAAATACCAGTCACATCTAAAGGTGTGGGGAAATATGGTGACAAAGTGAGTGCATAGATAGACCTTAGCCCAATGGTAAGCAGAAGATAATTAATTTTCTTTTTTATTACCTCCTCCAAGACATGGTGCAGCAGGGGCTGATCTCTCCTTTCTGGTGACTAATGATAGGATCCAAAGGAATGGCAGGAAGATGTGCCATGGAAGGTTTAGGTCAGATATTAGGAAATGTTCTTTACCCGGAGGGTGGGGAAACACTGGAACAGCTCCCCAGGGAAGCAGTCACAGCACCAATCCTGAAAATATTCAGGAAGCATTTGGACAACACCCTCAGACACACAGTGTGAGTGTGGGGTTGTCCTATGCAGGGACAGGAGTTGGAATCACTGATCCTTGTGGGTCCCTTCCAGCTCACGACATGCTATGATTGTATGAGCCTACTGTGTCTCTACATCTCCATCACTGAGCTAAGCAAAGGCTCGAAAACAGTACTGCTTGAAAGCAACTGGAAATTGCTATCACCACTTGGATACTATTGAATGTGGGTATGGCCAAGGAGATTTAGGTCTGCGAAGCATGTTCAGTTTTCTGTGTGGTGATATCAAATACCTGTCTGAAGTGATAACATGAACTACAACTGCTGCATGTGCAGCCTGGCCATGTTACTCTGCTCAATGGTGAAGATCTCCTTCTACGCCATGCAACTTTGTGCTCCAGTTCCCACTTTGCAGAATTGGGGTCTAAAAGTGCACAAAAGGTAGTGAATAATCTGAGGCCTGAATGTGCTGCACCCAGGGCATCATGCAGAGCATGCACGCCCGCTGTTCACTCTGCCTGGACAGGACAACAAAGAGTGTCCTTTCCTAAGCATGGAGTTTATATTTACCTAATCTCTGAACAGCCAGGCAGGCTGCACTGTGCTATGCATTGAGCAAATTTGAGAAAGTCACTCGTGGTCTTGTGTCATAGTGTTAAGAAAGAGATTGTACAACACTGTAAAGGTATGCCAAGAGCCAATCTATCTGGATAATTCTGCTCCATCCCTCCCCTCCCAGAGAGTGGCACTTTGTACACCACTGGCAGAAGAGCCAGGACCTGTCCAGTGCCAGTGCAGAGAGTAACATTAGACTTCATTATTGCTTGAGCGAGATGAGCTAGGTAAGCTTCCAAGCCCATCCACAAAGCTCATCTGACCAAAAGCTTTTCTGCAGGGTGGGGAAATCATGTTTTTTGTATGCCAGTCAGGCCAGATACCTTAATGGTTACTGATAAAAAAAGAAATCACGCCTGATGAACCTAAGCATTGTATTTCACCTGTAAAAGTGGTACCTGTCAAAACGTATAACCTGACAAGTCCTGAAAATTCCTCACTGTGCATAAATTGATTATGGGGTTGAGCAGATGCAAACAGAATGTGAATTGCTTGAAATTCCATGCTGTTAACCCAGAAACACTGATAGGACTTGGTGCCAGGTCTTGAACCAGTTGACATATAATAATAAGTAACAATCCAGCTCCACTGACACCTTTCGAGGCTCATGATCTGATGAACTACAGAGATGTAGTTCAAGGATAAAGACACCTTCCGGAAAAGCACAAGTTAAAAACGTGCAGCATGGAAACTGCTGTAACACAAAACCAAATCCCAGTAATACGGTGGGAATAGCTGGCTAAACAAGCATCATTGAAATAATTTTGGGGTCTCCAAATACCAGTCGTCCAACTGAAAATTTAGTCACTACAAAACTATGCATAGGACTTCTTTTCAGATATTTGTCTGAGGTGTTGTGTTTGTGGGTTTTTAGAAGCATTAGTCCCTGACTGTAAGGATGTGATGACCCTGGTGGTTATCTGTGAGCAAGGATAGATTTCTAGTGCCCTCAGAAATATTCATGTGCATGTTACTTTCCCCATGGCAGGACACTGTCACAGAAGAAAAAGTCCAAAGGATGAAGGAGCAATTCCTGTCTGCCTATGACGTAACCGCAGATGGACGCTTGCAAATCCAAGAGGTATCTCACTCTCATCATAGCACAGGATTTCTTTTACAGCAGAAAGGATAATCAGGACCTAGAGCAGGATTGGGAGATATGAGAGGTAGAGCTTGGGTGGAAAGGAAGCAAGTGATTAACCATATCTCTTGGTTTGGGGTTTATTTCCAAAGCAACAGCATGTCAAGCTTATGCTTCCCATACTGTGTCAGCAGACACTCAAGATTTTTCTTTTCTTTTCTTTTGTTATGTATGTTTCATTTTTATTTTTTTCTTTCAGCTTGCAAATATGGTCTTGCCAGATGATGAGAACTTTCTGCTGCTTTTCCGACGAGAAACTCCCTTGGACAACAGTGTGGAATTCATGCGGGTTTGTAACTCTGTGTTGTGTCTTCCCTTTGCACACCAACATCTTCTTCAATAAGTACATACCCCCATCTGTAGAACATACCGTGGGAAATACACAGGTGTTGTGGAAGCAAACTGCATTCTGACCTGTTCAGGTAGAGAAGGTTGTACATTATTTACACCAGGAAAGCAGCAATGAGGTCACGAGGATTGGACCAAGGGCACCTGGAGAGTTCATTAAAATTAGCAAACACTCCGAGCCACCGATCAACCATGCTGCCTAAACCTTACTTATTACCTACTCACAGATAAATTCAGCCCTGTTGGGAGCTACAGACAGAACTGCAGCTCCTCACCCACAGCACAACATAGACCAAGAGGGCAGACCAGGCATCATCTTCCCTGAAGAATTAGCCTGTCAAGGTGTGAATTGGAAATCTCCATAAGTTGGGCCAACAGAGAAGCACAAGCCCATAAGGTTTTCTCAACCATGCCCAATGTCCCTCCACTCCCTGCTCCAAATCGTAGCACAGAATTTCAGTTTTTCAAAGACTGCTTGCAATTACTTTTATTCCACATCCGAACTGAGGGCTTCTGCGGATCCATGGCCAGTTGTGTACTGCCTTGAATTGTATTCAGGACAATGAGAGAAGCTGCATGTACAAATTAGGTAAGAAAAGCAGAGCAGTTTCTTAGTATTTTCTTCCTTTTATAGGCAGTGAGTCTGCATTAAATAAGTGATAGCAGTATGTTATATGTACACCATCCAAGTGAGAGTAAAAGCTATTGTGTAGAAAGTTTGTTTTATTTCTTCTACAATTGATTAAATATTGGATAATAGAACAGTTTGCTCATTGTGGAAGTCCTGACTTGAATCTTCACAATCTACCATCTTAGAAGATGATTAACTGCAATATTTAAGTGGTTGTATCCATCTGTCTCCATTCAGATCTGGCGTAGTTACGATGCTGATAGCAGTGGATTTATTTCAGCCGGTGAGCTTAAAGTAAGTTCTTCTAATAAGTCTCTTTGGGTTTGATCTACAGCTCACTGATGTCAATGGGAGCCTTTCCATTAACTTTACCAATTTACCACCTTCTTTTGTGGTTCATGGATGGCACTTCTAGGTTGTTCACGGCAAGTTTAAGAACTTCTGGTATGGCTGCAGGGACCCAGCTGGGAGGGAGAATGCTCTGCTGTTGTCCTTGATGTCCTGCTTTCCCTTTGCCTTGTCCCATGACCTACTTGTCTCAGTGTCCCTCAAACCCCCGAGGAGCACCCCTAGGCATGCTTCACCTTGGTTTTGCACATGTGCCTCTCCCAGCTAAGCAGGGCCAAAGTCATTGTGTTTTATTAATGGAACTTCTTCATAACCTCTTTCTGAGCCTACAGATTTTCTGAACACTGATTTTTTTTTAAAGCTAAGCTATTGAGGCAGAAGCCTATTCAGAAACCATAACTCAAGCACTTCGAGCCAGATGGGCACAGAAGTCTGTCCCTGGGCTGCAGTCTCTGCACTGACCTCTCCGGGTGTGGCTCCAGCCTGTGCGTCAATGAAGACCTAAAAGGATGCTAAAAAGTTTCACTGAATGGCATTTTTTAAAAATTTAAGATCAGTTAGCAAATATTGCAGGATTTGTTATATTTTGCTTGTTTGTGAATTAACTATGGTTTATTCCAGTGATTTATTTGAAAAAATATGTTTTAACTAAAAAAATGTGAACTTTATATGAAATTACAAATATTAGTACTGATCAGGAATGTGAAATCAGATTCACGTAACTCTGCTGAATTTGGATTGAATTTCTTTGTATTACTTCTTGAATTTACTCTAAAGAGTAAAATTTGTCTCTTTCCTTACTACAGGATTTCCTGCGAGATCTGTTTTTGCAGCATAACAAGATGGTTGGTGAAGAAAAGCTGGAAGAATATACTGATACCATGGTAAGAAAATATAGTTTAACATTGTCTAGATTACAGTAATGCATGTGTTGCTTCTATTTCTTTGCACTGCACTGGACGTCAGCTGTAAACAGCATTTCATGTATTTTTGCTTTGAGTTCAACTCTTTAGTATGAGAAAACAGGTCAACTTTATGCCAAAGCAAACTGAGCCCTAAATCCATTTAAAAAAAAAAAGTAGTTAAGGTGCATCCTTCTTCAGGGTATGTCCAGCCTCAGCCAGACCTCCAGCTCCTTCCCCTTCTCCTTCCCTCTTAGTAAATCCTTTTGCTCACAAGACACGCAGGTATCGGGCCCTTCCGCTCTGCAAAGCCCAGCAAGCCTTGTTGACTCCCTGCTGCTTTCGTGAAAGGCAGGGAGGTTGAAACCGCAAACTCTTCCCTGCCTTATCACAATGTAGCTTTTATCTTGCAATCAGCAACATAATATTTGATGTAAGTTTACAATCAGTCACCTGGATTTCAGAGCAACTTATTAAATCTAACCATCCAAATACAAGAAAAGAAAAAAAAAGCACATTTCTGATGTCATTCTCAAGGGTATCATTTGAGTTCCACTAGCAGACATCTACCATTGCAATTTTCTAAATGATTTTTCAGATGGGATTGCCATGATTCTCAGCAAAAAAATAAATAATCTGTGTTTTTACCTAAAAAACAGCTTGTCATGCAAGCAAACAAGGAGCTGCCCACGTATTTTGCAGTACCATGTTATGTGTGCGTGATGCATCTGTGCCTGGGAATCGTTAGGGCAAGGTGAAAAACTGTGTGATCACAGAAGAGCAGATTTTTCTTTTCATATTTATAGGACAGTGAAGGGAGAGGAATACAAGTTACAGAATTTCATTTCCAGCTGGCAAAGCCTGAAAACAATAAAGCCCCATATGCCACAGCTTGAACAAAAATCTTACTGTTAGCCTTTGCATGTAGTAAGTAGTTTTTATGCTGCTCTGTTAAAGTTTCCATTCTCAATAGCTAATTTCTGAACAAGTGCAGGGGAACAGGCAATCTAAAGCTCATAGACATCAGATGGTTCGTTTCCTCCAAATACTTTCCCTTTACAATAATTTTCCAAGAACTATCTGCAATTTCTGCTGCCCCAGCACAGGTAGATATCTTTGCAGCCTGGTGTTGATAGACAGGAGGTCTGCTTTCTATTCTCATAGAGTTTTATGGGTTGGCTTTGTATCTTTGCAAAGGCAGATTAGTCTCTACGCTACAGGGTAAGATTTCATCTGGAGGAAAAGGTGCTTCTTATATCATGGGAAATCTATGATCTGAAATGCAACCACGGCTCATGAGGACAGAAGTTTGCAAAGTCACAATGCCAAGGATGTTAATGGTTACTGGAAAATTAAGACATGGCAGATATCCTTTTTCTTCCTTGCAATTCTTTGCCATAAACTGAAGATTGAGGATGTTTACAAACACCTAATCCCAAGAGCTAAGGCAGGATTAGAAATTGCAACGTCTTTTCTTACCATGTGATATCTTGTAATAAAATAGAGAACATGAATTCCTTACATCATGACAAAGTATACACATGGAGAGAAACTCTACAGAAACAGATAAGCTGCATGAACTGATTGCATGAGAACTCATCTCAAGGAGGAGGGCAAAAACACAAGGAGGTTCAGCCTTACATTTGCAGTGCTGCTTTAAAAAGGGAGGAGTGACCTGAGGAGCCAAGAGCAAGGTATGAGGTCAAGGCCCTGGATGATGAGAGCTCTCTGCTTTCTCTCTCTGCTTTCCACATGGAATGGGGAGCTGCTGAACTGATGGAACTCCGCCACGATCACTACTGTCTGGGAAAAGAGTGGCCCTTACATTTAATTCCTGAGGCTTTCACAGACTTTCTGTCCTGTCTTTAGCAACCAGCAACATGAATCCCCTTACTGCACAGCAGAAATACTTATATTTCTCTCCCCTATTTGCTCCCATACTTTTCTCCATTTAGAGCACAAGGTCTTTGGTATGAGGACCTGTTTCTGCTGCACACAGCTACAGGGTCTCTCAGGGTGGCCCATCTATCCTACTCAGGGCTTTTAAGTGCTGCTGTAATAACATCCAGTTGAAATAAGCTGTGTCCCAAGGAGCTGTAAACCCACCTGTCTCCGTAGGAATTCACAGATCTCTGCCCTCTTTTCTGTACATCCACAGCTGGTCGCACATATCTTAAATAGCTGATGATGATATACTGAGGCTTCTGGAGACAGAGATAAAGGGGAAAAGAGAGAAACTATCATTTTAAAGGAGAATAAGAAAAAAAAAAGACCATTTGTGATTCTGTGCTGGATATTTGCAACTGTAGCTTGTGAGAGGCGTGAGCGAATAGCATGCAGATGACACCAAGCTGGGTGGCAGTGTTGGTCTCTTTGAAGGAAGGGAGGCACTGCAAAGACATCTGGACAGGCTGGGTTGATGGGATGAGACCAACAGGATGAGGTCTAACAAGACCAAATGCCGAGTCCTGCACTCGGAACACAACAACCCCATGCAGTGTTACAGGCTTGGAGAAGACTGGTTGGAGAGCTTCCTGGTGGAGAAGGACCCGGGAGTGTTGGTTGACAGCCAGCTTAATATGAGCAAGCAGTGTGCCCAGGTGGCCAAGAGGTCTAATGGCATCTTGGCCTGTATCAAAAACAGTGTGGCCAGCAGGACCAGGGCAGTGATTGTGCCCCTGTACTCAGCACTGATGAAGCCACACCTCGAGTACTGTGTTCAGTTCTGGGCCCCTGACTACAAGAAGGACATTGAAGTGCTGGAGTGTGTCCAGAGAAGGGCGATGAGGCTGGTGAAGGGAGTGTAAAACAAAAGTTCTTCAAGAAACAGCTGAGGGAACTGGGTTGTTTAGCTTGGAGAAAAGGAGGCTGAGGGGAGACCTCATTGCTGTCTATGGCTTCCTGAAAGGAGGCTGTGGCCAAGTGAGTGTTGATCTCTTCTCTCAAGTGATAGGTGATAGGAAAAGAGGAAATGGCCATAAGTTGCACCAGGGGAGGTTCAGACTGGATATTAGGAAGAATTTCTTTACCGAAAGGGTGGTCAGGCACTGGAACAGGTGCCCAGGGAGGTGGTTGAGTCACCATCCCTGGAGGTGTTTAAAAAATGGATAGATGAGTTTTAGAGGGACATGGTTTAGCAGATGGTGAGTACAGTTGGACTCAATGATCTCAAAGGTGTTTTCCAACCAGAAGATTCTATGATTCTATACTGACCAAGGCATGCCAACTACTTCCCCCTTACTAGTGCTACTATGAATCATCTTACGTCACATTAAAAAGAAAAAGAAAAGAAAAAGCTGGGAAGAGGGAGAAAGTATTTCTTTTGAAAGAGGTTGTTTGTTTCCAGAAAGGAACATCACTTTATCAGGTCATTTGGAAGCCATTTCTTAAGAGGCTATTCTGTGACCTTGGCATCCTCTTTTTAGAGAAGGCTGATATAGATCAGGGATTTGATGAACAAACGATGAACCCTTGGAAAGAAAACAGTTAGTGAATATGTTGGCATTGGTCCATAATGGGAAGGAGGCTTTAGAGGAAGACAATACTACTAACAACATTTCCCAGTTCCTCCCCACTTCTCCTCAGCCCCTGGAGTCAAACTAGTATTAAGCTTCTGGGTCTTGTGAAGTTTCAGTCCATGAATATCCAGCTCACGCGTGCATTTGATAACATTTTGACATGTGTGACAGCTTCCATAGCTGTGCATGCACATTGATATCTACTGAAGAAAAACATTGTAAATGCCTGAATATGAACCAGAATAAGACAGTTTCTGATGAAATTAAGTATTCATCCTTCTTAGGGACACTGATAGTTCATAGCTTCCCAGACACCTAGCTTGTGATCCCAATGTCTGCAAGCCACATGCAGGGCAAGCTCATTACTGAGGCAAGCTTCAGCAAATTGTTACACATACTTCTGAAACCACTGCACATGCAACACTGGAATCCACTTTTTTTTTGCATTCCCTTATGTTAATAACATCAGACTGAACATAAAAGTCCTTTAATTTGAGTATTATTGTATTTTAGCAAAATGTAAAGGATAAGACCCCTTCGCCCCTCCCAAGCCAACATACCATCTTTGCTCACCAGAAGCTAAAATTCTAGGGAGGAAATAATGTAAGTGTGGTGACTAATAATTTAATAAGCATTGGTTGTGAACTGCAACATTTGAAAATGAGCAGATGGAGATGGCTGAGGATGATACCTTAGTGCCAGAGAAGTCAGTATAGAAGTTCTCACAGATAGGTAAAGTACTGAGAAATTACTGATGCTTTCGTGGCTGCTGCCTGTCCCCTCTGTGAAAACAGCACTAGAGGCTCAGTGCAGCCATGTCTTTGGCTGTGACAGCTTGTCCATCAGTCTGTGCTCCTTGCCACTGCTAGTGTCCTTACTTGGGGGGAAAAAAAGAAGCCAGAGTATGAAAATCCAACCTCTTAACACCTCACTGGCTAAGCTAGCTTGTTTGTGTTAATGAAGTGACTTATGAACACCAAAGAAATGGTGTAATGGAAAGACAAATCTTTGTTGTGTTGACAAGATCCTAAACAGAGTTCATTATGTTTCTTAACATACTAAACAAACTTCCCAAAGCCCTAGAAACACTATAGGAGTTGAATATAGCCTAAAAGACTGGTTGCCTAAAGGAACAGTATGTACATTCCTTCTCCTGGTAGTGGTCCGTACTGGCTACCCTCCCAGGTGACTCCATAAGGATGCTGTGACTCCCAGGTCATCACTGCATGTCCAGTAATGTATTGACACTACAACCATCACATTGCCTAACCACAGTCACCATTGTGTAAGACCCACCCTCCCCAGCAGCCCTGGAGAGCTTCCTCCTGGCTTTGGGTGGGTTCGATTCCTCTCACTACTGAAAAGCTGCTTTGCTGCTTGTGGTGGAGAGGGATCATGAACACAATGGAGGGAAATCTGCCTCCCACGTCCCCTGTAGACTTAATCCTGTCAGTGTTGTCACCTCCAGTTTTGTGCGACACTTCCTGCGGCATAAACCAGAGGAAGCAGAAAATCACATTTAGGCTCAGACTTCATTTCTGAAGGTCAAACCCACCAGAACTCAGGAGCCTGCAGGCTTTTGAAAACACCAGCAGACAATGCCTTGCTCTTTTAGGAATGAAAGCACTCTCAGAAATCCTGCACTAAACTACTCATCTAGATTACACAGCCAATCTGGTCAGGCAGAGCACTGAGCTTTTGTCCTGGGGTAACTTGCTGGCCAAGGGCCCTCCTGTTGCTCTGCAAAAGCCTTTATGACCCTGTCCTCCTTTAGGGAAAGAAGCCATAGGCAGTCCCGCAGCTCAGGCACATACCTGTCTTTATACACACTCAATAACTTTTGTACTTGTTGGCCAATTTTAGTTAGAGCTGTCAGGTTTAGGTGCTCCTGATGTATATATTTGTGAGAGTAGAAGGTCAGGCAAGAGATGACTTTTTCCATGTCCCACCTGAGGGATAAAACACTTTATTACACACGTAGAACCAGAATGAGAGAAGGTTTAAAAGCAGGTTTTAGTGACTCCACCGATCAAGGAACTATTTATTTTGTTTGTTTATGTCTCTCCTTATCTCTGTCATGGAAAATAATTCAGATTTATAATCTTGTGTTGCTCTTCAAAGCATGTGTGTGTTTGTCATATACTGTTTTTTCACTGGCCACCTTTACAACACTGGACTGGAAAGCAGGGATATTTACATGCTCAAAGCCAATGGCAGTTTTGAATTTGCACTTAAAACAACCAAGATGTAACAACTCTTATTTTGCAAACCCAGGTCTTGCTTATGTTCTGTTGCTTCAGAGTGCATGGATTACATTCAAACAAACAAAACAAGACTTCCCTGATGCCATTAAAATGTCACTAAATTAATTTATGCGAACACTTTAAAACACGGCATAGCTTGGCAGTAAAATAAATGCATAAATTTTTAAAGCATACTGCTGGATGCAAGAAAGCTTTAAGTAAAACTGAGTGCTATTTAAACATGTCTGACCTTATCCTTAACCACATTGAGGTGTCTCATATCAGCCTGGCAGCATAAATATACCTTTCAAGAGTGTAAATTGAAAATCCATCAAGTTTAACGTATCAAGATGGTGTGTAAAGGCAAAAGTTTAAATTAGAAACAATCTCATAACAATGTCAAATATCTGCTTCTCCCATAGTGTACACTTCATCATATTGGGTGGGTAGCCTCTGTCGTTCTTTGAGTACACAATTAGCAGATCAGATGAATGCTTGAAATGTGTCAGGCTTTTACCAGGTAATGCAGCCCAAGATCGCCATGTAGTGTGTATGTATGAGCTCCAATTGTCCAGATAATAGGATTTGGTCTATCACATTAGCTGTGGTACTTGAACTAATTCAGTGAACACTATTCCATCTTCCCTACGTGTTTTTTGTTTTTCATGTGAAAGGCACTAGACAAGAATTAGCTCAGCCTGGCTCTTCCAGTCAAACTTTCATTTTCTCTCTGTTGACTGGTATGGACAATTGAAATATTGCATATGTTTGAAAATTTTATTCAGGATACTTGTTGCAGAAAGAAGTCCAAACAGTTTGAAACACAATGGTTCTCTCTTGGCTTTCCAAATGCAGAGCTAAATGAAGAAGGTCAGAGAGAGGAGCTGTGTAGCTGTCAGTAGACATGGTCAGCCCCTGAAAGTTTAATGTTAAGCTCAAAGATAGGGTGCAAATGAAGAAAATTGACTGGAGATCTTTCTTTTCATTAACTGTACAGCTAAGGAAACTATTATCTCTGCAGTTAAATGCAGAGATAACTCATTTAGCGGCTCTGCACAGAGTGTATGCTTGGCAGACGTCAGTGAAACAGGAAAGTGGCTTTCTTAGTGCCACTGAACACCCTCAGGATATGATTTTTCCAAGGATCTCAATATGAGCCTTCAAGCATTCATAGGAGTTTCATACTGTCTTTCAGTGGGAGGAAAAGCGAGGCCATACTGAGTGTCCATCCAAACCTCAGTAGTGTAAATCACACAGGTTAATTAACAAAGTCCTCTTGCAGAATCTTACCTAAACCCAGTACAATAAAGGGTTACCATAGGCTCATCATCAGTGCAGATGTCTGACCTAAAGCAAGGGACAAGGAGGAGGCAGCGCTCACAAAATAGACATCGTATTTACACAAGGGCTCCCTGAGAAATGGCAGATCTACAAATAGTATCTTCCTGCATGCACATGTCATGATCTGCCCCACTTTCACTGCTGTGAAATGCTCAGCACCTGCTTCTGGCTCTCTTTTGAACTCCCACATGGTCAGGCTGTGTCACAGAGGATGATACTCTTCATTTAAGCCTCCTGAGATGGGGATTGGTATGGGCCTTCTCCAGCTTGTGTGCAATTAATTACACCAAAGATTTGTAAAAATCTGTTACTTATAACCATTAAATAAGCAAATGAGAGTCATGAAAGTAATCTTAAAGTATATCACATTACTGACAACGTATGACAACCCATCTTAGTAAAATGATAATCTACCCCCCCAATATATTTTTTCTAAAAGTTTGAGCTATGAGTTTGCGACCACTTAAACATCTCCCCTTCTCTCCCTGTATCAGATTTTATTTGTGCCTTGCAGAGAAACTCAGTACCAAATACAATATATAAATAATATCTGGTGATGACTCATTGAAAAGATCATATTAAGGAAGTGATAATATTAAGGAAAGGCTAACTTTTTTATTCACACAGATTAACCTCTTGGTGTTAGTAGCCTGAATCTTCTTCCCAGTCTTAGTGCTCTCTGGCAGCAGGCTTTACGCCAAGCAAACCCCACTGGCTTTAGCAGCATAAAAGTCTGATGGGAGTGTCTATCAGGCAGTGACATTTGTACCTCAGCCACTCGGTAGCCACAGCAACAGTCAAAGATAATGATGGAATCAGACTGGAACTCCTTGAAACTTCCCTCCTTTTTTAGCATTTTTTTTTCCCTGGAGCCATGTCAAGGCCAGTATTTCGTTTCTTAAGGCATTTATTGGTGACCTATCTTTATCCCCATGCAAGATGGAGGGGGGGTGTGGTGCTGGTATTTGATTGCTTGGGCTGTCGCTGTCAGAAAGCTGGAGGGTTTTGCTGTGCCCTTGTGTCACCCTTGCACTTGGTGCTAGATAACCGAGGACACTGTGCTGCCTGGGGCTTGGACACAGCATCCCAAGCAAACACATATGATGGTACAGCACAGAGCAAAATGTATATATGCTTTTTTTGCATGTGTGCTGTCCTTGTGGCTTGTCTATTTTATCTCTGTCTTCTTGATTTTTAGATGAAAATCTTTGACAAAAACAAAGATGGACGTCTGGACCTGAATGATCTGGCAAGGTAGGCTTTTCTGATATCAATTGTGTTTTTCAGCTTGCAATGGCAGATCCAGGCTTGGTGATGATTGAACCCTACCATTTAAATCCTACCTCTTTTCGAATTGAACAGCAGACCCTGATTTAGGTATTTCAGGTCTCTAATGGATGATCCCCATTGCAATAGTCCGAGAACCTAGAGCTGGTGACACTGAGCAATGCCAGGACCCGATCATGCATCACTAACACGTTCTAGCATGATTTGTGCTGCATCTGTGATGCTTCTCAAGAGGTGACAAAGCAGCCAGTGGCACCATTTCTCCAAAAGAAGGATGGCAAATCCTGTTCAGCAGGGTTAAAGATGAGCATTTATTTCACATCATCATGCACAGCAGGGACTGCAAAGAATTTTTGCTGCTTGTTTGAGGAAAAAAGGTGACATCGCAAAGGAGCTTGGCAGTGACAATAAGAAAGGATTTGGAGAGGCAAGGTGAAGATGTTAGTGAATGAAGCTGGGGACCCAGTCACAGGCGTCTGTCTCTTTTCTGTCCTTGATGCCTCAGAGACTTTTATATGATGTTCAGTGCATACCAATAGAGAGCATGCCTCCCTGTAAATGTCTGTGCAATGACTGGATGAGACTTCAAATGTACAGGTACAGTCTTAAAACAATGGCTTGGGGTATGAGAGGAGAGAGATGCTCATTTACTGTCTGCTTGGGATCACAACGAATGCCAGAACCAATAACTGCAGTGCACAGGGCAGTTCCCTTTAACCATTGGATATATGAAAGACAGAGAGATACAGAGGCAGAAAGGAGAATAAAGGGGTTTACCCTTGCATTTTCCTTTTAAATATAGTCCTCCACTGCCCCCTTGCCCCATGCCAGCTGAAGCTCCACTCTGATCTGAGCACATTACTCACACCCCAAACCTTTCAGTGTGCAGACACAGCTCAGCATGCCCAGTGTCATGGGCTTTAAAACTCTTGGGGTTAGCAGAGCAACTGGAGAGAGAAAAGCTTTTATCAGTATTGTGAGGGGCTTTGAGGGGAGGAGGGGAAAGTAGAGAAATCTGACCAGTTTCAGTGCTCAGGCTAGTATTACTTTGTCCTTTAATTTTACGACCACCAATTCTCCCTCCAACAGAAAGCAATAAATTACTCTTCCCTTTAATGCAGCACAGCAATCCAGTTACAAGGAATGATTGTCCAGTAGCTCTCGCTTCGGAGGCTGACAACCTCCACTGCACTGGACCAGTAGATATGCTTTGTGAGAAGCAATGGTGCTAAGAGACATGTTTGCAGGGAGCCAAGGGCACCTGCCATTCCCCCATCAGACAGGGAGGGAGGCATGTGCTCCCGTAACAGCCCTCTGTAAATAACCCCACAAGCGATTTTCTTTTTTAAAGGCTTCTAATCTAAAAACCTCTTTGCTTCATGGAACAGAAGAATTCAGCATAGTGTGTATGCAGATGATAAAGCAGAAAGATCATAATTTAAATCTCTCTATTCAGGATCCTGTCTCTCCAGGAAAATTTCCTTCTTCAATTTAAAATGGATGTAAGTAGTGCTATTTTTTAATGCATCGATCTCACGTCTCTCAGCTGAGATAACCTGGGCCCAGACTTGAATATTTTTCATTTTTCTTTTTCATTTGCCTGTTGTCTCCACATGCAGGCATGCAGCACTGAAGAAAGGAGGAGAGATTTTGAAAAGATCTTTGCACACTATGATGTTGTGAGTCCCAGAGGCTGCTTCCTTGCGGTTTTTAAATTACACAGATTGAGCATTTGTTGCTCAGATTTCTTCCTCTTGCTGGGTGCTGTGCCTGAGCCCACAGGCCAGAGGGGTGAAGGCACCAGGCTGGGGAGCAAGGTGGGGACAGAGGGGAGAAATGCTTAGAGACCTCGTGATAAAGAACCTTTATTGACTTTCTCCATTGCCGCGGCTGGCACTGCTGCATTAGCCGTATCTCCCTATGGTTGATGCTAGGGCTGTAGAGTGGATGGTGGCTTTAACTCTAACAGTCTCTGGTAGTTTTCTTTAACTCTAAGAGTCTCTGCATTACCACCTTGAAAAATAAAACCCTTTCCAGTACTGTTATTTAGGAAGTCTGGCCCAGAATGGACTTGACTTCCTAACTGCCTGTTAGAAACAAGGAATTCAGTGCCACTTCAGACAGTCATACAACTCATTCAGGATGGTGGCCAGTAAGCCTTACAAAACGGTGGGAGAGGTTGCTACTGTTTGAGGGGAAAAAGAAAGGCATCTTAGAGCTCAGCAAACAGGTGGACCTGCTGACCAGTAAACATTGACATATATTTGACTTACTGGATCATTTTGATGTTTCTTCCATCTTTCAGAGTAAAACGGGAGCACTCGAAGGCCCAGAAGTGGATGGGTTTGTCAAAGACATGATGGAATTAGTCAAGGTAACTTTGGGTCTCTTTCTATTTATTAGTAAGCAATATTCCCAAGAGGAAGGTTCTTGATTTGGAATAGTTATGTAGATAGAGAGGCTAGTAAGAACATAGAGTCAAATCTCACTTTCATCATCAGCAGAAATGAATGTCATCACCTCAGCATTTCACTGAAGAGCGCTTAACCATATCACAGAAATTCTGCCTGACAAATTAATACAGCTTCAACCAGCACTTGTATTTAAGACAGGTCCTTTCCAGCTCTGAATTAGGCAGATGTTCCAGCACTGCAAAACTGTGTCATGTGCTGCTGCTTTACAGAGCTGGGGAAGCCCAGAGATGTTTTTTCTCTCAGCAATGTTTTTCTCTTTTGCCTGCAGCCCAGCATTAGTGGGGTGGACCTGGACAAGTTCCGCCAGATCCTGCTCAACCACTGTGATGTGAACAAGGACGGGAAAATTCAAAAATCCGAATTGGCTTTGTGTCTTGGGCTTAAAATTAGCCCGTAGCCACGAGAGTGCTCATGGTGTGCTTCCCTTGTGAGATTTGCCTGCTGCTGCTCGTATAAGTGTGTCTTTGCTGCCGTGTGATCCATGGGGAACAGAGGTACTGTGCCACTGGCCTGGAGAGTGATTGCACGAAGATGCAGTAGAGTGGGATCTGCATGGAGGGCTTCCCTGCTTTGCCGCTCCCTTTGTGGTGTTTGCTCACTGCTGGTGCTTGTGGGTCCCTTTAATGATGTCTCTGCCCATGAGCACACCAACAGCTCAGAAAAAGGGTTGCTGTTGTTCTCTTGCACCCATGAAATGCTGCCCTACCTGTCCCCTCGCACAGGGACAAGCATCTCCTTAAAAATGTCCTGTCAGTTCTCTGGGAGTGCAGCTACTCGGTGTTTCTGATATGAAGTCATTACTTTGGTGAGCATTGTGCTTGCTTTGTGAATTTAAAATATTGGATGGATGACAATGCATTTGTGCAGAAATAAAAAATGCCAGTAATATTGAAGTTTATGTATTATGTGTGGAAAGCCATCTGCTGCAGGCTGGCAGACCATTCGCAGTAGCCGTTTTATGTAAAACTCATCAAATGGCAAGAGGTTTTGTGATGCCTGTCACCTGCAGTGTTTAAATCTACCAGGAAATGAAACATGGTAGATCCTTCTCATGAGGAAACCACACACACCAGGAAACAGTATCACCTCCAGGATGAAGGCATGGAATAACATCACTTCTGGAGGAAGCTTTTCTTCCGACCCAGACTGAAATAATATACAAGGTTTCCATAAACTGAAAAACTGGAAGGAGAGAAGTGTAATGACAGCAAGGCTTTTAAGGACACACATATTTTTAAAAATCTGTTAAGAGTAAGTAAATATTTGTAACGTTTACTGAACTTAAATCTTCCCATCCCTCCTGGGCCGTGAGCATAATCCTGGAGCATAACAGCAGCAACATCATTTGTGCTACGTATTTCCTTATTCCAAAGGCTTTGACTGCATATTCAGAAAATGCCACATCTGTGCTGTCATGCCTAAATAATTCTTAATTTCCAATGAGAAAACTGCAGAGGACGGGCTGTTGGCAAAATTCCCACACATTTCAGCATTTCTGTCTCCTACAGATGAGAGACCCAG
This sequence comes from Dromococcyx pavoninus, assembly GCA_033558185.1. Classification (NCBI taxonomy): domain Eukaryota; kingdom Metazoa; phylum Chordata; class Aves; order Cuculiformes; family Neomorphidae; genus Dromococcyx; species Dromococcyx pavoninus. Next base: position 567,936 of record JAUMJL010001081.1, on the reverse strand, counting down.
ATTTTACACTACAAGTGTCTTTCTGGTTACATTCTTTACACAAGGCAGTACAAAGAAACACTCCCTTTATACTTGGTTTTATAAAAATTAATCAGAAATTACTTTCAGTCAACACAAATAGAGATGGAGATGCTGATTCAGTAAAGCACTTAAGAACATACACAATTTTAGAGATATGCTAATTTTCTCTTTCACTGATGATTAGCTCACAGACCAAGCAAGTGCTAAGTGCGTGTTTCATCCCAGCATGGATCTAGGGCTATAAACTCTGAAACTGCTTTTTTATCACCCTGGCAGCAGTACATATCACAACTGCAATAACAGAGCTTTGCAATGGTTCATAAAAACAATAAGCAAGGAATCAGGGATGCAGTTTTGCTTATGGATGCTTGCATCTCTCTGAGGGAAGAGCTGTAGTCAGGAGTGCAGGACAACACACAGGAAGCCAGCAGCGAGATCGCATGCAGTGCTGTTTGTCAGATGTGCTTTATCACTGACCTGAACAACTGGTAACAAGATTATGGAGGCACATCACCAACCATCATACCTCAAATAAGACATGACTTATCAGCCTAAATAATTATATCTTTAAGTATATTCTTCCATTTCTCTCTATTCTTCCAGTCTTCTTACAATTCTCATTGTTGTCATTTCCTTAAACTACAGCTTTTATTACACAGGAGCAATGTCTATAGCATCCCCACCAATATGTTTCCACTCATAGACATATGAACTTTATGCTGTTTGTCCATTCTCACTTACCTCTGTTTAATCCTATTGATATCAGTAGAACTCTTCCTCATTTATTGCAGTATAAATCCAAGAATATCCTGCCTTGCTTCCCGCAAAATACAGTGACATTTAACCTAAAATGCAAATAATCTTTTAAAGATTGTATACAACCACAGTTCTCATTTCAAGAGTTATACAACACAACATGTTTATTGAAACCTTATGCTTTTCATATCCTCTACAGCCAATAGTTTTTATTCAACAGATACTGAGCAGTAATGAATTTGATATGTGAATGTCACAATCTATTTTGCTTCTTTTGTACAAATTGGGAGGTTTTTTTAATACTGTTTGCTGAAGCCTTTCCTTGCTGCATGTTCAGATTTAAATAAGTGAGCACATATAGCCTTCAGTAAGTGAGTTTACATGAACATTTAACTAAACATTAGCAAAGAGTAACTGGTGATCATAGATTAAAAGATCATGCACAGAACTCATGATGACTTTTGTTTATGTTTAATGATCTTTTTTATTTAGTCAATTAGATTTACATACACATGAGGATATTTTTTGTGTCCAGAGCAGAGCCTAGAGAGCAAGAAAATAGGCATGCCTGCTGCTTTGCTTATAGGGACAGTAGGGAAGAGCCATATCCCAGTGAAACTCCAGCCCCAGTGAGCCGCAGGTCCCCTACAAGCAAACCAAAATGTCAGGAGATGAGTGGGTTTTGAGCTCATGTTACAAAGGTCAGCCAGGCAATTATTAGCGAGGCATAGTCTTATAACCCTCTAGCCTCTAAAAGTCACTGTTATTGCAGGAGGCAGACATTCTGAGACCGCCTGTGGAGAAGATGTGTTCCTTCCTTGCAGAGATTTCTACTTTTTTAAATTACTGTTTTTACTTCAGTAATGATGTATAAGGCACTTCAGTCCCAGGCTCTGGTGATTTCATCCTTTTCAGGTGCTATAGATATACAGATATGCAATACATCTTGATAAAAGGGTTATTTGTCATTTTGCAAATTCAAAGGTTACTTTAGTGTGCAGTGTAAATTCTCTTATGTACTAAAACATGAGATACTATTTCACATTTGAATGGTTACACAAAAATACTTGTTTTGCATTAATGATATGAAAACATCTTGCCCACAAACCGAAAAACATTATATTGAAGATATGCAAAGAAGGTTGAGGCTGTTCAATCAGCACATCTTCTGCCAACAAAATTTTGGAAATGACATTTTTTAGCAGTCTGCATCTTGATAACTAGAATTTGAATGCAGAAAGGGAATGAAAATTTTGCCAAGATTATTTTCCCTTGATATATTCATGGTTTTCTCTAGAAAACTGGAAATAAGGGATTCACAGTTACCTCTTTCTTTATAGTTTGCAAATCTATTGGAATCAGTTTTAAATGAGTACTGTTTTAACTGAGGTATGTTTTCAAAAGAGATTTATCTACCACAAGCATAGTGGTCAATATGCATAGTGCTCCCAAACGCATCGTTTTATGGTTGATTTTCCTCCTTTGCTTGTTTAATTGGCAAACTGTTCAATCTAGAAATCAATGTGTGAATTTCCTCAAAGCAAAGGTGTTCCTTTGCCTCCCTTTTCGCTGAAAGTTTTAAGAGACCATGCTCTGCACTCCCGTCACGCTTCCTGCTCAGCCCTTCTCATTTTTGTCTTTTAACATGGTTTTTTCTTGACATGACTTGTCACGATAACTTTGTGCCTCTGACAGCTTCAGTGGACCATGTAGAACTGATACCCGTGAAAAATTAACATTTATGGGGCTTTTTAACTCAAATCCATCCTTCGTTTAACTTCACTGGTTTTACTGGAAATGGTGTTACAGAGACACAATTTTTTTTCCATCAATCTGAACCTTAACAAGCTGCTTGCTTATCCCAGGCCATCATCATGGAGATCTGCCACTGAAGACCCCCATTTTCCTGACCCACACTCACAATCCCAAATTGCTCACGTGCCATCTTGTCCCTTGGTCTCTGTAATTTTTTCCCCAGAATAATGAACCCAAATATAGATGCTTTCACCTCATTCCCTAGTCTGAATACACTTCAGCAGCCTCACATCACTGACACCCAAACTGGAACTAAATGAGATGTTTAGAAATGGAAATATTTGAGGTTTTTTCCGTGCTTTATTTTCAGACTCTCAGCAAAATAGTTCTCTGCCTTTATTCTCACAATAGTGCTTTAAATAACATGAGTGAAGCTGCCTACACATCTTATAAAAACTGCTTTTTTTTCCTACAGAAAGTTAAGAATTGATCATCAGTCCAAAAGAAGAACTCAGAGCACAGGAAACCAGTACAATATTTTGATTAATCTGCTTTTCTGTTTGTGTGGCAAGAGAATAGTGTCAATATTAATGAAAACAATTGTGACTAATGCAACCAACAAGATTATCAGAGAATCATCTGCCACATTATAATAGGAACCCATCATGAGAAACACCTTAATTACAGCTATTATGTCTTAAAATGGCTGGGTAACTCTTACATTAATCTGATTTGAAACAGAAAGTTGCTGTTACATAGTGAGACGTTAAATGGGGCTTTGCTGTGTAATAACAAAGGGTAAAGTAACAATGCAAGTAATTTTTGTATGAAGGCTATACTTGACTGCTAATGAAAAGCTCTCATTTTCTGGCAGCTGCATTTTCAGTAATTCCATGGAGAACTCTGCATCTTTTTAAGGAACATTTTCATTTGGGCAAAGGGGGAGAAAAGAGTGCCAGTTGCAACCATTAGGAGACAAAATATGGTAATCATTTGTCTAATGCCAAGAGACATCTACAGAGAACTCCCACTAGGTTCTAGAGGTAAAATTATTTCCCCATTCCTCTCTCACCCAACTGACTACCACCAATTTTCATGGTCAACCCACGTTGATGAATTCTGCTGCCTTCCTGCTATTGCATCTCTGGTATCACCTGGCATCTCTTTAGATAAGCTGTTTCAGGGTAAAATTAATCCAGTTGGATTTGATGGAGACAACACAGTCCACGAGAGCTATTGTTATTGTCAGGCAGCATGGCTGGAAGACAGGCGACTGTTCCAGACTTGGAGAAATCTGGTTTGAGGTCCTTGCTGTACTTGGCATTGCAACGTGAAGCTCAAATTATTTTAACCTTCTCAGTCTTACCAGGTGAAGGTTTTTGTTGGGGATAATGACACATAAGTATATGTTGAAAATGAGCCATCTTGGTTTTTGGAAGTGTGCTTTTTAGGGGCATATTAACAATAATCGAGTTCCCAAATAAAGTAGAGCTAAAGGTATTTGTGCCCATGTGCAGTGTGAAGGCCTGCATGGACTGCACTTTAGGGTGAACCTGGTTGCCCCTTTATGGTCCTCCTGCATCAGACTGTGGTAATAAAGCCCAGAGAAGACTCTTCAGGTTTTATGAAGGGATATAGGGAATTTAAGCCCTAGATTAATTTTAAATCCATCTGTGTGCAACATGACTGTACAGTAAGGCTCGTACCAAGTCTCCACCATTCTACTTTGTAAAATAATCAATGTCAGAGCATAACAAAGGAGAAACAGATAATTGCTGATGGATGCTGAAGAAATCACCCTTCCTGCATTTCTCCATTCAGTGGGAGATGGATTTTTACTCCTGCTGTGGAGATGGAAGTTGCACAAGGTGGCCACAAGGCTGAGTACTCTCCCTCAGCTGCTGCCAGACAGCACAGTCAGGACAGCTCAGAGAATCAGGAGATGTGGCTGTAGCTCCATTACCAAACATATTTTAAAGCTTTCAAAGCTTGAAGTTTCTAAATTAAGTCATGCCAGTACTAGAAAGTGGTGGTGTCAAGGCTCTCTCAAGTTGACACCACAGTTAAATACCTCTGTCTCTGTTGGAGATTAGGCCTGTATCTGCTTTGTAACAGCTGTAACACCATTGTCAAGGGTTTTCTTGCAGTTTTCTTTCAGCTAAGGAGAACCTGATCTCCTGTTTTGATACCCTGCAAAGTCTCATGTCCTAATACCTCATAGAGAGGAAGATGAAGAGGAGAGATGCACTCAGAAATACAGTTGGGATGGCTGTTTGAACAGATTGCTGTCAGCTGTCACTTTGGCTAGCATGCCTCTAATTTTCAAAGTGCGATCAAACACAGTTTATTTACTGTTGTTCATCCTTAGGAAACAGGTTCATTTCTCCAATGGATAAAAACTAGGAGCCAGCACACTGCCAGAGTTTTCCTTGGCAGCAGGGGAAAGGGTGTACCTAGAGAAATCTTAATTTTGGACAGGGATCCAGGCAGGATCTGGGTGGTAGAGCCTGGAGGAACGTGGTTCCTGTGGCTTAGGTGAGCCCTGCTCAGTTGGCAGCTGAAACAAGGGCAGCCTGTTGTTGTATCTTAGGAGAAGAACAGCAACTTCTTCCGACACGCTAACTGGATCATTTGCCAATCCATGAGCACACCTGAAGTTCAGGTCAATCTGTTTTTTTAGTTCTTCCTGCAAGCAGAGAGCGTGCATGTGATGGCTTAGGCGATACATAGTGCTTGCCAAGGCACAACGATAACTTGATCATTTGCCTAAGACCTAATTAATGAGCTTGTCAAAGGCAACTCTTTCCTTCTTCCTGAGAAGTAAATGTGCACAGGAGAATGGGCATAAGTCTGGAACGTTTCCTGATCATTAAGCTGAGAATGATCTGCTTGGGCTTAGGCTATATAGAAACTCATAAACACATCTATAGGTACTTCCATTTGTATCATAAGGCATAAAATGGTAACAAGCATCGCATATTACAAGGACCTTGTGATTGATATAATGACAGGATGACATTTAGAGACTCATTCTAGAATTTCTTCCACCGTCTCCATATCATGCATAGATGGTGTTTTTTCAGTCAGGATCTCTTTTTACATCTAAATAATGAAAGATCCTATGGGCTTACTATTAATGACATTCAGACAGCTGTTTTAATTTTTAAGATGTAGAAACTGCCTAATTTTAAAAGTACCTTGTAGCTGTTATTTCTAGGTTCCAACAAATTCTACAGCATTTCTGCCTCTTCCCTGTTTACTGATTGTGCAATTTAACACATGGTTTCCCCGGTCACCACTTCCACTCTCCTGCTGGTGGGATCCAAAAGTGCTACTTCCAACACCTGGTATGTAGCAGTTATGAATCAGGCCACACAAGATCAAGTAGCTAGCTTTAAAACCCATGAAATCTCTATTTTTTCCCTCTCCTGTCCCTGCCTCCCTCGATGCTTTACTTGTTTTTCCTTTCTAAAGGAACCTTTGGGATGCTTTTTTCATGCCTTCTGGGTCCAAAGTCTCTAGGCTGCCACAACTGCAAGCTTTGCTCTGCAATGGAAAGCGCTACATCTGCTTATTACTGTTATTGCTCTTCCGGAAAGCTGAGTTTCTCCTTCAGTGTTCCTGTTTCACGCTACAGGGCGATTCTGTGCATCATGAGTCTGATGAGAAAGTGGGAAGAAGTAAAAACAGAGCCTGTACTTGTCAGCCTGCTGCCAGATGGCAGTGGCATTTGCCATCACCTAACATACATCCTTGCCTAAATTCGCATCTTTAGTCACCTCTGTTGACTCTACCAATGGTGCAACTCTTTCCCGTCCACTTTGGAGAGATGCCTCTGGGGTGCTGATTAGAATCTCATCAGGCTCCCATCAGAGCTTGAGTTCAATGAAGGAGGGAGGTGTATGGCTTTTTGGTCCATGTGGAGAGGTGCCGTGAGGGATGGCAAAGGGCATGGCCCTGAGGGATGCCTGCATCTTTTCCCGTAACCTCTTCTTTTCACTGCTTCAGAGGTTTCTGGTGCTGCGGATGTCCTCTGCTGCAACGTTAAACATAGACTTTGTTGACCACGTTTCTAGTTTTTAAGAGACTGTGATTCTGCTCGATTTTCAGAGGCAGAGGCAGCTGCTGCCTGATCTCAAGCAGGGGAAACTGCATTGCTGAGGCTGTTCCTGACCACGAGACCCCCCAAAAGCTGTGGGCAAGGGGCTGCAAAAGAGGAACTGAGGAAATTCCTTCTACCTCTGGCATTTCAAAACAACCCAGGGAAAGAGCAGTGAGGACATTGCCTCTCAGCCGGAGGGAATTTGGAAAGGAATCTGCAAAATGCCTCTTCCCCAAGCACAGAGCCCCTCAGTGTTGTCTGGAGGGATGCTGCATCCACAGACGGAGCAGGTAGCTGAGGAGCCCAAAAGTCCGTCAAATACCTTACAGAGGAGTACCAACAGTGCGTGACGGAGCACCACAGTCCTTCCAAGGGACGGGGCAGCCCATACCAATGGGGTGATTTTACAGTCTCTTGAACTTCAGGCTTTTTCCTGTAATTCATTTTTTTTCATCAAAAAAAAACCCAACAAAAATTGAATTTTGCCACTTCATCAGCTTTTCCTCAAAAAAGCCCAACATTAAAATTTAACTCTTACACTATAATAAACACAGAGAAATGTGTATCACTTCAGTATAGGAAGCTATCAAATAGATGACAGCAATCTTCCTAAAGTGATAAATTTCAGACGCAGGCAGCAAGTGATACAAGGTCCCATAACCTTATAGAGAAGCTGTAGTGACAGACAGCAATGAGGCAGCGCTGTGATAAGTAGTGCCTTTCCCCACATCATCCCACTCTATTAGTGGGACATCCCTGTCTCAGGGTCATCTGCAGGGATCCCACATTTGTGTCCAAGTGGTCACAAGCCCCAAGGTGTCTGCAAGTTCAGAGCTCCTCTGTTCTTGGGACTTATCATTTTACCAGTCCTGTGCCTGTGTCTGGCAGAGTCTCCAGGTACGTCTCAGCTGTTTCTCTCCCTGCCCCAGCTTTGCAAATAGATTTTCCTCTGCTTTTCTGAACTCTTACTACTCTGCTTAATAAGTCTTAAATCACTCTGTGGCAACTGCTGTCTCTGAGGGATCTGGTGTTTAGCCATGGGTTATGTGTGCACAACCACAGCTGGCCAACAGCACCATTGTAGAAAACATGGATCTGTCTACCCACACAAGTTCAATAATATTAATTAAGGAAAAATTCAACCTCAAATTTGTAAGGAGCTCCACAAATGTAATAGCCTGGGCTATAAACTCCCCTGCTGAGTTGCTTAAAGCCATCCAGCAACGTAGATGCTACACTTTGCTTCGAGACCTTCCTTGGCTGTGCAAGGTGAGGCACTTGGGACTCCCCATAGGGTAGAGAAGCACTGAAGGTGGACAAGCCCCCTTCTTGTTGACTGGGTGGGCACTGCTCTTCCTTAGCAGTGATTAATGGTTTGATGAAAACACAGGAAAACAAAAGTCACTAAATCTATGCCATCTGTGGGTAGAAATGAATATGAAAATAGTGATGGATTAATCAGTGACAAAGATATTGCATGGAAAGCTAATGGAAAGAAATGGTTTGTTTTAGCATCCCCTCTGTGTGTGTTATCTTCTGTTGGGTAATAACATATCATGTTAAAACACAGTACATGGCCGTCTTCTTCAGGAGATTGTCCATTTTTCCCTTTTCAAAGGCCAGCTCAGTAAGGAGCAGTTTCCTGCTACACTGTTGATTTCTTTTGATTTCTTGTAGGGAAGGATCCACACAGAAGCCATGAGCTCCAAACTTCAGCAGGCTTCTCCCTCTCTGTATTTAAACTATCTCTGCAGCTAACTTGGTATCCACAGAAAAATAATAGGAAAATCATCTTATTGTAATATACATAGATAGGCCTCTCAATCTCCCAGACATAAAAGACTTCTCACAAATAATTGGTGGTGAATAATTAATGCAATTAAAATATCCATTTTTCCTGTCCATGGGAGAAGATCATTCATTCAGATTGCTTCAGCACTTTCTAGGGGATCTTTGGTCAGCTTTGTAAAGTACACTGTACATTTCCATTTTCTGCCTCAAATAAGTTTTATCACTGGGCAAAGGGCTTAGGGAATTAATTTGGCCTATGAGTCTGTCAAGCTTAGGCTTCAGTCTAGGAAGAAATGGAAATTTTTTAAACTGTTAAAGCCTTCCTCTAAGGGCCATGTAAGCCAGCCCTAGGTAGCCCCCTTAGAAAAATGAGAGTAATATAAAACACAGTGCTTGGGTGCAGAGATAATAAGCCACATCATAGGTGCAGCTGCATCATGTATTTGTTATTATCTAGTTTAATGGCCTTGTTTGAGAATTTTAGGCTCAGTCACTAAATAAGCAGGCGTGTATATGTCTTTTTATGAAGTCTTATTGCAGTAAAGTGAATTCTTTGAAAGAGAGGGAAATTAGTGATCAGTTAGCTTAAATTTCTGCCCATTGTACTAAGGGTACTCAGAGCATTCAGATCTCCATTCTGCTAACATTCCTGTAAGCTTCAATACTACAACTGTATAAAATCATCACAATGCATAACATCGGCTTTGAAAAATCTGACCCGTCTTCAAAAAATCTTCTTTGTCTGCTTCCCAGTGCAATTTTCCAATGTGGACTATTTCACAGTCTTAAAATTCACTTACAGCGAACAAGTGTGAAAAGCAGACTTCAGCCAGTCATAAGCATACAAAGAAAAGAACTGAGACCAGTGGCCAAAGCTATTTTAAATTTCAGCCAGTACTTATGGAGGTATTTTCACATCTTCATTTCTACAGAAAATTGCGCACAGGCCAATATTAAGATTGAATTATAGCTCAGGGCAAGTTTGTCTCGTGTATGTCAGAGCTGTTTCTTTTTTGTCAGCACAGATCTATGCGTCTCATAGCTGCACATTAAGCAGTGCGACCTGTGTCTGTCCAGCATAGCTCATCCCGTCCCTGCTCCTTTCCCAAGGGACCAATTAGATGTGCAGCATTACAGTGTGGCAGGAATTTGTAATTGGTATAAGGACTGTCAGGAAAAGCAAACAGAGTTCACAGGTTAAACAGGTCCTGTAGATCTTTGCAACAGATGTGAGCTAATTAAAATTAACATTAAATGAAATTAACTTTAAATTAACTACATTATATTTGAGAATCAGCTCAAATTAAATGACTCCCCATTTCCTTCTCTTTATGTTTTCTATTGGCAATACTGCCACTTAAAGGTCATGCTATTTTTTGAATCCTATGTGAAGGTTGTTATTTTGCCAGTGCTTTTTAAATCCCACAGTCCAGATGCATAGTGATATCTACTTATATGGTCGAGCCCCTTTGCCTGCAGACACCACTCCTCATGCAAACAAGCATTTGAAACTACAAATTAGAAAATTAGATGCAATTGCTTCATGGCACTCAAGGAAATGGCCATTTCACGCACAAATTAGAGGTCTTGCAGAGGTGAACACAGAGCAATACAGAGGGAAATGTTCTGAAAATGACACCTGTAGAACATATGCCCTCAATGGGGACAGATTTTGGACATTTGCTCCTGGCTGTAATATATTGCTGTGCCTGTAGTGGGTTACACAGCTGCCCCTTTATGATCTGCAATTTTAGTTAAACCTGGTGTGTTTAAATCACTGTGTGCCATAGTCATACTTCTGTCCTGGCCTGTGGGGCTGATAGAGCTTTTCATAACTTTGCAAGGACTTTTTCTGGGTTTCTCTTCAGCGTTATCGTGCTGTGCTCAGCCAGCTAGAGCCACATCGATCAAGGTGCAGCTTTTTCCAAGGAGGATGTGTCAATAACATTTTTGAGCACTAGCTCTTAGCCTTTATTTCACAATCTATACACTTGTTTGCTAATAGCAGCCTAGGAAGATTTCTATCCAATGTGGCAGAGCCAGGCATAATGTTTGTATCATTTTGATTACAGTATGAGCTGCCTCTTGCACCTCTACCCATGCACACAGGTGAATATCTCCTTGCTGGGACTGGTGGTAGTGCAAGGGTGACATCTCACAGAGCCTAGCCTGTGCCAGGCTGGGCTCTTCCTTCACATCAGTCCAACTTGCCAGTCTCCCACTGGTGCAGGAATCCTCCCACTCCTTCCTCAGCTCACTTTCCAGGAGATGATTTGTTCCTTCATATCCCTCTCCTTTTTATTCTGTGCTTCTCTCCTTTAAGAACAGATAATTTGGTTCCTCTGAATGATGCTGAAGGATAATAAAGCTGTATTTATGGCAGTTATGCTGAGCAGCCATAAGGAGGGGCTGCTTTTTTCATAACGGGAGACAAAGGAGCAGTGAAAGCCAGGAGAATAGTTCAGGTAATTACAATGGGCAAGGAAGTGGTTCTTAATCACAAGGTTTTTATTGCTCTCATCCCACCCTGTATGAACACTGGGAGCCAGTGTTAAACTGACAGAAGACCTTGTGAAGAATTAGTGAGGCTTTCTATTTTCACCCGCATTCTGTGCTCTCCACAAAGCCCTTCTCTTGCCTGGCAGGGAAGGCAGATGCACAGGGCCTTACAGGTGGTGAGGAAGCAACCAGGCACAGTGGCAGCATTAGTGCTGCATCCCAGCTCGAAGGCTGCTCAGCCACTGTTCAGCACAACAGAAGTAAAAAACCTTTTTATCTTGCTGGCCAGAGATCACAGCTCAGTGCCACAAGCTTTAAGCTTTTTTCTGGACTGGGGATAGAGTGTTTGGTTAATGCTACAAATTCTATGTCAATATCTTCCAGATGCTCACAACTGATGGAACTTGGAGTAAATATTTTACAGGAGGCACTTGAGCATCACTGTAAGTAAGCTCCTAATTTGTAGTCTAGGAGTGCATGTGGAAAAGTGGGGACAGAGTTTCTTAAAGGCTGATGGTTATCAGTAATGAGATATGATTTACTTCTACCCTGACATTAAAATAAATCATGCATTCCAGATTTTTTCCTGGTTTCTTATCTTATTTAGCCTGTTTTGCTAAAACAGATCAATACTTCTGCTTATGCCTGTATGAGGACAGAGACACAACCTGAAGGTTTGCCAGGGATTCTTGGCTCAGGAACACTTTTCAGTGGGTGCAATTTGGGCTGACAGCACCTGCCTCTGAGTTTTAAAGCCCCATGTACAAAGAAGGTATTAGTGCTAGTACCACCTGGGCTGTGCCACAGGGCTTCACGGGCAGGAATGCAAAATTTGGTTGAAACTTCAATTAGACAGCCACAAATTTCTAGAGGCAACTTACACCAGTCACACACTGCTGCATATAGTGGCTGTGTATATGCAAATATATTTTAACACATGTGCAGGTTAAATGCCAGGATTTTTGCATAGTATCTAAGCATGTGCATGTTCATTTTGTTTTGAATAACATCCATGTACTCTTCAATCAAACAAAAAACAACGGGGATGTCTTATTGGGAGAACAATGATGGAAGCATGCACGGGATACTAGAGACATGATAAAATTGCCCTCTAAGCAATTCAAGTCTTCTGGAGGTTTGCTTTACACTGTAATTTTGCATTTTTTTGTGTAAGCAACTCAGTCAGACCAACATTTAATTTTGATGGTTTGGAACCATGGAGCCACTGCGGAGCTGGAAATAGCTGGCTGCCACCGACTCTATTCCAGCCTGCTCCAGTAGCCAATTTCTGTTGTTGGCAGAAGGTGAAGGCTCTGACATCCCTTCTGCCCAGCTGCAGGACGAGGCAGCATGGGTCCACCAGCCACATGGCCAGGGACCTGCTCAGTGCTGCCAGGTAGAGTCCTTGAGTAAACAGGGTGCCTGGCATTAACAGTATCTTTTGAACCAACCGATTGTTAAAGCTATCTTTACATAATTATTAGTGCACAGGTGGTAATTATTAGTAGCAAGTAATTATTAAATCAGGCTTGAAAACCTAGTTGTGCCTGCTCCTGAATCAATACACCCAAGCAAAGACATCCCTGCCCCAGGTTCTTACTGCTTTGTTCAGTGACTGCTCCCTGGGTGTGGCTAGAAAAACAGAATACAGATTTCAAGCTTCACATTTCAGGAGAAATGCTGTAATAAGCACTGTCAAGCCCGATGTGCCCCTCAGCTGCTGGGTATCATGACTCATGAGGGTGACCTGGTGGACAGAAGTTTGCAAAAAGCCTTGCAAACAAGCTGTGGGAGAGTATCCCACCCAACAACAGAAAAATCTAGGGGCTGCAAAAGAAACCTGACATTAACAATTTCATGTCAGTTCTGGGCTGCTCTTGCTCCCTGAAACCAGGCCTCAATTGCTGTCCCTGAAGAGAGTTAAGCGCATTCAACATTTTGAAAGAAGGAGTGTAAAGCATTAAATAACTGCAAAACATAGCAGGAATAGGTGATGACATATAGATGAAAAGCATACTTTTACTGTATTTAGTCTGATTGGAGTTGTTTCTGTGCAGTCACAGGGTGGATTAAAGGTTTGGATTACATAGCACCATGGTCCCGGGGGACTACTTGTTCAAAGTTACCGACTTATAATCATTGCAGTGTACAGTGTTAAACAAGAAAAAGGATTTCAATGCATTTCTGTCTGAATAAGTTTTCTCATCACAGAAATCACCAATACAATTTTTAAGTAGAGGAAGTAACACACCACCACTGGGACACATAGCAGCTTTTTCTCGGGCTATCATTGAAGACTATTGAGGGGCTAAGCCATCCTTCATGATGGCTTAGTGTGGCACACATAAGGGCTGTTCAAGTCAGCCTGAGGGAGGTACCTCCAGTCAGGATCCATTTTGGGGGACTGGAGTGGTCTGCACGCTACTTAGGTTCCTGCACTGCTGTCCCTTTGCCACATTGGTGGCTCTTTCCTTTCGGAGCCAGGATCTCCTCTTCCAAGTTCTGCATTTCAGGCGAAGACCATAATAAGGCAAATCCTCTTGAGGTGTGTGTTTATTAGCTAGCTGTGAAAACCTGCCTGAGCAGAAGCAAACCAGACACATAAGGTCACAGTATGAAACCTGGAAAGACTTTGCTGTGAGGTCGTTTTGCAGGCTTGCTTGGTCAGAAAAATCCTTTTACCCTCAGCTCTGAAGAAACACTCATTTCCAGCTTGTTCTCTTAAAGCTTTACCTTAGTTTATGAGATCTACTATGTTGTTTTGATTTGTTATTTTGCCTGAGATCATTTGTCCATTAAGCATCAACATCATTTTTGTTGAAGTAATGGCATTTAAAAGGTATTGCCCCAGGGATGCCAAATTAGATCAGGGTCACTGCCATGCCAGGCACAGTACATGCACAGATATAGTTGTCTGGCTGGGATTTGGGGCTCTTTTTCTCTTCACCTCTTCCTGCCAGACCTCCAGATACTTGTTGAAGACTGTTGATGACTGTGGTAGGTACTGTCAACATCTGGCTGACTACACAGAGTGAAAAATTGTGTGCAGCTGTGAGGAGGCAGAAACTCCCTTGCAGCCATGTACAGCTCATCACACGTTGCTTTAAACATTCAACCTTAGCCTGACCAGAGCCACAGCTGCGTAGATTAACTAAACTTGTTTCAAGGGCACAACTAAAGAGCATGTCTAATGCATCAGCAAGAGCCCTGTCTGCTAGGATGAGAAGATGGTCCCAGAGTGAAGTGCTTAAAGCTGTGACAGTGCTGTATGACAATTTCAACCACAGTGCCCGAAATTCAATCCATTGCAATGCAAATGCTCTGCATAAAATATAAATGGAAATTCATTTGGCCAGTGGAAGTACCCTCTGTCACACTAACCACGGAGCACTTTCTTCTCTGAGCAAATGTTTTATTTTTGCTCTTTTCTTATGCAACTCTCCTTCACGTTTTCAAACACATTAATGCATCAAGGCCCTTTTTTCACAGTATTATGAAAGTCTATTATTCCTGAATTGACAAGAGAAGGCAACAAGAACATAGACAGACATAATTTCTACAGCATTCACAGGCTGGCCTATTATCTGTTACTGGTGAAAGCGCTGGTGTAATAACGGGGAGGGGCTCTTTACCAGGGAGCACAGAGATGGGAAGAGGATTAATGATTTTAAGCTGAAAGAGAAGAGATTTAGGTTAGATATTAGGAAGAATATATTTGTTATGAGGATGGTGAGGCACTGGAAAATGTTGTCCAGAGAAGTTGTGTATCCTCTCTTCCTGGAGGTGTTCAAGGTCAGGCTGAATGGGGCTTTGAGCAACCTGATCTACTGGAAGGTGTCCCTGCTCATGGCAGAGGGGCTGGAACTGGGTGATCTTTAAGGTCCCTTCCAACACAAACCATTCTACGATTCAATGAAGTTGACCTGCTTCTTTCACCTTGTACTGTGATGATCTTTCTCTGGTATAAAAGCATACCCACTGCAGCATATAAAAGCCAACATATGAAACCTTCCACATTTCATCCAAGCCCTCACTCCATTAAGAGGTTTCCAAAGACCACAGACTCATGACCTGCTTTGAATATACTTTGGCTGCCATTAATTCTTACAGGGTGATGACGTGAGCTGTGCTCACACACAGCTGTGAAGTGAAACCCCTGCAGAGTCATGCCTGGAGAAGCAAACATGACATTCCACCTCCTGAAGAGACTGTATAAAGGACAGAGCGAGCTGGGCAGAATAAATTGTTCTACCTCAAAATAACCCCCGAAGGATGTCCTGGGCCAAGGCACTCCATAGCAGGTGAGTAACTGGCCCTGAAGTGTAGAAGTGTAATTGAAAATATTTGTTCCTTCCCTTCAAAAAAGCTGCACTGAGCCAAAAGCTCAGAGGAGGAACATGTGTCAGATGATAACAGCAATTAGCATTTTTCCAATTAACAGTTCTCACTGGTCCTAAGGCTGACTTTCAAACAGTGTGAGCTAAACTTTTATAATATTTGATAATATTAGTACCTTACATTAAATCTCAGATTGTGGTAATGCCATAAAATAATTTGTTACCCATTTCCATTCTATTATGTTTAATTAATTTGGGATTCACAAATGTACCCTTTCTGCATTCTTGGAGAAGCTGAGACACTCTTGCTCCTATGCGGTGTTAACTGAGAAGCCAGGATCATCTCAGTTATCAGTTACTCACATCTCTGAGTTAATCCGCACTGTAAAACAGTCCTGCCATCAGTGACTGACTTAGATGTACAAAAGTAGGGATGAAGGCATATGGGGAAATTCAGGCTCGTTCAGAGCCCCTGACCATTGCCTTTCACACTGTGTCCAGGCCTCCTGCAAGAAGTGCTTCACCCAAATGTCCCAGCACTGGCACTTAAAGCCAAGGCAGTTATCAGCAGCTCAGACCACCCACTCTCAAACTTTCAGGCCAAGGCTACCTAGGGCGTTCATAGCAAAAAGTTGGTAGCTTGGTAAGATGAAAAGCTCTTATAGAAGGTCTCCATACTTGTCTATAGCTTCACTCCTAGAGTGCATAGCTTCACGTGGACTTCAATAGGGCAGAGAGCCAATTCCCTGACTCCCTTACATTCATGTAGCTATGAATCCACAGAAAAGGCTACCCAAGCCAGCACAGTTTTCCTAACTATAAACCCCAGCTATTCAGAGAAAACATTGCTTAGCTGCAGCATCTTGGACTTAATAGGCTAGTTCAGTTATCTGAGTCCTCTCAAGGCAGAGCAATGGGAATGGCATTTAAAGGACACAACCTACCTTCAGAGCTGTTTATGTACTTCTTTGCTGGGCAGCCATCAGGAACAGCATACACGTGGCAAAACTCACTTAGCAAACCAGGAAAGCTCATTGCAGCAAATGAAGCAGATGCATGTGAGCCTTTTGTTTTCCTGGGGCTGTTTGCCCTGGCACCTGAGCAGAAGAAAATGCGTCCCTGCTGATAAGCATAGACTTGCTGTGTAACCTAGTTACTGTACTCAGGCTCAGTGCAGCTTCTAGACAAGTCCTGTCTCTGGTCCATGTGAACCCTTTCTGGTAGCAGTAACACACCTTGTATATAAATGACTGCAATATATTCTTGGAAACAATTATTTGCTTACTTTTAATGAGGCATGTCCATAAATAAACAGATGCGAGTGTTTTTGTTAATGTTATGCCAATGTGAATGTTTAACTAACTCACTTAAGTGTAATTAACTGGTGACACCTGAGTGAAGAATTTTCCAGTACCTATATTAAAGATAAAGATTTAAAACCAGATATGAACGCTATAGGCAGTAACAATCTAGGCTTGTTTGACTGGCTACTCGCACTTGAAATACTATTTGAAAAGGCAGCCCAGTTTCAAGGCACTCCTTGGGAAGAAGAGCAGTTTGGAGTGTACCTTTTCCCAAGGAGCCCCTCACAAGGCTGCAGACGTGTTCTGGGGATATTGGTTGAACATTGCTGGTCTACAAGTCACTAAATCTCTTCATGGGATTTCTTGCCTGTAACCTAGAGATAAGGTTCTTGCTGTGACAAATGTATAGGAGATGCATAATGAGGCCTCCAGTGGCAAACAGTTGATGAAGTTTTACTTAGTATAAAAGACTGAGGTTGGCTGAACTCAGCTTTTGCCAATCAGTACTTTAGCCTAGGGGTATCCCTTAATCATGCCTTGGATGCTGTAGTCTAACTGCTAACAATGTTATATTTGTGCTATTTGATTCTCATGTTGTGTACACTGAAAACAAGACATTTCAAACCTCAAAGCATACCTGATGTAAATAAGAAAATACAGTTGCCAACAGGAAACAGCTGAACAAAATGCATACAACAGGAGCACAGGATCCTCTGCACCTGAGGGACAGGAAAATGTTCCATAAAAAGAAAGAACAGTTACAGATAAGAGATTTTTCTCAGAAGCAGGGCTTCTACTGGCCTACCAGAGATGAAGTTCAAAATGGCTTAACTGAACAACATGGGCCTCTCAAGGAGTTTGGAGATTAGCCATCAGAACAGGTCTAGATGCAGCTGTTGATTATTAAAGGCTGATCACTTCAAATAAGCGGGAGGCCATCAGGTGTCCTCAGCTGTATCACATGGAAAAACATGGGCAGTGATAGTGGCCGTGTTTACTTGAAGAGTTGATTAGATGGCAAAGCTTACAGAAATGCCCCTTCTAATTAATTTTTTTCTACTCTTGATTTGCTATCATCAGGAGAGCAACAAATCTCCTAAGGTGAAGCAAAAATGTCCCTGTTCTGCTGCCTTGTAAAAAAAATACTTTCAGTCTTTACAACTTGTTCTGATTTGAACTAAAGCAGAACTAGTTTTCTAACTTTTCAGTTAAACTTCATCTGAGTAAATTCATTTTCTGAAAGTTAAGTGCATGTTTTTCAGATAGCGTTTGTGTCTAGAAGTGATAACACAGAGCACTGGTATGCAGAAAGGCCATTGCTTACATCTACAGAGATGGAGGTCATCCTCAAGTTGGTGGAATGCTGTAAGTCAGAGGTGTCAAAATCATGGCCCACAGGCCAGATCCGGCCCCCCCACCTTTTTCTGTCCCAGTACCTTGTTCTTACCCGGCAGCAGTGCAGAGTTCCTTGCCCCTGCGCTCCTACCAGTGCTGGTCACGTGCGCAGCGTGTGACGCACGTTACGCTGCAGGGGCAGAAGAGCAGCCGGAGCCGTGAGTCTGACAGCCCTGCTGTAAGTGAAAGAGGGAAATAAGAGTTTCAGCTGCAGAGAGGAGTGGAGAGGACTGGTGGCCCAAAACTGATTAACAGAGTATTCCGTTCCATATACGTCATATTTGCTATAAAAGTGAGGGATCACAAGGGTCAGACTCCCTTCTTTGATGGTCAGCATCCAGTCAGAATTCTGTCTTTTTGTCCCTGATTCCAGATCCATGCATTCCTGAACCCTCTTCCTGAACTAAGCTCCTGCTTGCTGCTGAGTCCAACCTGGGACCTTTCCCAGTGTCTGCTCTGTAGCATCAATGATGACGTAGTGATCAAGGTGGGGCTGATTTCATATATTAGCATATATTTTATTATTTTCTTATTATTAATATTATTTTTATCATTATCATTATTGTTATTTCATTAAAGCTGATTTAGTTTTAGTTCCAATCCACAAGTCTCTCTCTCTCATTTCCCCTTCCCTGGCAGGAAGCAGTCAGTGAATTGGGCATTTAGTTGCCAATCAAGCCAGATAGGGTTGTACAAACCATGACACAAATCTTTCAAGGTTTGGTTAAGACACGGAACAGCTGGAAGTCACGTTGTCTGTCTCCGTGGGTGTTTTTTGCAGTTACTCTTTTGCTACCTGGTATTATCTCCGTAGTGTCATGTTTCCTCATTGCAGGGCTGAGAAAAAAGAATTTCGTTGCAGACCTTTTCCCTTTCCTTGGCTGTATATCTCCTTTGGAAACTCATCTCCCATCCAGAAAACTGAGACCATCTAATTCAGTAAATATTAGGTATTTGAATGAAAGGGGGTTCATATCACACATTATATGCTTCTATCATCTTTTCTACTTCCTCTACACTGTGTAATAAGGTATTTTATAGAAGTATTAGGCTACAGTTCTAGAGCAAGAAAGTTTCTAGAAAAGATCTGTTCTTAAATGCTTGTGACAGCTTATATAGACTGTGTTGGCACCAAAGTCTGTGCCAATCTTCAAATTCCAAACAGTGGTCATATCCCTGTGGGAAGTGAATCTATTTGGCTTTGGGTTTTTTCAACAAGTTTCCTCATGATCCCTCTTTTAGGTTTTTTATATTGGAAAAGCAGTTTGACCCACCAGTGCTGGTGGGACTTCTTTCTGGTCTGATACGCTGTACACTCTTGCAGGTGCTGGGAGAGAAGCAGGCAGTGGACAAAGAGAATATGGAGGACAAAATAAACTTAGATTACAATAAAAGGACTAACAGGACCCATGCAGAGGGGCCTCTGCATTTGAGAGTCAGGAAAATGATCCAAAGGAGAAAGAAAGAATTCCACTTCTTGGACAGAAAATGTCTTTATTTTATCAATATTCCCTTGTTTGTGCAGACCTCTTCACAGTAATTAATCTGTCAAAAGTCTTGTTGTGCAGGATGAGCGAAAAAGTAGTCAATCCTGAGTCTAGAAAATCACTGTGATCTTTATCACTTTCCCAGTTAATTCTGTGCTGATAATGGCTTGTGTCTCACTGCACAAAAACTTCATCATGTATTGAACCATTGCTCAATTCTGCCTGCCTTTCCTGAAAGACTGACACTAATAACTCCTTCCAAGTGGAACAGCCTACTGCTTGCTTAAGGTCTAAGCCCTGCAAACATGTATGCTTGTATTTAAATTTGCTCTGGTTTCCCATCTCATTGACATCAGAAGTGCTGTTTGTTCAGACAGGGAAAATTAAGTATTTATGTGCACTGCAGTTATGCAAAGTTTTGCCTTTGCTTTTGCTATCAACCCTGGCTCTTCAGAGAGCCTGCAAAGGCAAGAGACTGTCCAAGCACAGATGAGCTGTAAAAAAAGCTCTGAACAATTAAAGGAAAGTCCAGCTGTGCATCCATGGCCTCTGCTTTCACACACTTCTTTTAAAAGTGTACCTAGAGCTGTTTAAAAAAGTAAAAGATTTTTTGCAAGAAGGAGGATTTATGTCAGAAAGATTAAATCACTCATCAAAGAGGCAGAAGCAAGCTCAGTAACAGGAGATTTTCATGTCTCCTTTCCTCCTGGTGCACAAGTGCTGCAGAGAGACAAACGCTTTAATGCTGGCTACTGACGGGAAAAGGTCAAAGCCTTTGCTCTGGAGGGAAGGCTCCCAAGCGTATCACCTCCAGCATAACTGTGAGGCAAAGGCTATTGAAGGTGTTTTTTTCTGGCATGATTTATCTGATGTAACAGAAATTTAGCTGGGAAACACAGGACAGTCACAGGCCATGTTAATACAATTTGGGGAGGAACAGAAAGACGTTGAGGCTGTCAACCTGTGCTTGTCTGAAAGCAGATCATGATGGAGCTGACTTTGCTTTGATTAGTCTCAGGTGTATCAACAGACTCCCAGAGGATGAGGTCTAGGGATAAACCTGGAATCAGCCTTAATTCCTGTAGAGAGGCTGGTGATCTTTGGAGATCTCTTGTTTATGTTTTATGTCAACAACACAGTGGGCTTCTCTCACTTGGAGGTTTTACTTATTCATTCAACGTAAGTCTCCCTGGAGCAGAAGTCTTCCTCCTAGGGGCAAAGGGGGCTAAGTCTCTGCCTTTGTCTCCACCACAAGTGGCCACAAATGCCCAGGCCAAGTGAGTGCACGCAGCACTTTGTGCTGGGAAAGTGAGTGATATGAAAGGCTGGGTGAGGAGCTGAAAGCCACCTGCCTTTGCTTGGGAGCCAGAGCCAATCTGTGGGTTGTGAGCCTGAAACCTGTATCCTCCTGATGAGCATCAGGGGAAGGTGCAGAGAGGTATCTGGTGACAGGAAGACATGAAATAGTAAAAGCTGGGGAGGGAAAATTGCCATCTGGCTTTTCTCCCCTTGCTCAGTAGAGATATATAATGCCAGCTTCATCGGACTGTCAAAAATAGGAAGTTGGGCTGCTCTCCAGGTGGTGATCAGGCTAGTCCTGCTGAAAACAAAGGCACCTTATTTGGTGAGGGCACACACTGCCACAGACCAAGCTCCTCCCAGCCTGCATCTTTTACCCAGGCAGACAGAGCACCTTCTAGGCACCAGGAGGCTCTTTCCATGGAGGATTTGGCTTTTGTAGAGCATCAAAAGCATCATTAGCCATCCATGAGGGCAACTCTTGCTGAGCTGGATCACCTGTCAGACTCGTCAGAAACAACTATACTTAGAACTGTGCAGACATCAACATTATATCTGTGAATATAGTGTGATGGACATGTCCTGAATGTACCTTTAGAGGTCAGACGTAAAGATTCTTTGCAAAGTGATACAGACCTCATCAATAAATATAGACCCAAATATAACCTATCTTACTAAATTTGTACCCATTAAAAGAGAAGCCTGCCTTAGTTTTCTTAAAAATAAATTATAGTAGTTTTGCCATAAAGATATTTACAAATAAATTCTTTTGCTTAAAATATTTACAAATAAATTATTTTGCTTAAAATATTCTACAGAAATAAAAGTTACTTAAACACAGTTCTATGCCACAAACAGTTTAGGAAGCTCTTTCCCCCTCCCCAGAGCAAAGACTGAATTGGCACATGGAGCAACAAATTACTTTCTGTTCTTTTGGGACAATATTGCCTGAGAGAACCAAGATCTACATTTTTAACCTGATTGTTTTCAGTAGCTGGTCATCCTTGTTGTTATAAAAGGAGCAGTGTGCTACAAAACCAGACCTAGATTATTTTGTACTGAACCTGCATGAGTGGAAAGGACTCAAAAGTGGACAAAACTGTAGACAGCTGGACTTGTGAGTGCAAGAAAGAAGTCCTTGGCACAGCCCCTCTCCACAGATCTGCTGTGCCACTCCTTCCAGAAGTGCAGCTGCACCACGACAACATGCAAGTGCCATACCAGGAAAGAGCCTCACACCAAATTCAACATGACACTGAAAGGGAAGAGTTTGGTGAAGATGAAGAGAATGGGCTTGGAGAAGTTGCGTGTCATCTGCACTCCCCCTCCCCTCACCAGTACATGCACGCTCAGGGAGCTCCCCTCCGCCAGGGAGGAACCTGCTGCTGAGCTCCAAGGTGGGTATGTGCATGGTGCATCATCAGAAACCATTGCTCCAGCAGTTCAGCTCAGTTTAATTTCTTTCATCCTTTCCTCAGTTGCCTGTTGGAACGACAGAGGACAAAACACCTTTAATTTTTGCTATGGGCTGATGAGGAATAGTGTCTTAGTAACAAATATCTACCCCAGAGGGAGAGAGATTACCTCTCTAGCCCCACTTTGGCATGGAAGAACTAGCTGTGCTCCAACCACATTGACCCCTGTGTAGAAACCTCATTCAACTACATTGCCTTCTGTTTTCTGCTTGCCTTTCAGGCTGAAGAATACATAGGAACAGATGTTCATTAAAAAAAAACCACACAGCACAACAAAACTGATTGTGCAAATGTTATTGAAAATGTGTATTTGTTATTTTTCCTGTGGCACTATGTTTTCTCTCATTTCCTTCAATACTCCATCCCATTATTTACATACTGTATGTAAGTCTATCTATCAGTTTGGCACCTGTTGATATGGATTATGTTTTAAACTGCTCATTCATAGTGGGCTTGCTTGAAAACCAATCCTGTTAAGTTTGTTTTGGACACTGGATATTAAGACAGTATTCTCGAGTACTCAGTTCAGACTCATACATGCAAACAACAGGGACACTGTCTCTCAGAAGTCATATTTAGGAAGCTGAAGGCCTTCTAGGGCATTTTTATACATGTAATTAGGCTACTCAGATGTTTACACTGACCCTCTAACTCAAGACATGGTGGAGCACTGTAGAACCTGAGCCCGGGATCTGCTCCGAAGGGCAGAAGGTGGAAGAAATCTTGGAGGGATCTAACCCAGACCTCTGCAGTGACCTGTCTGTAACAGTTTAAAGTGCGATTCAGATATCCTTTTTTTAGAGTTTTTTTAAAAAATATGCAAAGTGGCGTAATAAGAAAATCCTAATTTCAAAATAAAGTTTAATAAGCACAAATGTTCCATGTACTATATCAGTCAGAAGGGAAATAAGGCTCTAAGTTTATTTCTCTGTTTATTATAAGACCACGTGCAAAGATGAATGACAGAAAGCAGCCCCATGTTGTAGGTTCAATAAACCAAAGCTTTGTGTGTCTTATCACATTTAATTAAGGTCTGAAAAGCTTGTGGCCAACAACATTTGCCATGGCTGTGTTCATTTGTAATTAGCATGTCGATCCTTTCTGCTTAACTGGCTGCCAGTCTGAAAGTCTATTGCAAGCCACCATACAAAACACAGATTTTGGGATGCTGTTGGCTGTGAAGTATTTTATGTTCCTGCTGAAAGAAGAGGTGCCGTCCCTGGCCTTCTTCGTAAATATTCCTGCTTCTTCTTGCCTCTGTTATTGTGTCTTGCTTGTGCAGGATTTCTAAAGGCAATTTTAAAGCATCTGGAAGAAATTATCTTGGTTTCAGGGGGTTTTTATACCTGGCTTTTTTTTTTTCCTTTGGATCAGTTTCATTCAGGCACTGGGGATTCCAAAGAACCCCTTGCTGCCTATACCTCAGTACATGTGAAATAAAACATCAGATTTTGCTTGCTGCCATAGGGCAGGTTTTATTTCAGCTTAAACCTTAATTGACTTTCACAAGCCTAATTCTGCATCTCTTGTGGGTTCTTGTACGGGGTGTTTTGGCCAGGGCAAATTATGAAAGCCTGGTGGGCTTCCATCCACCTGTCCAACAAGACCCATGGGTCCTGAACCAAGAAAGGATTGTATTGATTCACTGTTTTCTTCAGACCTCCTGCTGAGTAGGTGGCTCTGGGACTTCTGTGGGGACTTCTCCCACAGGCTTGCTGGGGACCAGTGCAATTTCAGCCCCTTGTCCCAGTGTGACATCTCCTATTGAATCAATAAGGAAGTCTTTTCAGCCATATCTGTGTAGATTCACCCATAGCTTCCCTCCTGGATTCCAGGAGCTGGTGCTAATAACAGGCGAGACAAAAAATGCCACAAGCTGCTCATACCCTTGAAGAACTCGTTACTCTGAGCCTGTTGTTTGGGTCTCCTAGGTACCACAACAGAGTTGTGCAGGGTTCCACGGCTCTTTTCCTTACTGTAGCCACCATTAGGAGTTTCAGATGGAAGTGGAGGACGTGCCACAGCTCCCCATGAGAGGAAGATAATGAAGGTGCTGAGCGTTTTGGATTCTATCCTAATACAGGAGCACTTGTAGCCCTTCCCACATGACTCCTCATTCTTGGCTGCTTTAGTCATCCAAATGTCCTCTTGTATGGGCCCAGCCTGGCCAAAAGATCCTGCTTGCAATATCTTTGGTCCTGCATGACTCCTTGTGCCACCAGGGCTGGCACCAAAAGGAAACAGCACATTGCACTGGAGCCCTAAATACTGTAGGGAACATTTTTGACACCTGTATTTCTTCCCCAGTAACTATTCTCATTCTCAGTTTTGTCTTACAATTTGATTTGATTTGATTTTTATTTTTTACTTAAAACATCAAACAGAAATTATTAAATTGTGCAGTAATTTTACATATACATATATTCCTATTGAACAGACTAGGCTAAAGAAATGGAAAAGTATTTTTATTTAAAAGATAGCAAACACTTCTGACTTTCAACCAGAAAAGAAATAATGTATGATACTCAACTCATTCTCTGAAAAAGTCAATCCTCTTTGAAAAAGTATCTGATGCCGCATAGTTTGCGATTCTTAGTTTTTCTATTCATCTAACTCAATGGAGCTCTTATCCTCCTATTAAAAATTTGTGGAAGTTTTAAAATAAACACATTCTGACTCATGGAAAAAAGGCATTTTAAAGTATTGTATTACATATATGTGTATATGTACACATATTTATATGGCCAATAAGTACACATATTATAACACACATGGATGGGTATCTATTTCAATATACTTCTAGATGCAAAAATCAGAAGGAAAATCCTCTCATCTCTTTGTCAGCTCTTTATGTCTTTGACAGATATTTCTAATCAAGCAGAACCATGCAAAGGGTTAAACACCAGCTCCATTGGAATCAATGGAGCTTCTGCCATTAATTTTTTTGTAAGGTCAGAATTCTGCTAACTCAGACTCAATTAACAGAAATGTTAACATAACAGGCTTTTCCACAAGTTTGACTTCAGTGTTGAAAACAAATATTTTGTGGACACCCCTTCCCCCTATCCATTTCTGAATGCTTTTAACAGTTTGAAAGGATCATCTTTAATGTTATTAGAAAAAGAGAAAATATTTGTACTAATCATGTAATTTGCCATTGTTTATGACTTTGTCTTGTATTTTCTGCTATTCCAATATTTGTAAAAAATAGATACATTTCCTTATTTGCATATTATATCAGTTGAGCACTTTTATACAACACATTAAATATAAGACTCTTGCTTGATCTCTAGAAGCAGAGGAAATATCCCCAAATTGAGGGTAACATAGGGCACTTTGCAAAGTACTTGAATCCAAAAATAATTCAGAAATGCACTGCTGTGTACCGGAGTGTGATTCTCTCTCTGCCTGCTTTTTGCTCCCTTCCTTCCATGGGAAAAGTCTTGGGGGTTTGTTAAAAGTGTTTCTGCTATCCATCCTATTTTCTGAAATAGTTCTGTGTTAAAGCTAAAGTGAGAGGGGAGACATTTCCCTCTTCATTGTTTTTGGAGTGGCCTCAGCATTGGTTTTGCCTGTGGAATGCGGGGGTACATCTGCTACACATCAAAGCTCATTCCACTCTTCTCTGCCCTTTGTCATACCACATTTGCAGTACATTCCTGTCTCTTTCCTTAATTTTCCTTTCAATTTTCCCATTCTTGGCAGGCTTCAAGGACACGGGGGAATTTACCATCACATGTTACAGAAAAAAGAAGAAGTCTTTGTTATTTGAGGATCATCAGACCAATTTCTGATGAATTCTCAGCACCCTTCCATGTGGTCTGCTTTGCTAATGCTGTTATGGATACAATTTTCAATATAAACTCTCTCCATTCACTGTTTGTTTTAGTAGGTTTTGGTGAGCTTTGCTGCTGATCTCCAGATGGATTGCAGTTTAGATTACAAAGGTACCTCTCACCCTGCAATAGCAAACTTTGCTCTGTAAAACACAAGTTTTTCTGCTGTTTACTGTGCAGAAGGTGCCAAAATCCACAAAAAAATGTGACAAACCTCAATAAAGGTTGACCATCAGCACACCACACATTTACTGAAACAACATGCTGCTGAGCTCTCTGCTAGCATAGAGTGCTTTTTCTAGAAGAAGCATATGGGCACATCTCTGCAGTATTTTCCTCACAAAGACGGAGAGAAAGAGTTATTTGATTCTGGTCTAACTAGTCTATGAACCAGTGAGTAGTCAGAACACATTTAAAATATGAGTTAATTTTTTTGGTATGCTGCTGGGTCGTACTTCTTTAACCACTCCCACTGCACGAGGGATACTGAGCTCCAAGGATGCCTTTTGAAATAAGTTGTTTGATTCATGTTCTAAAGAACAACAGTGGGTTTTAGTCTTACTCACTACCACATTTTGAACTCTCAAGTGCTAGAGCATGAAATTAATTATCTTAAGCATCCTGCTATTAAAACCCTCACTCTGGCTGCAATACATAAATTTCAGATGCACCAAAATTAAAGGTATTTTTTGGGTGCTACATTGGGCATAATACTTTGTAGAACACGTCATCTTGTCTGTGTCACTTGGTCTGGGCACTGGGGACCATGTCCTGTCATAGATGCTGCTGTGTTTGCAGAGATGTATGTGAAGACAGGGACATCATGCATCATTATTCCTTCCTATTGCACAGTGAAATATGTAACAGTGAAATACGTAACTAAGCATCAGTTTTCCTGAGCCAAGCGGACTTGGCTTCTGTGGTGGGCGCACAGGTAATCAGAAAAATCTTAACATTCTCTCTATCAGGTCACCCCTCTGAAGGCTGCCATGCATTGTTTTGATTTGCTCCCTGTGTTTTCATGTGAGCCTTTCAGTACAGAACACAGCACCAATGGTCACAGCAGGTCAATAACTAGCCCTGCTTGTAAAATGCTCTGGGAACATATTTTTCTTCTCTTCACACAAATCAGCTTGCTCGTCAGTAATTGATTCTCAAATGACTTCACTATTTTTCCCCAGCTCCTTTACCCTTTATACAGATTCTAAATGCATAATTTGTGTGAAATTGAGATGGGAGAGGAAGACAGAATTTTTTTTTAATGCAAGCTTTTGGATCAGACTTTGGCATAGGAAGCTTGAGACCAAAGACCCAGAAGGTTCAGAGGGGTCCTACTTCATCTTGCCCATTTTTATCCTCTTCAGATTTTTTTAACAGTTATCTTGCTCAGAGAAAAGACTTGAACCCTGGTCCTTTTCCTTTCCCTTCTGTTGTCTTTCTTGTCTGGGAAGGCCACTCACAGGTTTAACACTTGGTCAGCCTTCAACATCTTAGCCAGTGCAACAAGGACCACTGCAGTGCTGAGGTCACCGTAAAGTTAGAATGGAAGGGAGTCTGTGGTTCTTCCAGGATTCATCAGTGGTGTGCTTTTGTGTAATTCCCATCTGCACTGTATTTCCTGCCTCATTATCCAATCCGATTTTGTTTTCAAGAAAACATAAACGCTTTGTGCCATCACGCTGCTTTTCTTGCCTGTTATTAGACAAGGGGTAACTGGTGAGAATCCATTGTGGGCCTTCACCAGATTTCCTCTGAGCTCTTCACTCCTATGCCTTTGATTTTTAGGGAAAAAACATCCCATTCCTTTGAGTTTGTGAAGAAATACTTAAGTTTTAATTTATTTTACTTCTGCTCTCCATCCCACTGTTAGTTTCACAGAACACAAGTAGTTGGAATATGCCATCTATGGGCCTGAGGAAGGCTTGCAAGCTTTAATAATGGGTGATTCAGAGCTGTTCTGCT
The DNA here is from genome assembly GCA_033558185.1 of Dromococcyx pavoninus. Taxonomy (NCBI): domain Eukaryota; kingdom Metazoa; phylum Chordata; class Aves; order Cuculiformes; family Neomorphidae; genus Dromococcyx; species Dromococcyx pavoninus. Next base: position 539,917 of record JAUMJL010001081.1, on the reverse strand, counting down.
ATTTAAAGAGCGAGGCAAGCTGTGTATTCCATTAAAGAAATAATGGCAATCTTTTGAGGCAACTCCCAACCCTCATCTTATACCACTCCCATTCTAAATATAAACCTGTCTGGCCATGCAAGTGCTTCCTGTTAACAAGCAAATATTGATTGTGTTGTATTCAATAACACTTTACAGTGGGAACAGAAAGGAGGAACAGAGGAAACAAAACTCTCTGATTTTATTTTTTTCAGTGTTATTCATATGGATTAAGGCCTGAATACACACAGCTCCTACCAAAGTCCTGGCTGCTGAGCCAGCCTAAGCTTGTATAAGACCAGAGTTAGACTTTCTGTTACTGCTCTCAAAGTCATGTTTGAGGATAAATAGGGCTTATTTGGCTGGCAGCACCTATTTAAAAAAAATAGCATTTTGTCTGATAAAAGACCTCCGATACAGCTAGCAGGGCTCTGGGCAAAGAAAGTTTTTCCTGGAAGTGCACAGCACGACAAGTAGTGAGAAATTTCATTAACTGTATGTAACCACATCTCAGAGGCACTGAAAGGTATTTAGGAGGGGGCAAACTAATATTCTTATTCACAGGGCTGGATTCATCACATTGTAGCTGCCCAAGGATTCAGTGGAGACAGAAACTGGCCTTGAGCCATAAACCGTGGCATGCATTTCAGCCATGACAGACTGGAGGAAAAGGGAGGATTTCAGGCATAAAAACTAGTCAGTGCACCACATGATTCACGGTAATTACCCATGTGCATGCTTTTAACCCAAGGTAATTTGAGTTAAACTGGGTAATTTGAGTCAACCCTCAACAAGAGGCAGTTAGTTGATCAACTCAAATCACTTGCAATTTGTGTTGAGTTTAGAGCATGCATAGGAGCACTCAGTATCTATAAGCATTATCCGTGGCGGATTCTTAATGTCTCTGGGACTGCATTTTGCCACACCACCCAGTGGCCCAAATTCTGCTCTCAGCTACACGAGCCTATAAATATAGACATGTTGTTGACTGAGATCAGCAGAAAGTGGTTCATGTCTCAGTTTACGTCACAGCCACCAGGAAATGACCCAGTGACACAGCAAGAGTATCAGCTAGTGCTTTCAAATTTGAAGTCCTTGGCACAGGTCCTGAGATCTATATTTAGCACCTTTTGATAAATGAAGGGACATTGTCCATCCAGCACCTCTCAAGAAAAAGCAACTTACTAAGGTTTAAAATATTCTAGGCATTCAAGACAAAGAGGACAGCTGTTACTGTCTCCTGAGTGGCTGCCTATCAACAGTATGTCCAGCAAAGTCTTCCCTGGAATAAGCTTGTTGCTTTGCTTTATAGTTTGCCTTAAGCCTGCAGCCTGCACTGTTTGTTCACTGATGTCAGAAAGGTTGTTTCCAGACGCAAAAGTCCCCAAATCCTCATGGAGACCAATAATGCTTAAAACCTATTTTGTCAAACATATTACATAGGCACGCAGTAGCAAATGCAACCTAGTAAAGAGATAGCCACTAACGGGCATTTTATGGCCCACAAGACAGCAAGAATAGGCCAAGGAAGAGGCCCCAGGCCAGAGGCACTCAACTTGGTCACATCACAGGCAGAAGAAAGCCCTGAATTAAATCTGCTGCTGCCTTCTTGAGTGAAGCTTGCTTTCACTGACATGCTGGTGGGACTCACTGGACGCTCCCTCAGAGCAGAGGTAATGCAAAGGCAGTTCTTGGTTATCCCTCCCAATAATGTTATCTTGGGACTAGTGGCCTTGAGAAATATTGACCAAGTCGATTATATTAACTAAAGAGAAAGAGAAGGCTGAAAGGAGGAGGTTTAAAAGGTGTATGAGAGGTTTCTCTAAATAGCAAGCTAATCTGCAGGGGGCAGCTGCTCTGCACTCTTCTTTAGTTGTTTCTGAATAAACACGTGCCTCAGCAAAGCATGATATTGACTCTCCAGAAGTCACCCCTGGCATCTGCCCCCTTGCTTATCACAGACACCACCAGCTTATTGATCATCTTTGACCTGCTACTCTCTCCCTTCACATCCTCAGACTCTGACAGTGTCTAATTCATGCTGACTTTCTGCACAGTCTCTCACTCAGCTTATACACAAATCCAAATATTCAGCTTTCTCTAATCTCCGAGACAGTTAAAAGCTGTCTCCTAGACAGCTGAAAGACTTTCTTTGCATCCCTTACGTCGCTCTCATTTCTCAACAGTACTAAATAGATACACTTTCAAAGCCCTTTCATAAGTGAATTAAGGATCTGGGCTCACTTTTTCAGGATACAGATAGGACTCTTGAAAATCTTCAGTGTTAGGCAGAGCCACTGAGAGGACTGTGCGTGCCCACCGCTTGTAAACTAAAAACCTAAAATAATAAAAATGATAGTTATTAGCTGTAGTAAAATCAGTGCCAGCGCTCCTCCTCATTGCATAGCTCCACAAGGAGCTACAGGGATAACAACAGGGAGATTCCTCTGAGCAGCACAAGCTACATGTCTTCCCTCCCTATTGTCTTTCCCCAACAGCCAACAAAGTGTAAATTATACAAGAAGAAAAGTGCGCGCAAGGAGGATGTCAGGATCTATGACAGCAGTTGTTAGTGCCCATTTGGTGGAGACCAGATCTGTGTCTCAAGAGTCATGCATTTGGCTTGAAACAACATGGACACACCACCACCGGCACAGCCGTGAAGGACAAACATGCCGTCACGGTGCTATGAAGCTTGTGCTCCGGTCAAGCACCAACCTGTGCTCCTGCAGAGTCCCGAAATTGAGTGGGGAAAAAGGGTTCCCGATGCGTCAGCTACAGCTTCTCATTTTTTATTCACCATTTATTAGATGAGACAGGTGGATTACTGTGTAGCTTTGTTTTTCAAATCCGTATAGTTGCTGGAAGTAATGGTTACAGTATTAGGCCAGGTGCAGAGGGGTAAATAATAGTACTTGGCTTTTAATCCACAAATAAACATTTTTCTGTAACAATTGTTTGAAGTAGCTGTCCCAGCATTTAGATTTCCTTCTGCATAATTGCAGTATTTTTCCTGTGGGTTGGTTTAGGAACACTGAGGAGGGAAGGTTTGTAATTTAGTAATTGCTGTAAGTTTTCCAGGAACAGAAATAAGTAGGGTTCCACATGTGTGTTTTCAGGTGGCACACAGGAAGGCAAAAAAACTAGAATAGAATGGAATAGAATAGAATAGAATAGAATAGAATAGAATAGAATAGAATAGAATAGAATAGAATAGAAGTAGAATAATTATTAAAAAAAAACCCTCAGTTTGAGACACTGAAGATTTTTCCACAACAGCCCACCTTTATTCATTCTAAATGCATTTTTCCAGACATATGCCCTAAGTCTGATATGTGTAAAACATAAATCTGAACCATATGCTGTAAACTGCTGGGCCTGACAGTCTAAAATATCCAAAAGACCACAGGATAGAAATCTCATTATTGCCTGATGGCTGTTGTGCAAATGCTTTAAGTTCATATTTTATTCTTACCGTAACGATTGTGGACATCAGATGGAGAGCAGAACGCTAATGTTTCATTCACTTGGCAGGAGACAGCTGTATATCCCAGCCCACTTGGCACTTCCATGTTTTACTGCTTGATTTGTGGCTGGCTCTCCTCTCCTGCTGCATTGGCACAAACACCAGCAAAACCCAACATTTCCAGCTGGCTGGGCGTACCGCGGACAAAGCCACAGCTTATTAAAAGAGGAGCCCTTGGAAGTGCGAAGCAATTAACGCCTTCGTGAAGGCAATAAAAGGAATATGGTGGTGGGGACATAGAGGTTTCCCAATGTTGCAGTGGGTCTGGGATGATGCCAGTGGCAGAGCCTACAGCTCTCCACTTCAGCGCTTGTCCCACTGACCAGAGCATAGGGCAGGCGCTGCTCTTGGGTGACATGGTCCAGCCTGGTTCAGAAACAAGCACTTTGGGGTTTAATTCTGCTTTCTTTGACTAGTTCAGATTCACGCAATGGTACTAACTCACTATACTGCAAATAAAAGGGAGATGTGAAATAGTGGAGGCTTTAGGGTGCTATCATAAATGATTACATATTTTCCTTGATTTTTTGTCTCACTGGCACTCTCTACCTGTCTGAATTTACAGTTGAGAAATGTAGACCTCCATCACACGGTATTTGCCACCTAAATCCAGACAAGCTCTGACTTCTCATTTTATTATTTCTTGATGAATAAAACAGAAGAAACCACTGGTGTATATGGAAGAATTCCACACGTCTTGTGAATTTAAAAGAACTACATCTTCATTTGGTCTTTATGGTGGAGATGTTTTTCTGAGTCCTTGGACATCTTCCATTTGAGGCTTAGTGGATCTAGGTGATACTCAGTGCCTCACTGCTCCTCTGTGCTGAGCTCTCTGTCTGCTCAGTAAGTTTTACAAGAGCCAGAAACTCGTAAGTTGTAATTTATGCTTAATCATGAGAACAAGCAGTGCCTGCAATAAGAGCACCTCCTGCTTAGTAAGAAACATTCCACTTTGCAAGGTGATCTGTCTTAACCATCCTTCCTTCCTTCACTGTGGTGTCTGATTCAGAGTTGCCCCAGAAAGCCCAGTTTAAAAGCTTGCACCACACTTGGTGATGGACCACTTTGAGCCCTCCAACACACCAGTACAAACCCAGGCACAGGGCAAAGGATTAAGGCTTGTGCTTCAGGTGTGCACTAATGCTTTTGTCAGCAGAGACTAAAAGTCCCAACAAAGTCAAGAAGAGAGATGCTAAAAGTTATTTAGGTGCTTCCATACATTGTGGAGCAAAATACCGGTCTTCACTGTCATGTAACAAAATTTAGCAAGTGCTTCACATATAACTTGGGGATTGGTGAAAATGTACATAAGAAGTACTGGAGTAGGCAAAACAAAGTAGAGAATCTCAGAGAAAAAAATCCTAAGAAATAGGGAGTAAAACCACACTGTTATTTTTTTTAATTATTTACCAGATAGGCTAAGTGTTAATTTGAAATTAACAGCAACACTAGGCAAAAAAATCTCCTTAAATCCACTGGAGTCAACAGAAAAGAAGGTCTAGCACTGATCAGATTTCATGTCTGAAAAGGATGAATGATTCGGGATTTAAAAGGATAGTCCATACTAAAACAGAGTATCCCAAATGCCATGTTAAAATATAGATTTTTTTTCCTCCCAGTTCCCACTCTTGCAAAAAAATGGTACATGGGGTAAATGGCGTATGGCTTTTCCCTCCCCTGGATGCCTCCACTGCTAGCTGGAGACAGCACAGCACTCCTCGGAGCACGCAAAAGCAGGAGGAATTCCTTTCATAACATCTGCCTACGTGAGGGTCCTGGAATTTGCATCTTTAACCAAGCCTGCTTTAACTCACCTCCCTGTCTTCTTGGCATCCCCCTCTTGTCCAGGAGATAAGAGCACATTTCCAGAACCAGTTTTGCAGTTACCTATCTTCTCAGTTTTCTTTCGTGACCTTTAAAGGGGATGCACCGAATAAGTGCCTTTATACAAGAGCCAGACTTTCTGCTGGGTGGCTGTTTCAAAGGAACAAATATGATCTTTTCATAAATACCATGTCAGGCCAATGTAACTCGCAACTTATTTATAACGGTCCTGATGCACACCGTGGAAGCCAGGGGTAGTGTTGCACAAGAACATTCATCTAAAGCATTTCAGATCTGAGAAGCAAAGTAGACTGCTAAATTTTTGAGCAAGCTGCTTAGCAGTTGTTGAGTTTATCTTTTCCTTGTTCTTCATTAAGCATTTCAAAGTATTCAGATTTTAGAGGAAAATTATAAAAATATTGCAGCCTGTGAATTATTTGTTAAGCATCTGATCTTGGTATTCAAAACCCAAACTGGTCACCTAGGTATGAAGACAGAAGACACTTCTGTGACGTTGAGTGTATCAGTTCGTCCCTATTGATCAAATATTTCCAGCCTCCTTCAAAGTCTTTTGGGGTTCACACAACCCCACGGGGCTCACCTGAACTGGACACACAACAGCTTTAATGAAAAGCTTACCCAGTTTTCCCATACTTTGACGGCTGTCATGGGTATCCTCAGGAGACAAAAATGGCCCCTTTCCTTTCCTTGGTGTGTATTGGCTCCACATTTGTGTCACCAAGCCTGGGCAGTGGGAGGTCAAAAGGAGCCCCTTGTTTTACTGAGCAACTTGGCATGAACCTAGGGTGCCCTTACCTATGTTGTGGTCAAAAAGTAGTATTTGTTGGGAACCACAGCATGGTTACAAGCATCATCACTTTAGTTAAAACCCTTTATTTCCCAAATATGGCAGTGTATGGGAGGATTTTTGCCCAGTGTGGAAGAAGCACAAATTCAGAATATCACAACCCATAGCTGGTTTCCCTGAGATACACAGCAGCATACATAACTAAACCTTCCTCTGCTCATCTCTCTCCCTCTGGTGCACACATGTGTAAAAGACTGTGAGCTTTGTGGAGGTGGTGTGTCCCTGAGCTTCAATGCGGTTGCGTTGAATGCTTTTGCTAACAGTTTCCGTGATGAAAACGCTGTGTGTAACAACAACAGATTAGGGCCACGTATGTTATACTTAGTAAAAGCAAAGAAACCACCTCAGCCTTTTTTTTAGTCCAATTGAGCGTCTCTTGGCATTTTTACAGAGCTGGATGCCCTAAGATCTTTGGTGGAAGCAATAGAGATTGCCGCTATTCATCCTTAAAATGTGACAATGATCAGGGTCCTTTCTGTCTGCTGTCATCCCAGACAAAATGGATAGTGTTTGCTATATCCTGAGACAATGGCTGGCATACCAATACCAAATGCATGAGGAAAAAATAGTTAATGAGCAAACTTCATTGCACTTTCCTCACTCTGCGCTTTATGGATAAATGAGCACAGACAAATCTTAGTTTAAAAAGCTCTCATGTAACATTTACTGACTCCAAGGCCCAAAACACTTTGTGCTCTTCATCTCACATGGCCTGATTTTATCAAGGCACAGAAGGTAGGGGCACTTGATGATTAACTTTCATGTTTAAATTTGACTTTCATAACTGGCAACCACACTCCTTCCATTATTTTGGTTTGATTTAAACAAAAATTCTTTTTGGTGGTGGAAATGTTTTAAAAGCAGCAACTTCTCCAAGAAATTTTGGGGGATTAGCAAGCCAGCTTGCTTGAAAGCAAGTATAATAAATTGTGATTAACTGCTTTTTCCTGCAATTTTCAGAAGGACAGAGTAAATCAGAACCGCAAAAGGGATGTTACAAAGTCATTAGAGCCAAAGTCATTTAGAGTTTGTCCTTCACTGAGCCTTTACTTCTTTTCTCTGGCAAGATAAAATATTTTGAGGTTTTATATTGACCCTTTCACAAATAATCCAGGAAGTTGTATTATCTGCTGAGCCCGGGATAACTTCATTAGTATTCATCACATCTTTTTTTAATTACACATACAGTTTGGTGTTTAAATTACAGGAAGACTTTGTGTTTAAGAGTTTCCGCATTGTGCTGAGGCATGGGAAAAAAAATCGGGTTTGACACATAATAGGGATTGATGTGCTACTTCAAATGCTGGTGTTACTGGAAAGGAAGGAACTTCCACAGGAAGAGCAAGGGAAATTATACAGGAATCAATAAAGGGTGCTAAAAATAGTGTTTGACTTATCTTCCATGTGAGTCAAAATACCCTACTCAAGGCATACACATGCTACGTCTTGGCTGGTACGTTCAGACTGCTCTTACTGGTGTGCAGGCTGTCAGGATTTCCTCATAGGTCAATGGAAGGAGAAAAGCGTCTCTAAAGGACAGTTAATCCCAATTGCCTAAGGAACTACCAGCAAAAAAAAAGAGAGTGCTATAGATCTTGCCCTTTTCCTAATTGCCATCAGCTTCACATGCTTAAAGTCGAGCATGTGCCCAATTACTTTCCCGAAGAGAACTTGGAGAGCTGAGCGCTTGGCAGGACTGAACTGCTAGCTTGGAGTAAAACAAAGAAATTAGTGAATATTCTGGAGGACCTTGATGAACAAAACTGGGAAACAAAGAGATCTTGCCTGCAAGGACAACTAAGTTGTAGGCTGAGAAGTGTAACAGGTCCCAGGAGAGAGAATATGATTAGTCAGGTAATTTACTGGTAATACGCTTTCATCATTTTCTACTTAGCATTATTTTTCTAAAACGTCAGGCGGCAGCTTGCTCAGAGGGGAGGAGGAAGGCAGCAGCAAGGACTGGAGCTGGCATGGCATGGCCCTAGGAGCTGTGGTCCCCAAGCCCCACCACCCCCAATCTCGGACTGGATGTGCTTTTGTTTAGAAAGAAGCTCTCTTTAGAAGCTCTTTAGAAAGAGCTCCTTGCCTCTTTCCATCTACAAGGCCCTTCTGTTCACAGAATGGTCACACTTGTGACATTTCTGATTAGGGTAAGGGGAACCACCACAGCCTTTTTTGCTCACACGTTGGAAAGGACTCAGTCTTTTGGGATTCGAAGCAGGAACTTCAGCTCAGAAGTTCACAGGAATTTTAGCTGAGTGAAGCAGAAGTAAAACTGAGCAACTCAAGTTTGGAGATGCTGCTGCTGACCAAGGCACTTAAAAACAGTGGAGCATGTGGCAGAGAGAACAATGGGTGTGTGAGTAATCTGGGGGAGAAGGAAAAGTGTCACTCATTTTCTTCACGTTTGGGATGTTCTTGACACTTCTATTCTGCAGTTGCTTTAATATCTGACTAGTCAGGTGATCAGATGTCTTAATTATATCTGTTTTAATCCCATATTTACACAAGTTCTTAAAGAACAATATATTATATGATTGTCAAATATATTAGTACTCAACATACTTCTGCAAAATGTGAAAAAATATTGTTTGGACACAATTAAAAATAAGAATTTTGTTTCATAGGCACTATTAAAGCCTATTACACAAATTCCTCAGGGCTTTCTACGCTCCTTAATGGGGATTGTGTGACTAGATTGAGAGCAGTGCAAGGCCCTAAATTTGAAGATTATAGTCTATAACAAATCACAGAAAGATTTTAACTTCGCCCCTGCTAATCAACACCAGGCAAATACGTGCAAGGGATAATATCCTCCCTGAATGCCTCCCATATCCAACCTCCCCATCTTGCAAGCAAAAAAGTGCAAGAGTCAACAGATGTGTAGTGGCTTGTTTTATTTCATTTTGTGTTTATTAAAGTGCTGTGTATGCAGTTTATATTTCTTGGCATGCTGTTATTTTGATGACTTTTAAACAAGAACAGCAAAAGCAACAGGCAAACTGAGAGAGTAGCTCATTTATTTCGATGTTCTGAAAGGATCTTATGTGGTCCTATAATCATCAGTTACATTATCTGTGCTATTCACATGCTTTTGATTTACTTACTTCAGAGGGCGAACACAATCTCAGCTGTTTCCCTTTGTTTTCTACTCATTTCCGCTTTCGGTTTCTCAAGTATCAGGACAACAAATAGAGCAACAACCAAGTTAATCTACCAGAAGTAAATGTTTACAACCCATAAAAATTGTTCATGTGGATGTTTTAACTCAATAGCAAAAAAATCTTTATTAAAAACAGGGTTTGTTACTTGTGATTTCACTTCCTTCTCCTCCACCACTTGATATCCAAATTCCCTACCTCTTCAGTAGCTGGCCAGCCCCCATCTGATAGCTGCTTGTTTATATGTGAACTTTTGACAGGAGAGCAGCAAAGAGTGCCTGCAGCCCTTCATAGGCTGGTATCATCCAGAGTACTGCTGCAGGCATTTGTTTCGGCTCAATAAAGCCTCTAAAACCAGGAGCTTTACACTAAAAAGTCATTGCTGGTTCCCAAATAAGTTGTTCAGGAGCACTCAAATGAGGCTCTCTTACCCTCTCCTCCAAACGAGTTTTAGCTATGCCTTCATGAGTAAATTCATTGTGTACAGCCCCGCTTCATGGCACTAAGTGCCCCATGACCATATATTTAACCTCTTCTACCCACCAAAGGGTATGCCTATACCCAAGCTGCCTTCTGGAAATGGTCCCTGGGCCAGGAGATCTTTGGAAGATGTTTTTTGGCAGAAGCTTTGCCAACAATTTAAAAATACTTTGCAATTGTTCAACAATTTGAACAAAATTGTTTAACAATAGAACAAGCAAGTTCTATCTTCTGGAAACAGTCCCTGGTACTGTCAGTGGGGGAGTGCCTAGGCTTAATAAACCAACATCTGTGCATAACTCCCCTTCCTACTGCCTGCTGAATTTTAGCTTGTGAGTCCCACCCCGAGTCTCAGCCTCACGTTCTTTGCTCCTAGAGCTGGTTATTCATAACCAGACAGCAAAAACATGGTGTCATCCCTAAACTACATAAACTTCACCCCTTCGTTCTGTCCTTTACTTAGTCAGCCCATTGTGGAACTCTGCTTTGAATGTCCTTAATAAATGAGCCCTTTGTATGAAGTACCAAACGTGTGCAATTCCCAGGAAATCCATAAAACTTTTTCATGAACTCAGCAACCAAAGTTCAATTGATTTCTACGGTACTCAGCTAGCATCACAGCTCTGTGGATGCTCTGCTTCCCTGGATAAGGGTGCCTATGTCTGGTCAGGATTCGGGCTCCAGTTGGAAAACATCGGCTTTCAGATAAGCAAATTCATCTTCTGAGAGCTGTGCAAGGCATCTTTAGCTCTGCCTATCTGCTGAAAACAAGCTGAAATGAGAAGGCAAAATGCTTCCTTTCCCATAGTCCAGCAATGATAACATATTTCATATCAGGTTCTTTTAGGAAAAATATGCTACACTTGCATAATTTATTTGGATGGAAAACAAGCTTTTCTGACTACTTCATCTCCCTAATTTCTTTCCTCCCTTGTCAGATTCTTTTTTTTTCATAAGCTCTGAGAAATGAGTAGTTCTTTCCTCTTTGTCACTGGAAATAAACAGCTATTCCACCTGATCTTGTGCATCAGGAAGAAAAGACACATCTACTATAGCCCTACACATTGAATATTGTGTCTCTTCGGTGTAAGGGTACTTTCTCTGCCCTGTCAAGGGTGAAACCAATGGTGAAATGGGTCAGTGAAAATTTTAATCCAGTTATATATAAAACTCAGCATAATTCCAGGGCAGGCTTCACTATCTACCAAGAGCTTCCTCATTCTCACTGGGGGCCCTAGATGCTTTTCCTGTTCTTCACTGGGAAATACAAGCTGGCTGTTGCTGGAGTGACAGTTAATCACTCCATGATGGATCTAATGTAGGTTAAAGTAAAAGTGCTAACACGAGGCAAAACATTAACTGCGGAAGAGCTTTGCCTTTCTCTTAAAAACAGAATTGGGAATGCTTTATACCAGATTGTCCAAATAAATAGGGAAAACCAGTCAGAAATCATTAGACTTGGTTAAACGAACACAAGGCATTTGAAAAGTAAGTGGTCTAGAGTCTGAAGGAAAGAAAATCTTTTATTGGGCAATGACAAGATTATGTGTAAATACAATCATTTGAGGGGTGATGAAGTTTGGGGTTACATGTTCTTAAAGGCCGGAGCATGTTCTTATTGTGGCAGGGGGTCTGGTGTCAAAGGCTCAGTCTGAAATCTGAGGAAGTGAGTACAGTCCAGGCTGATGTCCTACCACTGATGCTTAGATAAACAAGGAAGAGCTGCATAATAGGTTCTCATTACGAAATACCAACACAGACATGCTACTAATAACAGAACAGCTCAGTCCTAAATTCAAAGATACTGTTAATCCGAAATTTGCAAGCCCACATTGTCAGTGAAAAGGGGGAAAAAATCCCCCTGGCTTTCTTTTCTGGGAGTAACCATACTCATATCACAAAACTACCTGGTTTATCCCCTGCTGGGGAAACAAGGAGGTGAAGTGAAATTGACCCGGCTGCCATGTGGAGACAAAGGACTGTGGGGAACATCGAGGTAAAAGCAAGGAGCTGCCCTATGTAGTGCCCAGCTGTGGGGGTCACCTCAGTGCCATTACCAACCTCACAATGAAGCACAGGAGGCAGAACATGGGAGATCTGAAAGACACAGTTGTCTAAAGCTGCCCATTTCCACCAGCAACAGATCTGAGGCCCTTTATTCGAATGTGGAATGATACTGGATGAAACCTGAAAGCATCAGACAGCAGTGTATTAAGCAGCTTCAGACAAATTCCTACAGGAAGAAATAAGCAAACAAGAAGGACTCCTGGCCTGGATTCGATGTTCTTTCATTAATACAGGTCCTTTAGCAGACAGAATTGTCCTGCAGGTAGCACAGATTCTTCTTCCTCACACTGCTTTTCCAGCTTCTCTGACAGGGGATAATGACTTGCCAACTGTCTTAGGCTCATTAACAGCATAATTTCGCGTCTTAACTTTCCTGCTACTGTGTCTGAGGCCCAAATACTGGCTTTCCAGTCCCTGTTAACTAACTCTTCCTGTTGTAAGAAAACTCTTGGCAGTGTATCAAAAGGAAAAGATACCTTTGGAGAATTTTATTTCTCTCTTTTTTTTTTTCCCAGAAACCTTCTTCACTCATCCACCTTGAAGCTGATTTAAACTGGGAGACCTGCTCCTGCAATCTGGTGGTTGGCTTAAAATCTAAAAGGTTGTAAGATATTGCTTATTTTCTCAGAAGTAATCACACGTGGCAAGCCTAGTGACACACAGTTCACTACTCTTGTTTTATATTTATGCCTGTCACCTACTCCTTCACTTAATCTTTTTCCAAAACAATTACAACTAGTAGCACATTATCTGAAAATAATTTGAAATAGCAAAACTAGACCTTTCCCCTGAACACCCAGATTATATCAGTATTAATTCTTAGCTGGCACTTTTTTTCCCTAAGAATGTTTCCCTAAGAAGTGTTTTTTAGGCTACTTTACAATATAACTTAAAACGTGCTGCACACTACCCCAAATTTCTTTTTTTTTTTTTGAAAAGAGAAGACTAGCATACAGCCAAAGCATACTTTGTACTTGTCTACTGTAACCTTTCTAAGGAAGCACAATCCACTAAACCTAGCTGGAAAGGATTGGTGTTACAAGCACTTATTTGTACTTGAAAATGAATGGTAAAAATTGATCCCTGATGTAGCTCTGTTGGTGCCATGATAATGAGCTTTCCAGCTCAGAGAACCTCATCTTGACCACTTTGCTTTCCCAGTTGACTCCAATGATAGAGTGTGCATTTCCACAGTTGTTGCTCTATAAGTAGAAGAACACCATACGTGTAATTCCACTCAGCCCGTTGTCTCTAAGAGAAGATTAGGAATTAATATAAGGTGAAAACAAAAAAAAAAGAATCAAAGACTAGGACCAGCATGCAGCACTGCTCCTCCTGGTGTGCTCTTTTGGCTTCTACTTACTGGCAGCACAGAGATTTTGAGTCAAAGGATGTATCTGCAGTTCTGTGTTAGCCTTTATTAGCCTTGATAGCCTTTCTTGCATGAGTCTAAGTGGTTTTGAATTAATTTAATCTTTCAGCCTTCACAGCATCCTCTGGCATCCCACTGTTCAACCATGTCCTAGAGAAGAAAAATACTTTATCTTCTTTGCTTTAAATCTGCTATCTGATAATTCCATCTGAAGCTTCTTTATTCTTGTGTTGTTCATCCTCTTCATTCACTTAATGATTTTACAACCTTTCCAGTTTCTACTCTCCCCCTCTTTTTTCCCAAACTGTGGAGCTTTAGTTCATCTTCTGTAGCAGAGAAGCTGTATCATGCCTCCAGCCAGCTTTATTGCCCCCTTCCACACCTTTTCTAATTCTATTTTGCCATCTTCAAGAGGTATGATTAGAACCACACACCAAATATTCAAGACAAATGCTCCGTGTGGGTTTATAAGGGCATTGGTGAAGCTTTACTCCTCCCCTCCTAATGAACTCAAGAGCAGGCTTGTCTTTACAACTACTACTGAGTGCTGGACCAATAACCCAGAAGACTCTTGTTTTAGAAACTGGTGCTAAGTCTCTGCATAGTAATTACCCAAACAGCCTTATGTAGTCCTTACTGCCTCACATATTTCCTACTGTTTTGCATTTAAAAAAAAGAAGTCACTGGAGCTGCTTTTCAGAAGCAGGAATTCCTAATTGAGACTACCTGCCATACAGAGCCAAAGCACCTGAATTAGGCTGCCGAGTGTCCAGGCCAGTGCAGCAGGCAATATGGGCACCCAGCCTCGAGTTCAGGTTGCCTGGCGTTCTCTGGCATGAGAACCTGCCTTCATTTTGCTATGGCATTGCCAAAAGTGAGCAAGCTGAAATCTTCCCTGGGTGCCTACCTCAGGCTAGTTTAGTCTTGTTGGGAGATGATTTCAGTTTGGGATTTTGTGGTTTGGAGGCGGTTGTTTGGGATTATTTGTATTGTTTGTTTCAGGCAAAACAGCTCCACCGTTGCCAAAGACAAGAGGCTAGGGAATGTACCTCTCATACATATTTAAAAGAAATAAATTGAGTGATCTTTCATTTGGAAATTACTAAAGTTAGCAGGATTTGAGAAAAAGATTGTATTTGTGCAGATGATATTTGTGCAGTGTTCGAGTAGGAGACTTATATGATCGCCACTGACCAGCATCTGATTTTTCCCAAACCCTTATCCTGTGAGTAGTTCTCATTTGTACAACCTTCTCAGATTTGAACAGTTAAATTTGAAAAAAACCCTCCCTGGGTTAGTCATGCTTAGCTCCCACAGATCACACTGGGCTCTGACATCCAAATGGGGTAGGAGGCCTGTCACTCCTGTGAACAGCAGGAGCCCCGGGTTTGATGGGAAACAGCTCCAGGTTGCACATAAGAAAAAAGCATCAGGCTGAGGAATGAAATGAAGCAACGGAGGCCAAGGAACTCAAGGGAAGCAGCAGGGGAAAAACAGGAGTACCAAGATTCATGTTGGTGCAAAAGACTGACCTGCTCTGCAGAGGATAGAGAATAATGAGGGAAGTCATCAGTTACAGGATCCTGTTTTATTTCTGTCCTTCAGCCTGACTCCAGTCCAGTGAGCTCCCAGCCCTTACCTAGAGTACTCAACTTTGGCCTACTCCCATCCATGTGTGTCACTACCATCAGCACTTCAAATATAAACAAGCTGGATCCCTGCTCTGCAGGCAGGCATTTTGCTAATAAGTTGCAAGTTTGAAATATGGAGCAGGCCAAAACCATCACTCCCCTTGACAGACAAAAATCTAACCAGGACCTGTCAGTGTTTTTCTGACTCCTTCCAATCATCCACTCTACAGAGGCTGCTTTCTTCTGACACCCAGTATTGCAAATAACATCAGATCCCAGCCAGTCGTGTGGCACCAGAGCAGAGTGAGCAGCCAAAGCAGTTTTAGGAAAAATGCCATTGTTCAAAAAAATTCTAATGAAGTCAGCCTACTCTTTAATATCGTCCATCAAACATCCTTTCCAATTGCAAGAGCCTCTCTGTCATTGTCTGCAGTGAGGGTAAAAAGGATTGAATGGGTTACTCTGCTTTTTAGAGGCTAGATGTTTATCACAAACCACCAAGTTTCAGCATAGAATCCCTTCCCCCCAAACACGTACTTAAGTGGCACTGTGGTGTACAACTGGGTCCCTCAAACAGACCTCACCCAACGTGGGGGTGTGTGGACAGCAGTGATGACTTGAGCATGCTTGTTCTGAGACACAGGCCAGCCACTCGTGCTCCTCATTACCGTACTTCCACTTACTAGCTGTCACCATTTGCGTTGTGACATCTGCTAGAAATCTTAATCATGGGTTGTGGCCCCAGTGGAGCAGACGTGAACAGATGTAAGAGTTATATTTCTAATTATCTTAACACCTCTCTGGTAGGATGTCACGAACACAAGTTAATTAAGCCTTATGCTAACCCCATGTTGTGGAGGTACAGCTTTTTTATTATTATTATTCTGATTTACAAATAAAGAAGCTGAGAGACTAGCTTATACCTGCTACTTGGTCCTGAAACCCAAGCCCTCCTGTGGTCTCCCCACCTCAGCCACTGGAGGTGGCTTCCCACCTGCCAGAAGATAACACATTTTGGCCTGTTGCTGATAAAATCAACAGATAATATATTGTGTCCCTGCAAAATCCTAAGAAGGTAACGTTCGTTACTTCTCCCTATCTTGGTGCCCTGGAAGAACCTCCAGCCTGGGCTGCCCTTCTTCAAAATTCTGTGGGCAAGCCAGGGCCTCACTGCAGTGCACTCCTGAAGATATGAGACCCATACCCACGAGTCATTCATCAGGCGATGGATGACTCTTAATTGTTCATCAGTTGTATCTCTCTGTCATTGCCTAGCACTTGGTCCTCATGATGCTTGCAGCTATGGATGAACCCAAGTAGTGAAAGACAAGTCTATCTATCTCCCTTGAGACCTAAAGGCCACCCACTCCAAACTGCTTCCACCATGGTAGCTCCCAGCCAGCACAAAGATCTAGGCAATGGATGACAGCTGTAATACCTATGTCTTGTGAAAAACATCCTGGGACATAAGGATGCTGATGCCTTTGAGTGATGCATCCCAGAACTAGGTATACGGGAAAGAGCTGGCACAGCTACAAGAGCCGTGCTGGTGTACCATGCTCAGGTGGACTTTGGGTAGGAAAAGGTAGAATAAGCCTGCTAGATATCTTGCCCTCCCTCTGAACCTGGGAAAGCAGAAAAGAACTTCAGCCCCGTCTCAGAAGACATCTCCATTTCAGCTCTCTTGCTACTACCCATGAGTTGACTCCTTTGAGAGCCACAAAAATACTTGCCAGGTCCTCTAGCCATGGGGAATGGGTGGGAAAAAAGGAGGCTGGGGCAAAACAGGCTTGGTGGGTTTCACTCCCTGCCCACAGGGAAAGCATGCACACTGGCAAGGCTGACTTCCCAGTTGAACAATGATCTCTTTCCATGGGCGAGCATTCCCTGAAATTACATTTTATTTTTCAGTTCAGTTTCTGAAAGGAAAAGAACAAGCAGAGCTGTCAGGGGAATCTCAAACAGTCATACAGAGAATTTGTTAAAAGGGCTTTAGGGCGACTCAAAGCAGATGCTTAGAAATTGAGACATGTAGAATTAAGTAGCTATAAAATCCTTACCTAGAGTTTCCAGAAGTCCTTCATTACACTTGCTAAGCAAAACTTGCTGATGTTCACAGTGATGATAAAAATCCTAGGCACTAGCCCTCAGTGAGAGGAATCTCATATATTAAATTCTCTCTCTTTCATTTCATAATCTTTTTATTTTAGAATCACTCTGGTAAACTGACCTAAACCTAGAGAGCTGCATTTAAGCACCCTTTGTTCAAAATTCTTCAAGATGTCAGGGATAAAAAAAAGGAAGTCTATTTCAGCCCAATTTTAATCCACTAGATTTGAGGACAATGTTTTTATTATTTACTCATTTATTGCAGATTTAGAGGAATTGGCAAAATTGATCTCAGAGAAGACTTAATTTAGGAGTGATTGCTGTAGCACTTTACTACTCTGCAGTGGCCTCAGCAGTGAAAACACTATTTAAGCAAATACACCCTGACAATTATGCAAATTTTTGTGAAGCTCTTTTTACTGATGTCTCGTATCTTGAAGAAAACATTATCATTGAAAACTGAGGCTCCTTTGTTGAACCGCTTATGTTGGTGAGCTACAGGCAGAACCATACTTAGTGGGAATGCTGTCGAACAGATGGGATCCCTATTTCACACATGATTCTGGAATGCAATAAAATTGTTTGGTTCTGGGAAACAGCTTTTCCTCCCATGACACTATCAAAATGGCCAAAAGGCTTGATTCTGAAATCCATACTCCTATGAGTAATCCTTGTTCATGTTTCAGGAAGATGCAAGCTATGAAGGAGAAAAAAAATAAACATCACCTCTGCTTAGAAATGTTCTCATTTCCTGATCCTAAGAGGGTGCAAAAGGGAACTTACATTGGGAAGAAACAGATATAAAGAACCTAAGTATATTGTTAGCAGCAGAAACATGGGAAAGAAAATATGTGAATGCACCACAACCAAAAACCTGTGACAGCTTCAGCAAACTGGTCTGGAGAAGCGGTGTCAGGAATCTTCTGAGAGATTTTTCTTTTCAGCACCTTGAGCCAGCAATCCTGAACACTTCTCATCCCTTCTCACCGCATGGAGGACCCTGGTACAGGATGGAGGTTACACCAGAGATAACAAACTTCAGCACCAGAGCTCAGGGGAAGTCCCTTGGCTGGAACACTTAAGACTAGATTCATGATCAGCATAAATCACCCCAACAAAGTAACACAGAGGCTTTGCCACTTTACACCCGCTGAACATCTGGCCCTCAGCCTGTGGGAAGAGGATATAATGTGCCTCATGCTTCATGCATTTCTAAACAGCTGCTTTGAAGAACTCCTTCAAGCCTCACATGAGACTGTTTGCCCTCACTGAAAGCTCTGGGAAGGACTAATTGTGCACAAAAGATTTAAAACTTCAGTGTTTGTAGGGCACAAAGGCAAGCTGAAAGACGTCTCTAACGTAGTAAGTCACTTCTTGGCAAATCACTTTGCAAATCAGGTGGGTGAGGAAGAGATTATGTCCAGTCCCAGACAATTAAGAGCTTCACAGTGCTTTTCCATACAGAAGTTTGCTTCAGTAGTTCTGACAGGATCAGGTGATTTCAGCCTGGTACAGCTAAATGCAATGGTGTGGCAAACATCAGATTGATTCTGCTATGTGAATATATGTGACCTTTCCCTCTAACCTTTTTTTATTATTATTAATAAGGAAATACATCTTTGAATCTATCCTAACACTGCCACTGATTTAACAGGTCTGCCAATAAAATCTTGCAAAAAAGCAGACTTAAAAAGTCATCTGACAATTTATTTTTTTTTTTACTAAGAAGCTTTCAGCTGCAGTGTGTTATATTTTCGGGAGATTCAAGTCAGTAAGTGAACAGTCAAGATTCATATGTTGTACAACTTGTATGGCTAGGACAGTTTCTTATTATTTTCCCTTAATAGCAGGTGAGACCACTAACCATCACCTCTGAGAGGGCTTCACTTAATAGCTAAATATAATATCTTACAAATTGCTTGAAGCTGAAATTCAGGAATATTTGGGTCGTTTATTTAGAGTTACCTTTAGTCAAATGGGAGTTCTCAATAAATTATAATTTCATTAAGACTCTAGTTGCATTTTCCATTTAATTGCATCCCATGTCAGGCTAAAAACCTTTCTGTGCTTCTGGTGAGGGACTGAGTTAGGTTGGGAAGAAGTTGTACTCTCCTAAATTATCATCAAAACACATGCATCAAGTACCACAACTAATAAAGATGGTACAGGGCACTTGTTATGTTACCCAAAAGAGATTCAAGCCAGTTTGTGAGTGAGAAGAATTGTGGAAGGGTGCCACAGGCAGGTTTCTCTGTTCACTAAGCAAGTTGGATAATCACTTGGAAGCACGCATGCTTAAATCTTCTTGATAGCAGCCTTTTTGTATAGTTATTAACTTTGAAAATTAGCACTTATATTTTCTTTCCATTTATTTAATTTAAGGGTGATCTGGTCATCTTGACTCCACTAGAAAATTTGGTGACTATGGTAGAAAAACTACTCCAGTATCATGGATTGTGTTCCAATAGCCCATTCTAACTTAAATCACAGTTGCACAAAGAAAAGGTGCTTGGGAAGATAAAGATGATACCAACCACATAAATTATTTGATAGCACTGGACTAATTACAAGATGTATTCTGCACTTGCCAAGTTACAATTTTCCTTCAATTTACTGTAAAAGTAAAGGGATAAAATGAAGCACAACTTTCTCTTGGGGGAGAGAACCAGGTAGGTGTTCCCACACCCCAGGCCTGTGATCAGCAGTACTGCCTTTAAATCAATTATATTTTATTATATTTTATATATTAATATATGATATATTTTAAAAGTTGTCATTCTAACATCTTAAGTAGCTGCTATTTGCACTGCAGTTTTCACATAGAGACTTAAAGAGCTTCCTAAAAATTAACTCAGTGCTTCTTGAACAGCCATCGTCAATGTCCCAAACCCATACCACTAACTAGTAAAACCACCATCTTTGCTAGAATTTATGCTTTCTTCCTTTTCAATTAATCTCTTTGTTACACTTACCATCAAGCCATAAAGTCATGCTGCGGACATGGAAACCTTGCTGTGTTATGTGAGATATGTGAGCTGCAGTGTGTAAAGTCTGTGTTGATTCCAGTGCTCCATGGCAAGAAATCACACTGCAAACAACATTTTTACCCCATGTGGAAGCAGAAGGACCTACTTCTGGGCAAGTGGTGGAGGACAAGACCTATTTTTCTGCTGAAATGACTGACATCTGGGAAATATTATTGCTTTTACATGTTTTCCTCCTTAGTTAAGAATGGAAAACCAAGAATCAAAGCTATTGAAAGGGAGAAAAAAATAATGAAATTCAGCAAATACATATTCAGCAGAACAAACATAGTTTGAATATTTCTATATATTGTGGGCAATGTCTTATTCTGGCAATTCATATAGCCAAGAACACTTTTGGGGGCAGAAAGAGAAGCACACTCCTCCCTTCTCCCTCCTCCCACCCCAAAACTCACCTCTGCAAATCAAACTCACCTTTGCCATCCTTGTAAAGCACTGCTGCTTTCAACCCCAATTTAGATGTAATTTGGAAAGAGGACAATGGGTCTGATAACTGACACTACTCCTTATCTAGTGATGCTCACAGTTTGGCTGCTGGGATTGTGCTATCCTAGCTGCTTTTGTTCCCAAATTATTTGCACGCTGATACGTGTCAATATGTAATCGGTTATATAATATCCACCAGTTAAGCCAAAGGGCCGGATTTTCAGCTGACACAAGAGCACATTGATGTGCTCTGCCGAAGCCAGGGTACCTGTGTGCAGTCGGCCTGGGGAGCTCCGCCTGTCCCCTCAGCATGGCAGCAGCACTCACACTGCTCCCTTACCAGTTCTGTTTCAAAACAGAAGAAAACTGATTTCTAAAATACAGTGTTCCTGGCTTCCTTTTGTGGCCAAGTACGCACTCTCAGGGCTTCCTCTGGCCTTTCCAAGTACACGTGCCTGTACAGAGGGGAACAGTGTGTTTTTTCCCCCTGCTTTTGGGCAGAGCTGCCACCACGTACACCACCCCGAGACTTCTCAGGGCATGGCCAGCCACCAAGTACTGACAGCAAAGTCCAGTGATGTGTGTGTGGAGTTGTATTCTGGAGAAACAAAAAAAAGGAAAGGATGCTGCTAGCGTGGAGCAGCTCTCTGGAGAAATCCTGGGAGCTGCAATAACAAATGCCTATCCTGTTTGCTTGTGAGCTCTGCAATGCAGTGTGGCAGGTGCCATTTCCTCAGCTACAGCTCTGAGCTCTCAGAATGTTTTGTAGGTTTCCTTCATGCTTCACCATTCTGGTAAAAAGAAGCATCAGGTTTCCCCATCCCTTGAGAGAAAACACCCATCTCTCTTCACTCTTTTTCCTGTTAAATGCATATACCTCTCTTGCAGGCCTGAAGGCAAAAGCTCTTAAAAAGAAAGAAAAAGGAGATTTTTCACCTCCATAAGGGATGAAGCAATGGAAAACCACTGAAGTAGCTGGTTTGCTGTCCTGGAGCATCCATTACTGCTGTGGCTGGTGGCATTACCCTTCCTGCTCCCCTCTAGGTAGGCTCCTGCACCGGGGAACTGATGTTCCCTGCCATTGTCCTCAGCACTTAATGAAGCAGAAACCATCTTCGCTGTGGCAGAAACACCACTAGCTACAAGCAAAACAACAGTTGTCATCCCCTCCTGTTCCCTCCCTCATGCTATGCTTCATTTTGGTTTACATTTAAAGAAACCGAAAACAATCTCTCACTGCATCAGTTCCCCAGGCCCTATTTGTAACGCTTGCAAATTCAGTGCAGGGAAGGAGGGAGACAGAAAAATTAATCCTTGGATGTGAGTCTGGGGTTTTATTTCACCTCTCAGAGCATGCAGACAATTTGTTAATACTAATGAGGCATGCAGCTAGCCAGAATGAAGCCCCTTGCATGCTGAAAAATGGCATTGCAGGAGTGCACGTCAGGCACGTGTTGCAGCACTTTTCATTGGTCTGGTAAATTAAAAGCTTTGAAAACAGGAATATATGAATACTTTTAAATGGCCTGTTAGGATCCTTGGGTTGTGGCATTCCTGCCACTCTTAGGACAAGAACAGAGGGTATTTAGTAGCAGTTCTGCATCCAGCAATGGTCCATGTGGCTGGGGCAAGAGCAAATGTCCCCGTGCTCCGGATGCATGCAGGGATAAGGCTGCAAGGAAGGGCTGAGAGATGGGTACCCGAGAAGAAACTGTGATATACAGGTCAGAAACAGGGCAAACTAACTACAGATTACTAAAACAGATGAAGATTTATAGAAATTGTGAAAGGAATGCGATGCCCTTGGCAAGCAATGAGAAAAAAAAAAAGAAAGGTGCCTGAGTAAAAGCAGTTAAATTAAAACCATCTTTACGACTGAATTTGAAGAGGAAAACAGCTGGTAAGGGCTGTAGTGCCTGGTGCAACCTGGGGCCAGGGCAGCCCGGGAGCACACACAGTGTTTGGTTCCTGCTGGTATATGGAGCTGAAGTCACTGCTCTACACAGCACAGGGCAGGCAGGGGAAGGGGAGGCAAGAAAAGAAAGAAGAGTTTTCTCAGTATGTCTTAATTGTGCCTCAGCTCTGCTTTGGAGGAAAGCAATTAAACCTGGAAATAATTTGGAAATGGAAAAGAAAAAATTGTATGTAAGCAAATTTGTAAAAAGGGACCAAACTGGATTTCAGTGAAGCTTGATTGAGAAGCATTCACTTTTAAATAATACCATTAAACAATATCAATAAATTATATATTATATAATAAACTCTTATATAATATTATTGTATTTTTCTATTAATAAAAGTATACAGCCAGTTTTTCATACTGTGACCCTCTACCCATGCATGCGCCTATTTTAGCCTAATCAATGACCTGTCCAGAAACTCATCATTCCCCAGATGAGAGTGGATAAAAATTGTACGTATTAACTTACAGAAGAATGGATATTTAACTCAAATTGGATTTCCTTTAAACAAAAACACTTGTATTTTAGAAGTCTGTTAATCACTATGTTTGAAATCATGGCATGTTAAAACCTGAACAAGAATAACTGAAATTAACTTTCAGATATATCTTATTATTTTTTATAAATTTATATATATATTTTATATATTTTTATTTTCTTTCAGAAAACATCTTTCAGATTTGATGATGGAATTTTTTAAAGAGGAAAACAGATCAACTGATAAAAAGCAGCAGAAACCAAATCTTGTCTAAGCAGTCTGAAAAGAACCCTTGCCAGCAATAGCCTCTTTGGAGTTATAAAGAGCATATTTCCTTATACGACTTTATTCACGTTGTTTGCTGCAGTAAGTGTTTAATGCAAGGTTGAAAAAGCAGGAATGGAACAGCAGGAAAGCAGGTCCTCTTATGGGTGAATAAAAAAAGGAGAGGCAACGCTCTAACACTTCTAAATTCTTGTAGGACAGAAAAATAGAAACAACATTAGCTCCACTCCCCAAATACAGTCATTTGTATCCTCAATACACCTGTTTGCTTCAAAGACAGGGTAGATGAGAAGAGGAGGATTGTGTATTCATGTGGTGGTGGAAATATGGACAGGATCTTCAGTGGCTGCTGCTGACAAGGAAGGGAGAGTGGAAGTCCCCCTTACTGGTAAATCAACCCATCTTACGCTTTGAAAAACGTATCTTTATTCTTTACAAATCCAGCATGGCTTACAGCTTTCATCTTACCCCAAAATATCTATGTTTTTGTTCCTTTTCATTAACTTCCCATTCTGGTTACACACAGCTTGATATGCATTATTAGTTTGAAGAGTCTTTATTAATATAAAAGAGATGGTAATGAAGCATATGCAGTCCCTGAAGGAAGCATAAATTAAAAGACAAATGAGTTTAATCTGTACTTCTCAAATGAACATCACATATACAAGAAGTACCACATTTAAAGTTAAGACTAAAATTAAATTGGCTATTTATTGCCAACTACTGAGAACTTACTTTTTCCTTAAATTGCCTATTTATTGCCAACTACTGAGAACTTACTTTTTCTTAGGAAAAATAAACAAACTAAAAATTTGAAGCAAAGTTTAATATAAAATTTTCCTTCTCAGTGGTTGTGATTCTGAATTCAACTTCATCACCACATGCCTGAAATATATAAGAGCAGTCCCAGGGCTCTTTCCTGATCCAGGAGGTAATGCAAACAGCAGGGTCCCTTTCCAAGGGTCAGTTGGAGGACAGGTGGGCTGGAATAACATCCCACCTGCAGTCTCTGCTAATGCTCCCAGCAATGTGAGTAATACCAGCATTTCCCCCATGGACCAAGACAAGTCCTTTAGCTACCGTTCAACTTCACTCCAGTGAACTGGTCTTGTTGCTCCCGTTGTTGAACCACAAAGCCATATGGATCCAGCTGTCGGATTTCAAGGTCTATATTTAAATGGAAATATCTGAGCACCATTGGGATGCTGTATCTTCACAGCTCGGCCTTGGCCATCACAGCAGGAAAGCAAAGCTGCTACACTGCTCCCACTAAGATAAAAAGAGTGGGAAATATCAGGCTCATACAAACATTTTCTTTCTCAGCTCTCTAGAATTTATTTCTCCAGTTTAACTTATAGCAAGCCTTCCAAGCACAGTGCAAGCCCAGAACACGTTGCAAATGTTCATTTCAGATCCATTTTCCAGTAAGCTGGAGCTGGTGTGTAGCTGGGTCACATGCTTTGATCCTCCCACTTGGAATCACATGAAAAGTCGACTTGGTTTTTTTTTTTTTTGTTGTCCCTAAATTCATGGGTATTCCCCGTCACTGCCATTGACACCTGCCCAGCAGGTCTGGAGAATGGGAAATGGGTGAACTGTCATGTCTGCTAAGATTTTCTGCTCCTTCCTTAAATGGGTCAATGATTCTAGGAGATGTCGAGCAGTCAAAAACTGGTTGCACAGGTCCATGCCTTGTACTCAGCTTCTTTACATCACGACTGATGTTTTGGGCAGGACTGTGTTGGAAAAAATACTGCTGTCAAAGACACTTGGTGACTAAAAGAAATTGACTGAAGGCAAAAAGGTCTGTTAGAATTATAAAGGTCCTTGGCAGAAGATGGAAAGAAATAAGTTCCTTCAAGATTCTCAAATTAGCAACCTACCTAATTAATAAGGGCTGTTAGCAGAGGGAGGCAATACACTGTTTTATTTCAAGGAGGGAGTGGTGGAAATTCTCCTCTCAAACCTGGTGATCTGTGGTCTCAGATTAATGAACTTGCAGCACTTTTCAGATCCAAACACTCTTTATGAATAATCATCACTATCTGGAACCTTCATGAGGTTCCTGTAGCAAACAATCAGCCCCTCAGAGCACCCCTGCGCTTGGGTTGAGGCCTGTTGCATCATGTCCCAGTGGCTATTTTGGGAGTATTTCTGCATTGTAAATGATATTGGCACTGGGACCACTCACCCACTGCCTGTGAAGCCGCGCAGGTGCACACACCTGCCAGGCACTGGGGCCTAACCCTGACATGAAGTGGGTTTTTTGGAACCTGCACCACTGCCAGTCTGTCAGGGCAATGGTTTAACATGGCACCCCAGCAGCCCCTCCAGACCTGGGGGTGCACAGGGAAGGCCAGCCCCGCACCAACTTGAGTACCCACATTCTGTTTCATAGAATCATAGAATGGTTGGAAAGAGTGAGTTTCATAGAATCATAGAATGAGTTGGAAAGGGACCTTAAAGATCATTCAGTTCCAAACCCCCTGCCATGGACAGGAACACCTTCCACTAGTTCAGGTTGCACAATCCTTCATCCGGCCTAGCCTGGAACACCTCCAGGGATGGAGTATCCACAACTTCTCCAGGCAATCTGTTGCAGTGCCTTACCACCCTCATAGGAAAACATTTCTTCCTAATACCTAAGCTCCCTTCTTTCATCTTAAAACCGTTACCCCACATCCTATCACTACAATCCCCGATAAAAAGCCTCTCCCCAGCTTTCCTGTAGGCCCCTTTAAGTACTGGAAGGCCTCCCTGGAGCCTTTTCTACTCCAGGCTGAACAACCCCAACTCTCTCAGCCTGGTACGGGAGGTGCTCCAGTTCTGTGATCATTTTCGTGGCCTTCCTCTGGACGCACTCTAACAGATCCAAGTCCCTCCTGGGCTGAGGCGTCCAGAACTGGGCACAATACTCCAAGGGAGGAGTCACAGGAGCAGAGCAGAGGGGCAGAATCACCTCCCTCGATCTGCTGCTCCCATTTCTGGCAAGTGCATATTGCCAGCTCATGTTGAGCTTCTCATCCACCAGCACCCCCAAGACCTTCTCCTCTGGGCTTCTCCTCCCAGTCTGTGTTACTGTTTCGGATTCCCCCGACCCAGGTACAGGACCCAGCACTTGGCCTTGCTGAACTCCTTGAGGTTCACACTGGCCCACCTCTTAAGCCTGTCCAGGTCCCGCTGGACGACAGCCTCAAGGTAGGCAATTCCACCAGCCATCCCTACAGCAAGATTGCCTCTAGCCCCTCCCTCCCGCCTCCCCGGATCCCTTGCACCCCCGCCAAGTCCCACGGCCGCCTAGGGGCCGGGCCAAGCGGTGGTGGGCGCGGCCGTGCCCGCGCATCACAGAGGGGCGTGGCCTAACAACGGAGGGTCGTGGCCAAGCAGCGGGGTGGGCGTGGCTGAGGGCGCGGCGTGCCGGCCCAAGCCCCCACCTACTAGCTGTTGGGAGCCGGGGCGCGAGCCTCGGCGGAGCGATCGCTCCGATTGGTGCGCCGGGACGAAGTGGCCGCGAACTGAACGAAACTGAACTGAACTGAACGGAGAGGAGCGAAGAGAAGCGAGAGCGGTGGCGGGTCGCCGCGTGGCGCGTGCCGCTTGCCACGCGCGGAGAGCTCGCCTGGCTGTGGCGTCCCGGCGACGCAGCCGCCGTGGGGCGTGGCCTGCGCCGAGAGGGGCGTGGCCAAGCGGGGAGGTTGGGCGTGGCCGCCGGCGGGAAGGGCGCGACCAAGCAGTGGGTGTGGGCGTGGCCTTGCGCCCCCGAGGGGCGGGGACAAGCGGCGGAGTGGGCGTGGCCTGCCGTCCCAGGCTCCCGCCTGCCCTGCGAGCCGCGGGCGCGCGGCTGTTGGGAGCTGAAGCTTCGGCGGTGCGGCCGCTGCCATTGGCGCGCCGGGACGAAGTGGCCGCGAACGTGAGCGGAGCGCAGCGCAGAGGAGAGTAAGCGAGTCGATCGGCTGGCGGGGGCGTCCCCGCGGCGGGCGGGCACGAGGAGGAAGCGGCGGCGGCGGGAGGTGAAGGCAGCGGGGCCGGGAAGATGAACCGGAGTTTCAACAAATCTCAGAGTCTGCGGTACTTGGAGTGCAGCGCGGTGGAAGTGAAGAGCAAGGTGAGCAGAGCGTGGCTCCGAAGCGGCGACGGCGGCAGGCGGATGCGCCCCTGCTCGCTCCGTTCCCGGCGAATGAATGGAGCCCCCCCCCCCCATGCCCCGGCGCCCCTCGCTTCCTTGCGGTGCTGCCGGAGCCGTGCCCCAGCCGTAGCACGGAGATCGGTGACGGGCTGCCGGCAGCCCGCGGAGAGGCGGGATCCCCGCTCCGGGTGCAGCTCCCGGCGTGCGGCTGCGGAGCGACTCTTCCCTTCCCTATTCGCCCCTGAGGGCGGTGGGGCCGAGGCGGGCGGGCGCAGGGGGCCCGCGCCCGGCCATCCGCACCTCCCGCTCGATCTTTTGTTTCGCCGCGGGGACTTCGGCGCTAAACTTTGTGAGGCAGCTCGGAAAGCGCCGGTGGCCTCGCCTGCCGGGGGGGTTCGGAGGCGCCGGCGGGGTAGTGAGTGGGAGCGCGGAAGGCAGTGCTGCCCCTGGGATGCTCCTGCCCTCTCCCACATCGCGAGATGCTCCTGCGCCCCCCCCTCTCCACTTTGCCGCAACTCGGGATGCTCCTGACCCTCCCGCAGCCTGGGATGCTCATGCCCCCCCCCCCCTTCCCCGCAGCCCGGGGTGCTCATGACCCCCCCCGCCCCCCGCTCCCTCCCTTCCCCGCAGCCCGGGGTGCTCATGACCCCCCCGCCCCCCGCTCCCTCCCTTCCCCGCAGCCCGGGGTGCTCATGACCCCCCCCGCCCCCCGCTCCCTCCCTTCCCCGCAGCCCGGGGTGCTCATGACCACCCTTCCCCGCAGCTCGGGGTGCTCATGACTCCCGCGCTCCCTCCCTTCTCCGCAGTCCGGGATGCTCTTGCTCCTCCGCGCTCCCCTGGCATGCTCCTGTCCCCTCTCCGGGTGCTCCAGCCGCCCCGCGGCTCGGGTGGTGGTGGGTTGTGTCTCCCGGCACGGTTTGGCAAGAGGAGTGGAAGACTGCAAAAGGAGAAAGTCCACGTCCCTCTGGATGCTGGCAGTGCCGAAATCCTGCTGTAAATCCGAGTCGGAGAAGCCGTAGTGAGGCCTGCAGGAAGCTTCACCCTCCTGTGATGACTTTGCCAGGTGTTACCTGGGGGTGTGGACACCCAGCCATAAGGCAGCCAGCTTTTGCACGCTGGTATTGTTTGGGGAAGGAGTCGTGATCTGCAGGGCTGTCAGGTGCAGAAACAGCCTTCTGCCTGAGCTGGGATTCTTGAAATGATGGTATCAATTGGCTGTGTCTATGGTTGGTCCTGCTGAGCTCACTCCGAGAGGCTCTGGTCGCTCTTGGTTGAATCAGCACATCAAAATCTTACCTGCCACCTCTGTGTGCAAAAAGTAGGTAACATTTAAGCAAAACTGAGAAATCTCCCTGGAAACCTGTATTTTATACATAGAACAGAAAACGTGTAGGCAACACACAGGCTGAAGAGAGTATGGTGTAATGTGAGCATATCCTGCAACTGGACACAGCCCTGATCACCTGTTTATGTGGTATTGGAGGCGATGTCTTTGGGACTTGGTGCTTGCTGATCCCCATTTTTGTCCCTTGCTGCTGTTACTGTTTGCATTCAGATCAAACAGCCTTGAGCAACGCATAGTCCCGAGTGAGGATGCTGGGATGGCTTCAGTGGGAGAACTGTCCAAGGGACTTTCCAGTCATTTCTAAATGTGGCACCTGAAATGTGGCCCTTGTTTCCTCATATCCTATTGCCGCTTGAAGGAGCTCAGCTGGCCTGGAAAGTTCCATCCTGCTCCCATAGCTGGGAAGTTTTGGTTCAGTTTGTACTAGTTCTAAGGTGTGGGCCATGTGGCCCCTAAATGCTCCATATACTGTTTTCTGATTTCTGATTTATACCCTATGCACTGTATCAGCTTCAAATGAAAATCTAGACCACAGATAAGAATATCTTTTTAGTTCATCTTCTCTTTCACCCTCTCTCCTCTACTTTAATATCACCATAACTTGAATTGTTCTACTAACAATTAAAAAGCAACCTTATAATGAACACCTCACAGCTTCCTTCATAGCTGTAGGAATCCTGTAAGTGATTCCTACATAGCTATATAGACACAGGGGGATTTAGGGAGGTTGTAAGTGTATGAATGACTTTGGACTTCTGGAGAGGGGGAAAATAAACTTGTGTAGGTAGGAAGGGTTTACTGGAGCTCTTCTGTAGCTAAGGGTTGTCAATGCTGATGGCCCAGAAGTTAATTTAGAGAACTGTATTAGATTGGAAAGAAAAATAAAACAACAGCTAATTTCAAAATATCCTACTGAGGGCCTGCAGTCAGTGGTAATCCATTAACATGCAGTGTGGGTCAGTGGAGGCTGTGCTGTTGAATTTCCTGGTGTTGGTGGGGTTATACTGTTAGATGTTATTGTGCACAAGTCACACTAGACTGTTTATGTAGCAGGGTGTTGCAGGTTGTTGGCAAACAGGTTGGTACTGGCATTGCAAGATGGTTTTCTTTTGTGTGTGGAGCTCATAGGTTCCCTCTCATGGAGATACTCTTCAATGGTTAGAAATAGAGCCATTGAAAAGCTCTGGCCAATGGTACTGGCAAGGTACTGTATAAAGACCTTGTACCTCTTTTTAAAACATGGTGGTCTTGTAGAGTCAGTTATGCTGTCTCTCCATCTTGTCCCAGTGGATCACTGGATCCTGCTGCAATCATCTAGCAAGATGGATTTTTTTTTTTTCGGGTTGGGTGGACTGTCTAAGGTTGAAGAAACAAAAGGATTCAATAAGGCTGCTTTTGGTAGCCGTATGTAGTCAGCCTTTTAAACATTTAGTTGCCTGTGTTTTGTAAGTACACATCCTGTCTGGACTTGCCTGAGAACTCGAAAGTTGAGTCTGAGAACTCATGATTTTGCAGCTATCGCCTGAGAGCTCAGGCTGCCAGGTGGGTGCAGCTCAGCATCTGCGCCAGGGCATGCTGCTGGCTGGGGATCAAGGGATTCTCAGGTGGCTCTTCAAAGGCTGGGGAAGTGGCGGGCCGTGGGCAGGTGGAATCCCTTTTAATGGAGGAGCCAGGTATGAGACAGCACCACTTTTACACAACGGTGTGAAAAAGTTTTTCTTCTCTGAAGATCCGAATCTGACATAAAGGAGCTCTGGAATAAATAGCTGTGAGGAGTCAGATGAGTGATAGTCTGCAGGGGTTTTGGTAGCCTTGCCTCTGTTATGATAACCAGGTGGTTCTTTCCTTAAGGATAGATCACCATCCAGCTGGTGTGTTTCATTAGTCATGATTCAGAAATGGCTCCTGTGAAAACTGACTAAAGTCTTTCTGTGTTTCCTGAGTTTCCTTCCTTTTCCCCAAAAGCAAGTTGTTTGAGTGCCCTTGATTACTGAAGGGAAGAGTTTGTCAGATCCTTAGTATCATACTAAGTAAGACACTTCTTTGACAATCCCCAGGTATCCTGAAGTTTTAAGATTCATTATGTGTGTCAGGGGATTATTTTTAAAAAAGGAGAGGGGAGAAGGAGGGAGGTAAACATCTTGGTGGCTGAACTCACTCCAGTTTTTCAGCATCCTTCTTGTGCTGAAGGGTCAAAAACTGCAGGTGGTATTCCTCTTTCCTTGTCCAGAAGGCATGTGAGCTTTGTGGATAATCAGATTTCAGCTGGTCTTAACCAGCCTTTACTTTCCCTGGATCTAGTCTGACCTATCACCCCCTGCTGGAAAAGTGACCCAGAACCACACTTCAGCTCCCTGATGCTTGTGTTTATGGATATTTTAATGCCTTGCTACTACTTGGTGGAACACATTTACACTGATATGTTCTCTGGATACATGTCTTTGCAGAAGGATGAGATTTGTGGCATTGTGTAATGCCTCTTGGCATACACCAGAGTGGTTTTTCTCTGGCCAGATGTGAAGTGCTGCCCCTCAGATCACTGTGCTGCAGCAAATACTGAAGGGGAAATCAGAGCATCAGCCATCTGTGCACACCTTTGTTTTCAGAGAGGGCAGTGATGGGAATTGCTATAGACTTCTGCTTTAAGAAGTCCTCTTCCTTCGGGCTCAGTGCTTCCTCCGTTCATCTGTCTCCTACTCTGAGAGCTGGCCTTATAATCAAAACACTTAAAAGCTTATTGCTAGCCAGCAAAGCAGAAGTATAAAGAGAAACCTGCTTAGAAATTGGCTCATGTTGTAGGAAGCTATTAGTTCAATTTTAATTACAGCTTATTCCTCTTCTCTTGTCTTTCACGACAGACTACGTTAGAAGCTCAGTTCTTATCTAGGTGTTGTCTGTGTAGCTCAGGATTAATGTTTTGGCTCTTTAAGACAGGATCTGAAAACACATTATCTTGCCGGCTTAAAACAATTGTGTATTCTCATGTGCCTTGTATTCACTGGCCTCTTTCCCCCGTTGGGTGACAAGTGAAGTATCTGCCCCTCTGAAGAAATTGCCTCTAATCTCTGAAAAAGGTTTCCAGATGACCCTTTCTCTCTCTCTCATCCCTTTTACCAGGAGCTCCAGTGCATGCGATGTGTGGGGCTTTTTTTGTTTGTTTTGTTAAGGATCCTGCCTGTGGCCACAAGATCCCAAACCTCTTTTTCATTTTCTCTCCTTAGCTTTACAAAGAGGTTGCAGACCTCTTTCCCTATGAAGGTAAGTCTACAGAAGAACAGATATTTCTAAAATAGGAATTCCTGCATTAACGGTGAGAATTCTCTTTAATTATAGCTCCATGTAGCCGGTCTTCTCTCATTTTGCTCTGTGTGAAAACAGATTTTATTTTTTGAGTAGTATATACAGCTTTTCAGATAGCTATCAGCCCAAGTGTATATGTCTTTTCCAGTTGCTTGGTTATTCTGGAATGGTAGAAGTATAAGGTTGCCCTAGGCCTTTAAATGGTAGCCCTTTGAATTGTTTGTGCAAATGTGTTTTTTTGCACTTTGAAATTGACAGTTTTACCTTTTTGGCTTAAAAGCAGCAGAAAAGTATTTCTGTATTGCTGCTATATTTTCTGCAAGCAGTATGTACCAGTAAGAATTGATTTTCATGCTTTCAAAAGTGGGTAAATGCATTTGGTTCACTGAAGAATAGTCCTTTGGAAGAAAACCCCTTTTGTTGCTGAACAATAGGAACTTTTGATGATGGCTGAGGATTATAAAAACGCAGCTACTTGACTCAAGTGCTGACTGTGACATTTCTGTCTGATTAATAGCGTCATGTTTTCTTGCATTACAAACTGATTTACAAATTAACAATAATGTGACTAACACCCTACTACTACAGCTATAAACAAACCCATTAAGATAAATATATGCAGTTAAGTATAACCATATTTTTTTCCTCTTCTCCCATCCTGTTTTGACTTTGTTCCAGTAAATGTTTGTGTTCAGTTGGATGCCACAAATGGATTTTTAATAAATTTTAAATCATATTTTAATGAATTAGAATAGAGATGTGATACTGGTATGTTTCTCAAAGACAGAGAACATGTTTGAGATCAGCTATGCTCTGTGCTTTTACAAAGCTGCTAGCAGATAAAATGATGTGTTTTAGTCTTGGGCAAGCGTAGAAGTCTGTGCTTCAGCAAGCCTGCCTAGTTGCTAGATTGATGTAATATCCAAACAGTTTGTGGGTGGTTTGTCCTGCTCATGTGTCACGTCCTCTTCTTAGGAGGACTGTGAACAGTATAAGTTCTATGGGAAGACCGGAAAGGTATAAAGTATAACATCAAGCAGTGTTGTTACTATAGCCATAGCGGTAAGAGTGAACTTGCTTTTACCAGTCCCTTGTAAAAAGATTGTAAAGATCTGGTTCTTCTCTGTCTGGTGGTGACTAAGTGAGAGAGGTCTACCAATTGTGTTCTCTAGCCTTTTGTGCTTTGATTTAACTTCTAATCCTGTAGCCTTACAGGCATTCTGAAGTTTTAAGAAATGTTTTCCATATGTAGCGCACTTCAGAATTGATCAAAAAGCATAACATGTTTAAAACCTACAGAATCATAAAATGGGCTTTAAGTCTGCTTTAAGTTTTTAATAAGTACTTTAGATTCTTCCAAGTTAAGGTCATACTTGTCCTATCTAGGATAAAACTAAAATAAGTGCAGTAACAAGCCCTGTAACCAGATGATTTAATTTCTGGTTTGAACTTCAAAACACTTCTAATTATATGCAAACCAAATGTGGCACAAACTCAGAAAATCACAATGCTTCCCTTTTTCAAATGAAGACAGTATGCCACAGCAATAGCAACTTGGGACGGTCTGGATTGTTGCAAAACATGTCAAGAGAAAGAGACTGTAAAGGTTAATCTCTTAACAAACTTTGCCTCTTCTCCTTTCCCTCCCAGTCTGTTGAGCTTCTGGTGGCAAGTATTGTGTGTATTCTGATGATGCTGAATAGCATCTACTAAAATTCTGGTTCCTCTATTATTAAAGATCTTTTGCT
Source organism: Dromococcyx pavoninus (assembly GCA_033558185.1). Taxonomy (NCBI): domain Eukaryota; kingdom Metazoa; phylum Chordata; class Aves; order Cuculiformes; family Neomorphidae; genus Dromococcyx; species Dromococcyx pavoninus. The sequence goes on along the minus strand of JAUMJL010001081.1, from coordinate 506,145 downwards.
TTTCATAGTAAGATAACTTTCTGAAGTGGTCTTGTTTAGTAAACTGAAGTCTGTCTTTAAATGGTTTGCTGACTTGGAAGAAAATGACTGCAGCTTAACATGTTACCATGCAACAGCTAAGCCACATCAGTGGGGTTTTTGAGTGCTTTCTGCCCTTCACAAATGAGGGGCCAAACTTTTCAGCTGGAAAGGTGTTGCACAGACAAGTCATGTTATGATAGTTCTGTTCAGGTCACGTTATGATGGTTCTGTTCAGGTGACAACTGCAAATAAGCACCAGCACAGCAAAACTATCTTCTCTGACTGGTACTTTAGCACTATGTGAGCAATAGTGCCTGTAGGAGATGCAGGGAAGGCCTGGATGCATGCTTTGAGCTACCTGGCTTCAAAGAATGTAGGATGGAGGAGGATATGCTTGGTGCTAGGTATATAGTGTCACAGTATCACACACAGTATCGCAGTATCACAAGGTTGGAAAAGACCTTTGAGATCATCGAGTCCAAGCTATGACACAACACCAACACCTACTCGTCATCTAAACCATGACACTAAGTGCCTCATCCAATCTGCTTTTAAACACCTCCAGGGATGATGACTCCACCACCACCCTGGGCAGTGCATTCCAATGGCCAATCACCCTTTCAGTGAAGAACTTTTTCCTAAGATCAAGCCTAAACCTCCCCTGACGAAGCTTGAGACCATGTCCTCTTGTTCTGTCACTGGTTGCCTGAGAGAAGAGACCAACCCCTGCCTGCCTACAACCTCCTTTTAGGTAGTTATAGAGAGTAATAAGGTCTCCCCTGAGCCTCCTTTTCTCCAGGCTAAACAACCCCAGCTCCCTCAGGTCTTGTGTAACAGTAAAAAAAAAAAAAAGGGTCAAAATCTGCTTACTGAAAGATGGTACTTCCTCTGGCAATGTTCCCAAAGTTGGTGTACTGTTACAGGCTTAGGTGCTAGCTGTGCTAACAGGATGGTTATCAATATCCCTACGATGCATTGACCAGAAGACTAGGGCTGCTACCTTGTGTTTCAGCACCTCCCATACTCTCCTATTCTTGGTCCTGCCTGGAGGTTCTCACCTTTGCTTTTATGATCATTTTTAGCCTAGTAACTTTGTAATTTCTGACCTGCTTAAAACTTCGTCCAGCCAGTCTGTCTTACTGTGAGTATTCTAAATTTTAGTCTCGCCACACCTGAAACAGTCCTAAACAATGAACCTTTAATTTGCTGAGGTGCTCTTTAAAGCTGAAAAGTTGTTTACAGCCAAGTCAGAAAGGAATGTCTCCAGTGTGGTTAAAATACCTATGGAGGCTCCATCTGGCAGGCCACCTCCAAGGAATTTTTCAGGGGTGCAATTAATAGCGCTTGCCTTGGTAGTCCCTTATCATTCTCTTTTGTAATAGACTTCGCATACACTTAATCTGAGTTTTTAGTAACCAAGAAACGCTCTTCTAAGGATTGATTACTTGCCCCTAATTACATTTACCACGCAGGCCAGAAGTTAAAGATGAAATGTAGTTTTGAAGATATTCCCTCCCTCTAAGCGAAGGCAGAATCTCCCAGTACAGAGCCAGTCCATTCCCACTGGAAATTCCTGAAGCTAATTGAGACAGAAATGTCTGGTGCAGGGTGTGGTGCGCCAACCCCAGGGCCATGCGGCCTGGGGCCATCCTGCTTTTGCTTACCCTGCATAGCTGTTCTCTGTTCTCAGTCTCCCATCAGGTCTGAATAGGGATGCATCTGTGTTGTTTGCCCTGAGCTGTGGCGGAAACTAAAAGGGTCTTAAATAACTTTGCATCCAGCCAGAGCCTTTACTGATAACTGCTGTCTTGTAACCAGGCTCAGATACCAATCTGAGCAAATGTTCAGAAAATGGTTTAATCTTGCTAGAGACCTGTACTAGTGCAGGGCTGCCTTTCTGCAGCAAGCTCAGCTCACGGGTTTGTATGCTGTTGGCAACATTGACTAGACCTCCTGATCCAGTGGTCCTTTGTCCCTGTGGATGGCAGGTTGCCAAATGTTCCTTTCCTCCTAGTGCTGCTGTTGACATGCCGTGGATGTATGCATCCTGCGGTGTATTTTTGCTAAAGCTCTGTGGTGTGATTATGGTGTGTTGTGCTTGGTGTTCTCTTGGAAACACAGACCAGCTTGGTCTACATCCTTTGCAAACAGACTTTAGCTTGTTCCCGGAGATGTAGCAGACTGAATGAAAAAAAGGAAGAGGTTTTCTTTTGGAAAGGTAGACCAACCACTTAAGGCAAAGATTTATTTTAAAGACTTTGCTGTGAATGATTGTTTCTTGAAGGAGAACAGCACTGTGGGTTTAAACCTTAAGAGTTGAGGCAGTGAGGAAAGCTGACTTGGAGGGAGTACTGACTGAGAGAGATGGTAGGGAGAAAGGTGCTACATGGGTAACCTGATAGCAGAAGAGCTACTGAAGCAAGGGTGGCAAAGAAAGGGTTGATGAGTTCAGAAGAACAGGCTGGGAAAATAGCTTTTGTGTATAGCTATTTTTGCAAACTACCACTGACTAAGAAATAGTTGGGTGGTAGTGAGGCAAAATAGTGTTTAGGAAAGCTAGGGAAAAGTACAGAGCAGCAATCAAGGCTAAGTCCAGCTATGCAGATCAGTAGCTGAATGGTGTCCTCAGATTTCAGATATTGGGTGGAAAAAGATCTGTGTCGTTAACACATAGATATATGCAGTTGCCAGATGCTGGGGCAGGCAGCGTAATGGTGTTGTGCCCAGTAGTCATGAAAGAAGGTAGGTGAAGCAGGGAAAAGGGTAATCTTTGCCTTAACTTGCTCTTTGTGAAGAGATCAATAAGAGATTACAGGGGAGGTATGTCTGGTGAACAGAAGTTGATCTGAGAGTCATGGGGCCAGAGAAAGAAGCTAAATTTGTCTTCTGAGTAGACAGAGAAGACAAAAAAGTATCATCATGAACTGAGCCTCACAGACCATCATAGAGGATGGGAGGAGCTGAAAAGGCTGTCTTTCAAATGAAAAGCAGAGACGTGAAGCCTTGTGTCCAAGAAACATGTAAAGGAAGAGGAACCACAGGGTTTCTTTGAGGGAGGAAACTGTTCTAGGAATTGAAGATATTAAAGTTTGGCTGTATTTTTAAGGGGAAGTGAAAGGGGAGAATACAAGGGAGATGGGTAGGAGTATGGTGCGATACCAGTCAGGAAAAAATTTTGGGGGAAAAGATAGTGAATTTGTCTGTGATGGGGTTTCTATGAAAGGTGATTAGAAGAGAGGCTTGTCTTGCTCTTATAACTATCTCTTGGAGAAAATAGCAAGAGGTGAGCAGGGGACAGAGCAGAATATGAAATCCCACAGTTTCCATCAACTTGGTCATTAAGATGGAGCAGAGCTGCTTTGGGGCAGGCAGTTGAAGGGGAGAAGAGCAAATTTGTTGCAGAGAACAACTGCTTGGTTGGTGGCGTCTTGTCACTAGAAACAACCACTGTGAGACTGGGAGCAGAGCAAGAAGAGCGCTGGTGGAGTCAGAGAAACACAGACGTGAATGTGACATCAGAGCTTGAAGTCCCTAATGAAGTCAACCAGCGAAAAACCATTTACCTTGTCTTCCATTCTCCTCTTTCTTGGCATCTGTTTCCTCTCACTGATAAAGCAGCCCTGATCAAGTCTTCCCTATTTGGAAAGTCTTGCAGGTAAGCAGAAATTACAGTCTATGCAAGGATGAGAGAGTTTGTTTTACTTTCTGTTCCTGATATTTACTTCATGGGAGAAGTAGCTGGCTAACATAATTCATGTTTACCGCTAAATGTTGCTCTTTGATGTTTTCTTATTACAATAGCTCGAACTCAAATCCAACAATAAACTAGAAGGATTGCACCTCAAATGTAGGGCTTCATTTTTGACCCTGTAAACTTTTTGAAACTTAAAATTTAAAGAAAAATAATGTTGATCTCTTTTGCTTGCAAATAACTCTTCCATTTCATTTCACAAAATAGCAGCCCTGCTCCCTCCTCTCCTCTGACCTCTCATTTCCCCTAGCCAGGAAAAAAACCCCTGTTGATTGCTCTTGTAAGTTTTGATCAGCTAGCTGTGACTTTCTTCCTTAACACAACTTTTTCAGAATACTTTGCTTTTTCTTTTTTTGCTAATTTTTCTTGACATCTGTTTTTGCTCAGGGTTCCTGCTGGATGTGTAGCATTTTGTTGTGTGCTTTTTGTCATCTAGTTGCAGACAGCAACTATAGTAGCTGGCTGATACTTCAGAGGATCTTGGGACAGAGCTTATTCTTTGTGAAACAAAATGTACAGTTCTTCTTAGGGTTTTTTTCAGTCATAATTGGCTATGTCAGAGTAAATTCTTTTAAGATCCTTTGGACCCGTTTGTCTTCTGACTTCTGCAATAATAGGTGCTGTATTTACATTAGATAAATAGGTCAGAATAATTTACTTTGATATGGAAAACTAATCTACTTGTTAAAACTGTTGGTTTATCCAACAGTGTAATACAGTATTGTTCTGGCAGGGACTCCACTGGCAGACACCAGTCCTTGTTCCTCTTTCTGTGGAGGGATATACTAAACATGAACTTTATTTGTAGCTTAAAAAAGCAGATAGTCATCCTGACTATCTGTGCAAAGCCCTCCGAATTTGTAGTTTTTGGAAGATATGTGGTGAATGTTATCTTGAACTCCTGTGTGAATACAATGCAGAGAATCCAGTGTCCAAGCTGTGTGGTACTGCAAAACCTATTATTACTGCAATACTCTCTAACAGCCTCATTAGGGATGGTTAATGAACAGTCACTGGTGAAGTGTTTTTTTCCTTCTTCTGAGAAGACCTACTGACAATGGATGCTGTGTGTATGTACAGGGTGAAATAATCAGCTGAACTGCTACTACAGTAATGCTAACCTTTAAACAACAACACATCATCTGCATTATCTGCTTAAATCTCTTTTGAAGAGACTTTGGTTTTCTTCACTTCTCATACTCCCCTATAGAATCGCCTTCCAGGTCGCTTGCCTTCAAGGGCTGTATCATGCAAAAAGCACAAGTGAAATCGCTTGCATTTGCCTGTCGTTGTCCTGTTCCTACATGAAGGAAGCTGTCTCTGGGACTTTCCTGAGGGCGAGCATGTGAGTGAGTTAATTTGACTACACAGCATTCACACCAGACCTCAGGGGCCCAAGTCTGCCATCGCATCACTGTGGGTGGACTGTTACCCACATGTCATGCTCCATTGATATAGTCATGTCTAGCCTGCCCGCAGGGGTTAGGTTGGGAGGCTTGGCCCTCTCACCAGCTGTCCTTCTCTCATGTGGCAGCTTGAACTGAACTTTGGGTCATACCAATATGTAAATAACCACTCTTGCTTCCTTTCCCTCTCCTTTCCCCAGCACAGCAGCTGACCTGTGCCTCAGCATGTGTGTTGGGCAGGGCAGGACCAATGGGCTTCCCTGGCAGACCATACCGGGCAAGTGTCCAGAGGGTTGTGTAGGATGGGTGTTGTACTAGCTGGGGTGAGAATCTTGGCATCCGCTTCCTTCCAAGTACCATGCATGCTAATGGTCCTGGATAAGTTATCTGTCCAGTAGACAATCCCCTGTCCTGGTGCTTTTTCAGCTCGACGAATCCTGTGTTCCTACTCAGGTATGCAGAGCAGAAGATGCATCTTTAAACAAGGCCTACTTCTGCCCCTTCAGTTTACCATGTAGATGTTAAACTTGTCGCTTGAAGATGGTTGTTCCATGTCTGCATCTAGGAAAAAGAAAGTTTTAAGATACTTTTTATTTGAAAAGACTTAAACTTTTTTTCAGTTTGAAATGTGTCAACAGAAGTAAGTTGCCACTTGGATTTTTCTGGAGAGGAGCTGGGGGTGAAGGACAAAGAAGGACTGTTTTTCCTCCATTGGAACCAGTTGTGGTTTGTTTGGCTTTTGTGCATTTGGATGGGCACTCTGTATTGAAATCCAAACTGGAACTAGCAGTTAATATTACAAACAAGCAGTATAATTTGACTAAACAAGCTTTCAGATGGTCACAACTAGGCTTTGTTGCTGAAGAGTGGGATTTTCATAACTGCGGAAGTAATTTGAGAACATGCTTGCACCCAAGCCATTAGGCTTGGATTTTTTTTTTTGCTTGAAGGTGATTGTAGTGATGATTCATGCTTTTGTTAGTCTCAGCAGAAGTGGCTTGCATGTATAGTTGATTTAACATCTGAGAACCTCTAAGCAAATAATTCTTCATTTTGAGGAAGAATTTATCTACAGAAAATTTTCTTTTTTTTTTTCCTTGTTAGTTTTTTTGTCTTTGGTTTCTTGTCCTGGTATTGACTGACTATGCAACTGAGAACTTCCATGAAATCCTGGTCACAGCCTACTTTGTTCTTGGATTTGTCGATGTGGTTCCTTGCTTTCAGGAGAGAGTTAGCATAGTTTTAGAGGTTCAGTTGATCAACAGTAGTTTACTAATACTATACAATCTGAGTTATGAAATTAAATGTACCAAAAAGATGATTTAAGCTAATTAGTGTAATTAGATGCCCGTTTTCACTATCCGTTTCCTTGATTAGAGAATCTTTTTTATTTTCCCCTCATGTTCTAATTTGGTTTCTAGTATCAGAAATAAGGTTCATCAAAATCTTTTTTGACTTACATACAATTTCATGGATTTATAACTGTTACAATTGACTTGTGCCAAGTCCCCCTCTCCCCTTTTTTTTACCAGCCTCTTACTGGTCTGTAAAATATAAAAAAAATAGAAGCCAATGGAGTGACGGAAAAATTAAATCCATAAGAACTAACTTAGAATAAGAACTTTCCTCCTCCAGTATGGATTACCAGGAAATTCAGGGGACATATAGAGTGAATGTACTTCCTGAAAACAAGCTCTACACTCACATACCACACTTCTTTAAAGGTCTTGTGATTGGCATCCCAGTAGTATTTATGGGAAACGTGCAAAGAATTTTTATAAGGTTGCTTGAATAGCTGAGTAACTTCTTTTGAAAGCAACAGAGTGAACACTTGTGCTTCAGAGAAGAATGGTTCTGTGGATGCCCAAGATGGTGATAACGAATGATGGAGCTTCAGAGTTGAATCCCACAAATGCAGTTCTCCTCTAGAGGATTTAATAAACAGTTTTTTAAAAAATATACTTCTTTTTAAGGTGGTGAACTTGAGCAAGTCTATCTGTTGTCAAGCAGGGTGATGTCTTGGTAGCCATGGTTATGTTCTAATGTGAGAACCCAAAAGGCCATTTGTAGCCTTCAAAGCACTGATATGTGATTATACTCATCATAGAAAGAGAGAGGTGATATAAACTATGTTTAAATGCCAAGCTAGAGCACTGGGCTGTGGTGACATTTGACAGCAGATGCTCTGTTTGTTTTCTTTTGCAGTTTGGGGCAGAGTTCAGAAGGTTCTCACTGGATCGCTACAAGCCAGGAAAGTTTGAAGACTTCTACAAACTAATTCTTCACATTCATCACATAGCCAACCTGGAAGTGATGATCGGGTATGCTGATGTGCATGGAGACCTTCTCCCTATTAATAACGACGACAACTTCTTCAAAGCTGTTTCAAGCGCTCATCCACTACTCAGGGTTTTTATACAAAGACAAGGTAAGATGCAATTTCCTTTTGGTGCCTCGAAGTGTACTGGGGCAAGATGAAGAGTGCATTTGTGGCCTACTTTTATAGGCTGAAATAAGAGGGACCTAGGAGTTCTCTCACTCTTTCACTCAGTCACTTCATGACAACTTGCAGGAATAGCGTGACTTCAGAGCAGGTAGAGGGACTGAATTGCTGCCTGTAAGGTGTTTGAAGGATGACATGCTGAAAAGCCTCTGCTTTTCCAAGGGGAGTGTACCTTGTGCTGCTCCTACTGTGTCATCACTTTAACATACCAGCCGGACCACTCCACTTGTTTGAGGGAGCTATGAGGAGGGAGAAGATCCTAGTACTACTACTTCTTATCTACCCATCTTGATAGTGTCGTATCCAAATGATTCATTACAGTTGGACTTGATGATCTCCAGGGTCTTTTCCAACCAGAAGATTCTATGATTCTGTGCCTGTATAGTGTATGAATGCACACAGGTACGTAGTTATAAAAAAAAGTCCTGTCACAAATGAGGTCTTGTTTGACCGTGTTGACCTGGCAGACAGATGATGATTCTCCCTTCTGTACGTAGACTAAGGACTGTTGAGCCGTCCCATTTTGAATCACCAAGAAAACCTTGGGCAGAATTGCCCAAATGTCAAGATGAAATCAGATTTAATGGTAGAGTGTTCTTGTTAAGCTGTTATTGCAGGTACCTGAAACCTTCTCCTTAAATACTCTGTTTGACAGTTGCTTCAGATGAGGACTGGTTTTCATAACCAGGTGTCTTCCCCACAGTGCCCCTTAAATCCCAGGGGAACCTAACACTGTGTTAACACTACCTCCACATTTTTTCAGTCATGTAGCAACAGAGCTGTTGTAATCAGTAGCAGAGTCAGAAATGAGACTTGATCTGAAATTTTGAGCAGTCGTAGCTTTTTTTTTGACCTGGACTCTCTTGTATGAGTTTTTGTACTGATAAGGATTTAGCAGGAGGGCTCCAGCTTGCTTGTTGGTATGAGCAGGTATAGCATGTGGTTCAATTCAGTATCAACAGATATATCCAGGGCTGTTGCCCTCCCCATTCAAGGAGGCAATGGAGAAGAAGTTCTAGACTAATTTGTTTTGTTTGTGTGTCTGTCAGATGAGTGGAAATGTCTGTGGGAGAGGACTTGGGTCACTAACTCTCCATTCTTGTGCAGAAAGTGCAAGGGCGGATGACAAGTCCTATTAAGTCTCCTTCCTGCAACGCTTGTTGGGGCTTGTGAATGTTCATGGTGAGTGTTCATGGTGGGTCAGGTCATGAGAAATCGCTTGCATAATTTTGTCGTGTCTGCATCAGGTTGAGTTTATTCATGTCTCTGGAATAATCCTGTTTAAAATGCAGCTGTCCTTGCTCTGCTTGTGCAGATTGCTGAAGCCACTGAATATTCCTAACTGTGTATTGGGAGGGGGTGTCACCACCAAAGTACTGATTGCAAAAGTAGGCAAGTGAGAGAAAGCAGTTGTCTGTGTATGGAAAAAATACTTCCTCTTCTTTTTCAGTAGGATGTATAGGCTAGTTGTAGAGGTTTAGAACTTGTAACCTTAATGGAAAAATGCAGTATTTCACTTTCAAAAAGCTGTTCTTTACCTATTGCTCAGTGGAAGAGTCATGCTGACATGTAAGGAAGCTCATACAAGAGGGCAGACAGGCCCATGCCTTCTCATGTGTGGCAAAGCCTGAAAGCTTCCCCAACCCATTCTTCTGTGCTCACTCTATAAAGCTGAATGGAACAGTAAATTCTAGCCTGTCCCTTTGATTAATGGCACCATCAATGAGGGACTTAAGAGTTTAACGGTTTTCATGCTTGTGGATATCCCAAACAATCATGGCCATTTTCTTTTCTGAGAAGAAGTCTTTAAAAATTGTTCCCTGTAGCAATAATAGGAATTACTGAAGCCTTGTTTGTCTCTTCTTCCTGTGCTCCCCCACTGTTTTCCCTGTCCTCAGACTGAGGTGATGGAGCAGTGGTGGTCCTTCTGTTGGAGACCTGCACTAGAGAACAAGGTGACTAGCAACAAGAAATCGGTGTGCCATCCAGGGCAATGTGGTGTGCCTACCGTGCTTCAGCGAACACCCTAAACTCTGTCTTCAGACACAGTAAATTAAGCTGACAGGGGTGGTAGTAAAATACAAAGCCGTTCCTCTGACCTTGAAGGAGAATGCAGAACATGAACTCTCTAGCCTTTTGGATTATGGATCACTGCCCTTCCGTGGGAGAACTCCTGGGAGGTGGCTGCCAAAGGTTATTCTCTGTGTTGTAGAGAAAGGAGGGTTTGAGAGAACTCAGTGGAAGTATGCAGGCATCGAAGGACCAGATAGTTGAAGTTCAGGTCTTTTTCTAGTGGAATGAACTGTTTATCAACTCCATGATTAGTCATCTTATCTGTTTTCCCAGTTTATAGCTGGATTGTCCTTTTTCTTGTCAAGTGGATTATACAATCATGTTAAAACACCTTAACTACTTGTTCTCAAGTTGGCAAAATAGGTAACTTACTCTTTGCACAATAATCAAGCAACAATTTGTTAGTTTGATTTTTGTTTGCCTAGTTGTTTTTCAACTGAGCTTAGGCTTACAGTTTTTCAGTTCAAACGCACTTCCCTCACTTGTCCCCAGAGGCAAGCCACATGCATGCTGCTTGAACTTGTACATGCCAGGTTGGGTGTCCAGGTATGGAATGGTTGTTTTACTGTGCTTACTCCTTTTTATTCAAGTTTCCTGAGCCCCAGATTTTTCAGGATCACAGTAGCTGGTTCCTCCCCAGGCATGGGATGTCAATGCTTATTAGCCACCCTTTTTATTGAGGACCTGAATTGCTATTCCCAGTGTTCTTAAAACAATTGCTGTTCATAGTTTTGGGGATCTTGAAGGCTCTGGGACATTTGTAGGTGGTGTTTGAGTAAACTCATCTATGACAAGTTTTTATAGCTTATAGTGATCCCTCTGCTGAAAGTATGTGGTGTTCTTGTCTTCTTTTTATTTCTCCAATACCAAATTACAGTGCAGACAAAAATCCTAATTAGAGAACCAGGCTATAAACAAAAAAAGCATTTTTCCTTTGACTTGCTTTCCCAGGCTGCAAGTATGGGTCATGTCCTGCGCTGTAAACTGGTGATGCTCTTTTGACTTCATTAGCACAGTAATGATGAGTATCAGCTGATGCTTTAGGCCCAAAAATTTGTTCACTTGACTGTAACTGATATCAGACATATCCAGAACTCTCTGTGGAAGATGTCTGCTGCTGGGGAAGGGACGGATGTTCCAAAGACTTTGGAACAATGCAAGGAATTACGGATGTGTTTGACTTGCTCCTTAATAACTGAACTCTTGTGCTTTAGCTAAGACCTACACAAAGGAAGATCTTATCTGATGATGCAGTTGGTCATCATTTGTTCAAGACTCCATTTGTTCTGTGTCTGATTTAAACTGCAACACTTGAGACAGTCTCTTGAATACTACAAAAATATTTAAGTGTAAGCTATGAATTCAAGTAGAAACAAAGAACAGAAAAAATGAGTTAGTATTACATATTATGAACGTATTACGTTTTCCCTTCTGATTAAATGGAATGATATTATTCTAAAATCTTACTGTAATGCTTGTGTCTTGAGGCAGGGTACGTGTTCAAACCAGGCTATATTGATGACTCTTAAACAGAATCGAATAAACAGAATTATAATGACTTCTTCATTGTAAACCTGTCTCAAATGATTCCTTGAACTTTGCAAGTGGGGCATTAGGATGTAAGTGGAGGTCTACCAGGAAATGTAGATTTCAAGATTTTTCCTCTTTTCCTTGGGTTACCTACTACGGTGTGTTTAACTGAGGAAGTTCAGAAACTCAGGGAAGTGTTGCAAAATACTTATTTAAATACTTAAATATTCAGGCAGTCTGTAGAAGACACACAGAGTGTCTGTCGTTGTGCATGTGGCTGTTGCGTGAGTACAGCTGCTTTCTAAAGCAGATTCTAGATCTAATTCACAATTATTCCATCAATAAAATTAATTTTAAAGCTTTCTAAAGGTTTAAGTGGTTTTATGGTAAGTGTTCTACAAAGAGGGAACAGGCAAAGTACTGGAGTGTCAGATGCTGGATCTGTATTTCAGCATATCTTGGTCAAACATCATGCTTCTTCCAGTAACATAAAAGGCAAAATACCCGAGGAAGCTGGAGAGCATTGTAACAACAAATAGCCCTAAAACACACTCTACAGCTAACTGAAGCAGGGTCTTACATATTAATTTATTAATTGCTATAAACAAACTCTAGCTGTTAATTGAGGTAGCCTGAAGTTGGAGAAGTCTGCTGTCCGATACCTGCATTGTCTTTCATTTTGCAGTCTGGAAAACTGATAGTGTGTAAAAAGCCATTAAATATCATCTTCAGAAGCTTGCTGTAAGTATTTTTTATTTTGTAGATATATTTCAATAGTCCATAACTGTAACAGTACACCAGTACTGAACACCAGTTGTTGTTTTTCACCTTGAGTGGTTAGAGTTGCTGTCTGTTGTCAGCTCTCGCTTAAAGCTTGATCCAAAATCAACAGGGAAAAATGTGCATTTACCTGGTTGGGTTTTAGATATGGCTTGTTTCAATTTACATTAAATTAAAGATTGGAAAATGCTGGTTTTGTTCAACTGCATGCAGTGACTAATGTGTTTAAACTGCTGTGCAATGCAACGTATTTCTGTATGTTCATAAGCAGTTCATAACTCTGCAGTTTTATTTACCTGGCAAAGTTTGCTTCTGCTCAAAGTACCAGCCTCTGTGCCTAGCTTTCTTGTATTATAAAATCAGAGCGATCACACTCAGTTTTAAAATAAAAATGTGCTAATGGGAGTCATGCCCAGGTCTGAAAATCCTATGGTGGGTTGTTTTATTGTCTTTCATACTCTAAGCAGATAATCCTCAGGAATGGTGGTTGGCTGTCTAACCACGTGTTAAACACAAAAACTGGCTCTGAGGCAGCAACTAAAATGAAACCTATTTCCAGCTGCCTAAAACTTAATCTTGCTGGTCAGCCTTCAAGAGTGGATACCATTGGAAAAGTTTGAGTTGAAGTCTTTCACATTATCTTTTTGATTGTTCAGTAGCCTTCCTGTTTCTTTTACAGCACAGGCATTGATTTCTCTTTCTCAAAATGTTGTATTTCCAAGCAGGAGCAGTGTGACTTTACTGCTTTTGTTAAAGGCATCTGTTATATTATATAACAAAGCACGTTGCAGCACATGTTTAGGGAAAAGACTGAACTTCTTCTGGTCTTTATCTTGGTTGAGGTGTGTAGACTTTCACGATGGTCTTATGAGTCTGAGGCACTAAGGTAAAGATAAGAGTGCAGAGAAGGTGACTTGGTATCTTCGGTTTATCTGCTCCTTTATAAGTGGAGGGAGAAGAAATTTTTCTGACACTTTCACTGGTGTAGCTTACTGGTGCACTGCAGGATGTGGCTCTGCTGTTGGTCAGACTGTCCCAGGGTTACTACCCTGCCTCCTATGCCCTGGTGCTGGTTTGACCAGAGGGTGAGGCCTCTGAGCCAGCTCTTTGACAGAAAACTAATTGTTTGAGTGAGAAGCTAGCGTGGTATGGGCAGGACCAAAGCAGATGTAAAGCTACTCAACACTGCCACAAAGCCTTTTCTTCTTGGGAAGAACTACTTGTCTGCCTGTGTATTGCCTTCAGAAATACGCAATGCCACTGCTTTTGGAAAGGAGGCAAATAATCTTGTCTTAGCTTTGACAAGATTAGGGGAAGGTGGTAGATTTCATGCTAGTCTAATAGAAATTGCTACTAGGCTTAAATTAAATCCTTTTATGATTTTCCTCAGAAGCATCTCTGGTTTTGAGCTGGAGGTGTCTTTGAATGATTGTCATGCCAAGTAATCTTTGTCCCACTCAAGTCCTTTGATATCTGAAGATAAGTAATACGCAGCTGTTTGTTCCAGTGAAGTCTGGCAACAAAGTACTGTAACGTTTCTGCTCCACCTTTCATGTGCAAATGATGAGACTAGGTAATCACTATCTTTCAACTACTTTATTAAGCATCTTTAAAAACATTGTTTTATATGGCTTGTCAGACACAAACAAAAAACAGCATTGGATTCCCTTGCTGACAGGGTTGGTGATACTTGGTGTCTGAGTAGAGCCAGCACAAGGCTCAATTCCCTCCTTGAAAACTCCATTTTTAGAGTATGAGGATATTTCATTTTCAGCACAGATTAATTGCGGCCAGAACACCTGGTAAGCAAGAATTTTCAGTGAAAGCAGGGTAAAACATGTAGAAATAGCATAGCCTACAGATAGGCTTTGTAGAGTTGGTTGATAACAATTCCCATTTCCAGTTGCAGAAATATGTGCTGTGTAAATATTAGTAGTTGCACTGTACAACAAGCATGGAGCAGAAGCCTGGCAGAAATATCACTGCTGCTTCTGTTTTGTCATTGACAGCAAATGTTTGTTGCAGTTCTGTGGTAAAGCTACGTGGGATTTGGTTTCAGTTTCAAAGTTTAATAACAATAATAAAAACACATAATCAAATGTATTAATAATAAAAATAGACTTTAACAGTTGATACTTCTTAAGAATTGCATCAAGCTAGTACCAACACCACATGTTCTACTGAATTTAGACTAAAGGAACTCTTTTACATTTGGAACATGTGAAGCTTTTAAAAGGAACCCGTACTCACCTCCATACTTTAGCTGGTAACCCAGGTAAGAACAAGCAAATCACCACTCCTTTCTCTCTCCAAACTCTTGTTTGTTGTCTTACAGTTGCAGATTGCTGCTCTGACAGTACTTTAAAAAGCAAAATAGAAGAACCCTCCAAATATATCTACTTAATTATGTCTAAATATCTAAATTTTGTCTATTTCTTGTTTTCTTCCTTAGTCTGAGCACTTTTTGTTTAAGATAGTGATGCTGTTCTAGCAGGTGGCTTGAAGGTATGAAAACAGTGATAGGAAAGACTTGTCAAATGATCCACCGCTGTTAAGTTCCCTATGAGGGAATTTTCCACTATTTATCTTTCCTTACCTTAGTAGTCAAAACAAGAGAGTCTGTTTCCTGCTCATGGCACAGGTTTTTTCCTGTTATGCCTAGCTGTCATTTCCCTTCTGTAAGTGATGGAAACAAGTATAATGTGCAGATAATAATGACATACATTTGACAGTCTCTTCTTTGACACCGGATTTTACCTGAAGAGACCTCACAAGCTCAAAGTAGCTTTCATGTAGTGAAGGAGGGTAGATAGCACAATGCAAATACAAACATGAACTCAAGGTTCAGTCTTCCTGAAGTACTCTGAACTTCTTAAGTACACTAAAGGGCTTATGACAACTTAATTGGTAGACTCTTGCACTGAAAGCAAGCATGCAGTGAAGGATGTTTCTGCTTGGTGTTTGTAGCAGGCGTTAAAAAAATAACTCTAAATATAACTCAACAAATATAACTCAGCTCAAACAACATTTTTTTAAGTAAATGAAAGCTCTTCTTTTTTATTCAGACTTCCTATGTTGTTGGGATTGCACACTCCAAATTTAAATGTGTCCACATTAATATCAAGTAAAAACTCTGAATAGTTTTTGGTTCCAAGAGAGAAAGCGCTTTGGGGGAGGTTGAAAGAACTCTTTCTTGAACCAGCCCCTGATGATGATCTACTTGAATCTTATTTTTCCTTCTGTGCTATGTTTAGAGAGGCAGGGAATCCTGTGGGAATATTAAGGAAACTATTAACCTAGAAAACTTCACTGTTGCTCTTGCTCTTTAGTCCCCTGCCATATGCTGACATTAAGTAACCTCAAAAACTTAATATGAACAACTTCTACACCAGTCATCTCCTGCCCCCACTTATTTTTTTTATTTTTTTCTGTTCTGCTGCTTTCTCCCTTTTTTTTTTCCTTTCAGCTCTCAGCTTTCTTCTCCTTGCCTTAGCTTTTTAATTACTCTGCAAGGCCATTGCTAGAGTGTTTGTTGGGTGAAAGCTCATGCCTGTTTTACTCTGAGCACTGGAGGGACACTTTGAGAACATTGGCATCAATAGGCTGGAGAGGCAGTGACAAAGCAGGTATGGAAATAGTAATTAGTGAGGAAAAACAGCCTGGTACTGTAGGGCTTAGTCCGATTTGTTTTCTTCTCCGATTATCCCTTTGCATTAGAAATAATAGAGAAGGTGAGAATTTAAAAGATAAGCATTGTGAAATTTTGAAGGAGGATGTTTATTTAATTTGAATTCAGGTGTGAATAAGAAATGTGCTATCTGGTGTCTATGCAAGTTGGAGAACTGGAATTGAGTTGGTGGAATGCACCATCCTTGCACGGTGAGAGCACTGTGCAGCTACCCAGCACTGGTGAGCCTGGAGACGGCATTCTGGCCTCTTGAAGATGCTGCAGGTGAACAGACTGTTTTCTTTAAAGCTGAGGTACCAGCTGAAGATGTGAAAAGGCCTAAGACTGTTTTCCTCATCTCTGAATGCCACCGAGATGTGGTAGGAGGAGGTCTGTCAGCTATGACCTTGGGTTGGACACTGGTGGCAACCAGTTTGTTCACTTAATTCGCCCGCTTTATTGCTGCTTTGCTTTATTTCTTCCAAGCGGTTTGGTAGTTTTAGTAATAAGTATCCAGCAGATGCAGTGATTTTGTTTACAAAATAATGTAATCTTTATTTTTTTGCTTTTGAGTACTTACTGAGGTCTAGTTTTAAATGCAGCTGGCATGACTGAGGAGGAAAAAACACATTGTGTTAACCAGAAAACCATAAAGTTCCAGTAAGAATTCCCCCTGGACTGAAAGAATCTGAATGAATAAATGAATGCTTTATAATAGAGCCCATAAATAAGTCCACGGGTAGTGTCTTTGTGACTACCAACAAGGAAAAAACCATAAAATTCCCTAAGCTTGCATTCCTTGAAGCTACATAATTCTAACGTGCCTTCTTTTTTGTGGAGGGAAAAAATTAAAAGTATAGCATGCTTGGAGTACAGTGTGCAACAAGACATTTGAAAAAAATTGTTTCAGAGCAGTTCTTAGCTGAGACAAAAAGGATCGATAGCAGGAGGAGTGACAGTGTTTTCTATGCCTGCATTAATCCTCAGTCGCTTAAAAGTGCACTGGATGCTTATGCAATGCACTCACTGCTTTTAAAACTTCTGCCTGAGTATTAGAGAGAGGAAAGGGTACCATGCAGGGAGCCAACTTAATGTTTACGCATCAAGCTCTGGTACAGAATCTCTTCTGAAGCCTGAATTGTCTTTAAAGCTGTAGATGACATCTTCATGGTGTGTTTTACCTGTACATTTTGTACTTCTCACAAAATGTGAGATTCTTGTTTCCAGTGTTAAACTGAGCTTGGGTCCTACAGTGCTATGGCTGAACAGTTGCTTCTTCAGCCATTAGATCTTCATGAGGGAGTTACTTTTCCATGATATCTCCATTTATCAGCTTTTGTACCTGAAAGATTGTATTGCAAGGGTTTACCATGGACAGACAATAACTGAGGCCAAGCAGTGCATCTCCTGATTTGCTAGTGAGCTTAGCATTTGCAAGGATGACTGAAAATGCTGATTTTCACTGGATCTGGCTAACACCTCTTCTTGTATAAACAGGGCAAGCCCAGAGGCACATCAGATTCTTTTTTGGTTTAGCTGATTTCAGTAATTGTGTGGCTGGTGCCTTTCTGACCTCTTCAAGGTATCTGTGCCTGCACTGGGCCATGACTATGAAAAACAGGAAACTTTTGTGTTTAACTTCGGTCTTCTGTTCGGGTCTCTCGCCTTTTGCTTGTGAATGCAAAGATGTTGGTGAGAGTATTGCAGAATTTCCCCTCCCCTGTTGATTTGACTGACTTCAAAGGCTGTGTGACAGCATTACCTGCCAGCTCTTGTCACCATGTAGAGTTTTGGTGTATTAACATTTCTTGCACTGAAAGAGAGGAATTGGATAATTGTCTGCAGGCTGCCCTGAGGGTCACAGTCAGACCCCAGAAGAGCACTGGCCTGTGCTGTATTTCACTTTATGTAGGATTTAATTTCTCCTTCCTTCATCTATTTGGCTACTATTTCATAGAACACCTCCCTCTGACCCTCTGCCACACACATAGTTTCCCAGTCACCTTGCAGGGGACGTATAGTCTAGTGAAGGATTATGGTACCTGTGGACTGTATTATAGGTTCTATGTTAGAGATCTTTCGTTGATGTACACTGATCTGTTGTACAAGCATGACGGGGCACTCTGGGGTAAGAGAAGATATTTAAGCTCATCTCGAGCATTCCATATCATCCAGAGCTGATGGAGATGAGAAGGGAGAGCGCCGGGAGAAGCCGCAGACTGGATATCCATTGTGATTTAACATATGCTGCTGTGGGCAATGTGGCTTGGCAGTACCTCAGAACCCCTCTCCCCTCCGTGAAACATTCCCAGAAGCCAAAATCAGCTGGCTACAGGAGCCAGTTTATGGGTTGCAGATCACAGGAAACAGCTTGCTGCAACAAACTTGGCTTCCTCTGCTCAGATGACCCTCATCAAGGGTACGTGTCATCTGCTTTCACTCTGGGAAGTGCATAGTAGTAGTAAGCAAGAGGAAGGGTGTTGTTGGAGGTATGCATAAAACCCTATTTTGCAGTGAGCGTCACCAGTGTTGAACCCCAGACCATGTGGAAAGTATCCCTACAACTAACTTGTCCTCCCTCTGGATGCCTGGAGTAAGGCTAGACAGCAGTATTTTCCTGAATGTTTTTTCAGTGCTGTACCTCAACTGGTCACAGTTCAGTTGGTAAATCGTGGCTGTGTCCCACTCACCAGTTGCATCCCGAGTTCCCAGAGCTGTATTAGATCATGAGGAAGTACTGGAGAGGCAGAGTGTGGTGTGGGTGCCTTTCTATCCTGATGGCTGTTTTACAGTGTGGGTAGCATGCTCTTGAGTCTTGTTGGTCTGGTTTATTGGTTATCTTGGAAAATCAGAGTCACTAGCACCATCTGTCTTCAGAAATGTTATTGCCTCTGTCTGAGACCACTTCAGTTCCATGTGAATGTCCCAGGAGATCTAAGAGAAGTATGAAGAAGATACTTCTGTATGTGCATCAGCAGCAACCGTGAGAGGAAACTCCCTGCTAGTGCAAACCTGATTAGCTGCGTTGCTCACTTGCACTTGCAAGCCACCTTTCACGGTGGCTCTCTTGCAACTGGTGTTGACTGAGCAAAAACCAGGTATCCCTGCCGTAAAGATCTCCTGGTAACTACAAGACATGTCAGTAACGTCAACATTTATTGCTGGAGAGCTGCTTGCACATAGAAATAACAAGGAGAAGTTTTATCCCTGCTGAGGAGGGATCACTGAGAAGGAAATTCTGCTAGAGATATTTCTGTGATTATGCTGAGGTCTGAAAGTTCATAAAGGTGGTCCTGTATCTGTAAGGTGCACAAAAGCTCTGACACTTGCATCCTTCTTGCATGATGGGGCTGCATCAGCTCACGTGGACTAGCATGGCTTACAGAGCAGAGCCATGTTCACGCTCCATGCTGTGCAGTTGTGGAGCCTGTTACTCAGATTTGGTTCCTGCTGTCTTGCTGAGACTTGGTTCCTGACTCTTAGTGTTTGTACCGTTTCAAGGAAAACATAAGTTTTGCTTACGTTATTAACTTTCATGCAGCCTAAAATAAACCAGGAATGCTTGTTATTCAATGCAGTGAATGAATCCATCTCCTCTTGAATGCGGTGCTTGGCTACAATGCACACAGATGGGCTTTGCCAGCTGATCTAATGCCTGAATTCCAGAAGTGGCGCACTGTGGTGCAGGGCACAAAGGCAGAGTTCAGGATCAAAGAGGAAGTCTTGTCCCTGTGTAGGTACAGACTGGGTCTCTTTGGGCTCACATCACATAACTTGCAACTGTGTACCTGGCTGCTTCGTTAGCTTAGGAGGGGACTAATGGTTCTGAGATTGCAGTCTTCATATCATTGATGTTTCTTCCAGGATCTACCTACCCACAAATGGAAAGTTCTAGTTCAAAAATCGGAGGAAGACAGAATGCATGGGAACTTTTAAACACCTATGGGAAAGATGATGGAAGAACCAGAAAAATCTCTTTTTCAAAAAGGAACCCAGTAAGGGCTTGGGTTCTGAATTGACATACTCTGCAAAACTTCACTTTCTAGATCTTTATCCTCAAGACTTTTTTATGTAGTTAAAACATGAATGATTTTCAAACAAATAATTAGATTAACTATATATTTATAGCACTTAGTATTTGCAACCGGCTTGCTCGAACATTTCAAAACAGTGGCTGTTATGAACAGCACTTTGAGAGACCTAAGGAGCTGAAATCTTGATATCTGAGTAGAGAGAGTTTTTGAGACCCTTTAGCAGGTAAAACACCACATAGAAGCTGAATGTTCAGTTTGGGTAGTAAAGTACAGAATACGGTTCAAGCTTTTTATCTGTGTCAATGGCACTAATAATATCAGCATTTGGAAGAAACAAGAGTGATTGCATGTATTTATCTGTACTTGATATGTTTATATAAATCACAACATCAGTTCTTGGCAGCTTGAATGTCAGTAAAATAGACAGGTTCTTCTTCAAGGTGTGGAAGGATAGAGCTACTGAAATACAGCCCTTGAATTTACTTGTATTGTAGTGCACCTTTTCAGTGTTCAGAATGGCGTTTCTTTTGGAAACGAAGAAGGTAGGAGGCTGATGATTATCAAGCCACTACTTCACAGAAGTGGTGTGGTGGCACAGTCACTGCCACTAGCCAATCCTGAATAATGTAATCATTTCCATGATAAAGGAAGTGAGCTTTAGCAACTTGCAAAATATTACTTTCCCAACAGCCAAAGGTGGGTAAACTTGCTTTTTTTTTTCTTTTGTGCTGGGCAAGTTATGTGCCTAACTCTTATCATCTCACTGATAGCTGGGTGAACAGCTTTTGCACAAGCCTGATAAGCTTTTCTTGATGAAAAACATGCTCAGGTGTTAAGACACTTAGATCCCATGACAATTGTTTTTAATGATAAAACGAGGGCAAAAGAGAACTAAAGAGATTGAGTGTGTTGTCTACTGCACCTTTAAGTGGGAATGTACATCCTCTGGGAAATAGTTGCCAGCTAATGACTTTAAAATAGTTGAGTAGTCTGCTCAGAGCATATGTGTATGTCTGAGTGGTTTGCTTTGATTAAAACCCACTGTAAAAATGCACAGTTCCAATGTTGGGTTTTGTGGTTTTGGTTTTTTTTTGTTTTTTAGGTTTTTAAAAGCTGTTTTCTCTGTCTCTGCATGCACCAGCATGAATAGGTGACAGCCCAAGACCTTTGAAGGATGATGAGATTCAAAGCTGAGGACCCAGGTTCAATTCAAACCCTATAAAGACTCCAAGGAGCAGAATTGTTCCTCCAAAATGGTTTAGAAGATTCTGAGTCTTCACATGTGAAGACAGTTGTGTCTTACAGCTCAGAGGATCTGACATGACCAGTGCAAGACAACAACCCTCATGTGTGGGCGTTCACTTGCCCAATAGATGTGTAAATTGGGAGCAGGTAAACAGCTGCTTGTTGTCAGACATAGAGTGCTTGTCTGTTTCCAAAGCAAAATAAGGTGTTTAAAGGGAAATCTACAACCACAGCCATCTTCCTCAGTCACCTCCATGTGTCACCTCTTGAAATGCTA
Source organism: Dromococcyx pavoninus (assembly GCA_033558185.1). NCBI lineage: Eukaryota > Metazoa > Chordata > Aves > Cuculiformes > Neomorphidae > Dromococcyx > Dromococcyx pavoninus. The sequence continues at coordinate 484,858 of JAUMJL010001081.1, read as the reverse complement.
AATATGGTACCTTGTGCTTGATGTTTAAGAACAGATTTATAGGAAGGCAGGGAGTTCTATTTTGACTATTTTGAAACTGTGTGGCTTGCAAACTTTATTGAGATATATTTACAAGAAGTCTAGGGCATATGTTACTCTGTGCTCTCTACGTGGCATAGATTGGATAGAAACGTTACGTCACATAGCCATTCAAGAACTTTTTCAGCCAGGCCCTCTTTAGTTAAAGAATTTTCATTTTAAATTATCTTCTTTAAAAAAAAAAATAACAACCAAACAAAACCATCAGCTTTTTTGTACATTTGCTAGCTTCTGCAACTGCTGGGAGGTGTTATATGCCCAACTTTAGTGTCTTGGCAGAAGTTAGGTAAACAACACCTGTGCTAGTGTGGCACATATGAAAAAGTCAAAGAAAAGCCTGCTTCAGAGCACATCACTTCTATATGTAAAGAGAGGAGCTATGTTCTGGGTGTGATGTCTCATGTACCTCTATTATCTTTGTGAGCCAGGTGAGATACCAGCTCCTTAAATAACAACTCCGGTCTTAAGCATTTCATCACACAGTTATTAGACTCATCAGCTTCTGGGAATAGCAGCCCAGGTCCATTTTGCTTGTGGGGAAAGGGCTCCCTGGGAGAGTGCTTTGTGAAGGCTTAGCACAATTCTGTCTCTGCAACTGCATTAGTCTATATTTTCTCCTGTGGTTGGTACGCAGCATGGTGGTAAATTTGCTAAGCTTGGGGCTTGAGGTCCTCTCTTAGGCTGCTCTGTGCAGCTCCATAGTCCTTTTGCAGAAAAAGGAGAAAAAGACCTTATTTTGGAGTATTGCCACCTTGTCTGCTGAATCATGACCATGAAAACTGCTGAAGGGGGTCTGTGCTAAATAACAAGTGTCGTATGCCAATGGTTATTTTTGGTGGTTTCAATTACAATCCTCCTTTCTCCAAGAACCGCACTGGTGTTTGTGTAAATGGATGCTGAATCGCATCAGCAAAGCCACTGAGTACCTAAGCCAAATCCAAAGAAGAGTGGACACGTTTGCAGAAATGTGCCTGTTCTTAGCTGTTCCAGCCCATGACCCTCAGCTTCTTCCTTGTGTAAACATGGATGGAAGAGGTCAGGGACATTTTTGTTCAGAGGCAATATCAGGAGGCTTAACTGGGAAGAGGCAGCACAGAGGATGGAGTAGTGGTTAGGCTTTTCAGGCTTTGTCTCAGTGGGAAAGTATGAATGCATTTAATACTGTATTTACACTCTTGGCTGGCTGGGACCCAGCCCTGACCACAGCGCCTGCTGCTGCCTCAAGGATTGCTTTGGCTTTTTGCACATGGATGAAGGAAAAGCACTTTGGGAGCTTATTAGTAGGTTAAGAAGAGCAACCTTCTTTGCCTCATCTCACTTCTCTCTTTTTTTTTTTCTTCTTTCTTTCAGCAAGACTCACTGTTTAGACATCTTGTGAATGAATGGCGGAAAGTCTTTGACTTCTGTTTTGAGGGGAAGCCAGGAGTGACTAACATTCCTTAATCTGATTTTATTGCACATTCTTGTCTTGGATATGTTTTCTCTTTTTTCCCCGACCAGAAGAAGAAAACAATCCCTCATGCAAGTGGCTTCTAAGCTCTGTCTTCCTGTAGCTCCACATGTAGCTCTCTGTATCCATTTGGTAACTGACTGTGTGTTGTTTCTGTTTTCATACAGAAGATCTTTCTGCAAACTGTGACTTGAATAAAAGCAGGAGGGAGTTCAGATGCTGGAGCCCTAGTGTCAGCTGAGGCAGGCAGCTGGTAATCCCTGCTCTGTTCTGTACATTCATTAGCATTCTAGAAATACCTGACGTGTCTGTTTCCTGATTAGGAGGTCTCTAGTCAAATGCTCAGTTTCTCACTCAACAAAGTATTAAGAATTATTCTGGAAAAATTTAGGAATCCCTTTTCATGTACATTACTCTGCCTTTTTTTCATTTTCACATGTTGCTGGCCCCTGTTTGTTAGGGTCCTCTCTGCATCACGGTGAAGCTTTTGGCACAGAGTGCGCTAGCTCTCTCCTTGCACCTCCAGTAACACCAAATTTTGCCTCTTCCTTTAATTGGCAGATGTGGGAGATGGGCTTGACTGGAGCTGAGAATGTTGAAAGTGGTTTGAAGGGGAGGGTAAACTAAAGAAACGTGATCAAAGCTGACTATTATCACTGAAATATGAGTGTTGCTATTGGTGCTTGTTTATAGCTTGTTAAGTGTTGCATATGTGTATAGTTTCATTTTCTAGGCAGATGGCTTTTAAGTAAAATAACAACTTCTCAGTGTGCTCTCCTAAAGTGAAACACTGCTTCCTTCCTTTCCTCCCCTCAAAATGAATTTTAAAGTCTAGAGCTACCAGGAGTGCTCAAGTCTACCAAAGACAAAATGTATCCTGTTTGTTTAATAAATAATCAACTGGCTTTGATTTTTGGCTTAATTTAGTCTGAGTGCTTGGGGGCGGATAGATGGGAATGCAGTGTTGGGGGTGGAGACTTTCAAGGAAAAACTCAGGGAGTATAAAATTAAAGTAGCAGAGGATATGTCTTCCACCCAGGCTGCAGAAAAGGCACTGTAGCACTTGCTGTTGCTTGTAGCTTCAAAGGATGAAACAGTGATTCCTGAGAAACTGTGTTATAGTTAAGCTACTACTAGTTAGGTAAACGTCAGCTGCTTTATTTAGCTCTGGCAGTGCTGGGTGGTTTTATTTGCAAAGCCCTTGCTTCTAGAGCCTGTGGTCAACTTCTGAGGTGTAAGTTGTCTAGTTTTCATAGTTACCAGGGAAAAAACCTTACGACCTGAAAACACAAGCAGAATGAGTATCTAAGGGCCTGGTTGCACTAACAGTGGTACAGGCAGTTGCCTTTTGGCTGCTTCTGTGCTCTCTTGGCTGGACATGAACTGGTTTTGCTTCAGAAGCCACATAGTTGGGTTAGTGTGGTGCCAAGCTTGGATTCCTGTGTCTGGTGTCCACAGTGGGCTGGGAGAGGAGCTGTCTGCCATTGACAGGAGGGCAGTACCCTTGGCCTTGGCACTCCAGGGGTAAACTAACAGAACTACATGTATTTATTTCCCCACACACACATCTTTTGTGCTATGCCCTCTTTTTGGAGGAGGAAGTGAAAGAAGGGAATCACAATGCATGGCTAGCAGATGTGGCATGAACAGTTGTTTAGCCATGTTAACACAGGTGTATGTGCCCCAAAAAAAGGTTTGCTAGGTGACAGCCAACAAGTGCATGTCCTCTGGGGTCAGATTTATCTTCAAAACTTCGTATGGGTTTTATTGCCAAGCATTACTGGAAGAAAGGAGTGGTTTCCAAAGGCCTTTGACGATGGCTAGCAACATAGGGACTGAAAGGAAAGGTGGCCTCAGTGAGAACTGGGTCCCTTGATGTGAGGAGTGGAACTGAAAGAGGCTGCTGTTCAAAGGCAGAGAAGGAAAGCCTCCTGAAAGGATGGGTGGTCTGGCTTTGTTACTTACACTGTTTTCCCAGCTTGATTTCAATCTTTCTTTGCATTCACCGAGTTACCTTGGTCATTGCTTCCTGAACCAGCTGGGGAGAATAATGGAGGCAATTGCCAACAGCCTTGAGAGCGTCAGTGACTGGGCTGGTGGAGGAACAAAATAAAATGCCAGCATGTTAAGTTTTTTTCTTCTTCAGGAGTTTTACCCATCTGCCACTTACACCCAGTTTTCTGCAGCGTGAAAGTTCTTTGCTTGGTAATGTCTTTCATATTGGTATTGCACTGAGTCTCATAAGACTTTGAATTATAGTGTGCATGCTAATAAGAATGTATTGTTTTTTGCCCTTGAAGTGAACAATGCCACTCCTACTCAGCATTTTCTATCTGGAGAAAAGTACACTGTTACCCTTGTGCTGTCCTCTCCCCTTTCCCAGGCACTCTTTTGTGGAGTGAGGAGCTGCTGCAGATCCGCTGCATAGTTCGTGCAGCCTGTCCCTGCTGTTGCCAGAAGTGTAACCCGTGCTTCTCTTCACGCTGGGAAAGGTGGATCTTTGGAAAACTGAGGAGGACGTTCATGTGGGAGGGGGAAAAGTATATGGTCCTGTATTAAGCTGAGACAGCAGCTGAAAGTCTTGGGAGCATTTTGACTATTGCGTGAAGCTCTTAGAGGCATATAAAAGCAAAGGAGGAATTTACATTCTCTGCCAAAGCTTTCCACAAGTTACAATCTCTTTTTAAAAGAGAGTTTATTATAAAGGGCCAAATTGTGCTTTCAGACCCTGCAGTTTACCAAACCATCCAACTTTTTTTGTCCTATGGCCCTGCACATTAACATCCCGAAACCTGGTGGAAGCTGGTGATAAGGCCCATTTTTGGGGTGAGGTTTCTCAGCTGCAGAGCTCTGAGTTAGCAGATGGGCTGGGTAGCTGCCACCTTTCCTGTTCCACCAGTGGTTTGCTTTGCTGGACCCTCTGTACCAGTACCCTCACCCTAGTTGCTGCTTCCCAGCCACTGATTCCCTCCCGGCTGCATAGCAGCCCAGCACCCAGCTGGAGTGATAGTTGTCTCTATGCAGAGTCTTCCTCCTCTCTCCCCACTCCCAGGCTTGAGCCACTTTGTCAGCAATGCTGCAAGTGGGGGAGGCCACTTCAAAAGTAGCTGTAAAAGCTGCTGTTAAAGTCATCCAGTGTGGTCAATGGCAAACTAGACAACACCTCAGAAAAACATGCGGCCACAACAAACAAAGCGGGATGCATTCATCAATAAACCTAGCAAGGTGGCATCTGAGAAGCAATTTGGCCCAGGGGTAGCCTCTTTTTTAATGTGCTGTGTCCTTTTTTTTTTTTGGCTGTTAACCCTTCAGGTCCAGAGGTGAGCAGTGAGAAGGTGAAGAGGCTTAGGAACTACTGTTTTTCCCCAAATTAAACATGTAGAAGAAAATAGGTCTGAAGCTGGTATGGAGTAAAGGCATTGTAAGATAGCTATGTCTGCTTTTCATGTGTTGATTTGGATCATGAGGGTACTTTTGAAGTAATCCCCAGATTTCCGCCTCCCTGCCCTGTATGTTGGCTGGCATTGCAGGGCAGTATCAGAGTTTGCAAGCTGGATTCTTTCTACCTAAAATAAAACCAGAGGCTATATTCCCAAAGCCTGCCCTGCTCACCTGATGTGCTGGATATTTGGTTTATGGCAGGAGACCTGGTCTGAAGTAAAAGCTTTGTAAACCCTTGGTCTGAATGTTGGGACCTTCTGTATCATTGTCTCATAGATTGCTTCAAGTGGACCAAACTACTTGGTTGTGCAGAGCTAGCTTTAGTGTGGTGGTATGGCAGAACAGACTGCCCAGATGACCCCACATGACAGTGGAGATGTGTGGCAGACTTCTGTGCTTCCTTCCAGTGGATTTGGGTTTTTTAATTGTTATTTTTGATAAACTGCCTTTCATAATGTCATTGAAAGTTGACAGAAGCCCTTTTCTCATCATCTTGCTGTCTCTCCCTTCCTGCGAGTTAATTGACTTTTGCCTCGCTGTAGAGAATTGCACTGAATGCTCTTGAGGTACTTTCCCGGCTGCTGCGTATCGAACTCCTCTGTAAGTGGCACACGGTAGGAGGTTTTGTCAGCTGCTGTGTGTTCCTAGGGAGCTATTTAGAAATGTGTGTGTACCTTTGACCATAAACATATGACTTTTGTTGCAGTCTTAGAGTATTTTGCCCAGATTCAAATGGTTAGAAAGGTGAATAAGAGAAAATCAAACATAAAGGGGGGGAAAAAGAGGCATGCTTTTTCTCTAGAACTCAGTAAGAAAGGGTAGCATAAGAAAGATTTGACCCACTAGAAGTGAAGTACTAGCTTTCCTCGTGGGCGCTGCTTATTTTATGTTGGCAACGTGCAGAAGGTGTTCTACAATTTGCTTCCAGCCAGTTTCTGGCCGAGCAAATTTTTTACCTGTATGTGAGTGGGTGGAGCAAGTGACAAGTCAGCTTCTCTGTCATCTCCTAAAGCCCACTGGAGTTTTTTTTTTCCAAAAGAACATAGTTTAGATACATGCTAGAGATCCCATGGTGCAGTCTTCTGTGTTCTTGGGGATGGATTTCTTTCATCCTTTGCTCTCCGTGTATCTGGATTATTTTGTTTCCAAATCTGAAGAGGTGTGTTTTCCTGACCCTCTGAAGTCCGAGTCTGTGGTTTGCCTCATGTAGCAAACAAGGTGGAAAATGCAAGTAAATTTATGCAATGCTGTTGTCATTGGATTACAGTCTTACCGCTGCAATTCCCAACACCATCCATATAACTCCTTGCTTACTGTTAACTGAAACCCCAAGGCAGCAAGTTGTTTTTTTTTTAGAATGGAAGAAAGAAAAGCATATTGCTGCTTCTTCCCTCTCCCCCTGCCAACATCTGGAATTGCCTAAGATGGGAGAGGAGGGAGCTTTATTGACTGTGAATAGTCAATAAATAAAACCTAATCTGAATTGAGGATGTTGTATCCTAAATGGCATATACTTCACATAAGCTCCTCATGCTGTATGTTTGGCTTCAGCCAGTTCGGGAAGCAATTCTGACCATTAACTAGCCATTAATTGGTCTGTGTCTGTATGGCTGGGACTTACTCCTGACACTGGAGAGAGCGTGCATTGAAGGCTTGGTATTTGTCTTGTTTTGAATCTCTGAGGCATGTTTGTCAGTGTTCCTTAAACCCTTGGGGGTGTTGGTGACATGATGCAGTTGCACAGCTCAGCGACTCAGTCTTTTGTAGGGCTCTCCGTTACTGATTTTGTAGCTTGTGCTCTTTATCTTGCCTCTTTTGGGGGAGCCTGCTACTTGCAATGATGCTCTTTTCAGGTACATCAGATGTTTGTTGTGAAGAAGCTGAGTGGGAGAAAAGCCTCAGTCTGTGATGGCTAGACTGGTTTTTGCACTGATGATGACTTCATCTTTTGACTATGCAATGTGTCTGAGACTAAGTCTGCTGGAGACACACCTGAGTAACTTCAGTTGTGGAGATTATTAAAGAAAAATGCTCCCCCTCTAGTTATAATAAAACTTCTGCCATCCATTTCCTGAGTCTCAGCGTAAAGGTAGATTCTGAGGCAACTATTATGATACTTTTTTTTTTTAATTTCTCTGGTGTTGTTTGACCAGCACTCAGTGCCAGCATCGCTGGATCAAGTTAAGTTCAGAAGACCTAGTTTTGCTGTCTTTATTTGAGACAAGGAAATAGTGTGCTACTCTGTCCTAGAAAAGGAAATCCTCCCTGGATCGAGGCATAAAAACTTGATTCCATTTAAACATGGCATAATATAGCAGGAAAGGGCTGGAGTGCCTTCAACCTGCTTGGTTTCAGACTTTTTGTTGTCCAGCCCAGTTTCTGTTAACTTCTTAAAATGCTCACTGCTGGAGTTCTCTTATGTTGGAAGCTGCTGTTTGCCTCCTTAATCTTCATATCTAACTTGGTAGTTGTAATGCATAAGGACTTCTCAGCAGGCTTTTGTCTGCTTAGTCTCTTCTACTTAGAAAGCATAAGAGACCTCAACAATATACTATGAATTTCCAGGTTTAGGATTCATTCAATCTGAAATTAAGGTTGCTTTTGCATTACAGCTGTGTGACCACCTGCACTGGGCTGTTCCTAATTTACAGGGTATACTTTTACCCCCACTTTTAAAGCAGCATTTCCTGGCTGTTACCTCCATCTCAGGGCCTGTAAGACCTGGCATCAAACATTGTTTGTGTTCATTTATGGGGATAGAAAGGAAAAGTGTGGAGCTCATGTGCTTAACAGCATCTCTTTTTCTGCTGCTAAGAGAGATGTTTTGCATGTGGCCTTGGGTGCAAATCATGTTTCAGCAGGCTGAATGGAAGGATTAGTAAGAACCAGCTGTTGGCAGGAAGGCATCTTTCTGTCAGTTCATGGCATGAAATCGATTGAGTAAGTAACAGGTCTTGCATCTTACCGGGGAACTTTTTTTAACCATGTTAATCACTGTGGGAAATCTGGAATCAAATACTTAAAGTTTTTTTCTTTTTTCCCCCTAAACTGAGGCTAATATCTTGGGGATTCTTGGTTTTGTTTTTAATGACTGTTGTGTGGGATAAATAAGAACCCTGCCTTTAAAAATGTGGTGGGCTTGTGTCCTGATATGTCTTGACTGGGCCTGCACAAAATTTCATTGTTCAAACTTAGAAATAAATTTGCAGTCTTACTGCAGCAAAATCAAGCACCTCATGGGCAACAAGATTTTCAGGAATCTGAGATGTCCCTAGGGAACTTCTTAGGGTTAAAAAAGTAATCTTCCTTGTTCACTCACTTGCTATATGCCAGTTTTCATTGCAAGTGGGGTGGCTGCTGGCACATGTGAGGACTTCTGCATTTCTGCTGCCTGATAAAATTATACAACAATGTGTTGCAGAACTCTTGACCTTAGCTAGAAGGCAACATGACTGCCATTTACTCAGTACTGGCAAGTTTTCTCAAGATAAGAGATTAAAGGACTTTTAAGATGGCTTTTCAGATGCCATTTCAGTAGAATAGGTCATGGTCACTTGTCTTGGTGCTTGTAGACTGTAAATCTGGCAGCATGCTTTCCAGGGTAACTTGTTCTTAGTCTATGTATGCTCTGTAAGCCAAATATTTATGTATCCACCAAAGTAGTAAAATGAGCTTGAATAGGCTGATACCAAGATATCGCTATGGTAGAGGCAGTGACTAAGGTGGAAATGCAATGGATTGTTAATGTGTGGGCTGTCTTTAAAAGAGCATATTGTTTTTCGCAGTTCTTCCATTGTGCATGTTGGGGTGTTTACCTTGGTTTGCAGTCATCAGTGATTTTCTCCTTAGATAAGTGACCAGTAGCTGAGCTGTCAGGCAAATTATTTCATGCCTGCACAGCCTGGGCTGGGCATCTAAAGGAGAACCAACAACGCAAACCTAGGGTTGCATATTGTGTGGCTGCTGGATTTCATAACTGCTGTAAAACAATCACAGTGGGGCTTTTCCTTTCCAAAATGTCAACACAATAGAAATATTTCTTCTGAAGAAAGAACAAATGGAGGAGGAAGGCTGTAATTGCACTCTTAAAACAAAATCCCTATCTTGCTGTGCCGCTTCTGGTCTAAAATTAAGAAGTTAGATAAATCTTTGAAGCAATGCAAGAATCTCCAAGTGGTTTTCCTCTTTCCACCCAGCACATGCCTGGGTTTCCCACTGTCTTTAGGAGCAAACCTCTCCTAGGGATGAGCTGAGTTTTGTTTGTTGTTGCCAGGAGCAATGAGATGGATTCAAAATTGAGGAGGTGAGGGGAGCAGCACGCTGATCTCCCTTCTCCTCCAAAACAAATAAGGGTCGGATTTTTATTAAAACCACAACTAAGTTTTGTTTCTTAAATGAAAACACACGCTTTATTGACTTTTTAAATCAGGTCTAGCCCTTCTAGTCATGTTCTGTTATTAAGTGTGCCCTTCTCCCAGTCTCTCTGCAATCACTTACAAGTGGAGTTTAATGAAGAGTATGTTTTTATAGTAAAGAGGGAGGAGATCAGGCTCTAGTTGCTCTGCTAATGAGACTCTTTGAGGAAGTCTATCCCCAGTGTTCATCTCTATTTAAATTACTTCAACTCCCCTTCCCTTATGCCTTGGCAGAAGGGGAGCTGCTTCACCAGCAGACAGGGGATGAGATGCTATTGTGATGTTTGCATTGCTGATTTTGGCAACATCACTCCTTCCATACCAGATAGCCCTCTGCCTTCACTCGCAGCTGCCTCTGCTGAACTTGGAAAGCAACTTCCCCCTGTCCTGCTATGTATGAGTAGGGGAGAATTCATTTTTTTGTTTTTATCCCATCTCTAGTTTCACTGAAAATGCCTTTGCTATCTGATGGTGGAGTAGAAACAAACAGGTTTTCATGCTTGAAATGTTCAAAATGAGTGCTTTCCTGTCCTTGCTGTAGGACTTGGTTAAATCCTGTATGTGCCTTTGAAAAGCTGTTCACTGGAACCTCACTCGCTTGCAGGTTTGACTTAGAGCAGCAGGTGTTAAACCGCTAGTGCCACTTTGGTTTCCTGGTTTTGGCCAATGTTTCTGCTTGCCAGCATTACGTATGTCTCCTCAACACTGTGAGCCAAGCTGTGACTTCCACAGATGCGTAGGTGGCCATAGAGTGGGTTTCTCAAGCTGTTTTAATTTCTTCGCAAATATGTCTGTGCTGGCAAGATACAAGCTGACCAGCACAGTAGTCTCATGGGACGACAACTTTATGGGACAGCTGACTTTTTATCGTTTCATTTCTGTGAAGTAAGGGGCTTTCCACTGACTAGAAAGGCTGCAATTGTTAGAGTCTGGAGGACGCCAATGGCAATTGTTGTGAACAGTCTTCTTCACACTTCCTGCTGCAGAAGAGACATTGGGTTCTGCTGATGTGAAGCTGTGACTGAGTTGGTTTGTTTGTTCGGTTTTGTTTTTTTTTCTCTTATACCTGGAGTTTCAGCAGACCATCCTTGCTGGAGATCACAGAAAAGTGAGTGGCCAGAGCTGTCTCACTGCCTTATGAAAAGGTGTCAGTTGAGTAAGCTCTGCTCTTTCAGCATGTGGTGTTTATACAATGAATAGCTTTATTGGGGTGTGGGAAGGCAAACTAGGTGAGGGGTGATAATGTTGATTTGATATAACTGAAAATGCTCAAACAGTTTGTTGGAGTATTTCATGGTTACGTCTGGTGTGCCAAGGAATATTAGGGGAGCTGAGGAGAAAGAAATAGATGCCAAAGGCTGAATTTTTCTCTCTGCTCCCCTCTCCCATGAAAAGAGCAGCATAAGCAAATGCAGTAAACAAAGGACTTAATTATCTTTTGTTAACTCCTGTGAAAGTGAAGGGTGAAGTTTTAAATGTAGCCAGAATACATGAATGTTTTTGCAATAACTTTCTGGTAAAAGTCAGAGACTGTACACTTTTTTTTTTCACTTGCTATTGCCCTCCACTCACATTTTCAAGTCCAGCTTGTCAAAACATGCCCATTTTTATTTTGTTCCTGTAAACTCCTGACTTCATCATAGGTGAAAGAATGAGAAGCAGCTCTGAAATGCATCTTCTTGCAGTCCAGGCCTTTGCAGGCAGATGCCCTGAAATCTAGAGGCTGAAAGATAGAAACTGGGAGCTTGTTAGATGGCAAAGACCTGGCTGTACCAGTCCAAAGTGACTTCTCATGGTGAGAGAATCATTGTACAGATGTCAACATATGAAACAGTGATGGATGAGACTGTAGAAGGGGAAGGAGATAAAGAAGCTGAAGTCTTGTTTTGGCGTGAGAATAAATGCCTATGAACTGACCAGAAATACACCCGTGTTGCAGCTCAGTGTGTAATCAATGGAGCATGGATGCTTTTGGTGAGCCTCCTCGGATGTAAAGTGGAAAAAAGCACCTAAATAGCTTCAGGAGACCATGATATTGCATGTGGTAATCAGGAACTGGACACATATACTCAGTGGAATTTCCTCCAAACCTGAAAGCTTAGAAATACCTTACTCTGTCCTTCTAGTGCTGCTGCTTCTTAGGAGCTGAATGACAGTAATACCTGTCTCTGTGCTGTGCTTGTCTGGGGAGTTGTTAAGAGAATTACATATGTGAACAGGAATGAGCTATAACAAGCACTAAATCAGAGAAGCATGTTCTCTACTTCCAGCACTGAATACTGGTGTAGATCTATAGCTACGTCTTTATAGACGTGTTCTAAGCTGTAGTGTTGGAGTTACAACACCTAAGAAATCCTGCTTGAATGAAGATAGAGCAGTTTTACCTGAAATAAGAGTTGAAGTGTGTACTCAGAGTAGCGTGGCTGGACTTGGGCAGACACCCACAGAGGGAGAGGGTCAGGTGCTGACTCAGGAAAGGCTTGTTGGGAATCTTAAGTTATGACCATATTTATCCTGTGACAAAACTTTATAAATTGAGTGACTTTAATGGTGAATGCTTTCAGCCCCTGGCTACAAGGGCAATGGGAAAGGAGTGAAATATCTGATTAATGCTAAGCAACCAGCTGTTAATGAGGTATAGGCTCAGTTTTTCAAATTATGCAGAAGAATTTTTAAGTGGGTTGAATCCAGTATCCAAACTTGAATGGGCATGTTTTGAGGCTAAATGTTGGGTACAGTTGTACTGGAATACCTTATAGCAAAGGTAGGGTGGAAGATCTTTTGTCTTAATTACCTAAACAAGCTTAGGCTGGAATATCTTTTTGCAAGGTGGTGTCATTTTTTGTAGGATTAAGTCTGTAACCTAGTGTTAGCTTCCTTACTTTTTTTTTCCCTAAAGAGCTGAATACCTCTTCTGGATTGCTGCAGATGTAGACAAAGTGGATCCAAACGTACATAGTAAATTAATGGTGATAGTTCAACATCTACTTCTTATTTTCCTATTCTGCAGAATGGCTCTGTGAATTATTCTCTTTTGACTGAGTTGAATGACTTAAAGTCAGCTGAAAACTCGGTGCATCGTCTGCAGCTGCTTTTCTCATAGGTTGCAGTTTAGCAGTCACTGCTCCTGAAGAAAAAAAAGATGTTTTGGGAGAGTCTGATATAAGTGGGAATATGAAAGGATTCGGCAATGTGGTGCTGGTTATTCAAAGAAAAGAGAGATAAGGGTCATTCCAGGCAGCGGTATGACATATGGCATTTCGTACATGCTTTTCCCAAACTTAGTGTTCACACCACTTCCTATGCTGTCCTCTCTGCCCGTATCTGCTCTCCTCTTCCTGCCTTTTGAGAGCCTGTTAGAGTCATCCTTTGATTCCTGTATTTTAAATCACTTTCTTCAGCAGTTCAATAAAGTGTGCTCCCACGAGTGATTGATAAGCCTTTAGTTGCAGAACTGCTTTTACTTCCACTGCTCCCAAGAGACTGCAGTGTGGTTTTGGGCCAGTCCTGTTCTTGTTCAGACATCTCTTAACATGTCTGTCAGATGTGCTTTCTTTCCTCTCCCTCCCTGCTGTTTTTCTTGATAGCTGCATGAGATCATCTTCTACTACCACCCCCACCACCCTTCTCCTTCCTCCCAACACCTAAAATTACTGTGCAGACTTAGAGACTTTTTTATGTTGTCTCATCTTTGCAGGGAGCAAGAATTCTCTACCTGGTGCAGAGTAGCCGCTTGCCCAACCTCCTATCTCCTCTGCCTTTTGTACTGTTTTTATGCTTTGCTTTAGAAGTGGAGCAGTGCAACTCAATTATTAAGTGGCTGAAAGAAGAATCATGTTGCTGGGTTGGAGATGCCATGTCTTTTCTGCTTTTAGGCAATGCTCCTGCCTTTCAGCAGCACGGAGCTGGGACAGTGTAACTCCTCCCCGCTTTTAAGTTATGTTTAGTCTTAATAGAGAAGTCACCCAAACATGATGTGATAGATCTATCCCTGTAGGCTAAAGAGCTTACAAAGCACTGTTTCTTGAACACCTTTGCAGACTTTGGACCGTGTAATTTACCTGTCTGCATGTCGCCAGGCATAAATCTTAATTTTAGGTACTGCTGCCTAGCTGATCCTGGGGATTGTTCAGGGAGGAGAACATCTCAGCACTTACTTCTAGAAAGGGTAGAACCAGTAAAACACTGTTGCAAGGGGTGGTTGGTGCTAAATTCTGAACAAGTTGAGATGTATGCCAACTTTGAAGGCTTCCAGATCAGCCAGAAGCAGCTGCATTTTGGTGCCCTGAGGTACTTTGCTGAAGGGTGAGAAGAAAGGTGTCTCAAGCAGGAAGCATTTGGGGCCATTCTTGTTATCTCAAGCAACCCATTTTCGTGGAACGGGGAAGCTTGAAATAACTGCCACCTGGAAGTAATTGTCTCTGCTGTTTAGGAAGCTGATGATTCCTGAGAGGCAGAAGGGATTTTGAAGTCCAATGAGATTCATGATGTTTTGGAGTTCCACCACATAATGTTACTTAATGGGCCCAAACTGGCCCTACCAAGTAGAATATCATGATGAATCCAAGTGTTGTATTTCAAAGCTGGTTCAAGTGAAAGGCCTGCAACTCCCTTGATATATGCTGACAGAGAAAGCAGAAAGAGGATCACAAAAGTTTAGGCCCAGACCTTGAAGACCTGACCAAAACCGAAAGCCAGGATTCACTGTTTTGACAGAAAACAGATAAATCTCTGAATGACAGGTAATATATTTTTATGCAACCTAACACATCTCAGACTGATGTTTAAACCATGAAGCAGATCCAGCTGTGGTTCCAGTGACTTAAGTGAAGATGATATGACATTTGTAAATCGAGTTGCAGCAGATGGGTGTCTTACAAAATAGTTCTTAATGTATTATTTGTAGATAAAAGATTTTCTTTTTCTAGGGGAGAAAATAAAAGGTTTGAGGGTCAGATTGGAATAGAGTTTTCTACCTGAATATTGTCTTCAGTGAAAAGAGAGGAGGATACAAATAAATGAGAAGTTTGTCTCTAGATACTATGAATTGTGAACTCTTTCTTCAACTACTGCCTGGAATCTGCATTAAGGAAAGCATATCTCAGACTGAAGTGACATGACTGAGGAAACTTAGGTCTATCTACAGAGGTCCTCTTAGTCTTTAGCAATAGTTTCATTTCCTTCCTCTCCCAAATAATGAATTTCAGCTTTCCTCAGTGCTTGATCACAGCGCTCTTTCTACCTCATGATCTGAAGCCTAATCCTTTTGTTTTCCTATTTTCTTCTCCTGTGGCCAGCCTTCTAGGACTATACATTAACTCTTCTAAATACTCTTGGTGCTTCTTTGTGGTAGTCAGTGTTTCTTGTAATGCAGTCATCTGCTGAGCCCTAATACCACATGTCACACACTCCCCCTGCCTTCCTCCTTTTTTCCTGCTCATTTTTATTCTTTCTGTTTTTCCCCTTTGTACTACTTCAAATATCTCTGTGACTAAGTGTCCATGACAGCCTTTGGCTCTCTGTGTGTACACTGGACTACGGCCTTGTATGCTTCTGCTATGAAATCCAGATTTTTTGAGTGGATATCTATAAGCTTGACAGTCTTAAGAATACTCTGTTCTTGCTTCTGTTTTTCTGGAAGACTTTTCTTTTACTTAAGTAGCCACTGATTTAGTGAGGTCAGCAGATGCTCAGATGCTTTCTGTTCCCTCCACAGTAGCACTTAACACTGCTTTCATGTGCTGGCATATCACCACAGCCTCAGTCAGTGATGCTGGCCAGAACATAAGCATTGTTTTAAGGGTCTGTTAGAACCTCCTAGGACAAACAACCCTGTCTTTTATCTGTTCTGACTCCAGATCTCACTCGATGTCAGATGCAAAACTTTCCTTCCTTTGGAAGATATCACTTCAAAATTTGACCAATGTGTAAAAGTGAGCTGTGAAACTGTCCTCACTCCAGGTGCCTCTGCTCATACTGAAGTAACTTGCTGTCAGTTCTCTGCAGATTGGACTGAGAAGATCTTGTGTATTTATAGCAGTCTAGATAATAGCTCTGTATTTGGGTACTTGGCAGTTACATCTGTGAGTGGTGAATCCACTGGCTTCCTTTTCATTGTAGAAGGCTATGAGCAGCTTTATAGACAGCAGTCTTTTGGAGCAAGTTGATGGCCAGTAACAGTGGGAGCAGTGCATGACATGCAGTCAGCGGCCTTATTTTAAAAGCCTCTTTCTATGCAGATATGTTCACACGGAATTTGCTGTCCCTGTGATGTTAGCCACATGGCCTAGCTTCAGGGAGCACTCTGTAGAGCTTTTCATTATCTGTGCCCCAGCATATGTGTATGTACATGTACTTTTTTTTTCCCAGGAGGACCCTAATGAGAGCAGAGGTTCTTCATTGTCCTTTTGGTCTGGGACCCCTAGAGGACTGGCTGAGAAGTTTCAAAGATTTATTCCGAAGCCAGGACAGATGCACACTATCATTTTGATTTTTGTTAATGATCCTTTGAGCATTTCTCCTTAAGTCCCTTATCTCCAAAGCAAAAGGCATGACTTTATTTTCTGCCTCCTTTCCTCAGTAGCTCCTACAGAGGTGGTGCCTGTACAGTCAGGTGATAACATCCATAAGATTGCTGGTTGTTGTAAAGGCATACAGAAATAGCTGATACAGAGCTAGCATACATATTTAACTTCATTTAATAGGCCCCTCTTGACTTAAAAAGAATCCTTTCCAAAGCAAAGCCTGCAAAATCAAGTCTTGGAAAAGGCTAGGCTGAGGCTTTTGAGCTAAGACAATATAGGGAGTATTTTCCTCTAAGGACCAGTATTTCAGCCTGTGCTATAACTTGTTGGTCCTGAATTGGTAACCTTCTACTATAAGCTTGCAATAAACTGCATGAAATAATCCTGTACTCCCATTATATTTATGTGATCCTTTTTCTGGCATCCCACAAACTTCTTAGAAAAGGAGCAGGAGGACAATGAAGTGAGGACTTCACAGCAGTAATTTTGAGAGAGGGCTGGCTAAATTGACTTAGCCTGGAAAATTCTCCTTATTTAGGTAGGAGAACTGAAAAGAAGAACTAGTTAATGTATTTGATATCCTACAGTCAAGAAAAGGTTAACATGAAAGTAATTTTGCTAATATTGGTTCTGCGGAGCTACTGGCATCCTTACTGCTGTTTCATTAATCTGATGAATCCCAGACCTCTAGAATCCCACAGGGAGAGGCTGAAAGCCATACTCAATGACCTACAGGAACTAGTAGTGACTTCCTCCCAGTTGCTCAGAGGCTGTCAAGGATGAAGCGCTTTTACCTGGCCACAAACCCCACTATCCTAATTGGAGAAAGATACAGCAGCAGGTTCAGCTTTCTGTAGCAACCCTGATATCAAGCTAGGGTCATGCCATGGCATGGCCTACTGCAGCCTGAGAAGACAGAGTCAAGGTCTGATTGAATTAGCCACAAAAGCTAGATGGAATTGTGGACAAGAAGTCTGCCCAAATTCAAGCTCAGCTACAGCAGATCTGTAAATTTTTTAGTCTGAGATCCGAAGTTGTAGCACGAGGCACGGAGGTGCATGCTGAAATTGCTCATGGATAGAATCTGTCCTTCCAGCAGAACTACCAACAGGCTAGATATGGTCCTTGTAACTTGCATGTCAGTTGTTAGCCCTTCTGCAGAGCTTAATAGTATCAATACTTCTTTCCTACTGCCTCTCAAGTTGTGTTTTTCATACTGCCTTTTCACAAGCAGAATCACCAGCAAAGTTCAGTCAAGGCAAAGTTGCTTATTGATTTAAATGCAGATTGTCTTTCGGCCTCTTCTGCCTAGATTTGGAAACTGTAAGAAGTCTGTTACAGTGTGGGTTGTCTTCCAGATAGCAGTGGGCCAAAACAAATGAAAAGGCTTGACTGAAAATTGAGAAGTGCATGTTCATATGTATGTGTGAACATGAAAGTATATATTTAATATAAATGAAAAATATTGCATTCTTTTTAGAGGAACATTTTGAACATTGTTTAAAAACCACCGCTTTCTTTGCAAGCATTCTCTCTTCCACAAGCTTGAACAATCTCTGTGTTGTGATTAGAATTTGAAGACTCAATTCACCAAAAATGTGGATGCAATCCCTTTCCTGAAGATGCTTGTCAGGAGAGATGAGACAGAAAGGGTTGCTGCATGAGCAGTGTGAATCAGGTCAATAGCTGGCAAATTATTTGCTTATCCAGGTGGTTAACCTATCAGTAGCTCTGGTTTATTGGTGTGGGTTTTGTTTTCTCCCTCAACCTTTCTGTATGGTGTGGAGCCAGCTGCTGAAGCACTGCTTGTATTAATGCAATCAGCAGTAATCAAAAGGAGTTTGCTTATCAGCTTGGGAGCATCCTGGACAGCCTATTTGCCTGTCAGGATGAAAGAGAGAAGGGTGGAGTTTAGTTAGCAAAGATCAGGTATGCCCATGGGAAACGGGAAGCGTTGGAGGGTTCAAACTGAGCCTGTTGCATGGGTTTTGCAAAGATGTGCTATCAGTACAAATTGGCCATCTGTGAATAACCAGAATTCAAAGCTGGTGTGTGCTACAGCTCTGAAATGAGCCAGTTACTGTTCTGAGAGATGTGGTGGCCTGAGTTTGAGAAGGTGTGTTCATTGCTGTAAACACTGGGTATGAATCTGGTTTTTATTTGGGAGTGGGAGTACTCAAGAGAAGAACCACAGTGTGTTTACTTCCCCTTTCCTCCTTCTGCAGTGATAAACTGGCTGAGAATAGGACAGGGCTGTGCTCAGGCCTCGCTGGAGCATGTGGAAGCCACTTGTGCATGCTACAGGATATTAGGTATGCTCTCCTCACAGTGGCACTCCCAGCTTTGCCAGCATTATTTGACTCTCGCACTTGGAAACTGTAGTGACTTTTTGCCTACATGGTCAGGCCTGAGTTGCAAGTCCAAGGTATCTCTTAGTGAGCCAGCATCCAGCCATCAGTGGTTTATCTGGAAGGACAGTAGACCTGTAAGAATGATATAACGTGTCTAAGTCATAAACATCACACAAGCAAGCCTGTCCTAAAATAATATGAGAGGTCATAGCTTTTGTAAGCTGAAGTCTCTGCATTCCTGGCAGGTCAGTATCAGAATCTGTATAGCAGCTTGAGCCCTGACAATGTTATTTGGGAGAGCAATAGCATGACATAGCAAACACCTTCCTACCCTAAACAAGCATTGAGCAATGTTTTCCTGCATGTCCCTTTCCTCTCACGGTAATCGTTGTGCAAGCTTCTACAATGACTCTTCATCAACAGACTTTAGGTTGGTCTTCTAGATAAACATATGTGTTATTGAGACACAAATCGGTGTGGTATTTCAGGTGTTAGATTTTAATTGATGGTCCCCTCCCAAGTAAGTTTTCAGGTCTCACAGTAAACAGGAATTCCTCCTTTTCTCCAACCCACTGACAGCATGACTTCCTCTGATGGAAGTTGTTTGAAGGATGGATGACATAATTTTTTTCCATCAGAGTTGCTGACAGTTTATAACACAGTCTGCAAATTTTAGAGCTAGAATCTCTTGGCTGTGTTGCTGGCAGAGAGTGACAGCGGATGGATGGGGCAGAGCAACAGCTTTCCTGCTCCGTTAGGGATGTGAAGAAGGGAAAATAAAAATGTTGGACTTGGGAAGAAGCCCGATACAGACTTTTTGCCTTCTATTTATAATGTAGCCGTCCCTACTTCTAGCAATTGAAAGAAATTCTCAGTATTGATCTTGTGTAAAGTCGTAGGAACAAAAGGACTTCTTCATTCTGAAGCATTGTGATCCACAGTGCAAGAAGCCTGAACTTAAGTGCTGTGTTCGGCTGCATTGCTTTGCTCTTAGACTGTAAGACTCAATACAGAAGTTGAGTTTGGAATGGTTTGTCAGGTGGTGGTGGCTGCTGCTGAGCTGGTGAAAACTGGCAGTAGGCATGACAACTGGCAAAGCCCCATGTGAGATGAATTGTGGCTCAGAGCCTTTTTCAGTAGCAGCTGAGTCATCTAAAGAGAACTTGCTGTGCAAAAAACGTTCTGCCTACACCAAATTCTAAAACTTTACAAGTTACTCCTATTGTACATCCTTTAGCAAGATGGTCACTTACATCCATTTATCTCCATTGTAACATGAGTGATTTCTTGAAATGGGTATAGTGAGAACTCTATTGTACGAGGGCAGGCTTTTTTTGAAGAGTCTGCAAATAATTGTAGTTGGTGATACGCGTGTGCTGACAGCTGCAATATCTGCATGAGCAACTAATACAATCTGCAGTAACTGTGAATGCCAGTTAGGGACACTTTCTGTGTGCTGTCCCATGTACTCATACCTCAGAATTTGAAATCTTAAAGCAAATTTCAGAAAGCTGTTTCGTCATGAGAAGTAGTGAACACAGGTCTTGTACTGATGCCATGGTTTGCAAAGACACTATTTCTGTCTGCTTAGAAAATAAGGATGTTTAAAGTGCACCAAGTAGAAAACAGAGACCTAGTATGCCATTAAAAGAAAATGAGGCTCTTGCAAAGCTTTTTTTATGATTTTGTGGTTGCAGTGATGAAAACACGCACCACCTTTGTTTCCACTTGTTAACCATTGGCAGCTGATAGGACATAGACTGTACAGAGTGAAGGAGGTAAAACCGGAGGATTGAAGTATCAGTCAAACTGTTTTACTTTATTTTAATGCTAATTTAAGACATCCAGAAGAGAAGAGGGAACACACACTTCCTTTCTTCCATTTGATGCCTTAAGAAAAGCATTCTTTTTATAAATATGCATGAATAAAAAGGTTAGAGAGGATGTCCATGTAGTCTATTGGCAGATACTTTTAAAACTTCTTAGGAGGCGGAGAAGGTGACAAAGCATATCTCCTGCTTTCTGAGTCAATGTAGTAAAAGGGGCTTGCATCCTCATTTTTTGCAAATCACTTGTTCAAAAACCTGCAGTTGTTGAATGTGATTCTTGCTTATGCAGATGTCTGGCTTTTACCATTTATAAAACATTTCCAGTAATGAAGGCAGTTAGCATGCTCTGGAAAGGATAGATCCTCTGAGGATAATAGATCTGTTACAAGTTGATAGAGAAAAACCAGCTTAAGGAGCTTGCTCAATTAAGACACTTTCTCTCAAGTGGCTGTTTGATATTGTCATGGCTTCTTAGCCAGCCTTTGGTCTGAACTCTACTATGCCGTAAGCCTGGCTCTGTGCTGGTCCCCTTATTGTCTGCTTCAAAGGTGAAGCTGATGCATCCCCATTTAATTCAAAATGTGCGCAAGCCACGTATGAAAAGTTTATTTTGGAGTGAAGTAAGAAAGACTTCCTTAAGTGCACGAGCACACTTTTGTCACTGCTCATCAGACAGGTAGCAAGTTTTTTGCTAGAGTTTATGTACTAAACCGCTGGGTTGAGAGTCCTTAATTCCTCAGTTTATTCTTAGCTTTAGCTAGTGAATAGTTGCATTTAGCATCTCATTTGACACGTAAGCAAACCTCTTTATTTAGTATCTCATTTACTGATATCTCTCTTAAGGCTTAGTTTGATCAATACAGAATAGGTTGGGGGGGTTCTCATCTTTAAATTTCTAACAAATTTTTCTTACACCTTGCAAATTCTTGATGATGGTTAGCTTTAGCTTCAGAAAGCTAAATCTTCCTCTCTTCCTGCCTACGTTGAGCTGCCATGGTTACTGTCCATGTGGGTGCCCTGTGCCACCATGCCTGGCTCCTGTTTGTGAAGGCTTACTTTGGCTGGCTTTTCCCTGTGTTCTTCCCTCTACCCAGAGAGAGGGCAAAGTGGCAGCTGCTCTGGCCTCATGCTGAACCCATCTCCAGTGTCTGAACCTTCTGCTCTCCATAAAGACCTTGCAGAGATCCGGCAAGGGCAGTACAAATATTCAAAAGAACTCAGTACTTTGATTCTCATGTCCCTTTTTTTTTTTTTCTTCAGCAATCGGGATAACAGGGATCTCTAATTTTCAGATGCATTGAGTTTTAAATTACTTCTGAAAGTTTTATGACTTGTGAATTGGAGATTCACTGTTGGCCATACTTAACTAGAAGTACTGAAACACAAACTTATTTAAGATGGTAAACATAGCTGCAGCCTCACCAATTGGTGACTTTATTTTCTCCTGAATATTCCCTGTTGGCTTGCAAATCACTGCCAAGGTATATAGAGTGACTGACTTCTTGTAGCACTTCCGAGATGGAAATTCTTAAGTCTAAGCTTGGGGGTGACAATAGTAATATTTTTTACTGACTTGTTAGGTTAGGGATTGGGGTGAGCCCAAAGGTGACACATCCATATCCAGTAACTTCCCAGCTAGCAATTGTTTTTTTTTTATCAAGTGGTTTTTTTGTGGGACTAGCTCTCTGTTTAGAAAACTTACTCAGATGGTCCTGTAGTTTTAGGGAGGTTTTTATGTTACAGTCCTGCAGAAAGCTCCCATTGTGAAGGAGCTCGGGCTGACTCTGCATAACATGACAAGTCTCCTACACAGCATCCTCCCACAACCTGTCAAACTGACAGGGCAGTCCTGGCTCTGTGCGGAGCAGCCGTGAGAGCGCTGGGAGCTATTGACTAATGTGATTATAAAGCTAGGAATCTCCTCCTCACTTCCTGTGGGCTGTGTAACACAAGAGCAAGACTTTTTAATTAACACAACAATCCAAAGCAAGTGAAAGAGCAGAGCTCAGCTAAAACAGTTTTCCCAGTTGTTTGGGCAAGCAGCTGATGTGAAATCTGGCGTGTTAACTTTGCATTGGCCTTTGACGAATCTGACATGAGAGGCATAAAACCAAACAGGTTGGTGGTGCTTTCTGAGGAGAAAAAATGTGTGTCACAAATGAGACTCTCCCTTCCATTGACTGGCTTTTTGATATCCGAAAAGCCTAGCTGGTCTTGAATGCCTCACCAGTCTTTCAGTATGCTTCAGGTAGTCTTAGGATCAGGATTTTCCAGATTTCTTTCTTGCCCAGACAAGCAGGTGATTCATAGCCACAGCGTTTTTCTTTTCCCCCATTTTCTTTCTTAAACTTTTAGTACTGTATCTGTGTATTAAAAGGTAGAGACTAAGGTTTCAAGGTGACTTCTTTCAATTAACCTGTCATTTGACTTACTATGGCCAAAGGCATAACTTGTGTGAAATGAACAGATACAGACAAAGGCAAGATGAGCTGTCTTGTGTAGAGTTTTAGCATGGTGATCTGGATTTTAAATTGCATCCTCCTGTAAGGAAAAACTGGAGTTGAGCAGATAAATATGATCTAGATGGGTAAAGGGAAAAGAGGCTCTGGGAAAACAAAAATCCTGCCTCATTTTATTTTATCTTCACTCCAGCTCCGTGGATTAATGTGGTGTTAGCTACTAAGCCAAGGGCAGGTGTCATTAACTTTGAAACCTGTTTAACCTGTCTCCTTGATGCTCTATCTGTCCCTCAGCATGGGAAGAAGCACTCGGATTATTTTCAGTTTCTGCAGGCAGGAGGTGGTGTGTTGTGTTGATGCTGTGCCTCCCAAGTGCTGTACCGAACACAAAGGTTCTGCACTTCTATTCATGACCACCTTTAAATGTGTCAGTCAGGCTTAACATAAGCGTAACACATACTTTTTTTTTAACCCTGAGAGTGAGTTACTGATTTTTAATATCGATCTCTACGATGCCGCCACAAAACATTGTGGAATTGGTAGGCTTTAAATAAGCTGTTTCGTTGTTAATGAGTACATGTTAAAATACAGCACAATTAGTGCTAAGACTTTGTGTCCCCCCCAAGAGCATCTTAACAAGAAAACACACTGATCACATCAACCTATGAGCCAGTATTTTCAGTTTATATAACAATTTGTCTTCACTTTTTATATTCTTGGAACAGTTTTTTCTGAAGATCGAATGCATCATAAAATAAAAATTCTTGTTTTGGTCACTATTTGGCTCATGTTGTGGGAATTTAGTATGGATTTAGTAATCCTGCATGATCTTATTATTAAATATCTTTCCAAATCCTGGTGCTGTCTAGCAATTTAAGAGAGTGAGGTTAGAAAAGACATGGAAAAGAAACACTGGGCTTTTGTCTAAAAAAGCAGAAGGTGTTTTTAATTCATTCTTTTTTTTATATGTGGGGTGAAGACATGAACTGGCAGCCTGCAGTGGTACTGCAGGAGAGACAGAAGGTGGAGGAACATCTTGCAACTAGAGGCAAGAAATAAGTGATTGAGTTACTGGTAGCAGTTCACTGTCTCTAGGCTGGGATGCAGCTTGTATTGAAGCTTGTCCAAGTCAGCTTAGCCAGCACTTGCCTTTTGTATTGGGAGGATGCCTCTGTTGAAAGCATTCTTGGAAACAGCCTGCGCACTGCAATGAAAGTAAGTCCTAACTTACCATATCTGTTCTTTCCTGCCTTTGAACTGTGCAAATCCCTCCTCCTTCCTTTAAAGCTGCTGGGCTTTGCGTAACCTCTGATGTATTCTCCAGGTTTTTAGCTTAACTATTCTAATGGGAACTTAGTCCCTTATGAACAAAAAAATTATTTTTTTTTTAGCACTTCAGGATTTACAGATGAAAAATGCTTTATGTAATTAGCCTTCTTGTGTGGGATGCTTTTCTTTAAAATCACTTTTCTGGAATTTACAGTGGTAGTAAATCAGTCTGTGCACACCAAGACCACCATTGCTGTGGTCTGCCCATAACTTAATTCTTCCAGGCACAGGAAAAGCCATGTCCCAGCATAGGCCGTGCACTTCAGTCAAAGGAGGGATCAGGCTGTGAATACTGCATGTTCTTTTGGGTATATGTCTGCCCCTATTCCCCAACAATGTCACTTAACAAGCTGATGTGGTGATGACTCAATGTAATCTCTTGTGAAACAGGAAAACTGAGATCATGAAGGGAATTCCCAGGAGCAGGAAGACTAGGCATACCGAGTGTGGCACTGGGAACCTCATCTCTGTAGTGGCAGATGTGGCAGACGATTGCTCTTAGGAGAGACAAAGGCTGAACTTGAGCAGTGTCTGCTTTAGCACCTCTGGAGCAGCAGTGGCAGTCAAACCGTGAGCAACAGTGCCATCACAGACCTGCTGTTCCTACTGGCAGAGCTATGCTTTCATTCAAAAGAACTTGGAGGTCTGTACTGCAGTGTTTGATATAACTTTGCTGGTGAAATTCATGGAGTAACTTGTGATCCCCAGGAGGCATATTAATGCTTAGAGCTGCCAACACTGATCTTCATTAAGGAGACAAAATGCTTATATGAGCCCTGAATTAGGTTTAGTAAATAAAGAGTTTTCTTACATTTGAGCCAGTAGATGTCAGCTTCACTTGCCATGTGTCATGTTTTGTTCTGATATCATGGAACCTGATCTAATTCTTTAATTTCTGAATAATCACTTCCTGTCTGCCACTCCCTTGTTTGTATCATGTGCTCTAGGAAGAAACACTTCTTTAAAGACAAAGTACACCAGCCACTAGTTTGCCACACTTAAATAATGATGTGGTGTTTCAAAAATTGTTTGAAGAAGTCAGATTTTTTAAGTGATGTAAACTTTGGTGGTGTATTTTTGGGAGGGTTTTTTTGCTTGTTTGTTTGCTTCAGTTTTGCAGATCGGTGCTGGATGTTCTAGGAAAGCTTCACAGTCCAGCTAGTGGTCATCTGAGGGCTGGATCCCTCAAGTACACAGGTTTTGCTAATGTTCACAGTTCTTGGAGAATCTCTTCAGGTGCAAGGCTTGCCCAGGCTGCAGCCTTTAATTAGTTTGTCTATGCAGTTGGGCATGGTGCCCTAGCCAGTGATGGAGAAAGAGTAAGAGTAAGAGAGTCATTGTAAGAGTAATGTTGGAGAAATCACTTTGCCAGTAACTCCCATAGCTGATCCTTCTGCCAGAATCGCCATGATCCTTTAAGCTGCCTTTAACTAAAACATGTAGCTTTACCTGACAGAAGAGGGATGAGAGTTAAGTGCTGCTTGCTTTCTGATGATGGCCAGGAAAGGATTTTGCTTGTCTAACATTAAAAGTAACAAATTTATTTTGTTCTCAGCTGGAGAAGACATGGTAGTTGTAGGCAAGACTTCACTTCTGTTTTGAGAAAGAGAGGTGTAGTCATTGCCTTGACCCTCTTGCTTCATGCTGTTATGGCTGCTAAGGAAACAGGGTGGTAACCTGCTATGGATAGCCCAGGTAAGTGCTGTCATCACAGCAGAGGTTATGGTGCCACATAGTAATGTGTTACAAAAGGAAGGGGGTGTAGGCAACAGGGATGGTGATAAACTTCACTTTGAGGACTTGTGTGATATGGTTTTAATCTTTAAATGTCCACTGTTATGCTGGGAATAAGAAAAAAAATGTATTATGGAGTTCTTCCCTATGTGAAGGCAACCAGTACGTGCTTGGCTTGACAGGGATGTACATGGGGCAAATTCAGACAGCCATCCTTCCTCGAAGTCACTTTTTTGAGCCCTCCCTCAGCCTGAGGACAAGTGCTGAGGGTACACCAGTAGCAGGGTTCAGCTGAGGGCACCCATGCACTCGGGATGCGGTTGGAGTTTTTTTTCCCCAAGCTGGGAGTTCTTCCCAGCCCCTCTCTGTAGGGTTGATCTATTCTGCGCTGCCTGGCACAAGGCTGGGCCTCTGCAGGAGGGATGGAACTCTCAAGAAAAGTAGCATTTGCTTGTGTCCTTGAGTTTAATCAGG
This sequence comes from Dromococcyx pavoninus, assembly GCA_033558185.1. Classification (NCBI taxonomy): domain Eukaryota; kingdom Metazoa; phylum Chordata; class Aves; order Cuculiformes; family Neomorphidae; genus Dromococcyx; species Dromococcyx pavoninus. The sequence goes on along the minus strand of JAUMJL010001081.1, from coordinate 458,774 downwards.
AAAAATCTTGTTTTGCACTCTGCAGTCAGCTTTGTGAACTGTCATCACCTTAGAGGCCTGCCTAGCTAGCTTGCTTTGTGTCTGGAAGTAGCAGTGATTTCCATTTGTGAAATGAGCAGCCTTGTCGTCTGAAGGGGCAACAGTGCCTGAGGGGCAACTTGGGAAAGTCTCTATTTGAATTGTAGTAATTAGATAAGTAATAAGACCTTGCTTGTCCTCTACATTAGAAAACAGACCATTAAATAGATGTATATAAATGCATTTGCAGCTCTTCTGCTTTGTACCTGCAGTGCTTTGAAGTTGGTCTTCCCTTGTCCCCCGCCACCAGAGGGGTTCTCGGTTTTGCTTTGCTTTTCAGGGCTCTTTTTCCATCCCTTCATCCCAATGTCTGAAGCACGGGTTTGAACCGGCTGTACTCCCTTGGTGTGAAGGATGACTGGTTCCAATTCCCTTCTGTCAGGGCTCGTTGCGAGTCCTTCTCCCTCCACCCTGGGAAGCAGGGGACTGGAGAATTTGTGCTGTGGCAGTGCCCCCTCTTCCTGTCTCACCAGGATGTGAGAGATATGTGGGATGGGATTCCCACAACCTCCCCATCCCACCATTCAGGAGGGCATCACGGAGTGTATCTGGGAGGCCACAGGTGGAGGCAAGAGCCTGCCAGCGCTGCCAGGCCTAGGGCATCTGGGGCAGCAGCTGTATGGGGCTCATGGGAAGAGGGTGCAGCTGTGTGGAGCCCTGTGCTGGGCTGGCCAAGTGTTCATCTTGTGACTAATCTGACTGCAGCCAGCAAAGTTTGGGAGACTCCCAGAGATCGTGACTTAAAAGATGAGTGTTGTAATTAATTTCTTATGCCACACTTGTTTTGAAACATTTTTAATTCTGTGATAAGTAGGAGAATCTGGACTTTGTTTACAATCTGCCAACCTGGAGTCAGGAACCAGAAAAGTGCTTTGTAAAGCACTGTAAATGTTTTCCTCTCCCTCCCACACGTTGCAGGATTTATGTGGTATTATCACACCACAACGGTGAACCTATAAAAACATGATTGTGTCCTTTCTTTTTTTTTTGTAAGAGAGAAAACGCATCCTAGGATAATTTTAACTGCGTAAAAACACATCTTTCTCTGCGAAGCTGTAGTAGCAGCTTTTTAGAACAATCTAGGGTAAAGAATGTGGAAGAGACCATTTATTTCCTTGACACTTACATCTTCATTGAATATGAACTTCTCCACCATTTGGGGATTTCTTTTTTTTTAGTTGTTTTTACTGGGAATATGGAAGCATAAGCTAAAAGGAGCTTCCTATCTTGCCTGTCTGAACTGGCTTGGGATGAATAAGGTGTTACTCAGCTAAAGAATTCATGAGAAAGAATTACTTCAGAAGAGAAAAAAGTCTTTCTTGGTAGTACCCTTCTATCTCACAGATTTAATGATTGCAGCAATCAAATGTCCCCACTGTTGTGGTTGTGAGGTATCTCAGTCTTCTAATGTGCATGTCCTGGCAACACTGCGTTTTTCTCAAAAGTAGAAAAGAATCATAACGATGTTCAGGGGGTAAAGTCAGTCACAGTCCCCAAGGGGGTCTGCAGGTATACCTCATCTAAATCTTGGCACGCTCAGCTGTGGGATAGCTTTTCCTTCCAAATAGAAGAACTACTTGCATGCTACGGAAATGTGATTAGTAGTTACCTGAACACAGAATAACAAACAATTCTTGATTACTATCAGTTTTGCTTTTGGCTAGGGAGGGAGGATCAGCCCAAACTGGAGAAGACGAGAACAACAAGCAGAGAAGAGGATGATATGTGGCAGAAAGTGTGAAATAGGAGGTTAGATTCAGTTTCCTCTGGGCCCCAAAATGACCTTCGATGCAGACAAAGTTACTTCTGAAAAGAGCAAAAAACTCCATTTTAATTTCAGGATCTATAGGATGATGATTCTGACTGCAGTTGGTTAAAACCTTCTCCTTTGACTTATGGCTGTGTGAATAGTCTAGTACAAATACATTATCTTTATTTTGTGCTGTCTTTCCAAGCTTCGTTTGCAGCTTCTTCTGCTAAGAGACAAAAATTTTTGTTTCTTATCAGAGGTATAAAATTTGTTTTCTAAATTAATGTGATCCTGAGGTGAATTTGGATTTTTTTCCTTAACTTGTGGGCTTTTTTCCAAATATTGCAGCTGTGAAAAAAAGGATAGTATTTTCCCAAATTTGCTCTTGGGTTCAGTCTATCAACTCTGGTTTCCTTTCTTATCTTCCAAATGTTAGACATGTGCAAAAAAGTAACTTTTTTTTCTACTACCAGCTGGAAAACAGTTACATTCCTTACTTGCAGAATACTTGATAAAATCCACTGCTTTTCTGTGTCATGAAAAAGATTTTTTTTTCTGGTATCTGCAGTGTGGTGTAAGAGTTGTTATAGTTTAGTCTCTAATTTTGCTTCATTTTGTTTACTTTTGTGTAACATGTACGCATTTGCTTTTGGAAATACAAATCTCTTAGTGCCTCTGTGGGGAGCAAATGATGCTCCTCTCAGCTGCCTAATCTTCTGAGTGAATAGAAGAGGTACAGTGTGTTATTTGCAGGTACAAAATGGAGTAGGCGAAATAAAATAATTAAAGGGTTGCTTTTTAATAACTTTAAGCTGTAAAGTTTATAATGATGACTTGCTGAAGAGATTGCAAATAATTATAGGTTGGAGAGTGGTGTTTATTGGGATCGGGGAGGGGAGGGGGAAGCAGAGGGTTTTTTTTATTCCTGAACACTTTGTAATGAGATTGATAGACGTCCCACTTTGATACCATCAGCTGAGTGAGTACAGTTTTTGATGGCTGCTGGGAATTGAGTGCATGGTGAATAGGCTTCAGTTGTCAGGTTCTAGCTAGCCAGGAGAGCTGCTTACAGGTGCTGCTATTACTTTCTGTATGCATCACCTACCTACCCATTACTGCTTCTGGGTGTCCGCTTCTCAGCACTGAGCAGCCTGGGAAACCGTCTCACCAATAAAATCTCTGTAGCAGTACCTACAACCTTGGGATGAATATAATAATGATTGATGGCCGAGATGTGCAATAGAAACATGACTTCACCCAACTTCCCACTGGCCCCTTGCAGGAAAAAGGGAAATATTAACTATTACCAAAAAAATAAGGAAAACAACAATGAAGCCAAAGCTCAAACCCATGATTTTCTAATGCTATGATAATGTAACATTGGCATAGTGTGGTTTGTGGAAGGAAACAGGGGAGAAGGGCTGTTTCTGTTCACGTTTTAAAGTAGATGGGGAGTCATGTGAAACTTAGAATAAGAAGGTCCTGACAGTCCTGGTAAATACAATCCTAATAAACACTGTCAACAACTTCATCTGTGAAATTTAGAGTCCATAGTTGGTGTTTGGGCTATTTTGGAGAGCTGAGTTTGGATGTTTCTGAGGACAAGGGCAGCTTTGTGAGGAACAGGCCTGGGTGCTTGCTTTCATTTGGTAGGTAGCACTCTTCTCCAAAGGCCTCACTTGTTTTATGGGGAAAAGTTGCACATCGAGTAACAGTTTCTGCTGCTTTGGAGTAGTGCAGTGAGTCAAAAATAAAGGTACTTCTGCTGAGAAGGGAAGAAATTCAGCAAGTGAACAGTGGCCTCTGATGACAAGCAGAGAGAAGTGCAGGAGGCCACACCAGCAGGGCAGAATAAATTCTTCAGGGGTTGTCGCCATCCTCAAGGCAAGCAGCCTAAAAACTTCTTATGCGTGTCTGACACCATAAAAAGAGCCCGAGTCTAATGCAATTGTAGTTTTGCTTGCTGTAGCATGCTAGACCAAGGAACACAATAACATTCACTTTCAAGAAAGACAGTGGGATATTTTGAGTTTATAAACGTTTTGGGAGTAGAGACACATTTGTGTTTCTCAGATTTTGATTCTAACCTACTAATGAACACTTCCTAGGTAGGAAGGCAAATTTATCTTTTTATTCTGAATAACTATAGAAAGAAGGTTGCCTTTTGCAAAACTGCAGTTTACTAGATTTAGTATGGGCTACTCTGGAGTAGCATGGCGTTCTCAAATTTTCTTTCTAGGGCAGTTATTTTGTGAAATTTCTTTTCCAAATATTTCAAGCTTACAGTCTACAAACAAGTGTTTGCAAAGCTTTGTTGTAGGAACTAAAAGATTGAGATTAAAGATATTATGGATAAGGTGCTCTCTTGTTAATTTGAACTTGTCCCTTTTGATCTTGTTTGTACTTCAAAAGCTCTGTTGAACATCATAGATAAACAGTAACATTTAGGTAGTCTGGTGAGATTGTGTCCCATTCCCTATGATAGAGATATGAAGGGACAGGCAGGAGTGAGTGTGGTGTGCATATGTCTATGCCTTTGTGAAATACATTACCTGAGTTTCAATGGAATAACGACTACAACTACTTTACCTACTGTGTGTTTTTCAGATTGGTTCACCCAGAGGTTGCTGGCAGCAGCGATAGCTGGGTTTTGTAGTATTACTGTAAACCCTAGAATGCAGTGTTAGCATTCAGATAACCTTATTTTTCCCCCCATTAAATACTCTGTGATGAGTGATATTGGCACTGGGCCTCCCCCAAGCCATAGTTCACTTTGTATCTGTTTCCTCTTAAATCCATTTGCATGTGGTCAACGTTACAGGTCACAAAAGAGAGACTGACAGCTTATTCATTGTCTGGTTGCTTTCACAAATGCTTCTGGTTTTGATCTTACTGAGAAAATAGACACTGATTGCAACTTGTGTCAAACATGGACAGTGTTTTGTAGCTGGACACAAAAAGGTAGAAGGGTTAAATGTGCACATTCCCTTGAAACTCTTTTATGACTGCTGCTAATTTGAATGCTCAGTAATAGAGATCTGTTGGATGGAGGGGTTATCCTTCACTATTAATGACTCATTGGCCTCCTTCCCAAGCTGCCTGAAGTGCTGCTCTCCCTAGTGAAAGTAATTTTGTCTTTGAAGTACTTTCCAGAGCTGTCAACTAATGTTCCACAGTTCCCAGAGGAAATAATAAGCCATGAGTGCATGTACACTGAAAACGTAAAGTCTGAAATGAACTGTTCCTATAGGAGCCTGGCAGTCTGCTTCTCTGTGGAATTCAGCTTGTTTATACAATCTTATCTGGCTAAGCTTTGGTATTTCATCTGGCAGGCAGTTCCTATGAAAAGCAGCTGTCCAAGCAGTGGGAGTGGTGCTCCTGGTGGTTTTTTTTTTCAGAAGATCTGTAATTTCTTGTTTCATGTAAATTGAAGAAATATAATACTCTCTTGGCTACAGCCAAGGAGATGCTCTAAGCAGTTTTATTTCCCTTATAAATAGCCCTTTAAGTTTGCTCTGCTGTTATGTACTATGTGACTTAACTGTAGGATTCATGATGCCTACCAGGAATTTACAATGTATTCTGTAAAGTCACAGGCTGACTACAGAATTGCTAGAAGAGTACTTCAAAGATGTTACTATCTATAACATTGTACATATGGTTAAAAAATAACAATATTGTTAGTAAAATAACCACACTTAGAAGTGAAAACTTCTTTAATGAGTTTCACTGTTGCTAGACAAACGGAGGTAGTTCCCTGAGTTTAAAAAACCAACCAACCAACCAAACACCACCATCACTGTTGTCAAGAAAATGAGCACAGGTATATCTCTGCGTGAAGAGATCTGTAGCATATATCCATATATCTTCTCTAACAGAAAGGTCCTTACGGGTAAGTAGATACTGACACCTTTAAAAAAAAAAAAGAAGAAAATAAGCACATATTAACAAGAAAGGATATAACCAAAATATTTAAGGTTTTTGTGTAACTCCTTGCTAGATAATAAAGTATTTCTGAAAATGTCAGGTTTTGGGGAAAGGGTTAGCTTTTGGGGAAAAGGTTTGAAAGGTTGCAGTTTAAAGGAGGACAGAACTCAAAAGCTGGGGATTCCTTTTCCAACTGTGGTAAACAGTATTTTCAATAGGAAGCAAATTATGGGCACAAGTAAACTTCAGGTCTGAGTCTTCCAAAGTTTAATGGTAATCCAGAATTATCCATCCAGTTCATAGTAAATCTGTGTGTTCTGCCCCATTTGAAGAAATGGGGGTCATATTCAGCACCCCAAAGACTAATTTTCTCTCTGTCACCTGTATGTAGCCTTTCACTGTAAAATATGAGGCTTTAAGCACTGTTCAGATGTGCCCCTTAAGGGCACTTCTCCACTAGGATGCATGTAGATTTCTATAGACTTTTTGCTCTGCAAAAGGAGAACTTGATAGTGCACCAAATGAAACACGAAAAACGAGCTCTGTCTGGTACCATATGGTATATATGGTTCTTCACTGAGACCTGGAGTCAAGCATGGGCTATTCCATTAGCTAAAGTGGCATTCCTGCTTGCAATCCTATACGGTGAAGAAACTCAAAACTGAAGAACAAGTTGCTGACCTTCAGTAAAAGTGTCGTTGTAAATTATGCAATGATGCAGTTTTCATGTCAGACTGACACATGCCACCTGAACAGTATATTACTGGAAATAGATAATTCACCACTGTTTGACCACCCCGTGGGTTATAAACGGGAATGATGTTGGCTGACTTTTCTCCCAGTACCCTTGTGAGGAAACAAAATATGGTTTTTTTTCTCATTGAGCTAGGGATTGATGAGTTTCTGCTGCCACAGCAACAGCTGATGTTAAACTTCAGTAGAGATACCTTGCAGCAAGAGTAATGGCTCTGAATAGCAGAGAAGTGTGTGGAGCTGTTTTGTTGTGGGTTTGGTTTTTTAGTTTTTATTTTAAGGTGAAGTCCCAAGCAAGTGGAACTGCTAGTGAGCCGGTCATCTTGAATAGAAGTAATAATCCTTCTGTTGTTAAGGAGCATGTATTCTGTACTTTTATCTTTTTCCAGAAAAAGCGAAGTGATATTTTTAGAATCATTTGGTTGAGAAAGACCTTTGAGATCATAGGGTCCAACTGTACTTGTCCACTGCTAAACCATATCTCTGAGCACGTTGAACCACTTCCCGGGGTAGCCCATTGCAGTGCCTGATAACCCTTTCAGTGAAGAGATTTTTCCTAATATCTAATCTGACCCTCTCCTTGGTGCAACTTGAGGCCATTTCCTCTTGTCCTGTCACTTGTCACTTGGAGAAGTTTTGTAGAAGTTCTTCAGATTAGCTCTTATTTCTCCAATCTGTAATAGGTTTTGATAGTTATACCTGTTAAAATTGGGAATTCATCTTTCTCATATGTAATCCTGTTTAGGGTTGAAGTTGGAAACTAGTGCCTAACAGTGTTTTACAAACAAAAAAAATCCAGTCACCGATAGGACTTGGACTTCATTTTTAACCTGCTCTACTCTTGAAATACCAAATCCAAAAAAGGTCAACGGTCCAGCACTAGGAGTAGCCCATGTAATTTATCATAGAATCATAGAATCTTCTGGTTGGAAAAGACCTTTGAGATCATCGAGTCCAACCGCACCCATCATCTGCTAAACCATGTCCCTCAAAAACTCATCTACTACTTGTAATGTAATCTCTGCCTGGTACATGTTTGGAGGATAGCATTTTTGTGGTAAGCTGGGCTTTTTGTTATTAAAGGAGGTGGTTGTTTTGAAGCTGCTCAGAGGTTAGGAATGCTGGCAATCATCTGGGGAGACAGATTAGTGGGCTAAGCACAGGTGAGGAGGTCAGGGGCACAAAATAACCACTTCTTTTGTGCCTTTGCCCTGGTGATGGTTCAGCCAAAGGAAGCTGCTTCAGAAATGACCCCCCTATGTGTGCCAGGAGGACCATCATACTTCTCTTGCTTACCTGTGATGTTACTCCTTGATCATCACAGACTTGCATGTTGTGAGAATTAACTCTATGGGTTGTTGTTAATTTAAGGGGAAGAAAACAGTGTTGCCAACAAATGTTTCCAGGTGATTTAGTTGGTAAAGCTTTTGCAAGTCTGCCTTAAAGTCATTCAGTATTAATATTCTAACACAGGGAAATGGGGAGAACACATACCTGTGTGCTTTCAGTAATAGATGGATAACAAAATTGCCATCTTGAACTGAAACCTGGTGTAAAGGTAGTCTCAGGCTTCTAAGTTACAGTGCTACTGTTCTACAATGCTGTATGTTTCAAGTGAGAAAGAGTATTGATTCCAAATCTGAATCCCCAAGTTGTTTTCAGAGCACTATTGCAGAAATTTATCAGTGATTTGTGAGAGTAAGTAGAACACAGTGTTTGAGACTGTGGCGATAAAAGATCTCTTGTGGATTCAACGTTTTACAAAGAGAAAGTATTTGTTGCCAACCTTCAAAATCGTCCATCAAAACTTAAAGTCTAGGTGCAGGTAGGCGATGGTGATCCTGTTCATGAAAGAAAAAGAAATACTTGCCCTTGGCTGCCGCAGATGGTTTGTGCATTCAAAAGAGCAGACACTGCTTACCACGTGGGCTTGACAAGGTGCCATCTCCATGCAGTCACAATCTTGGGCATGAATATGCTTCTAGGACCTCTTGTATTTGCCAGATTCTGAGGACTTCCAGACCTCTGCTTCACGTGAATAGCCTGAATAGCTCTGAATAGCCTCAGAGAAGAGACAAGAGGTGACTGTGAAGTTAAATATGACAAAGTTGTCTGAGGAGTATCTTTAATTCACAGAAGCTTTTCCTTCAGGATGACCTTCTAGATGCCTTGTGATGTCCTCAGTGTTAGTGCAGTCAGTATATGTAAGTTTATAGGAAAATGCAGAAACAGTCCTTCTGAAGTCTTCAAACTATTTTTTTCCAGCCCAGAGGACCAGGTAGGATCATAGAATAATTTAGGCTGGAAAGGACCTCTGGAGGCCAGCTAATCCAACACTCTGCTCCAAGCAGGCTCAGTTAGATCAGGTTGCTGCTTAGCACTCTTTTGACTTGTGTGACTTAATGACATTTAATTGAAGTCTGCCAATAATATGCCTTGAAAGCAGACTTGAAAATGAGACCTTGCAAGAAATAAAAGTGTAATAAGTTTGGTTTTACTAACACTTGGGGTTTTTTTTAACCTCTGTCAGGTAGAGGCATTGTTTTACTTTCTCAGACAATACTATACAGGGTTTATTTGTCAGAGAGAAAATTCCCTTAGTGGCTGTTTTGGAATTGTACTTTTGTATTTTACTGCTCATCTTCAACAGGACAATAAACTGGAAGTCTGCTAGGTTATCTGAGAAGTGATAGCATGCTCAAACTCCCAGTGAAATTGTTTTCCAGCTAGTGCATGTTTCATATTTAAAATATGCGCAGTATTTTCAGTGTGAAATGCAGTGACACATTTTGTACATTAACAACTTCATGATTAGTTTTTATGCAAAACACAACATGAGCTGCTTGTATGGAATAACTTGTCTTATTACTTGGCTGATATAAAGTTGATCATTTTGCACATGCCCTTGAGATACCACTAGAGAGACAGAAATATTTAAACAATTCCTTAAACAGTAGACCCTAAAAAAGCTGCTTTCCTATGGATCTTCTCAAGGGCAGGAGTGCTTGTGTGAGTCCGTGTCTGTTCTGTGATCCTTAGTATATGGACTAGGCAGCAGAGCAGTTTCTTTTTCCCTGCTTCTTTTTCTACAAGGCCACTTGCTTACACAGAACATTTTTTGCTACTTGGCACTTTTAGGACTTTTTATTGCTGTCAAATTAAGCTGAAATGAAGTAAAATATTCCAAAAGGAAAAGTGCTGTACTGAGAGATGCATATTAGCATAAATTCCTTACTGAAAAAGGCTAGGCTAAAAGCACATGTCCAACTACTCTCTCACACCCTGCTTTCATGTTTGTACTGAAAGTCTGCTATCAGTTAAAGCTGTGTACTGGATATTAAAATACTCCTTGATTCAGGGTTTTAGGTTAGGAAGGTGTATATGCTCCTTGCCCACTTGAGATGTATGTGTAAAATTACAATACAACTGTTAAAATATGGTCTCACATCTAAGATGGTATATCAGCCCTGCAGCTGCCAGTAATTGCGTCCTGCACAGCCAACAGCAGGAGTTGAGAATCAGAAGTTTTTTTCCATCAAAATACAGAAGAAATATGGGTAGTCATTTAAACTTATTTATTCTGAATGATGTGCTGATGGACATGAAGTGAAACAATTGTTAGAGTAAGCAGGAGTAGGAATGTGGCTTTACAGAACCAGATTTAAGAGGAAAATGCTCTGTAGATTGAATTATTCTGTTTGATTGATATATTGGTACTGTTTCTCTTTCAGATGAAGTGGACTACAGTAATTTTGGGACCAACACACTATCAAGGAAGAAGAAGGCATTGGTGACACTCCGCAATGACAACCTTCGCCGGCGCCCTCACATTAACATTAGCATGCCTCATGATTTTAGACCAGTGTCTTCCATAATCGATGTGGACATTCTTCCTGAAACACACAGGAGAGTGAGGCTGTATCGACATGGCTGTGAGAAACCCTTGGGATTTTACATTCGTGATGGCACCAGCGTAAGGGTTACTCCTCATGGACTAGAAAAAGTACCCGGTATCTTCATCTCTCGTATGGTTCCTGGAGGCTTAGCGGAGAGCACAGGTTTGCTGGCTGTGAATGATGAAGTCCTGGAAGTTAATGGCATTGAAGTAGCAGGCAAGACTCTCGACCAAGTCACAGACATGATGATTGCCAACAGCCATAATCTTATTATCACAGTCAAGCCAGCAAACCAGAGGAACAATATTATTCGAAGCAGCAGGATGTCTGGTAGCTCTGGCCAGTCTACAGACAGCACTGCTAGTCACCATAGCTTGCCTACATCCCATGTGCTGCAGAACTTCCACCCTGATGAAATGGAGAGTGATGAAGAGGCTGACATTGTCATCGAGGGTGGTCTCGAGCCACAGCACATTCCTAAACTGCACAGCCTTACTTCCAGTAGCCTCTCTCGAATCAATGGCAGCAGCCTTAGCCACAGACTTCAAAGGGACCTGGTGCTCAACAACAACTCTGGCCGAGAAAGCAACGGCAACATCCACAAGTTACTCAGTTCCTTAAAAACTGATCCCCGACACAGTCTTGTTATCCCCAGAGGAGGTATCGAGGAGGATGGAACAGTCATTACACTTTAGTAGCAACTCCTGAACTCTCCTTTCAGTCTTAAGTGCCAATTGGGACAATTGACTCTTGCAACATGTTATGCACAAAACAGAGAGCTGATTTCTCATAGACCTCACAGGTGCAGAAAATTGTTGCTTTCTAGGAAACGTGGCATCTGGAGTTAGACATAAAACTGCCGTGCACTGCAAAATTTGTCAGGAGAAAGCCAGAGTGTAAAACCTGGTTTATGTCCCAGCCCTAAAGTGAGACACATTGTTTTAGTTGGTATAAATTTAAGCAATCCTATAGGCTACTGATGGCAGTACTACATACGTGGGATTGAATGCATGGGTGGATGTATTTATACATGCATGTATACGAATTAGATTTTAGTAGTAACAGACGTGTCTATTTGAAATGGAATCTGGTTTTCTTCTGCTACCAGTTTAAAGAGAGTGCTTCTTAATAGCCAACTGATCTTCTGCCATAACATACAGACCATCCACAAACGTGTTTACACCATATTTGCAATCTCGTGTCTAATCCAGGCAAGCCCTATAAAAGTAGCAGTTTCCTACTCTGGTGGTGACAATTTAGGGAGATGCTGCAAATACATTTTCCAAAGAAAACTGTATGTATATATGTTTTAAAAAGCCGAAGGAGGCGATGTTGGAGGATGTTGCCGTTATTGCTGTGAGATGAGCACCACCCGCTGGTCAGAGGCAGCCCTGCCTGCAGCTCAGGTGTGCAAGCAAGGAGCAAGAAAAACATGACAATAAGGGCGTAACACTAGGTCCAGGACCACTGTGTGTAAATGTATTCTTTTTTGATATTTATTAGATAATACCTCTTTTTCAAATTGTTTTTTCCGCATAATCTCTGTTATTTTTGGTATCATGGTTCATGTGAATTTTAGGGATGCCAACAAGAAGGCAACAAAAGTGGAACAGTGTGCTAGGACTGTCCACTTCAGAGCTCATACAGGTCCTTGCTGTACCTTTGGGGCAACCTAAATCCACACAGTGGTTCCTTACAAAAGATTGTCTGCTTGCTATACAGAGGAGGGATGCTAACTGACTGTCAAACCTAACTTAGAATAGTTCTGTTACTTTTTGGACTCTTCTAGTAATCCTAAAGCTTAAAGTCTGCACAGGATTTCTACATACTTTAACTATCCTGGATATTTGTCATGGTCAGACATCTTTGCTGGATGCTGATTAGTGGGTAACCAGTGACCATTGAGTCGATAACTGTCTGCTTCTGAAAATGCCTTGAGTTTAAGGAAGTGGTCTAATCTAAAATATTTTGTTATATCTTGATCAGTGTAAGGAACAGAATATAAATGTTTTACAATGTATTTTTCTACTTTTAGCTTGTGCCATTTTCTCTTTGTTTTTAACTTTGTAGTACATTAAAGCTTTTTTATATGGTGGAATAGACATTTCTTAAATATTGTATGGATATGAAAATTCAGAAGTCTTGGTTTGGAAAAATTACATTCCATTTTGGAATCTGTAATGGCTGGACAAAGGATGTGTTGACTAATTCATTGTCTTTAATTTAGAATACCTGTGGAACAACTAGTCTTCTGCTTATTGTTAAATGTGTTTGGGACATTAGTGTTTTTCTTTTAGATTTGCTTTAAAAGTTTATTTTAAAATTCTTTCACTTACTCTAATTAAACCTCTTCTAGGTATCACAGCAGTTATAGAGCTGTACTTACTTTTCCCACCACAGTAACACTAGAACATTGATCCTGTTCATCTTATAACTGTGTGTGTACTTTACCAAAGGCTTTAATTTTTTGAAGAAAAAATTAATTATTGGTGCAGTAAAAAAAATGAATAGCTGGATGTGCTTCAGTCAATCAGACCATCTTATCAGGAAAATATTGTTACACCTTAAATAAGACTACTTTTATGAATAAGTGGATTTGTCTGGCTGAAGTTACTCATTTTACCTTATTTAACTGAGGAAAATGTGACCTGTCTGCAATAAAATGTGCACTGTCTTAATTCTGTGCTACATCCTTTCCCCTATGCTCAAGCACATCTTTCTGTTGAAATATCTTGCTTCCTTGTGGAAGCAAGATACCTGGTTTTGAGGACTCTTCAGCCATTTCAGTATCAGGGCAGGCTTTCATTCCTCTGGTTGGTAGTGATAACAAGTTTCTTTCCATAATGTTTCTTCCCAGTACTGCTTTAACTGAAGGGCGTACTGTTACGCTGCTTTCCATGGGAGCCAAAAAGTTTGTTATGCTCCTGATCAGTTTGAAACCAGCCTTGCTATCTTCCTGGAGGAGTTGGGTCTAATTCTGGCTCCTTGGTAAAAGCCTGCAATACCTCTGGCTTAGTGACACGCTGCTACACTGTGCACACCTTTGCCAGGAGACTGCTCAGTGACTGTCCAAATAAAGTGTGTTAATACAAAATACCCACACTCATCCCAGGAGGTAGGAAACTTGAGCTGCATTTCACACAAAAATGTAACAGTGTTGTACCCAGGCCTCTGCTATTCTCAGCTTGTAATTGAAGTATTTGTGTACCAGTTTTGGGGAAAACGCTTTGCAAAATAACTTGTAAACATTTTGTGCTCCTTTCCATCAAACAGGAAAAAAAAAAGAGGGGTTTGGCTTTTGGGTTTGGTTTTTGTTTTGGTTTTTTTTTTTTTTTTTTGCATGCACCACATTAATCACAGAATCATAGACAGATTTACGCTAGAAGGCACCCTAAAGATCACCCAGTTGCTACTCCCGTGCCATGGGCAGGGACACCTTCCACTAGATCAGGTTGCTCAAAACCCCAGCCAATGTGGCCTTGAACACCTAGGCATGGAGCATCCATAACACTCTCTGCTCACCACCCTCCCAATAAAAAATTTCTTCGTAATATCTAATCTCCCCTCTTTCAGCTTAAAACCATTACCCGTCATCCTATCACTGCAATCCCTGGTAAAGAGCCCCTCCCCAGCTTTCCTGTAGCCTCTTCAGGTACCTGAAGGCCACTATCGGGTCTCCCTGGAGCTGAACAAGCCCAGCTCTCTCAGCCTGTCCTCTTATCGGAGGGGCTCCAGCCCTTGCGTCATCTTCGTGGCCTCCTCTAGACCCGCTCTAACAGATCCATGTCCTTCCTGTGCTGAGGACTCCAGAATTGACCTCAGGACTCCAGGTGAGCTCTCACCAGAGCGGAGTAGAGGGACAGAATCCCCTCCCTCGACCTGCTGGTCACATATCTGATGCAGCCCAGGAGACGGTTGGCTTTCTGGGCTGCGAGCGCACATTGTCAGCAGAAAGGTTCTGTTTTCGCGTGTGCTGTGTTGATGGCTGGGGTTATTTTATGCTAATTGTGTTTTTAAGACCAGCCCCTTCCCCCCCACACCCCGGGACAAGGACGCGGTGGCACCAGCACCCCCTCCCCGCCCCGTGCGCTATGCGCGTGCGCCGGCCCCACCCCCCGCACGTCGTCAGGCGGGGCGCGGGGGGGGGGGTGCCTGGGAGCAACAGGACGAGGAGGAGGAAGGGCCGGAGCAGGAGAAAGAGCAGCTGGAGGAGCGGCAGGAGCACCACGAGCACGAGCATGGCAGCCGCCGCAGAGCCGGGTGACCAGGGTGCTGGGGCCGACCTGCCCAGCGCGGACAGCGGGAACGTCTCCCAGAGCCACAGCAGCGCATCCGGCCTGGGGGAGAAGGAGCAGCAGGAGGAGGAGGAGAATGCCTGGGAGGCGTCGCTGAGCGCCACCGCCGCCGCCTTCTCCTCCTACCTGCTCGCCGACCGCAGCCTCTTCAGCGAAGAGGTGCGGGGGGCGGGAGCTGGGGTGGGGGTGGGAGTGTGGCTGTAGGGTCATGGAATCAGGGAATGATTTGTGTCGGAAGATAATCCGGTTGTAACTCTCCTGCCATGGGCAGGGACACCTTCCACTGGATCAGGTTGCTCAAAACCTCATCCAGCCTGGCCTTGAACACCTCCAAGAATGAGACATCCACTACTGTCCTTTTGTGCGAGAGGAGGTTCGTTCAAGACCAGGTTGGATGGGGTTTTGAACAGTCTGAATTAGTGAGAAGTGTCCCTGACCGTGGCAGGGGAGTTGGAACTGGATGATCTTAAAGGTCTCTTCCGACCCAAACCGTTTCATGCATGCGTGGCGAGCAGGTTGAGGGACGTGATTCTTCCCCTCTACTCCACACTCGTGAGACCCCACTTGGAGTACTGAGTCCAGTTCTGGAATGCTCAGCGCAAAAAGGACGTAGGACTGTTGGAAAGGGGTCCAGAGGAGGACCATGAAGATGATCCAGAGGGCTGGACCACCTCTACTACGAGGACAGGCTGAGAGGGCTGGGATTGTTCAGCCTGTAGAAAAAAAAGGCTCCCGGGAGACCTTATAGCGGCCTTCCAGTATTTGAAGGGGTTATAGAAAAGCTGGGGAGGGACTTTTTACTAGGGCAGGTAGTGACAGGACAAGGGGAAATGGCTTAAATTGAAAGGAGGAAGGTTTAGATTAGATATTAAGAAGAAATTCTTTGCACTAAGGGTAGTGAGACAGTGGCACAGGTTGCCCAGGGAAGCAGTGGATGTCCCCTCTCTGGAGGTGTTCAGGGTTAGTTTGGATGGGGTTTTGAGCAGCCTGGCCTGACGGCAGGTGTCCCTGCCCATGGCAGGGGGGGTCGGAACTGGGTGATCTCTAAGGTCCTTTCCAACCTAAACCGTTCTATGATTCTGTGTAGTGTGTCCAGTCACAAGCAGATAATGTGGGCCCAGAGGCAGAAAAGTGGAGGGGGTTTCCCTTTGAGCTGATATCAGCCTGGCTGGTATCTACACTTGGAGGTTCTGATTGGCAGAGTCTGGGGGTTGCTTTTGTGTTTCCAAGTCTCTTTGAAGTATTTCTGTTTTGCAGATAGACAGCTTAGACAAGAGTCTTGAGGATTTGCTGACCAGAGTGGATGAATTTGTGGGAATGCTGGACATGGTATGTGTAACTTGCTTGTAATGGTGGTTTTGAAGCCAGAATGCAGTTTTAATATATGCTTGAGTTTTTCAGTGAGACAGGGGTAGGAAGCAGCCTTGGGTCTGGGTGAGTTCCAGTGTGAAAACACATTTGATAACTAGAAGACTTATTCTGATAATTGGATAAGTCAGGGATGAAAACTACTGAATTTTCACATTGGAGCAAGATATGCCCATAACTATAAGCTATATAACTGATTATTTACATAATTGCATCTGTATGTCTGAGCAACCTGATTCAGTGGAAAGTGTCCCTGCCCATGGCAGGTGGGTTGGAACTCAATTAATTTTAAGGTACCTTCTGACCCAAACCATTCTATAATTCTATGATTTATAATCTGTCCGTGTACGTACACAGAATCCTGTTTTGAACTGTGCAGTGACAGATACTTAAAAGAACAATATGGTATTCTGCTTATCCTTTAAAATACATAAAGACATCCCTGTCTGGTTTTTGTAATCAAATTATCTAATCAGAGTTGCCAAAATCCAAAGCTAGTTTTGTCTTTAGGGGACCATTTCTTACCCTTTCATTAGAAAGGCAACTTTGTTTTCACTTTCACAATGAGGGAAGACAGGGGAACTGAACAGAAAGTTTCCATAAGCTGACCACTGGTATAGGAGCACCTTTTAAGTCATAGTACATGTGATTCTCCTGCATTGCTCTAGGGGAACTTTACTGAATTTCTTTTTTTTATACCAATAAAACAAGATTTTGTGTTCTTTTTTTTTTAGCAAAGTTGGAGAAATGTACAAGTACTGAAATTTAAGTAAAAATTTTTGTTTAATGTATTTGATTTTGTACTATGTCTTGGGAAATGTTTTGTTGCTTAGTTCTGACAAAGTTGTAGCAGCCTATTTTTAATATAACTGTGAAGGAAAATATTTGCCTATGCAAAATAAATTTACTTCAAATGTACTTACTAAACTATACAAAGAAGCTAGCTTATTAGTTTTAATCTAATATTTTTATATTAATGCTAATCTGATATTTTTAAACTACGAGTTTTAATCTGTTAATTGGAGCACAGGACTGCTTTTCAGGATGAAATCTACTAAACATGTTTTGTTCATTGATTTTTGTATTATTTCTTTGAATTATTTTCAGATTCGAAGTGATTCCTCTCAAGTTGTCAATGAGAGTATACCTGAAATTTACACAAAAGCTACAGAAATGAGACACATATACAGGAAGATTGACAAACTAGAGGTATGTATTTGGTATCGTCTAGATGTATTCTGTTTTTTAAGCAGGGAGAGAAGTCAACAGTGTGCTATAATTGTGTATGTGTGTGCATGCAGGCATGTGGAATGCACTTAGATCTGTTTTGCTCTCCATGTCCAATCTGGTTTCAGTATTTCAGGGTTAATAAAGAGAATGCAATTAATTAAGAATTTCTGGAGACTGGGCATTCTAAAATAAAATGCCTTTTTAAAAAAATTTTTTTTAATTTACTGATTGAAGCAAGGCAGGCATGTAGAAGACTAACTTTTAAGAAGTCTGACTTAATTGTTTGAAAGGCAAATAGGAAAAGGAAAAGTGATTGTTTTATTAGATTTAACCTGCTTTTGCAGCCTTTTAAGTGTCTTAAGTATCAAACCCCCATGGCAGGGGAGTTGGAACTGGATGATCTTTAAGGTCCCTTCCAACTCAAACCATTCTATGATTCTGTGAGTAAGTAATTTTTAACAATAAAATGATCTTGCTATAGATGGAGGGGAAATAGAGCATGGAGGTTTTGACTCCTCATTTAGGTAACGGAACTTTCATCACTGTCATGCAGTACATAATCCTGTATTAACTTATTAGTGAAAAAGTTGTGATTTCTTTTGGTTTTTTTTTTTGTCACTAGGCTTTCGTGAAGATGATTGGAAATAGCGTAGCAGGACTGGAAGAACGGGTCATAAAGGCAGAAACAGACTTTGGAGCTTTTCCGAGCACATTCAAGAAATTCCTGCACACAATCAGCATTCCGTCCTTCCTTAATGTAAGTAAGCTTGTGGTATCATGTGACTGATCAGCTTAGTTGCTCTGCTTACCAACTCAGATGATTAAAATAATTGTTTGTTACACAAACATCTGAATTTAACTTATCTACTGCATTAGGATTTTTACAAAGTTCTCAGACTTCATCTAAAAAAACTGAACTAAAAAGTCACAAATTCTTACAAGGATTTGTCGAAGTAAGTGAAGGAGGGAACATGACAGGCACAAACAAGCATGCTGGGTATGGAAAGCAAGCAGGAAAAGCCTGTGCAGACAATGGTCTTAAAGGATCATACTGCGTTAATGTTATCTCTGCAGAAATGTTACCAAAAAGGGAAATAAAAGCTACAGTATTTTGCTACTGCACAATATTTTTCAAATAAAGAGGTTTTAATAACTTGTTTAGCAATAGTATAAGCACCTCGTTAAACTTTCTCAAGGATGCAGTTTTTGCTACTTTTCCTTGTTATTACATGTGGACTGTTCCTGTAGAGAAGATGAAGTGCTCTGTTTAGTATATTTCAAGCAGATGCCATACCTAGCCTTAAAAACTGGTGCTATGTGCTAATTCTAAAGTAACCTTCTGGATTAAAAACAAGGGTTCTGAATACCTGATGCTTCTTGGCATGACCTGCCCATACACTGTTTGTAAGTGCTCCTCCTTACATCTTGTTGGTTCCCAGATTCTTTTCTTTACCTTTCCTGTATTCACCCTGTACTAGCTCAGGTTTCTGTATCATTAAACTGATGAAAATGCTAAAATAAAGTAAGTATGCAAAGGAGCAGAGGAGAATGGCTATAACTGTTGAAGCATTTGTGTTCCTATATATTGGAAGCATGTGTGGCAGCAGAGAAAAATAGATGTGAAAAGAATATGTGTTGTCTTAGTTAAGACTCAGTTCAGGAAACCTGTTCTTCACTGTTATTTTCTGTGTAGTATTTAAGTTAATTAGCTTTGCATTCATTCATTTTCTTTGGTGTTGAAGTTTAGAGTGATGTCATTTTTTTATTTTTAAAAGAAAGCTGCTATTTAAAGTGCTTTTTTAGTGAGCTTTGTTAGATTTGCAGTTTTTCCACTATTAATAAGGTAGAAAGTCTTTGAAAGCGTCAGCAAGCTGAACCTGGCATGTCCAGTAGTTTCTTGGTTTGAGTATAGGTAGCAATAAAATGAACTCTCAGAATTTACTGGTATTAATTGAGTAACCGAAAGGTAGGTTACTGTTTTGCAGTGGTACTAAGTATTGCAATGTAAAATACGTGTTTTCACTGGTAAACACAAGCATGTCTGAATGAAAATGCCTACAGAGATTACTCCTCATGCCTAACAGTTAGTGAGCTCACCTTTTGGAAAAGAAGGCTATGCCAACCTGATAATTTTCACTGTAACTGTAGTTTGTTTTCTTGCTACAATTTTAATTCAGTCAAGTCCCCCCTCTTTCTTCCTGTGTAAATGTATCTATTTCTTTACACAAAGGGTATATTCTGTATTTATTTTAAGCTGTGAATTTGTAATCTCAGGTTCCCTTGTGAATACCAGGCAGTATAAAGTACAGTGCTGTAAGACTTCTAATATCACTAAGGATGTAGACTCTCTCAAAAGGTAAAAATGTCTGCTAAGCAACTGCAAAAATAGGTATTCGTATATGTGTACCCACAGCTCTGGGTACTGTGCCTGCCTATGACTTTCCTCACTGAATTGAAATTAGCCCCTTCTTGCACATGTGCCAATATAGCGCCTTTTAAATCAGTGTCATGAGTTGCAGAATACCTGTGAACTTAGTTTTACTTGCTTGCAAGGTGTTTTTTCACAGGGCAGTACAGGATAGGACATAATTTTTAAAAACTCAACTTGATTTCAAAGATTACATTTGGGAAAATTTCTGATACAGAGAACATTGTTAATATCCACGATTTATAGATTTAATCTTTGTTTATATTTTTTATTTCATTACAACTTACTTGAATGGCAAAACAAACTTATTTCGGAGAAATTAACAGTATTGTAAAGTTAGACAAATATAATTTAAATGTTAGAAACCAGGAATTTTGTTTATAACAGGAGATTATGTACTTATTTCATATGGATTACAATTACACAGCTCAGGTGAATATTGGAAAAATTCCACCTAGCTGTTTTGTAGGTATGCTTAATTATATCCTCATTTCGGTACTGTAAAAAAATTACAAAATCCAAGCATACTAATGATATTTGTTATGCTTTTAACTTTATTATTGGTGAAGACTCTAATTTCCTCACCCCAGACAGGCAAAAATGTACCTGAAGAACTCTATGAACAAACTGACTGAGAGCTCTGCAAAGTAGTTCATCACAATCTTTTCATGAAGTGTCCAAATAAACAAAGGCATGATTTCAAGCCTTCTAAACCACATATTCAGATCATCCACTGGCTCTGTGTTGCATTGCAGTGTTACTTAACCTGTAGGAAGGCTGACAGGATAGTAAGTAGTGGTCTTTGCTGCTGTTCCTTTAAAGAAGCTGTTTGGTATAGCAGAACACTGTATGGTCAATATTTAAAAGAAATGTACACACTTTTCCTCAAAAATAGTGTAACAACCCTTTTCCAGTCCTCTACTATATTATTTTTAATTATATATTGTAGTAAATATATTCTAACATATACTTGATGAAGAAGCTTAGCAGGAGCAGCTGCCTTCTCAAAAGAAACATTTGCTAGGTGTGTTTCCGTATGAAGACTTTATCTAAGTAGATAAGAACACAGAGTAGTGTTAACTCGAAGTGACTGCAGAGAACTCAAAGGCTGGAGCAGGAAAGGTAGAAGTATTTGGCTTTGGAAGAACGAAGGTTACAGTGACTACTATTAGCTGGAAAAGATTACCTGTTTGGCTGCTGCAAACCTGACACAGGTCTCTTCGGATGATAAAATGGCAAAAGTCAGAGGCTGCTTTTCTTCACTAATATTAAGAATATGGCAGACCTATCTGCACTATGATTAAAAATTCACCTGACTAAGGAGATATGCCTTTAAAACTTATCTTATTTTGCATTTTAACTCTGTAGGCTTTGTTTTAAACTTGCTTTTTTAAGAAAACAAAAAATAAACTTATCTAATTTGCAGAAATCGTCTTCCTCACGACAACAACAGATGCTTTATGAACCTCCAGTCCTCTTCAAGACTGAAGACTATTTTCCATGTCTTAATGAAGCACCTTATTGATGATTTTTGCTTTGGGATTATTATGAATCAGCCAAAATAGTGAACAAAAGAAATGCAAACCTCAAAATAGATGCACTTCAGAGCATTATTGATGGCATATTGCCATTCCAATTCTCAGTGTCTTCCTTCAGGCAGTATTTTCAGGTAATTTTGTGTACATTATTTCAGGTCTTCCTAAAATACAGTATACATTTTCAGGTTATATTAGGGAAGGAACTTCAGAATACTTCTGCATTTGTGCTTGGGTTTTTTTTTAAATACAGATATAATAGAAAAGGTACTTTCATATATGAATCTTTTAATGCTCAAGTATCTGTGCTGCTGCAAGTGTAAATATCTATACCACAAGGATGTGGGATTTTGGTTTTTTATTTTCCCTCCAAAAGTATTGATTGAGGTGAGAGAGAAATTATGTGTCAAATCATCTACTCCAAGTTTTGGAACCTGATCCCTGCAGTTTGTACAGAGAAGTGCACCACGCTAAGATGTACAAGTTGCAAGGGGAGGATTTAGAAGATCAGTGAGGAGTCAAGGACATGGCTTGACGCGTGTGATCTAGTTCCAGTGCATATAGCAAACATCCTGTCCCCACTGACGATCATCAGGTCACAGTGACCTGAGCTTTTAATTATTGCAGCATTGTATTGTTTGATGTGTAACAAGGTGGGCATTATATATATATGTGTGTATATATATAACCTGCTGTTAGAAATTAGAAGTATTAAAGTTGAGGCAGGGATGTCCCTGGACTGAGCCTCGATCAGGCACCTGACTGAACTGTCTGCTTTTCACTCACAACTCTCCGTGCAGTTACTGGGGCTCCCTGCACTGATTGCCATGTGAGTATATTGTCAATAAACTAATAACTGTCTAACCTCTGTTGTGGTCTTGCATTTCACCTGACATTATTGAACTGCACCATTGTTTCTGAGGACCTTTTTGCTTACGGCCTTGTATAATATCTAGCAGGTGTTAATTATAAGTTGTTGTATTCTTCTGAACAATAATTTTACCACTGCTGTTTTATTGCCAATGTAACTCACTACAAATATCCGAAATTCAAATTTCAGAGGAATAAGAAATGCATTAGGGAAACAATGCCTGCCTGTTTTGTGTTGCAAGCACAGAAAAAGGTATGCAGTTGTAGAGCAAGGATTATATATTGATAGATATATAAAACCATATGCTCTTGTCTCCCAACAACAGCAGGTACTGGGTTCTAAACAGGATCTGAAGCAACATTTACTTCCTTTATTTCAGATTTAACATTTAGTTAAAAAAAGTTTGTGAAGTCAAAATTAGTAGGCTCCTAAGACAGTTCTAATATAACCTGTATGAGAATTTTAACTTAAAGAGTCTAGAAAAATAATTACATGCGGAAAAAACAGACATTTAACTTGGAAGAGGTGGGCTACTCCCCACCCCTACTCTTTGCTTTCATCAATATCAAAATATTTCACTATTTAGATGTTCTACTGCAGCAGCAGTCACATTTCTAAAAGTTATCGTACATTTCAGTTTATGCATAAATTATCCTTGAAGGTTTATCCATCCTCAGTGAAATATAATGAAATGACATACCTATAACTTATGTTGTTACACTAAGACTAGAGTTGAATACTCTAAAGCACACTGACATTACAGAAAATTTTAAAGTAAATTTAAAACAGCTTTCTAATTAAAGGAATTGACTGCTCAAAGAACAGCTTTGCCCTCTGTGAATGGAACTAAAATGCAGTCATTTTTAAACAGATGATGTAATTTAAAGTGGGCATTTATGTTAAACAGTTGTATGGAAAACATAAGACGCCTTCAAAGCACACCACAGACAAAAATTGTGCAGTTCCTAAAACTAGTGTAGTTCTAGGTTGTAAATGTTCCAAAATATTTTGATTACTGAAAGCAGTGGACAGTACATGGAAGAATTATTAAGGAAATGCTATAAAAATACAGATGATAAATTCTAGCTTTTTTAATACATGATACAAAATAATGAGGTCACAGTTCATTTGTCAACTGTAAACTAGAAAAGTTATAAAATTAAGGCACTCTCCTAATACTGACAAGATTCTCACATGCACTCTGTTGTTGAATTTGTGCTACCTTGGCTGTCTCCTTGTTTATGGTCAGCCTCACCAAGCAGGAATAGCATAAAAAAATCACAAATGTTCACACTCAGTAAAAAAATACCTAGAATATTCCTTTATTCAGTCTGCTGCTGTTACCTTGTATTAGTGTAAAACCAGTAATAACTATATTATGAATTAAGCTCTTTTTTCCTGCTGAAAATCTAGATATCAAAGTTCATTGATATCAATATTCATATACCCAGAAGGTTGTACTTGTAGCTTTCTCTGTACAATATCTGTCTTGCATGGTTTCCAAGATATTAAACCAGGAACAATAGTGCTACATCACTTGTTTTTAACATGATGAGCTCTTAAAAAAACTGTTGTAAGGTAAGATATTATGTTTAATGAGCTGAGCTGAGAAATGCTGTTTATCGAGTGTATGTAATGAGCTAATGTTGAATATCAACAAAAGAGTCTACACAGATATTACTTTTCTTCTGTGGCATGAAGCAAACATTTTAAAGTTATTTTAAAGTAGCAGAGGTAATGCTAAAAGTTTTTCTGTTCTTATCATCAGGCACATTTTAGGGAAGAGTCTAATCAAAACTAATGCTGCAGATTACTGAAAGATACCTGCATGCTGTAAGATGTATATATGTATATATATCACAAAAGCTCCATTCATAAAATATGCAGGATGGACTGAATGTTAGAGGTCTGCATTTTTCATAGCTCCAGGACAAAAATTAACGTGATCTGTCTCACTTAAATATGTAGTTATGTGATAAATTATGCCTGAAGTAGACACATAAAGATCACTGTTTCTATTTTTAATTATTTTTGGACCTGCACATTTTGTTCCACTCTTCAGCAATGCTACAAAGCTTATAAAGGATAGGCGGTACTGACATGAAAAGAAATAGATCAAATACCTTATCTGACCAAAAAACATTAAGTATGTTTAAAAAATTAAAGATGCACAGGATTAATTGATGTTTTCAAAATCTGTAGCAGTTTATTTCTTCTACTGACAAGAATATTCAAGGTATTTTTACCTGCCAATACTAGGAATTTATTAGCAAGGTTAATTTGGATTCCGTCCTGTACAGGAGCTGTTTCCAAACGCTAAAATCCCGAGCTGTAGAGAGTGATCCTGAGTGAAACACACCAGGATTATAAGAGCAAGATAACTTGCGTCTACATCTATGAAGAGAACTTTACATTTGAAAATGGTAAACATTTTCAGGTTCCCTTACAAGGAGAAAAAAGATTTTTAAGTGATGACACTTTTAAATTTCTTCAGTTTTCATAGAAAAAAATTCTAATCTTGAATCAGCTACCAAGAAAATCCCATACAGCCAGACAGAAACCCTGCCTTGACAAGCTAAAATCCCTGGTAGATATAGCTATGGTCACAGAGGATACTCTTTCTATAATGGGGGCCGGTAGTCTCTCCAGCCACTGAAGCTAAATCGATTTCCAGCCGCTGGGATTCACAGCCTTGTAGGAGCTGGGTTACTATGGCAGGCTGTGCTGCAAGAGTGGAATAGCGGCTTTGTCCGCTCCTCTGCTTTTGTTGGTTCTGCTTTAAGCCGATGGGTGGTAGTAGAGCCTAAAGGAGGCAGTACAAACTCCAGATCCAGCTGATCTCTGAGATTTAGAGAACTTTCTTTGCCTTCTTGCTTGAGGGTATCACAAACATCTAATGTTGGTCATTTTTGTGATTTTTTCAAAACAATGTAAGTAGTATTCAAATTATGCGTGCTGATCAGTGTCTTAGAAGTGCTGAGTAACATGCAAAGAATAAAAAACCAAAACAGGAGACACTGCTCATTGGCAGTACTGAACAACACTGATGAGGTAGAATGCAGTCACATGTACTAAATATTTTGAAAAAGAAAAATTGAACTAATTGATTTGAATTAAATAAGACAAAAGGAAAAGATAGGAAAACCAGTGTCTAAAATCCACATGAAAGGCTCAAAATATTGTTTGATTTTTGTCAACTTCCATATTGACTATGCATTATTTGATGGACTATTATTTTAAATAATAGAAAAAAGACATTAACATTACGTAAATAGTAATAAAACCGTGTTTTCAATCAATTGTGTTATCTATACAGGATCTTCAATAATCTTTAAAAATCATACATTGATAATACAGGTATGAGCTGACAGAGCTAAGGAAATGTACTGAATGTTAGCAAGAATCCTCTTACAGGTTTCTAAGTGAAAAGGCAAAGGGACAGAATTCATGGAGGAAAAAAAGCAATTGCTGAGCATCAATGAAGAAAGGAATATGTTTCCACTTTGAGTTATCATCTCCCACTGTTCAGAAACTGGTAGGGGTTTTTGAGAATAGCTTAATGCCTAAATTATTTAAAAATAAATTAATTGCCATCTGTTTCTTACAGGTGACACTGTCAGGATTTTCTTTACAAATAAGAAGTCTAGAAAGCAACCTTTAAAAAAAGAAAAAGCAATAGCTGCAATTTCCACAGTCCTAGGACTTTAAAACTGAGTGCTAGCAATAAGTATGACAGGTGCATCTGAAATGTTTCTCAGAACACAAGTCAATATAAAAGGTTTGCAGAGAACTGCAAACTGGCCGAAAAGTTAGTTCAGATTGATTCACACAAACAAAGAAAATTTAAAAAAGGAATGGTAAGAGCCTTGTGCAGGAATGGAAGAGGCAGAAATAGCATAGCCAGGAGATAAGCCAGAGCAAATGCTAAGGTGTAAGCTTGTGGTGACAGAGCTTTGACAGCATGAACAGATGAGGGCAAGATCCCTGAACTCGGAGGTATGAATGAAGATCCACAGCAGATCTGACGCGTGCAATCCTGTTACTTGTTCACAGTTTTTTTTCTGCCTCAGGATGTGCTACTTCCAAGGACACAGTTGTAGGAGAGGTTTTAACTGTACTGGAAGAACTGTGGAAGGACAGTCTGGACCAGATCTCCATTATTGCATCTTTCATGAAAGCAGCAGGACTTGCAGGTAGAGTTTGCCAGACAATTAAACTTCTCTGGCTAAAAATCAGTCCTGCCAAGCAGCGCAGCCCCAGCATTGATGTTCAGACACAGGGTTGGGGTGTGACATCCCTGTACTCCAAGGAGTCCCCCTGAGAAGGCAAGTAAAGCTGCATGCTGGTGGGACATGTTTCTTCTGGTACTGTCACTGGAGAGATGTTCACCAAGAGAAATGGCATAGCTTTCACCTCACTAAGCTGAGCAGTGGACTCCTTTTTCCACAATTTGTTCTATCAAATTCATATCTGTGTTCCTCACATTTCTTCAGTTAGCCCTTTCTTCCACAGAGAGGGCTTTGCAATTTGTTGGGAAGTGTAGAGGGAAAGAAGAACAAAAAAGTTTGGTGCTGGGAATAGCCTTCTTGTTATTGCAGAGGTGTTTGTGCGTCCTGCTCAGATGCGAACTTCCAGCAATGTTTTATCAACTCAAATACAATGGTTCAACTGCTAATGATAAGCAGTACCCTTGCTCCTGGTGTCCGTGGTTGCTGGAAATGTTTATGGAAATGTGCATGTTGCATCTAAAATCCAGTATATTGGAAGACTGTTAAGGGGAAAAATATTTATTGGGGGAAAAATACTAAACAATATAATTGAACAAAAATGTTTTCTTTCTGAATGTATTAGCTTTACTTTTTCCTCGGTTTAATTGTGTTTCTGTAGTCAAAGGAAGAAGAACACAAAGCAGTTATGCCAGAGAAATCTTGCCTAAGGGAAATGATCTATGATGTTGTAAGCTAACAAGATAGATGAGTAGTGCTGTTATAAACTCATTGCATGTACCAGTGAGATAAGTCAAGACTCTGCCAAGTGAGTTGGTTGAAATTACGAGAAGCACACAGAATCAACAATAGAAACAGATCAGTGAAAGCAGGGCTGGATGATATTCCAGTGCCCATCTCAGTTGCCATTCTGGCACTCATTATTTTGCGCCATGGAACTGTCTCTGAGTGTGAAATGAATTCGTTTTGGATCAAATATAGCCATAGCCTTGCTCTAGGAGTTTATCTGACATGCTACAGCTGCTGTTGGGCATTCATTCCATGCTGCTGGCCTTGAGCTAGTCTTAGGTCAAGATGAAACTCTATGAAACATTTAGCTTAAACATCAAATTTCTCCTTAAAAGTTTGCCTCTGCTGCGCTGAAATACCTGCTAAAACAGGCATTGCCCCAGGGTGGTAAACAGACTGAGCCAAAGCTGTTTGATGAATGCAGATGTGATTGTGCTGGAGTTTATATTTGAGGGATTGAATGCATCACTTATATGGAAATTAAATTCATGCAGGTTAATTATGAAGAAAAGAGCCTTATGTAAAGGTCAGGTAGGAAAGCTGCTGGAGAGGAGATGATGGAGGAGTGGCGTGGAGGAACCGACATAGACTTTGTAACTGAACTCCGATATAATAAGGAAGCGTACAGGAGACAGAAGCAAGGACAAGTGATCCAGCAGGATGATAGAACTGCTGTTTGATCTTGCAGTGGTAGGGTTAGGAAAGCCAAGGCCATCTTGGACTTGAATCTGATGAGGGATGTGAAGGGCAACAGAAGAGGCTTCTACAAGTAGAGGCTTCTACAGAAGAGGCTTCTACAGCACGAGGAAGACTAGGAAAAACACAACCCACTGCTGAATGCAGTGGGGGCTTCGTGATGCAGGAGTTAAGTACTGGAGTGATGCAGTGCAGGGCCCCAATTACTAGACTGGAGCATCTCTCCTATATAGAGAGACTGAGAGAGCTGGGACTGTTCAGCCTGGAGGAGAGAAGGCTCAGAGGGGATCTCGTCAGCATGTGTAAGTATCTGAAGGGAGGGAATGAAGAAAAAGGAGACGGACACTTCTTAGCAGTGCCCACTGGTAGGACAAGAAACAAAGCGCACAAAAACAAAAACTCTTTGCCAAAGCAACTTCTCTGCTGCATCCTATATCCATTTTTTAACCTCGTTCCCACAAATTTCTTTTAATATCCTCTAATTCTTGTATTGGAGGACACAATCAACTGTCATTAGCCATCTGTGTTGCTCATCATCTTGTAATAATATCTGTGATTTCCCTTTCCGTGATCTCTTCCCTTGGCTGAAGAATCATAGAATAGTTTGGGTTGGAATAAACTTTAAAGATCATTTAGTTCCAATCCCCCTGCCACGGGCAGGGACACCTTCCACCAGATCCTGTTGCTCAAAGCCCTGTTGTTTTGTCTGTGACACTTCCATGCCCTTGTTGCTTTTCTCTGATCATTTTCCACTTCTGCTGTATTTATTTTGAGATGAGGAAACCAGGACTGCCTGTGTATTCAAGGCAAAAGCAAATCAGAGGTACCACAATCATATTGTCTACTCTCTTTGTTTCTTCTCTAGTTATTCCCAATATTGGATGCTCTTTCTTGTATTTTGAACAGTTAGACTGATGTTTTCAGGACCCATCATAATTGTGTGATCTCACTCATGAGTAACTGCTCAAATTTACTTTCTGACTCATAAAATTGCTCATATACAAGGATATTTTAATGTAATGGCTAAATATGTGGCTGTTAAGCAGGAGGTGCTTCCAGTTAGTAGGATGATGGTTTTGCTAAAACAAAGGTCACTGCGTGTGCGGATTTGTTATAAAAAGTAGCAGATTGTGGGGCTATATACAAGAAGGCAAAATCAGAGATGTTGTGGAGTCCTTGTGTTTATGTATGGATATACCAGTACTGGAGGTCAGCAGCTGACCTAGTTGTTTGACTCGTGTGTATTTGTGCTCCCTTGGGCTGTCATTGGACTTTCGTATCATCATCATGGAGCAGCAGTCCTGGAAAAAATGGTGTTTAACTGCAGCCTGAACTACTGTGCTGAAGCAGAAAGCCCACCACAGCCTTGGAGGAGAGAGATAACTCTTCATAGCACTGACAGAAGCCTTCTTCCTTTTGAACGTCCTCAAATTGTTTTTTGTGCAAGAAGTTCTTCCAGGGTACCCTCTCCTGCCTTTCTTCACCTTAACTCTTCTGTACCCTGAGGCTGAGCTCACCCCTGCCTCTTACAGAATAGTAGGGGCTCCACATCTTTATTTGTGACAGACTGCTGCAGAAGGACCTTGAGAGTTCACAGAGGTGGCAAGTGGCACTTCTGTGGAGGTCGTGCTGTATCTTTTTTTCTCCTGCTTGGAGGTAGTTAAGAACAACTGTGCTCAGGGTTTTTCTCAAGTTTTTTTCTGAAGATAGAACTCAAATAGTTTGTCCCATGTTAAGGAACATCTTGAGGCTGAAGTTGTCATTTCACTGCCCTGGTCTGGTGAGATTTGTGTGCTTGTGCTCTCAGACATTTAGATATAAAGGACAGAACCTGAAGGATGTCAGCTGGGGAGAGTGTTGGGCCTCTCTAGAGAAGGGCAGTTACTGTGCCACGCTCTCATTTGAACAGCAGTATTCCTACATTCTGTCCCCAAACCCCTTAGCTTTGAATCCACCCCTTAAGACTGTTGGTGATGGTAAATCACGTGCTACTTTTATCTTGCGATGTGTAGGAAGACTTTAAAGTTAATGACTACTCTGCAGTGACTGTCTCCAGTTCTCTGTGAGGGTTTTGTGGTAACAGCACAGTGCTGAGATATGCAGAAGAGCCTTGCTTTTGTATTTCAGCTCAGTTCTTTTCAGTCTCTTCAGAATCTGAAAGTTATGGTCAAACTAGAAAGCAGAGATTAGTATCACCTGCAACGAAAATTCACTTCTCCAACTATGTTAAAGGTGAATTTTTATGACCTTCTACAAAGCCCAAATTACTTTACAGGTGAAATGGCAATACGAGTTTGGGTCCCACAAGTAAAGCCTGGCAAAACTGGGAGAGGAGGAATATGCTCAAAGATTCTATCATTATTTTTGCCCCATTTTCCCTTTACCTCAATATGCAGCTTCTAATTGATTAGCAGTCTGGTGCATTGTAGATTTAGATCATATATTAGGAAGAAATTTTTTACTGTGAAGCGGGTGAAGCACAGGAACAGATTGCCCAGAGGTGGAAGGTGTCCCTGCCCATGGCAGGGGCATTGGAACTAGATGATCTTTAAGATCCTTTCCAACCCAAACCATTCAATGATTATGATGATGTTGTTCATGTGTGATGCGTTTATATTTGTATGAATACTGTTGGTCTTTAGGGTCACTTGATGAGAGTCTCTGGAGAGAACAGGTTTGTTACATTTACTATTCCTCACAAACGTTTTGTATGCATGGTTTGATCTGTGGAGAAATTGCTTACTGTTGTGTTTAAAACAGGGCTGGGAGGCATACACGACTCTTTGGCAGGGCTTATGTATGACAGCACTGTTGTGTGTCTGTCCCAATCCATGCAGGCACCTAACTATACCTGACTCATACCAATTGATGTTATGAATTAATGATTCAAAACATAATGATGACAGGCATTTGCATCAAATGGACCCATCAGAGCATGCACATTTGAAAAGGTTCATCTCAGGCCTTATTGAATGTGTCTGACCTGCCTGAAAGCAGTTCAGGATTTGCATAGGCAGCAGCTGGCCAGGTGTTATTTCATCACTTGCGCTGCTGCTGGAACAGAAACCACAGGCTGAAATCCATGCTGCTGCTGGGGCCCTCACAACAGAGACACAGATGAAGTGGAGTCCTGCTTAGGCAGTTTCCTCACCAGGTGGAGATCAGTCTGCAGCAGACCTCTGGAAAGACAACTGTTAACCTGGGGTCAACCTGGGGTTTATTGTTCTGTCAAAAATACATCTGTTCATTCCTGAGTTTCTACAGATTAACCATAGACAGCTGGCTGTTTGAAGGTACTGGAGGAATAGAGGAGGTAGTCAGCTTATGGCTGTGAAGACAAAGCTTTGTGAGACAACAGGCAGCGGCACAGTCCCAGCTGGGCCTGGAAATTGGTACTACCAATTCTACAACACTGGTCCACATGCCCTGAGGTAATGTATGGGGCACCCCAAGAGTGCCTGTAGCTACCCAGAGTGGATCATGATGTGAACAACAGGTCGCACAAGGCAGGATGGGGGATGGTGAAGAGAGACTGCTGTTCAGAAGA
The DNA here is from genome assembly GCA_033558185.1 of Dromococcyx pavoninus. Classification (NCBI taxonomy): domain Eukaryota; kingdom Metazoa; phylum Chordata; class Aves; order Cuculiformes; family Neomorphidae; genus Dromococcyx; species Dromococcyx pavoninus. The sequence continues at coordinate 427,385 of JAUMJL010001081.1, read as the reverse complement.
GGGGCAGGAATCTTCTAGAGGAGACAGGAAAGCAAAGCTAGGGAAGGACATGAATTTACATATGGTAGCAGTGGAAAAGGTTATGAGACTGTGAGCATTAGGGTCATCAAGATGAAGAGAAGGGGTTGATGCAGATGGGTGAAATGGATTTGCTTTGGTGGGAGAAAAGGGAAGACAGGGTAGAAGGAGGAATCCATTCTGTCATCTGAATGTCACATATTCAATTTGACACCAAAATTTTAGCCATGGATTTTCAGGATGCAGATGAAATAGCTCTACTGCAAATGAATCACCTGTAACTCCATGGTTGTTGAGATTCAAGCACTTCCTTTCAAATTGCATTTTTCCTTGTTACGTTCTCTATAACCTATTTCCAGAAAGAATATTTATTACACCAGTCTTTAGTAGTAAAGTTTTATTTTTTTTTAGCCAGCTGTTTTTGCTCTGTTTTCCTTTTAGCATAAGGATGGAACAAGTACAAAATAGTCAATCCACGTCATACTTTTTTTTTTTCATCTTTTCCAGAAATGTTTAATGGGTGATGCTATAGGAGGCAGAATGCTGGATTTACATCTGGCTGTGTCAAGGCATTTCTGTAAGATAATTTCCAATGCCCACTATTGGATGATACCAATATCATCCTACTATATTTTTGTATAAAGGAATCATGCAATAATTAAACAAGCATGCTGTAATCCATAACTGCAAAAATGGGAAATCCCATTTGTTTCCTCTCAGATGTCAGTATATTTGATACTACCTGAAACTTGTAAAATGAATGACTTTTACATTTTGAAAATTTCCCTAGCGGTTGCTTTTATTTAAATAACTTTCATTATTTTCAAAGACTTGATTACATTTGTAATTATTAGCATACATACTTCCTCCAAATTTCCATCTGGTAAGATCAGCAATATTCGTTAGTGTGGAAATTTCATCAGGTAATGTTGAAATGCTAAAAAAAGCCCTGCTCCCCTCCTCCTTTTGTTTTTGTATATCTTAGCTTACATTGCTTTCAAGACTGTGATGAGTCATTGAATTTACTTTGTGCTGATACTTTCCACATTTCATGTCTGGGCAGTGGTTTTGATTTCCTTATTTTCTGATCAGAAAAGGCATCAGTTTTTTCCTGTTAGTAACACTGGATTTTTCCCAGGTTGTGGAGACCTGAAACCCTCTTTTCCAAGTTATGATTGTACAGGATGTTGTGAGAATTGCATGCAGGTGTCTCTGGTCCCTTTTGAAGATCTTGGTGCTGTTTTCGTAGTAGCAGTCCAGGTCCTGAGGGGATGTTGCTTTTATAATGCCGCTGAATATTATAACATAAACAATAGAAAATGTAACAATCAGCTATGAGGACGTAAGTAAACATATCAAATACCAGAGACTCCCAACCATGCAATCTGGAATTCCCCCCTACTCCTTGTCATGGCCATAGGGTGGCACAGGGTATTGCTGAGTGTTCATGTGTATCCTAAGAGTAGTACAACCCAGTATTTCAAGTTTAGCAGAGCATTTTTAGAGGCTAGAGTTCACAGACAGGCCCTTGGCTTGTTCACTCCTGCAAGCAAATAGAACAGCGGCTTTTGCTTCCAGATAAAATCTCTGATAGGACCAGCTCCAGCTCTCCACCCTGCTCCTCAGCCAACTTCTGTCACTCACGGTGAAGGGAGTGGGAAGAGATTTCTTACTGTACCTTCTCTGACCTCTTTTTCCTCCTCTGCTGCCTGCCTGACTACCAGCTTAGGGAAGGTGAACGTGATCTCACCACCTGCAGTTTCCTCTTCTTAGCAGTGATCGGTTGCCCCCATACCTCTTCTTAGTGATCCCATCAGCGATTATATAATGACACCCCCTTGGTCTGTGGTTTAGCCTTGCCAGTGAAGCAGCCTCAGGAGGAGCAGTGTGATGGCAAAGGGGTGTTGTCGTCCCCACCTTCTGCTGCTACTTGTTTGAAAAGGAAAAAAAAAATCTTTTTATTTCTGAGTTTTATTTTGTCATTATGGAGCTCATCAGAGTTAGATAAAGGATAATTAAAACCTGCTGAGCCAGCAGATTTGGCACAAAACCAAATAGAACCTCAAAATTTTGAAAAGCATTTGGGAACTTCAGTTGATTTTTTTGTGATAATGAAAAGATGAAAGCTGGAAATATGTAACTGAATTATTGTTTAAAGAGATTCGGCACTTCTGAAGTTAAATCAAAGTATCGTGTTCATTGTAGTGAAGCAGTTAATATTTTCCAGGTTAGCTTGAGGTATTTCGATGTAGTGTGAAGATAACAGTGGCACAATGTGCTTGCACAGATGAAATGAGGCATACGCACATCCTGCTCTTTACAGAAACACACCATCAGCACAGTACCTGTTAACCTGCAAAATCTTATGCTGGATTTTACTAATACTTTCTATAGATTATGTCGTAACAATGCAGAAAAGTGATTTATTTTAGATGTAAAACATAGTTATACTTTGAACTGTCTTATCATTTGCCTGTTTCAAGTTTACATACAGTTACTGAGTAAAACTTTAACAAGTACTTAGCTGTATGAATTAACCACATGGGCAATGCCAGCTGTGGCAGCAGAAATATTTGTCAGCAGAATTTTTTTTCACAGCCTCCTCTTATCAGAGGACAGCCGCAATTACTAAGCTAAATTGGTATGTGAAACCATATGGTGTTTTGGAGCTGCTTGGTTACTGTGGAGGATAAATAGCTCCTGACCCTAAACAGGATCTTTTTAAGAAAAAAAAGCGGTGTCCCTATGCCTTATAAGGCATGGGCAGGCTTACTCCAGTGCTGAAGAAGGGGCGGTAACGGGTTCGTGCTGCTGAGTTGTCTCTGGCAGCGGTCACAGGCGACTGAAGAAGTCGAGCTGAAATTGCGAACACTTCGTCCCCGGCACTTAGCAACAAAACTCAGTCAAGAGAAGAGGCATCAGGTGAAATCGAAATTAAAAAAAATAAACCCAAAAAAACCATTACCATTTGATCATGGGAAAATCAGGTGAGCAAATACCTTTGTGCGGTTGGCAGTCTGTCTTGCAATGTCCGTGCCTAGTTTTGTGCTTGGAAAGCCTTGCTAAAGCGCTAGTGGCTTTCCTCCGAGAAAGCCGCTTTCATTTGTGCATGGTACAGCTTGGGAGGAGCTTTCTCTCTCACACAGAGTCGGATTAATAAAGCAAGAAAAACGACCCCCCTCCCCATCCTGCACGTTGCAGAGGTAGTTATATTTTATATACAGCTTACATCTGGTAACTAGTAGCTCTGCTTTGTTGTATGAAATAATTATAAGCCCTATAGCTTTAAAATTATCATGTGTCTAGCTGTCTGACAAAACTTACCTGCATTGCTGATGGGCAGCAGGATGCTTTGAGGGGGGAAACTTTTTATCACCCTTCCTGTCAGGAGGATTCAGATTTAAGGTTTGGTTACCATTTAACCGAGGACAACCTTACTCAGCTCCTATGTCTCTCCCCCAGCTGTGCACATATTCGTGAAGCCTCTCCCTGCTGCTGGCTGTCTGCTTGATCCTGTCCCGGCCGCCTCTGGCTGTCTGCATGCTCTGCTCTGACAGTCTTGGCTGGGAGAAACTCCTCTGAAGCTGGCAAGAAGCCACAGACATTAAGAAGTCAAAGCTTGTACCCAGGGCTTTCTCCATCTTTGTGCTGTTAGAGTAATGAGTGAAAATCTGTGCTGATCTTTTGAAACGGCTGTGAAACTGGATGGTTTGTTTTAGTTCTTGTGGTTAGGATGCTATTTTGTGACAAATGAGAGCTTGGCAGCATATTGTCTGTGTGTCCTCTGCATAAACAGCACTTACAGGACCCGCTTAGCAAAACATAGTACTTGATTCACTCAGAACCATAAGCCACTTCCAGAGAACCTCAAGGAAAATCTTTGTGGGGTTAACACTTTAATGGGCCTCAGCATGCATGCGTTGAGGTTTTTAACTTTTTATATTTTTCAAAGATCAGCATCCTAGATGAGATCAGAGTTGTCTGCAAACATGACTGTAAAGGGCTTACTGGTATGACACCCAGTCCAGGTAAAGCACCATAAGCTGCCAGTGGGTGGGTTTGGCCCTGTGTCCTGGAAGCTGCATGGGTTTTCAAGTGGATTGGGATTTCATAAATAACCTTACAACAATTTAAATAACTGCAGTTGCTCAGAAGTATCAAGTTCAGCTTTTTCTTGCTAATAGCATAAACAGTGCAAATACCAGATAAGTGTAGCAGCTTTGCGTTACGTTAACAAAGCTAATTGGACAAAAGCATTAGAGATATTGCAGTGTGTACCTCCCAATCCCATTTTTTTTTTTTAAATTCCTCTTATTTTAATATATGCACAGTCTCTGTTTGCAAATTGCTAATACAACCATAAGGCAATTACTTATTTCCTTCCACATTTATTACTGCACATTGGTAGGTTGTTTCATACTCAGGAGCAACAATAGACAAGAAACTGCTTTGCCAAGGCTGGGGTATTGTTTGCATCCCTAAGTTATACTAATAGAGCTTGAGATCCAAGTATATATTAAAAATGTTTTGTCATACATGTCATAATAAACTGGGTCCAGGTTACTGTCTTTGAGCTGTGTGTGGTATTTTTAGATGAATCATAAAACTGAGGGCCTTTCCTGACAATTCTTTATTGACGAAATTGCATCTGCTCTTTGCAGAGGTGCACTGAAGTCTTTAAATTCCTGTCTGAGATCATTCAGTGTGGTTTGCCTTTGAATGGGTGTGAGCAGCTTTTTTTTTAGAGTACCACTTCCTCTGTGTTTTGTGTAAAATGCCTCATGTTCCTGCTGCAGTAATCTTGAGGACATGATGTGGGCGTACTAGGATGTATGGAAATATTAACAGGTTGAGATCTGTCTTGACCTCCAAACAGAGTGCTTGTTCCTCTCATGGGTCAGAAAGATTAAGGTGGAGATTACTTGCAGGTGTAAATTTAAGGATGCTCTAATTATGTAAAGTAGGGCCACTGTTTTAGAATAAATGTCTTCAGTTTCTTTAACATTTTATCTTTGGTAAAGCAATCTTGAGGCCCAAGTATCCCCAGGCAAATGAATCCTGATGCTGAAAATATCAGTTCTTTGATAAAAGATTCCTAATAAAGCATTGTTAATTGCTGTTGGGTTATATTTGAAGCAGTGTTCTTTGCCAAGTATCAGAGCTAGAGACTTAGCATTGGTTTTGGTCCACTGAATAGAGCTAAGTGTTGGAAAACTAAGCTAAGTGTTGGTTCTTCTGACTCAGCTTTCTTCCTGGGAAGCTGCAGGCTGCTAAAACCAATTTCATACTGAAAATCCTTCATGAGGTTTAGAAAAACTCCTCCCATGGCCATAGCTCCTGCAAATACTTAAGCCAAACAGCGGGAACCTCCTCTGCTCTGCCACTGGTTCTCCTCCTTTTGGATAGCATTTGGATTAGTGGGTGGTGCAGGCTTCCCTCTCCACAGATCCAGGAGAGCCTGGACTGGGGTAAGTGTTTTCTACAGGAAATGAAGCAAGGGTGAGCTGGCTGCTTTTGTTGTTCTGTTGCTGAGACTGCCGTGTCGGCTGGGCTCTGACCCCCCTGCAGCTGTGCAAAGTCGGAGGCTGAGATCCTGTGGGCAGCCCTCACCCCAGAGGGGATATCCATGCGAACAGCTGCAAGTGATGCTCAGGGAAGCAGCTGGCTGCCAGCTCCACTCCTCCGCTCTGGAGCGCTGAGGTTTCTGTTGAACAGTGTGAGTCCCCGAAAAGGCTGCGATGGTGGCTGAAAAAGGCTGCTAAAAGTCTCTTTTCTTCCGCTTCCACTCTGGCTCTGCCTGGTGGGGGAAGGGAGATCACCCCTCTTCCTCCTCAAAAACCAGACAGAGGTGATGGCAGGGGAATCACCCCGTTTCATCTGGCTGGTGGGTGCAGACGCTACCAGACAAAGAACAAGGATAGGCTCAGTAAATATCAACTGTCTTTTTGCAGTGTTTGGTTTTCTTTTCTTCTTTTTTTTTTCTTCCTTTTGCAAATGTGGGTGTAACTCCAGAGAAAGGTCTGGGAGTTACCACTGTGCTCCTTGTAGAGTCAGTACAAAAATAAGGGCCAGGAAGGGGTTTTGACAAAATGAAAAGAGTCAAAACCCAAAAGTGGTGCAGTTTTCCATGCTGGTTTTAATCATCTTTAGAAGCATGTTCTTGTTTTTAACTCTTTAAGATGCCTCTTCAGAGCACAGTAAAAAGGACTGTTGTTTTTTCTGCAGGGCAAGCTACTTTTTCAGCTGATATGAAGTGAAAGCTTTTACTTTAGCATCTTGGTAGGACACAGCCATAGTAGGTCATGACAAAACTAGATGCATACTAGAGAGGCATTTGCTTTCTGGGAAATGCAATACTCGCAAGCTGCCAAAATGACAAGGCATTTCATGCTGACTGGTTTTACAGGACCGGTGAGGATAGAGCAAATGAGCAACTGAGCATTCGTGTTTGGTAACAGCAAGGCATTTGCAGAACTTGAGGTCAGTACAAGTTACTGGCTGTTTCTCTTTACACCAGAACTGAATTGGAGGTGTGTTGGGAAAAGGGCCATTCAAAAATCAAGTTAATTCAATTAAAAAACCCACACTTTACTCTTCTCCAGGTTTTGTGTGTAGCAGACACTGGTCGTTTGGTTCAAGTTCAGTAAATGCCAAATATAGAGAAAAATCTGCTAGGAGGGCATCAGGTTTTGGCAAACAGTGTTCTGAGCCTAATTTTTACCTGCCTATTGAATCATTAATTTTGGTGGGGAAGAGAAGGAGAAAGCAGCAGCTATCCCGTACCAACTGTGGTTACTCTTGTTGACTTAGATAAGTAGCTTTACCTCCTTGTGCTCAAGGCAGATAAATACTAAAACAAGCATGAAGGGCTCACAAAGAATAAGATGGAATGTAATGGTCTGCAGTAAAAGAGGCACCTACCAAGGTTTTCCGTGCTGTACAGTTGGACATTAAAAGACATCAGCTCTCCTTTCTGAATCCTGCAGGAAATCTTTCTCAAAAAAAAAAAAAGGCATGAAGAAAGATTTTATTACCAGAAACATTTAAAACATTTGTTTTCTATCAGTACAGTTGGTAGTGTCTGTCTTGCCTGGATTTGAATTTACTTCAGTTGCTGCTTTATACGTAGGAACAAAAAGTATGAGGAAATGAGTCTCTTGATTTTTAACAGCTTTATTGTTTATTGCATATCTCAACAGGCTAGAAGGCTATTTCAGATCACTATTTTGGTAGAGGCCATGCTGTTCTCTGCAAGATTAATTGGAGCATATCTGTTTTATGTTTTTACAGGCAGATGTAAGAAAATTCTGCCCTCTCTTTGAATGTCTGAATAGCAGCTCTGCCAGAGCTGGGCTGGATGGCCCTGCAGAGGGAGTGGCCGACTGGCTCCTGTGTAAGCAGGTATGCCTAGATGGTAGTAGTCTGGGGTGCTGTGGAGGAAGACAATATGGGCCTAATGTTTAAGGGCACTAAAACATTATTTAATATCATTTCAAGTTACTTGAACTTAGTTCTGAGAGCAAATCTTGGCTTTGAACAGAAATCATGTGGACTTTGGCTGTTCTCTGCTTTAAGCCTGACTGTTGCAGAGCTGCAGGATGTGGTAAAAGTTAACTGTCCTTCTGAAGCTTTGCCACACCACCATTGTAGGTGCTGTGTTTGGAAGCAATTTTCTGACATAGACAGTGAGGGCCGTCTTTGCTTGTACACCTGTTTGTCACAAAGCTGAAATCGGATTGCATACGTTGCTGAAGTTTCTGTGCCCTGTTGTAAATATAAATATGGAGGGCAGGGGGACTGTTTACCATGAGAAAGCTCTGATCATAGCTTGAGACAGGCAGATGTTAGGAAATTATTGAATACGTGTTTAATTATACCCTATGTGTTTGTCACACAAATTCTGTGGGCCATTGGCATGTGTTGGGCTCTTAATAAGTGGTCCTTAGAAAGTGATTTGGAGTGAACTGTGGTAGAGTATGACATATTCTTGAATTTTCCCTTGTGAAAACTCGTTACTAAAACAGACTTCTCTGCTTAGAATCACAGAAGTGTTGAGGTGGGAAGGGACCTCTGGAGGTTATCTGGTCCAACTGCCATGCTCAGATAGGGCCACCTGGAGCTGGTTTCCCAGGACCATATCTAGATGGCTTTATCTCCAAGTATGGAGACTCCACATCCTCTCTGGGCAATGAAGAAGTGTTTCCTGATGTTCAGATTTTCATAGTTCCTATAACTTCTACTACTCTACTATATGAGGACTTATGACTGTGAGGAGTAAATTTCCCCAAACAGCCCCCTATGGCAGGTCACAGCAGGGGATGTCCATAGCACAATGTTATAGGCGTACCACGGGCTTTCTGGAGAGATGCAAAGGGCTTCCCTTTGGAACTGCAGTCCCTGGGTGTAGGCATGCATGTACATTCCTTGCATATACGGCAGTCTCCTGAGTCCAATGTTTTCCTTGGCTCCCAAGCACTGGACCAGTTCATAAGCAACAGGAGCTGCAGAAGGAACATTGAAATCAGGAAGTTTAAAGATTTGGGGGTTTAGGTGGAATTTTACCTTCCAGAGGTGGGTGTGGGTGTTGATCCTTTAAATATATTCAGGTTAGACATAAGGAAGAAACTTCTTAGTGTGTGGGTGGTGAAACACTGTAATAGGTTGCCCAGAGAATAGTAGATGCCCTGTCCCTGGAAATATGCAAGGTCAGGTTGGACAGTGCTCCAAGCAACCTGATTGTGTTGAAGATGTCCCTGCTCAGTGCAGGGAGGTTGGACTAGATGACCTTTAAATGTCCCTTCCAACCCAAATCATTCTATTATTTGTTGATTCTATGAAATAAAGATTATGTTTTTGAAGACTGAGTTATGAAAATTGGAGTTTATCTTGTTGAGCAGGAGGCTGAGAATGAGATGACATAATTGAAAGTAAATATGGATAAATAAAGCTTCCTGTGTCTTCTGCCTGGTTTGCCCTACTGGATGGGTGAGTTTACATATAAATGATCGGAAGAAATGTTCATGGCCATATTTCCATGCCTTGGGGAGGTGCATGTATAAACATACTTTGAGTGTTGCCCCAGCCAGCTTGGATGTCCTTCGCAGAAAATCAAGGTGGAAAGGTATTGGCGCAAATGAGGTGAAAGCTCGTTCAGGTGTGGCTACCCTAAGGAATGGTAGAACATAAATGACAGAGGTATAAAATGGCAGAGTGTATTCCAGGAGGAGTAGGATAGTTCTTCTACCTTTCTTCAGTTCTTCTTCTTTGCAAATTCTTCACTTTGCAAAGACTTCTGTTAGCGTCAGACAGCTAACAGTGCTGTGAAAAATGAACTTGACATGGGCTACCAACAAGGATCTTTCTATTGCTGCCCATCCCCAGAGCACAAGAATATACAGAATACAAAATATGAATCAGTGACCAGCAAAAATTACTTGTTAGACATGAAAGTGACTTGCAAAGTGCTTAGAAGTTTTCATACTTGCTGAAGAGTGTAGTATCACGCTACTGTCATGCAAACATTGTTACAAGCTGGAATGACAGCCTAATGGCTGAAGCTGAGATTTGGTAGTAGGGAAGTTCTGATTTCTTCATGTGTTACTCATTAGTGTATAAAATTGCACCTTACTTTCTTCCAAATTACTGTAATAAGAAACTCTAAACAAGTATGGTGTTGGGGAGGGAGGAGGAGAAGGAATGGAGAAGGTTCCTTCACTTTTTTCTCCTATATAGTCAGTTCTAACACACGGAGGTCACCTGTGGCTTTGTTTTTTGAAGTGTATGTGTCCCAGGAATTGTGTGGCAATTCCATTTAAGTATACAAGGTTTACCAGTGAGAGGGTCTCCTTAGCCTTTTTAAAAGGGTTAGCAGCTTACATGTGAACTGCTTACAAGGGTTGTCTGTGGGGGTTTGTGGCATGATTAATGTATTTCATTGTCATCCATGGCAGAATAGTAAGAAAAATAATACTTCTGAGTGTCTTTCATACAAACCCAGCACTGGCTTCTCTAGATATAATGAGTTCCAACCTTATGCAAGATGACAACCATATGGTATAGTGATTACTTGTTGACAGGCTTGTTGGTCTGATTGTTTGGAGGAGAGAGGGGCTGCAAGCACAGGATTTCCCCTCCCCCCTTGCCTCCAATGAAAGTGAGAACTTTGTTCTGTAGGTGCTCAAGAGTGCTGATTAGTGTTGCTTTTTTTTTCCAAAATTCTTCTATCACAGAAGGCTCTGCCTCTCAGAGCTGTGCAGTTTCCAGTTTACCAGGTGTTCCTTTTTAATCAGGGCAGTCGATTGCCTAACAGTTTATAAAAGGCCTTAAGTGAGGAAGTAATCAACACTGTCTATTATAGCAAGAGTAGGATTTGCAATCAATTAGTGACATGACTAATGTCATTGAAACATTATTACACCAGCGTCTTCATATTCTCAGGCAATGTGCATCAAATTGGGTATGGAGGAAAACAGTGTGTTATGTCATATGGCACAGGTAATGCAGGTTATGAAGTTGCCTGTTTGCTGCAGATGAAGCCCAGATAATGAGTGAGGACTTTGTCCACCAGGTTCAATCAGACTGTTGATCTGAAGTTCACCCTAATGATAAGCAGGTGTGCAAGAAAAGTTCAGGCAAAACTGAGTGCTGAAAAACATCGAGAATCTCCTCCCTGAAGAGGGATCTCTTAAACTGAAGGGAATGCTATTTTGAGCAGCCCGATAAACACAAGAATGTTTCAAGGAACTACTCCCATTCAAACTTGTGTCTAATTATAACCCTTAATTCCTTTCATTCCCATAAGCAATACTTTCTCTTCTAACTTTTCATAGGGTTGTAGGATAATTCAGGTTGGAGGGGAAATAATGTAGCAACAATTACGATATCTTCCAGAAATATCTATTGTATCAGATGGAAATGTTGTCCCTTTATTGAATTCTTGGTTCAAAGATATAAAAGAAGACAAACAAGCCCCACCCAGGATGTAATGCTTGCTGAATATAGTATCATTTTATCTTTCCTTCCCTCCAGGATGTATATGTGATTTCATTTCTTGTGTATGTTTCCAGCCAGTTTTGTTAGAGAACAGGATAGTTCAGCTCTGAAGGAGGTCAGGTTTTATGGCTGGAAGTGATTCACGAATTGGAGTGTCAGATCCATGCTCCCAAATGAAATGTTTAGGAATAGCATTAAGTACCTGTCTTTGAAGACGTTACTGTCCCAAATGGGGAGCAATAAAGTGCAGTCAGGCAGAGTACATGGTGAAAGAAACATGGACTATTCACTCCTTGTGGCAATGTGGTGGCTGCCAGTATAAGAACATCCTGGAGTGTTTGTGACTTCAAACCAAAATACCGAGTGAAAATGCAGTAAAGGCATAACTGTTCTCTTAACATTTCTCATATCAGTTAAATGTCTTTTATTTCTCCATTGCAGGAGCATTATTCTCAGAGTGTGAAAGATTCAGCTAGGGCTAATTTCCAGGGAATTACATTTCAAGTGAGGATAAAGATTAGTAATAAAGATTATTAATAACAAAAATGTCAAGTCTCTTAGAAAGGTCTGGATGAAAATGTGGTCATTGGAAGCTGGGATGTCTTTTATTCAATAATTTTGTTTGTTTCCAGTGTATTGATACACTTTGAGAAGTTGATGAAATAGATGTATCTCCGGTTATCTGGTACAGCAACAAAGGACTTCTTGATAGAATTACTTTACAGTTGCCTAAAGCCTCCAATGAATTTTTTCACAAATCTCTTGAGCATATTAAAAGTTGTATTTGCTGTGTTCTTATTCCACACTCCATTTCTGCTATCAGAGTAGAGTAGAGCAGTTCTGCAGAGTCAAGGGAGACTGAAGGGATTTCAGTATTAAAGCAGAGCTATGTTCAGTGTTTAAACAGTTACCTAGTTACTTTTTTATGTGTTTTCTGTCCACTTTGTGTCCTCTTCATGTGTCCTGGCACTTGGCTTCTTTCTGCCTGGATTCTGGACTGGAAAGATTGTGGAAGTAACAGGCGATGTCGTGGGTAATATGAGTCACATTGCCAAGGCTGTTTGTATCAGGTTTTTGCATTTACCTCTTTCCAAAATGGCAGGTCCTTTGACATGTATTTTTTAACTTCCTTGAGATATGTTCCTTTAGCCATTATGTGAGAACATTTCTAAGTACTTATTTTGGGGCAGAATTGAAAGGTGGAGTCATTATCTCCATTCACCTGTAATGCGCACACTCGCTGAAGAGTTGAGGCCTACTGAGACATGAGACCTACATGGTTCAAAGAGGGATTGACATCCATTTCATTGAATTATGGAACCATAGAATGGTGTGGGGTTGAAAGGGACCTTTAAAGGTCATCTAGTCCAATCTCCCCCTGCAAGGGGCAGGGACATCTTCAACACATTAAGATTGCTCACTGAACCTGACCTTGAATGTTTCCAGGAATGGGGTATCTACCACATCCCCGGGCAACCTATCCCAGTGTTTCACAACCTCCAGTGTAAAAAAATTCTTCCTTATATCTAGTTTGAATGTACCATTTTCAGTTTAAAACCATTACCCTTGTCCTATCACTATTGTCCCTGCTGAAGTTATGTCTGCATCTTTCTCAGAAGTCCCCTTTAAGTACTGAAAGGTCACAATAAGGTCTCCCCAAAGCCTTCTCTTCTCCAGGCTGCACATCTCCTACTTTTTCTTGTTGATTGCTTGATATGTTAATTATCTGAAGGCAAAATATTAAAACTTGGTATGTGCGGAAAGTACAAAATTATTAAAGAAGATTAATCCATAAACAATAGGACAGAGAGCACCAAGAAGAAAATGATACTTCTAGAAATTGAAACTGTGCTCTTCCTTGAATCACTGGGGTGGGTACCTAACCAAAAAAAGTATGCCCTTTTTTGGGTAGTCAAGTGTATGCCTGGTATAATGATGTACATCCTGGGTGCTGACATAAGGGCTACCCACAGCATTTCCCTTGTGTACCTGTTGGGTAGGCGAGGGTTTATGTTTGTGTTTTATGGAATATCTACTGTTATTCTTTCCCCACATAATCTTGCAGCTCTACTGGACCAGTGGAACAGGTCCAATTGAGAGCAGCAGAGATGACGCAGAGCAGCTAGTAATGTGAAAGATGTGTTCTGATAACTCGCTTCTGTTTTGAAGTCCTGACTAAGGGAATAACAGAGCAGGAGATGACAGGGTTCATAGAAGAATCAGGAAGTGATTCAGGCATGAAGAGCTCTTCACCTGAGAAAGACTGAGTAGATTGACATTGTTTAGAGACAGCAAGAGAATGGAGAATATTCAGGAACACAAATCTGATGGGAAAAGGCAACCTAGATGCTTCTGCTTACTTTTCCATGGTCACACAAAGTTGATCAGTGAAACTGTAAGTCCAAGAACATAACAGCTGTAAGGTGTGCTCTGTACCACATCATAGCCTGGAAATTCATTGTCACATTCTATCTCAGTCGATGTTACAGAAGAATCCAAAGTAAATGTAAATAACTGAAAAATGGGAAGCAGGCAACTGTATCTAATACCTTTAGTTGTTTTACTTATTCAGCTGTGTAATGATTCATGACCAAACCTAACTTCCTGGCAGCAGGAAATAATTTTTTTTTCTAGCAGCTTAAGCAGCCTACATGAAGGGAAAAAAGTATGTCTCCAAAGCTGTTTGGGAAGCTGTTCCCATTTGGGTTGGAGCCTGAAAACTCCTTTTAACTCTCACTTTTAATGTCTGGATTCTCAGTGTATGGAACATTGGTAAAGTGGAAAAACTTAACATGTCTTCCAAAACAATTCCGAAATAAATTTGGCAGTTGGGCGTCCCTCTCCACACATCAGCAGGCACGGGAGAAGCTGTGCAGAGAGGGAGGCGGTTAGCACATGAGCTTGAGTCATGGTAGATAAGTGTTTCTGTAGCAGCCACCTTTGAGGGAAGGGGAGGATGGAGGTTCTCCAGGGACAGCAGAGCGGTGTGTGACATGTACGGAAGAAACTCAGTTTTGACCATGACTTGTCAGTCTTTGTAAGTTAAAATGTTATTACAGAGCTGGCTTATGCAATACTTCTGTTAATGCATGGACTGACGATTAACAAGACCTATATTTCAGTTGACATAATTTTTTTTTAAAATTTAAATTTGTTATTGTCATTGAAAGCAAATAATTCGAAGTGAAACTTTCACACTTGCAGGTTGGATTGTTTGTCTGCAACTTAATGGTGAGCAGGTGAGATATTAAGTCCAGGTGATAATAGCCACAAGCTTTAAGATGATCTTCTGAGGGGAAAAAAGGCAGCCTAGAGTACATGATGCAACTTCCAGAGCTGTGTATTTCAACTTCTTTGATCTGCAGGCTGTCTTAAAATTTCCCTGCTGGAAGCATTGACCTCTGGATCAGTGAAATTAAGGGAACTGGCTGCAAGCTTGCTTTCCTCAGTAACCTATGACAGATGTCTTTGAAATAGGCCATGACCCTGCATGATGCAGCATATGAAGGGTTTAGGACTCTGGCCTGATTGAATCAGTGAGCTGGGAGCAATGGTAGTAAGAGTGATGGGACAGGCTTATTAGCAAAAGGGACTGTGGGTGCTTGAACACCAGGGTCGAGGTACCTGGTTTTTTGATGATATGCAACTTGTGATGTACAACATTGAAGGAAAACTTAAGAGCAGAAAGTAGTGGGCAGATTTCATCTCGCTTAACAGGGTTCCTGTAGCTTTCTTATGCCAACAATTTTGTACCAGAAAATCTAGCCTAAAAGCATCTTGATGGAGAATACATTAGATATATGTCCACATTGACACTTTGGTCTGGAAAAGGTCAACCAACTTAAGACTGTGTTCAAAAGGTTTAAAGTATTGCATGAAATAGTTAATGACTTTCTTTGTGCATTGGACAGGGATATTGTCATAGGCTACTGTTTATCCTGTTGGGGAAACTGGAAAGAAATCTGAGAACAGCTTAAAGCATGAATATGGGTTGAGTAATCACCTTAGTAAAAAGTTAGGAGTATGTGCAAACTGGCAGCTCCAATGGAAGAAAATGCATAATTACAAACAGCAGAATAGTGTCCATCTAATAAGAAGAAAATTATTGATTATAGTTGTTGGGATCGAGTAGAGAGAGGAAGTTGAGAAAGCTAAGCTTAATAACAGGAAACACTTTCTAGTCATGAGGTCTATTTGGGCTTCAAAAGCATCTTACAAGGAAAATGATGATAGTCGTGTTAATTAGGATGTTCAGAAGTAAAGGTGGTGAATCACTAATAAATGTAGAAACCTGTGTCACAGTAAAAGAGGAGTAAATACTCAAAGATGTCTTGACCTGTTCAGAAGTTTCAGCAACACAGAGAAAGTGAAAACTGTCTTTGTTTTGAAGATGCTATCTATACTTCTCTCACTGCCCCATTACCCTGTCTTCCATATTTCTCTCAAAGCAGCACATTCCACAGGGTGACCAGTGCCAGGGCAGGTTTTTTTTTTTGTCTGAATTTTGGGAAAAAATTCAGTGAAGGCATAAAAGGAGGTAACATGAACTTGCCATCAAGGTGAATTGCACTACGAGTTGTCACTTGTCCTCTGCCTTGTACTGCTGAAAATCCCAAGTTTATCAAGGTACAAACTTGAGCTTTTTTGAAGCTTTGGAGTAACTTTGGAATTCGGATATTTAATGAATGCGCTCTAGCACAAGGGGAGAAAAAATCATCCCTGACAGTCATTTCTTTTCTTATCACCTGCTGTTTTTGAAGAATTGTTTGTCTTGAGCCAAATGAAGGTGCATTTTGAGATTTCTATGAGTTTGTACATAAGGGATAAAAAGAATGATGTATGTTTCAAAGTATAAGCATAGTTTACACATTTTAGTATCTCAGTTTTCTTTAGGTGGTGTCTTGACTAACACAGAAAATTCTTGGATGCCATGACAATAATTTGCATTTTTAGTGCATCTCCGTCACTTACTCTGAGACTTCTTTGCAATGGTGATGCAGTACGCTGAAATCTTAAAATGGAAGTCAGTCAAACTAACCTTAAAACACCTTGCTATTGAGGAAAGAAATAAAGTTCATTTTTTTTCTTCAACTGTTAGTGAGTCTGTACCATCCCAATGGGACTGTTTCTTAGAGTTAGTTCCTGGATGGAAGGCATTAATGATTCATTTCATCCTACTCCCAAGTAATGAGGATGATATTCTGTTCTCCAGTCCAGCCTGCACCAGCGTCTTAGCTATAGGGTATGCTTTTTCTGTCTTCAGTAATGTCTGTATTTGACAGACCTTTCCAATTTTTTTTATGTGATTTCAGCTTCCAAACAATTTGCTGAAGAAGTCTTGAAAGCACACAATGACTACAGGAAGAAACACGGAGTCCCCCCATTAAAACTCTGCAAGAAGTTAAACAGAGGAGCCCAACAGTGAGTTCAGTACTTTCTTTTCTCTAATGAGATTTGTGACGCTTATATCTGTTAGGTTTGACTGTGCATACTGCAAAAACCTTTGGCTTTTGATGCACTGATGTTCAATGAATAACTTACTGGGTGGAGAAAGAGGGACTCTTTCTGTTTCCGTACGCAACTCTTGTCATCCTTTTTTCTCCATCACATAGCAGCAGCTGGTCGCATGGGCACTTCCGCAGCCACAACTGTATAAATCTTTCTTGTACACTTTTCCAGACATTGGCTGCATCTGTCTACCCTGGTATGTCTTCCCTGCAGAGGCTGGTTGCCTAAAATATGCTTCACCACCACCTCTGTCTGGTGATGGATTGTCATCTGCAGGAGAATGTCTGCTGCTGCTGGGAAATAGTGAGAAAAGAACATTTTCATGGCAGGAAGTGATGACCAATCAAGTGATCAGTGGAATCAGAGGAGGTGATTTCAGATCAGATTGTCTATTTCCCTGCCCCAAAAGCCAAATCAGTATACATTGTTCTCTAGTCTGTTAGGAGGGACACATCTTGCTGCTTCTCCAATGCTGAAGACCACACAATTTCTTGTCAGTCTAATGTAAGTGGATCCATTTTCCTGCTGTCTGGCTTAAGTCTTCCTTCCAGAAAACCGAGTCCAATTCTGGTTGTCCTCTTTGCTGTAGGCATGACAACAGGACTATTTCCTTTCCCTTTACAGCAACTTTTTTCAAAGTATATTTGAAAATCTTCATTTTTTTTTCAGGCTGATCCTCACAGTGGTACCTGAAAGAATAAATGCTGATTAAACTATTCAAGAAAACTAATGTCTTTCTCTTTCCATAATAGCTAAATAGTGGCCAGTTTGATGCAGATGCGAGGTCTCATCTCCTGTTAAGTTTTCTGCCATAACTGTGCAGACTTCTCTGTGCCAGCTGACTGGGAGCCAGAGAGGCTTTAGACTTTCCAGAACCTGATTTACTATCCCAGCATGGTGCTACGCTGCCACACAGATGCACCAGCTCCCACACTCATTGGCCAGAGGGTTCTACCAGGTGTTGTACTGTATAGTGCACCTTGTACGTGGCATGTGAACGTGCCTTTTGACAGCAGGCAAAATCTGATTCTGTCTTTATTTTTTAACTTTTTTTCTTTAGATACCATGATAACTGGATACAGTTTTCTAAGAGATGGAATGCCAGTGACTCATCCACATACCTTTGTTATCTGGGTTTTTTATTCTGGTCTTCAAAGTGGTTTTTTGTTTCTGTTTTACACAATGTCTCACAATGAGGAAGAAATTTCATTGACTTGTCAGTAATACTTGTTGTGTTTCCAAGGTGCTACAGTTCATTTGAACAAGTCAACTTATATGAATATATGAATCAGATTATTCCGTCAAATCTGCATTGCTCCACATTTATCTCTAAGTGCACTATTGTCCTTGCTGAGTATTTTTAGGTACTTCTGGAATTCCTCACAGTCCTCTCTGGTCTTAGCTGAGATGTTATTCATCCTGCTGTGATGAATAACAATAGAAAACCTTTGGTTGTGATCTGTAACTTAACTTGTAAGAATTAAAAGACATGTTTAGAAACTGGTGTAACTGGTTGATAGCAAGAACCACAAATGGTTTGATCAGAATAGAAGATGTGAAATTTAAGAACTCTCTTATTTGTCAAGACACATTTGGCAAAATTTTAAATTCAATGAAGAACTTCACCTTTTCTTTAGGTACATCTGATATATTTGTTGGTATATATCCGTTGTATCTCTGAGTATTTTTACATGCTTCTCTGCCTATTGAAGTGGTCTTTTTCCTACTATTTTCAGTTTCAATAATTGTGACAGGTTAGATGAACTGACTATTGGATCTCTGCTTTAGCATGAGATGAGTCAGCCTCAGCAGGTGTCTGTTTATCTTTGATTGTAATGAAGCATAGGGTAATGATCTCAGATGCAGATCTCAGATATGTTCGGTTTTGGGCCCCTCACTGCAAGAAAGACATTGAGGTGCTGGAGCGTGTGCGAAGAAGGGCAATGAGGCTGGTGAGGGGGCTGGAGAATAAGCTCTACGAGGAGAGACTGAGGGAATTGGGGTTGTTTAGCTTGGAGAAGAGGAGGCTGAGGGGAGACCTCATCACTGTTTACAACTACCTGAAAGGAGGTTGTGACGGGGTGGCTGCTCTCTTCTCGCAAGTGACGAGCGACAGAACGAGAGGGGAACGGCCGCAAGTTGCACCAAGGCAGGTTTAGACTGGGCATTAGAAAGAATTTCTTCACTGAGAGAGTGGTCAGGGATTGGAAGAGATTGCCCAGGGAGGTGGTGGAGTCTCCATCCCTGGAGGTGTTTAAAAGACAGGTAGATGAGTTTCTTAGGGTATGGTTTTGTAGGGAGACAGGCACAGTTGGACTCGATGATCTCAAAGGTCTCTTTCAACCTTATGATTCTATGATAAATCTCATGCTGTCAACTGCCTGGACCTAGAGTGAATTAATCACCCTTTGCCTCAAATCCTTGGCAACTTTGTCCATGTGCAATGTGTACTTTGTTTCAGTCTTGCCTCTTGCTTGGGACATGGGAGTCCTTGAGCAGAAAAGTTACAGGACTGTATAAGACATGAAGGACCATCTAGAGATCCTCTAGTTCAGGATATAGCAGGCTGACAACTGACAAGTTTTTATTATTTCTAAATTAATGGAGGTAGCTAAATACTTTTTGTTTGGTGGAAGGATTAGGACAGAAGGAAATGAGAAGTGGTAGCTTGGGCCAAAATGTTCAGCTGGACCAATTTCCTGTCTGTGGTGGAGGCCAGTAATTCATAACTAGAGAAGGAGCAGCAGGATGAAATAAATGTGGTGATCTTTCCCACATTATCTTCTCCCGGAAATTACAGTTGTCTCCTGGAAATAATGCTTAAGAAACCCATAAGGTTGTACCTTAATTTTTTTTTTGTTGCTGTTTAGTAAGCCCTGAAGATTCCCCTCCACATACACACACTGTACAGTCGTCTACTGCATTTTTAAACTCACATGCACTTTGGTGTCTGCATCGTCCTGTAGCGAGGCCTCTGCTACACTGTGGAAAAACTGCTTTGTGTTATTTGATTTTTAAGTCTATGACCTCATGATTCTGTGTGTTAACTCCTACTTGTGCCATGAGAAATAAAAATTGGTCTTTCCAGTTTCAATGAAGCCTTTCCAATGCTGAGGAAAGCAAATAATTGTTTTGCACATGATGTTCTTCTTAACCCTATTGTTGTAAGACAATAAAATATATCCCAGGCTCTCGCACATATCAGCTTCTATAGAAATAGTGCTGCTTATCCCTGTGTTAGTATATACAGTTGTTGCCTCAGACTCTCCATATGGTCCTCTTCTCTTCCATATTGGAACATTGCCCTTGTTTTGCACATGACTTGATTTCGTTTGTAAATGTAGGTTTTTTTCACACTTGCTTTGACTGAATCCCCACTTTGTGTGTGTGTGGGGGTTTCCACCTCACCAAGAAGATTTAAATTCCTCCCATGAGGGGCCTGGAAGTTTCAGGAGGTGACATCTGCAGCAACTGGTGCAGGTACTTCCCTTTCCACCAGCAGCTGCAACTAAGGATGGCTGGTGGATTTCCAGATGCTGGGCAGAGAATGATGGGGAAAGATCTGCCCTCTGATTTCTTCAAGGCCCTTCTTAGCAGTGTCACAGGTGCTTGTGAAATACAAGGAAAATGGCTTCTATGCCTTCCCTTTGCCTAACTGCTAGATCTATGCAGGCTTAAAGCATCCCTGACTTCAGGGCTTTGCAGCTGAGTAACATGACCTAAACTGTCATTTTCCCGCAAAATTCTTTGCTTGCAACTTCTCTTCTTTCTCCTGCCCCTCCTCTTCTCTGCTTGATGTGTTTGTGGTCTGTGACTCAATGTGTGGGTTCCTTTGCTAGATATGCAGAAGAACTGGCTACCACAAGGATCCTCAAACACAGCTCTGAGTCTGCTAATGGAAAATGTGGAGAAAACCTAGCATGGGCATCCTATGACCAGCCAGGTAAGCTTTCTTCTCTTGCTGTCTCACAGGCAGTGGATAAATTGCTTGTCTCATGTACTGTGGGCTCACAGCATCTGGTTGCAAACGTTCTGGTGTTTCCGCTGCTTTGAGAACACATCTACTACAGCCCAGCTCAGCCCAGGTTCCATGGGGACAGGATGGTGGTATGAAGTCTCCTGTGTGTACTGAGAGCTAGGAGCATGTGTAGGCATGGAGGGGGTAAGGGGCTGTGGTAGTGTGCTGTCCCTTTGGAGGTGGGACTTGGCAGCTGGGCTACTCCATATGTACCTGCTTTGGAGCTGTCTTGAGTGCTGCTTGTGTGTCCATGGGAGGAGAGAAGGAAGCTGGAAATGCCCTGTACTTCACCTTTATCTTTAGTTTGTCCCAGCCAAAAGGAGGGCTGACCACAGGCTGGTTGTGATGAGGAAGGTGGAAAAATGGCAATTGCATGTTACATAGCAGTTCTTGTTTGTGAGGGCAAAAACTGGGGAATGGGGTCTAGACACCAAAGGGACAGAGGCTAAACAGAGGTTAAACGTCTGATCTCTTCTGCTCTGTCAGCAAACAGGTTTTGAGCTTTTATCCATGCCTTCACTTTTCAAGACAAAAATACTCCGTGTATTTTCTGACCAACACGTAACTGGCAACCTGCAGTTTGGATTCCTAAGGAGCTGAATTTTGGCCAGGCTGACAGCCTGTGGTGTGCCCTCCATCAGAGTGATGTTCAGTAGGCTCTTCCCTCCTTCTTCCCTCCAATGGGCAGGGCTCATGCCTTAGCTTGCTGCAGCAGGTGGGATGTATTAAAAGTGACCATTTGCTTTCCTTATTCCCATCTACCCCTGGAATTTCCAGCACAGCCTTAGGGAGACAGAAGGCTGGAGGCCCTGTTTGAAGGGCCTGGAAATTTTAGTGAGTGAGTTTTAGATCCAGGGACGCTGCTTGGTTCATCTGCAACTGCCAGTTCTTGTCCCTGATGGGTACTTTTTCATATTGAAAAATAAACCTGGGGTGGAAAAATGCAATTTGATCTACTCATATTTGGCATTCTCTCCATTGCAAGAGTCTGAGGCAAGGGTTCAGAGCAGCATGGGAAAATGCAGATGTACAGCAGAGCTTGCAGAGTGGCTATGACTCACTGACTGAGCTTACTTCTTCCTTCTTGTTTGTGTTACTGGCCCATGCTCCTTCCCTTGAGGTTAAAGTCTCAGAACGACCATTTACAGAACTGGAAACAACACTCATGAATCCTTCTATAAATTATATAAAGCCTGTCTTTTTCTGGATCCTGTTTTTTTTTGTTTGCAGTCCACTGTTTCCATACATAACTTGCCAGTTTTGAGCAATTTTTTTGCAGTTTTTTTATTCACTGAATTGAATGTCTTGCTGAGAGAACTAAGCTACATCCTCTTTTGTTCTGTAAAACACTTCTACACTTCCTATGTAGCAGGATCATTTAAAGTACCAGAATGAGAAAACTCTTTCTTCAAAGAAAGTTATTGTCTCATCTGGGCTTAGTCTTCATCTCTCTGAGGCTGGTTCGTTCTTCCCTTTGGATAGTTAATCTGTACCCTGCTCAATGAGGCTGAAATTTGTATTAAGACATCCATTCAAGGGCTTAACAAAGGCGAGCAGTGTTTTTCGGTTTCTTTCCCAGATAAAGTCCATAAACCTCCAGCATATTCTGTATTCTCTCTAAAAAAAGTGATGCTCTTGTTTGTTTGACTCTTACTAAGTTCTGTAATAATGTCATGAGATGCATTTCTTGTTTCAGAGAAGATTTAAGCTTTCAACTGTAAGGGCCTTCTAGTTTGACCTCTCTCTTGGTAAAGAATACCTTGAATTGTATACAGGATTTTATAGTTACGCAGCCTGAAGCTGTTGCTGGAAATATCTGTGTGATCCAAAAACTAGTTGACAGCTGTTTCCTCCCTGTAGTCCTGCAGAAACTGCTCTGTGGCAGACTTCTCTTTGTCTGTGTTCAAATAAGTGAGCTGTCATCTGCCACTAATGTGAGATACTGCAGCCTGCCTTGGCAGCTGAAGTATGTCATGCTTCTTAGGATGCCTCGTCTCATTTTTCATGTGTTGGGAAGTGAAGGCAAGCACTGGATGACTAAATTCTGATTGGGGTGGCTGGTGTGGTCATGAAGAACATGCCATGTTGCCCGTGAAAATACTGCAATGTATGAACTCTAGACTGTTTGTAAGAGAAATTCTCTGTATTTTATCACCTAAATCTGTTGTGGGAGGAACTTGGGTCTGCCTGCGGATTGGAACTAGTGGGCAGAGCAGCACAGCCACCCTCTGCCCCAATCCTGGAGGAGCGTGGTCTCACCGAGAGCCTGACTTGATGCAGTTAGAAATGAGATTTAATAAGAACAGGACAACTGATCAGATGCAGGGAAGAGTACTGACACCTCTTTACATGCAGTGGCCCCTTTCTATTTCTCTACCCTTCAGAGAGTGGCATCTGCAGCAGGACTTTGCACCAACACTGTTAGTCCTATGTATGGACTGTCCGCAGTCATCGTGGCCATGTTACTAGCTCATAGCTTAGGCAAAGACTAAATAAACATGACTATGCTGTGCTGGATCTAGTCTTGGGCAGAATTATAGTTAGGTACTAATTCAAGGATTATTGCATCAAGTTTTTGTGTGATGTTTATGTGTCCAGAGAGTCATGGTGCTGTTGAAACTCACTATAGTGATGTTCAACCTGTACCAAAATGAACATCTGGTAAATTTAACAAAGCAGATCCTCAGTCAGCAAGGAGAAGGGTGGAGTCAAACTGTGTTTTCATAGAGAAAGTGTTGAAACTGTGAATGTGGTTTACAGCAATGCAAACAGGAAGGATAATTTTTAAAAAAAATAGAAGCCTACTAATTGTTTCTGCAAGTGGAGCAGCAGAAGAGAAGCTGCAGTGCTAACTGCAGGACAGATCCGTGTGCTTTTTGATAGAAGTAAATTTCTATCATTTCTGCTATAATCAGGAAAGGGGTAGGAGTGAGATTTCTGTGTGCTTTCCTTCTGATTGAAATGCATTTTGAACAACAACCAGCCTCTGTTTTTGGAGAGCTTTCTGGAGTGGGAGTTGTTTTCAATGAAACATTCAAATGCATGCTACATGGAAATGGATGCTAAATAATGTTGCATCATTTATTCTGTAATAATTCGAGATGGAAATGCTGTGGTCAGTTTTCTGAACTACCAAGTCTGAGGATGCAAGTTGCTGCTAAAGCAGGTGGGCTTATTGTTCTGCTGTTGTTTTCTTTTGGGCTGTTTTCTTTAGACCCTGGGAATCCTGAGAGTCACTGGGCTCTAAACAGAGTTTTTCCTTAGTCCCCTGTGTATCAGCTGTCACAACACTAGTGTGGTTTATGTCCCTCAACCACTTTGTTTACTGCTCCCCAAGGGGCAAAGGATCAGTAGAGAAGTGTTTCAGAGTGTTCAATCCCTAGGTTCCTACCTGACTTCTCATGTAATAACTTCCACGTAGCAGCCCTTCACCTCCTGTGGCATATGGCAGATACAATTATGCCCTTCACTTCCAGGACACTTCTTTAACTTGATTTCAAGACAAAGTCTCAAAAGTTTCCTAGTCCTTTGGTGACCTTCTCTTTTGCCGGGAACAAGTCAGTCTTTAATTTCTTGCAGCCCATGATGCAATGAGTCTTTTCGTTCAAGGAGGATGACAGCAATGCCATATAATGATAACCTGATTCTGCACATGAAAGGTGGAGCATAGCTATCAGCTTTTAGGCTTTCACTGCCTGGCTGCAATAAGTTATACGCTTTCATCCATGAAGGCTAGGAATTAACATATCATAAATTGCACTACCTAACTATGCTTATTATATTTCATTTACAGGATTGAGGTATTACTTGATATTATTGCCATTTCCCTTAAATTAAAAAAAAATAAATTTTCACATGATGGTATTCTTTAAATTAAAAAAAATATGAGGAGATACTGTGTTTGTCAAAACTTTCATCTGTCCTGCAATATTTCCATTATGGATTTTAAGTTCTTGTCACATAGGGCCTAGGTGCACTCCTTAGAGCTACAGCAAAGACAGTAGGGATGACTTTCTTTTGAACTACTTTTTAAGCTATATCACACTGCTCTGTTAACAGAGGTAATGAAGGGTAGCAGTGGGAATGCAGTCCTATGTCTGTAAAAATGCGAGGTACATAGTATAGTCACTTAAGCACTTGTACATGTAAAGCACGTGTTTCGTAAGATCTGACTTATCTGCAGTCACTTTCTGTGCTTCTGTTCTGCCCAACTTGCCACAAACACATCTAAATCCTTCATAACTTTTAAGCATAGGGTAGGACAGGATGATCTTGCTTGGGTTTTGTGAGGTTTTTTTTTTTACTATGTACTTTGTCTTTTCCTCTTGTAGCGCATAAAGATTGCGCTTTGCACTTTTTTCAGTCCTTATTTTAGCTTTAGTGTGAATAACAAGTGAACAAATATTTATTTATGTTACAGACTTCAGCTGTAGAACAGGTCTGCGGGGTTTGTTGTTTGACACAGAGAGAGCAGGGAAGGAAGAAACCTATTGTTATTCCTGAAACATTTACTTTGGGAGGCAAGACAGGTTTTGCTACCTTTTTATGTAGAAAATGTAAACTGACTCTATTAAGAGATCACCATTCCTAACAAGCCATGTGGCATATATAATTTCATGGTACTTTCAGTTCACAAATGTCTCAAGAAGTGGCATTTCATTCAACATTTTCTTTCCAGTGACAACTCTGACAGCCAGCATGCCAGGCTAACAATGCCATCCTTCTAGCTGACTGCACTCATAAGCAACTGAAGTTTAAAGACGTTAACACAGTGTCTGACTTCTAGAGCTGTGCAAGGTTAAGACTTTTTGCTGGAAAACAGCAAAACATGAGTCATGGCTGATCCGCAGCCAACACTCCACCAGGGACCCACGTTCTTCATGATGGGAGGCTTAAGAGCATTGGCAGCTTGCTATGATACTTCCTGGAATGCTACACAGAAAATTCATTATTGATGTAGCTCAGGGAAAAACCTGCCCCCTTCTCCCCCACAGCATTTGACACAAGAATTTCCTAACAACCAGTAGTGGAAAAGAAGTAACATTTGACTTTTGCATACATAGCGTCTGTGCAAGTTCTGGTCTAAGCTCCTGCCCTCTGTCCTGCCTGTTCCACTGGATCTACTGCAGATTATTTAAATTTCCTGCTTTCCTTCAGGTTCTTTAACTGTTCAACAGAAAACAAGGAAGGATTATTTCTTTGGCAAACATCAACCTTAGAGACCCACAGACATGTAATGCTGTTATCACTGGCCATAGACATAGTCCTTATACAGCTGTGGTCAGTGAAAGCCTTTGATGAGCCAGCACTGCACACAGCAGCAGTTCCTAGGCAGGTGTATTTGAGGTGTCTGACTGTACTGCTGTGAGTTAGAGTGCCTCAAAGTGGACATCCACAGCAGCTCAGGTGCTGAGTAAGAACCGCTAAAAATAAATGCACTCAGAAACTTGAATGCTGGTAAGAACATGTAAAACTAGAGGATGTCAGAAGTGTCGTTTTTCTTTAGTTTGCTTGGAGCTTTAAGGGGAGCTGCATCCATAGGTGTGAGGCCTCCCTGTAGAAAAGGTCCCTGTGCCCTTTTGCTCAGAGAAATTGGCAAGGCTCACTGAAGTCTTTCAAACATGTGCTAAGAGGGAGGAGCTGGTGACAACTGTATGTAGGAGCCTAATGACAGCAGCACTCATCCAAGATGAGGGAGATGTGTCTTCACTGCCTTCGGGCTGAAAGTTACAGAAGTCTGTGGGCAGAAAAAAATGTGAACTCAATGTGCTAAATTGCCGGATTGTTTCTTTGAGAACTGAAAGGACTTATGCCCCATCTCAATCCAAGTACTGTGCCACATGGGTCTCTCTTGTCCGAAGATTATTCTAACTTCAACTGTGCAAAGTTTTAACAGCAGACAAGAATTGGTGAATGGTCCTGTTCCCTGATGTGTTTGTGATAGTATAGCACTCTTCATCAGCTCTATCTTACCAGACGAGTACTTTGCTGCAGAGATCTTGCTTGAATGGGATGAACTCTACCTGAATATACAGCAGTTTCATGGGATGCCTATCTAGGCTTTGAGCCAGGCTGTGCTGGTCCTACCTCCCTGGCACTCCAGTGGACAAACTGATGGACTGTATTTGCATTGAGCAAAACTCAAGTCATTGATGCCACTGATGGCTTGAGATGCTTAACAAAAAGCATTGGACTAAGTAGTAACTGAGTAGCAATTGCAACTGCTAAACAATATCTTGGGTAAGTTACATGTACTATCATATTACCTACATTTCAAAAACACTTTTCAGTAAAAAGACTGGTTTTCCATGTTTCTAGAAGTTCTTGCCAGCTATTAACAGAAGATCTTGCTGACCGGACTATAAGTGAGCTACACACACTCACAGCAGATTTATTTTGTCTTTCAGGAAAGGATGTGGCTGACAGATGGTACAGTGAAATAAAGAATTACAGTTTTCAAAACCCGGGGTTTTCTTCTGGTACAGGTAAGTTCAGACTGGGCTCTGTGTCTTCAACACCACCAGCTTTTATTTTAAGAAATTTCCTAGCCAACTTGTAGTATTTTCCGAAAAACCTACCTTTATTTCTTAAAGAAAATACAGGGAAAAATATTATAATTTCCCCAAAATTTTATGTTAGAAACTGACAAAAGGATAAAAGGAAACTGGGGAAAGCAAATTTTCTGAGGTTCTTAAATATATTTTTCTTCTGACTCCAAAGATTTTAAAAGGTAGCTTATTTTTAAGGGAAGTAAATTTCTAGAAAATACTAAATTGGAATTATATAGAAGTCTTACTAAAGGTAGCATGCTGTTGCTTACATTGACACATGTCGTCTACCAAGTTATATCATTTGAATCACAGAGAAAACTTCAGATATAATTTGGTGATCAGCCACAGGCCATCGATTGCATATTGACAACCTGGAGTCAAATGAATGTAAGAACATTGTTCCTTGAATACTGCTCCAGAAGAGATATGCCTGAGCTTGTTTCAGGTGAATAAAACCACCTTGGTCTTGTCTACACATAAAGCAAACAACTGACAGGATACAATACAGGAGTGGCTGTAACAACTGAGCAGAAGCAGCCCACAAAACCAGCATTATTTTGAACAGTTGCACATGCAGGTGCTTGGGGGAGTATGAGATGGCCAAAGCAGATCGATGATAGTCCCTGTCGGAACTGCTGCTCACACTGCAGGGAGTGAAGACCGTGATGTCTCTGTTGCATTCAATATCTGATACTCATCAGAAAAACTTCTTTCATGATTCTCTTGTGAGATGTTCTTATATGGCTATAGGACATGGAGTTGGGAATAGCAGTGTGGAACCAGATCACATATTAGATATAGTTTTCTTTTCATGCCCTTAGCATATTCTCCTGTTAAAGAAAAAAACAATTTTGTATTGTTCTTTCTTTCACAAACCTTCACTTGTTAAAATAAGTGTTACAGTTTTAGTATGTGAAATGAATGCATGTTTATCTCTCTCTCTTCAGGTCATTTCACAGCAATGGTTTGGAAGAGCACAAAAAAGATGGGTGTTGGGAAAGCATCTGCTAGTGATGGCTCTACGTTTGTGGTGGCTAGATATGATCCAGCTGGAAATGTAGTAAATCCAGGCTATTATGAAGAAAATGTCCTTCCTCCAAGAAAATAACTTTTTTTTTTTAAAAAAAAAGGTGGTCTTACTGCTTAATGACAAGTGAACCTGGATTTGGACTTAACAGTGTTTGAAATGAAGTACGATTCAATGAAGTTTCCTGGTTGATACTGCTGTTCACTTCTCATTACAGAGAAAGCAATTACTTGCTTGAGTCTATCTACACATTAGGTCCCTGTTGTTTCTGAGGGGGTTTCAGTCTATTTGATGAAGTATATGCAACATTTCTGAAGGGTAGAAATTTATGAGTTGGTTTTTTAATAGTTTGCATGAACTCTGTGTCAGCATGTGAGTAAGCACATGTTGGGTGTCTTTTTTTTTTAAACAAGCAAATTTATAGCTTTCTGTAAACTGAAGATACCAGCTTGTAATTATACCACATACTCCCAGTTTTCCCAGTATTTTTTTAATAACTGTAACTTCTTTGCTCTATCTGTACTTCCTGCTACTGTGGGGCCTTCTCTCTGCAGATGAAACACGCAAAACTTCCCCTGTGAAAGGTACATGTGTAAAATGTAGTGGCATTCATGTGTTTTTATTAA
Source organism: Dromococcyx pavoninus (assembly GCA_033558185.1). Taxonomy (NCBI): domain Eukaryota; kingdom Metazoa; phylum Chordata; class Aves; order Cuculiformes; family Neomorphidae; genus Dromococcyx; species Dromococcyx pavoninus. Next base: position 398,645 of record JAUMJL010001081.1, on the reverse strand, counting down.
GAGATTTCATGGAACACTAAAACATTGGCAAAAAACGAATCCATCAAGCAAACCATGACTAATGCATGACTTAAAATCTATTAAAATTATTCAAATCCTAGTGTTACTTTTTAGGTGTTAATATTTAAAATCTATTTGAAATGAATGTATTTGACGTTCAAACCCCATGTTACAGTTTACAGTACGTACATTGTCTCATCAAATAGTTTACTTCTGTTACAGAAAAGTAAGATACTACTTTTTTCTGAGATATTTACACACAAAAAAGTTTCCTTGATTAAGCACATTGCATTTTATTTCTCAATAACTTATTTTTATTTCCTAAAGAGTGTCTTCTTGCAGGTGTCGTGCTATACAGACAGTAACATTCCCAAATCATCTCGTCTCCTTTAATAATGTAGGAGGTATTATTCACATTGTTATACTCTTTGTTCATATCATTCAATAATAGTAAAAATATTTCACATGCTGGATTGATGCCTTGAAAAAGTTCACATTGGATTTCCTTAAAAGCAAGCAAGCAAAAATTCTGAGGTCACTTTTTTCTCTTATGAAATGTAGATTGGGCCGTTTTGGCCCAGTTCATATACTACGCTTCAATTTGGGGGTTTCTTTTCTTTGCAGAAGTTTCTTTTGACTTCTGCCGAGATTCTGTATGCGAGAATTTGGTTCATGAAGACTGCCATTACAGAAATACTTTTTGTTTACACAGTTGTAATAAACTGCACTGTTACAGCTTGATTATACGTCACTGTGATGGCGTATGTTACAATCTTTTTTCTGTAATCAAGAATTTAACACATATTATGAACATCTGAAAATTAAATATTTTTTAATATGAATTACACAAGCCTTTGCAGTTACTTCAGTCTTTGTTGAATAATCTTCAGCTTTTAATTCTAGGGTATTAACATATGACATTGTTGTTGCAACATGGAGCAAAAAAAAAGCAAAGGAAAGAAAGAAGAGACTTTCTAGGAAATGTTAAATCATGCAGCAGATCGTGCGTCATCCCTTTATACAAAGATTGAGCTAACACTTGAAGCCAAAGCTGAAGAGGCGTACCTCTTTCTCTCTTGAACTCCTGCTTTCTATCTTGTTTCGTTTCTGCTGCTGCCTCTCTCGGTTGATGTGTTCTCAGTAAAGAATACCCACTCAACTCCCACTCAGGCGTGTGTTTCAGTAACTGCAGTCTTGGGGCCTTCCCCTCTTCAGCCCTCAGCTGAAGCTCCGAATAGGCTAATGTTTCATATGCAGCACTTTATCATCCCCAAGAATGAGAACAGGACGTTCTAGGAAAAATAGGCTTATGCGACTTATGTAAAGGTAAAAGCTGATGGTAAATAAATTAACAGCATTAAAATATTCTGTTTTTTTCCTAATGACATTGCTGCTGTTGGCCCTGTAATTCCTTGCATGGTTGGTGTAAAACTGTGTATATCCTAGCTGGATGAGTCAAGTCAGAATTTTTCTCTGCTGCCACCTAGTTTTTCTTCATGTTAGAAAGGTAGGTAAAGGGAGGATAAAACAAAAGATTGTAGTTATCTTTATTTAAAATGATATTAGCAAGTGACGTTCCCAGGCTTTTCAGAGCATTTTGAGGGGTTATCAGAGATAATCACACATGGAAGAAGCACAGGATGACTCAAATAGACTGAATGCATGCTTTATCTGCTCTATAGGGATTCAACACAAGTAAGTATGGTTGCAACAATTTGAACAACCCCGTCAATGTAATTCTCATGACCCAAGGTCGCAATGTTTATGCCTTCTACATATGAACTCTGGCTATGCAGTGAACTGTGGCGTACATAGGAGTCCAAATGGAAAGGGAAGGGTAACACTGATGTGACTCACCCAGAGCCATATGACTTTTGGGAAGTGTACACTGAAACCTGACTTAACAGCCATCTGTATTAAAAGACTTGGTGTAGGTGTATTGCTCCACTTCCCACCACATCTTGGAGAGTTGTGGAGATTGGGAGGTGGCAAGAAAAGGTTATCTCCTGTCAAGTTAGAGCAGAACAAGGTGTTCAAATCTTCCTCAGCCAGAGCTGTACACATAGAAATCCAATCTGACAGCTCTAATATCAGATAAAAATACCTGTCTTTTAGTGGCCTACAATGGTTTCTAAGGTCTTTTTGCTGCAGCAGGAGGAGGAAGAGGAATTCTAGCGGGTCTGATGCTTCAGTTCTAGTCTTTTGTGTTAAATAATAACAAAACACCTAGGGAAGAACTGGGACTGCTCTTAAAAAAGTGCTAAAAATGGAACCCTACATTAACATATTTTAATTTGCCAACTTCCCTCCTTGCAAACTGTACTTGGTAATACTTCACTTTTTGGGAGCTCAGCCATTCTACTTGTCTCCAGCTTTATTTTTTCAGGTGGATTTGCCTCCAGCAAAGTGGTTGACTTGATTGGATGGACTACAGAGAAGTCACGTTAAACTTGTCACATGTTGCCCAGGAATGTTTTTAACTTTTGTAGGTATCTCTGACTTTCATAGCCTTTTTTTTCCTTTGTCTTATTCCGTACATGAAGACATTTTTCCATGTAACTGGTTTTAATGCTAATTTGATCTATATTTTCAGCATCTGTTTTCTTACCTTCCTACAATATCCAAGCAGCTGACTGAAAAAACAGACAGGTATGACTTCAGCTGAGGTATTGGACATCTTAAGCTTAAGAAAACAAAGCTTTTAAGATGGCAAAGTGCTCGCTGCCATTTTGGTTGCCCCGTGGTATTACAGTTGTTTTGATCTGCATTAGAATGCTCAGAACATGGTAATGTGAATAAAGCCCTAGACCATATAGTTCTGCTAATTACAAAACTCCAATACCACTGGCCTTGTGGTCGCAGTACATATCATTGCTGTGTCTTTTCTCCCTCAGGAACAACTATATCTAAGATATGAGCTGGATGCTATTTGACCCTAAGAAGACTGGAAAAGGAGCTTGAGGGTGCAGAAAGCAAGCATTTGAACCAAAGCCACTCCTGTCCCTTGTTGAGCCTGTCACTAGAAATCCAAGAAAATTGCATTTCTAGGGAGGACACAGGAGAAAGTCAGGGGTAGGTTGCTTTGATTATTACATGGTAGGAAAGTGAAATTTAAAGATGTTATTTGTGTCTCCTTTACACAGCCTAAAGACCGAAAAAAACCCATTTCTGCACATCCAGCTCCAGAGTGAGCTGTTGCATCCTTGTACTGCCTTTCCCAAACCATACTGTAAGGAGATGGTGGTACTGGGGTTTAGTGTCTTTCATCTCTCTCCTTGCATCTTTTGGGGCCATAACAAGTTAATTTCTTCTCAAATTCTGCACACCAGACCATGGGTTCTCACTTCTTGTGGCACAAACACAAAACACAAGTTGCACTAGTCCTGGGCTTTCCTATACTATCAGTCCAGAGCAAGTCACAAGCCAGAAAATAATCTGCTGCTTCAAGTTGCTAAGGAAGTCCTTTGTGAAAGGTAGTAAATGCTGAAAGCCAAGGAGGGCCTGAGAGTCTCCAGCAGTGCCTGGGATTAGCCTCCCCTTCCCTGCCTGTTGGAAGCATGTTCTGACAGCACATGCCCCTGTCACCCTTCTGGAAGGAGTGCCATCCTTGTGATCCCATGTGCCCCAAAAAGCAAGCCTGGGTGCTGAGCAACCCCCTCGCTACTGCACTCCTCCCCATACATCTCATAGTTCCTCTGCTGCACAAAGAGGAGGGTCTTCTACATGATTTCACCCTTGCGTGACCTAGCAACCACTGTAAAACTGCCTTGCAAGGTTCCTCTTAGGAGCTGGTTTACTTTCTTGAGCAGCACAGTCAGGGCCCTTTCTACCATAACCTCTAACAAGAAGGTTTACATTCTCTGCCTTTGCTCAGATTTTAATGCCTCTGTCTGTCCTGAGCTGTATGTCCCAGCTTGTCTAGAAAGATGCTGAGCAAGACACAGGATTGCAAGAATCTTGTCATTGATGCAATGAAATGCAGTTGGCTTTTGGTTATACCAGGTAAACTTGAAATAAATAACACAGACATTGACTGCATGGACAACATGCAGACTGGGATGGAGTAGAGTATGTCAAGTTGGAAAGCACCCAAAAGGAACTTCAAGCCCAGTCCTCTGTACCTCACAAGACTACATGAGAATAAAAGACTATCTCAAGAGAGGATCTGAGACCTTAACAGCAACCTAGAAAAGCTGTAAAGACATCTGCAAAGAGCAAGAGTACATTAAAGCATGACCAGGATGCAGAGCCTGCTAAACTACAATGGCTGGGGGCAGTCCTTCTGGGCAAAGCAGTGCTGAGAGGTCATCAAAATCCAGAACAGAATTCATACGCTGAAAGGCTGTGGACCTTCAGAATCATAGAATGGTTTGGGTTGGAAGAGACCTTAAATGTCATCTAGTTCCAACCCACCTCCCATCGGCAGGGACATCTTCCACTAAATCAGGTTGCCCAATGCCTTATCTAACCTGGGCTTGAACACTTCCAGAAGTGGGGTATCCACAACTTCTCTGGGCAACCTGTGTCAGTGCCTCACCACCCTCACAGGAAAAAAAATTCTGCTTAATATCTCATCTAAATCTCCCCTCTTTCAGCTTAAAACCATTGCCCCTCATCCTGTCACTACGCTCCCTGATAAAGAGCCCCTCTCCAGCTTTCTCGTACACCCCCTTTAAGTACTGGAAGGCTCTGATAAGATCTCCCTGAAGCGTTTTCCTCTCCTCTCCCCAAAGGTTTTGGCAGGCAATCATCAGAAAAGACAACTCAAGTCCCTGTCGAAAAGTCCATTTTGAAGCGGAAGTGGTGAAAAGACCCCATCCGAGACACACCCTCCCAAGCCACCAAAATGCAAGGCAGCAGGGTGATCATCACTGCCCCGTCTTCACCTGCATCCTTCCACGGTCCAAAATGATGGAGTAGCAACGCGTTCAATATTCGAGAAGAATTTGGACAACACACTCAGACAAACGGTGTGAACGTTGGGATTGTGCTATGCAGGAATAGGAGATAAGGCAGCAGCCCCGAAACTGTGGTGTTGCATTTTCCACGGCCCCGGATGCCTGCACCAGGCGGGCGGCAGGTGGCAGCCTCTCCCCGCAATTACCGATGGATGCAGGGAGCTGCCACCGCCCGCTACGGCATCACCCGCCCTGAGGGAGACCCCAGCTTCTGTCACGCCCTGCCATCTGTGCTACCTTGGCTTTAGGCTCTGAGCATCATTCTTAATGTTCTTAATCGCACGTCTCGATTATTGACTGTATTAGAAATAATTGCAGCGTAGAGTGGAATAAAGACACGCTTGGTTAGATGCACTCTGGTACTTAAAGAGGGGCTATAGGAAAGATGGGGACAGACTTTTTAGAAAGGTCTGTTGTGACAGGACAAAGAGAAACGGTTTGTAACTAAGGGAGTGTAGATTTAGGCTGGATATAATGAAGAATAGGCTACCCAGGGAAGTGGTGGCATATCCTTCCCTGGAGGTGTTCAAAAAACTGTGTACATGTGGCACTTCAGGACATGGTTTAGTAAGCACAGAGGCTGACAGTTGGCCTCAGAGGTCTTTTTCAATCTTGATGATTCTATGATTCTAAGAAATTTTTTACAGTGATGGTGGTGAAGCACTGGAACAGGTTGCCCAGAGAGGTGGTAGATGCCCCATCCCTGGAAACATTCAAGCTCAGGTTGGACGGGGCTCTCAGCAACCTGATCTAGTGGAAGATGTCCCTGCTCACTGCTGGGGGTGTGGTTGGACTAGGTAACCTATAAATGTCCCTTACAACTCAAACCATTCTATGATTCTATGAGTTAGGATTTTTTTTTTTTGCTGAGTGCATTTTGCTAAAAATGTAATTTGGAAGGGATTTAGCTGAGCCCATGCAGATATAGAGTGAGGTAAAGTGATAGGAATTATAAGGGGACTTACAGAATCATGGAATAATGGAATCATTAAGGTTGGAAAAAACCTCTAAAATCAACCAGTTCAACTGTCAGCCCAATACCACCGGGCCTACTAAACCATGTCCTGAAGTGCTATGTCTACAGGCTTTTTGAACACTCCAGCGAAGGATACTCCATTGTTGCCCTGGGCAGACTGTTTCAATGCTTCACCACTCTTTTGGTAAAGAATTTTTTTTTTTAATATCCAATCTAAACCTCCCTGGTGCAATTTAGGGCCATTTCCTCTCATCCTATCACTTGATACTTGGGAGAAGAGAACAATACTCACGTTGCTACAACCTCCTTTCAGGTAGATGTAGGGAGCGATAAGGTCTCCCATCAGCCTACTCTTGTTCAGCTGCTCTTCATAAGACTTGTTCTCCAGACCCTTCACCATCTTCATTGCCCTTCTCAGAGTCTCTACCTAAGCTGCCTCAAACACTGCAGTTTCAGGGCTGCTGCCTTATCCACTGGCATCCAAAGTTCACATTAAATATTGACTCCAGAAGACAAAGTAATGACAAGGAAATTTATGTAGTGAAAAGCTTGCATTTATTAAAGCATCCTGGCTGATGCAGTTCTGAGTTTTGTAGTACTGACAATGGTTAAATATCCTCACTGGCTTTGGGCACACAGAGAAGGCACTGGATACCTGTAAGTATGCTGACCAGTGTCTATGAATGTGTTGGGAGTGGAAGAAGACAGAAGAGGAGATCTGTGGCCACACATCTGGGGGAATCAGGACTGGAAGGCTGCCTCAGAGGCTTGGCTGTGTGCACTCTTAGGCTGTAGTACCTGCTCCTGTCTGAGAGGAAGCAATGACCTGCCTGGCCACATAGGGGATGTATATGGCTTTGTCTCTTCTCCTGCCTCTGCTTTTCTTCATTATCCTACAGTTACTTAGGCTTTTTGCAAAACAGAGAAGAAACTCCCTGCAACAGTGAGTTGCCTATTGGTGGGGTATTGCCAAGAAGGGGTTTATGTGCCTTATGACTGTGGTGAAGAACTACATACAGCTATCTATCCCATGTTTCTTCCAGGAAACAAATAGCTTACAATGCCTTGCATTCTTTGTGTCCGTGCTGTGGACAGATTATGTCTCCTCTTAGAAGCATCAATACAAAAGCTATGCCAGTGTAAAAAGCATGAGGAGATTTCCCCCTGCCTTTCCACCACAGGTACATTACCAAATTCCTCACTCCAGACAGAGTTACATTGTAGAAAATGTGTTTTTTCTGAACCTTACCAACATTAGGGCATCTCCATTAGAAAATACAGAGAAAGGTCTACATGAATATTTTTCTCTAACAAGCAGGCTATTTCTCTCCTGTATTTGATAATTAGTGATACATCATGTCCCTTTTGGCTGCTTGCCCACTTTCCCTGGCAAGTGCAGAGCTTGCACATAAAGCTCAAAGAGTCTTATTCAATTATTTTGGTTTGTCCTCTCTCTCCCTTTCTTGGATGGGAATTGCTAGTGAACAGAGTGCCTTCCGGCTGTAATTTCCTGTTGCATATTTTCTGAAACCATGTGAGGGATCCTGCTACAATTGAACTTGTCTCATTACCAGCTAGATATAGCCTTCAGCTCCTTGCTATTCTTATTCTCTTGCAGTTCGGATTGTTTTATTTTCCCCTTCTGGGACCTGAATGCTAATATGGGTCATGGAGTTTCTGAAGGTAGGTAGCACAAGTTCATCTGGGCTAGCACAGGAAAAGGGCTGGAAGAGAAAGGGCTGCAAACTATGGATGCTTTGTAAAAGCTCTATATGGTGCTTTTACATTAGACTAGAGCCTACTAGGTGATAGTCTAGGAAGCAGTGATGTCTGTTCATGAGTGTGCATCACTCTTCTATGCTATTCTTCAGGAAAGAGATGTCGTAGTGGACAGAAATAATTTAGAAATTCCTAGGGCTGAAGGTGGAAGGTGGCCCAAAGAATATGTGAGAATTAAAAAAAAAACATCAGCAATACTGCAAAGGGTCATTCTGTGCACATCTGGCTCATGCAGTAGAGCAGGCTGAGGAGATGCCCCAGCTGTATCTGAACTAAGCCAAGGACTCTACCTTAGGGCCAGGAAGAGCATTCAACCATGTAGAGCTGATTCTGGCAGACCTGTATACCCACACGCCCTGCCTACCACACAGACAGCTAAAAGGCACATAATTTCAGGGAACAAGACCATAAATTCTGGAGACTGCTTTACACCTGAATTAAGTAGTTTTCACTGTCATGTATGTAGGTGTGGGGTTTTTTTGTTAGCTCAGCTGCTTGTTCTCCCATCCTCATGGGTGAGTTCTGTAGATGTTTGTTGGGCCAAGCTCCAGACTGCAGGAGCCTCACAAAGAAGGGTAAGGCTGAAGGTGAAGCTTTCCTTTTTTTTCTGAAGACTAGGTTAGAACAAGGCAATTTCTGACCATATTTGTGGAGCTGGGTAGTTATTCAAAGGCTGATGATGAGATCCTTGCCCTCGTTTTATGCAGTTTAAATGGCCTGGAGTGATCTACAAGAGCTTTGAAATCCTCTCTTCTGACTAGTGAGACATCCTCTCCCCGAAACTACAATAGACACTGACATACCGCTAGACTCTGCAGTCAGTCTGGGTAAAAAGAGGCATTACCATGAATTCCCACAAGCATCATGGTCTTTTGGATGCTCTCAGGGAGGCTGTGGTATTCAGAGCTTTGAAAGATCAGAGGCAGCTTGAAAGCTCATCATTCTTTCCTTTAGCCCCTGGACTGTAAGCTTTGTGCAGTAGCAAGGCACTGTTTTATATTGCTGTGCCTTTACGAGCTAAAACAGGGTCTGTCTTTGACATGCTACCTTTCACACACTATCACTGCCCCTCTCCACTTTCAAAGAATGGGATTAATGAGCAGAACTGAGTATTTGTGTTTATGTATAAAATCTCCTGTGCATTTATCAAAGATGTGTCCAAAAGCTTAGGAAAGGAAGAAGAAAAAAAATTCCTGCCCTTCTCTGTTTTGTGAAATTCTATTAAAAAAATGCAAGAAAACCTCAGTCATTGTTTCTGCCTCATGTAACTTGCGTTTCAGTATGACACTGTCCTCAGTGAAATGTATTGTAAACGTTAGTAAGTGTTTGTCTATGCCCATCACAATAGCCGAAGTGTTAAAGTTGCTAATGGTCTTTCAGCAGCCTAGCTATTTTTCAGCTGCTCATTGAGGCCATTAATCAACATACCTAAGACTGCTTGAGCAGCATTTACTAGCAATTAACCTATGGTTATGGGAATATTTTTCCCTATTACGTTTCTATTCTAGGCTGCACATCAAATAAAAGATGTATCCTAACAATGCTTTTTGTGTTAATTTGAAAGGCTGGAAAACAGAAGTTCACAGACCTACATGGACCAGCTTGACGTGAGAAAAGAGGGCACCCAAGATGCTGGAAATACATTAAATTCCCAGACTGTTGAATATTAAATGGGCTCTTCCTTTCCACTTGCTCTTCCTAAGGTACATAGATGATATAACAGACATCTGAGGTGTGTTACAATTAGTGAATGCTTATTTTGAAGGCTAATTGAAAGACTCCCTTGGGAAGAAAAGAAAATGTTTGTGTACTCTCCTGACTTTTACAGTACCCCACTTTTTCTTTGTTCTCATTTCTGAAGCACTGAATAGCTGCATCACCTCAATTTCACCAGCAAGATGCAGGACCGAACCGTTTCTAATGTTGCTTCAGTGGCGTCAATGAAGTTACATCTGGAGTAAACTTCACCTCTATATTTTCTTGCATCTACATAATTTATCTGATGGTAAATACTACTGTGTGGTTTAAAAGAGTTTCTTTACATCACAGAAGAAAGAAATCAGGAAAGTTAGTGAGAAACTAAGGAAACATTTTGCTTCCAATATTGTTGCAAGGAACTTTCCTAATTTGTAGGACTTGGCACAATGGCAAATTAAAATTGTCGAAAGGAACTAACATACACTGTAAGCTGCATTGGTGCAGTATCCTAGATCTGTTGATATGACTGCATAGGACTGGTATCTCTCATCCTAGCATCCATTGGCAGTCCCATATGAAGATGGTCTAGAAGCCTTAACCTTGCCTAGAGCCAGAGGAATGACAAATCCTGCAGCTGTGATCAGAAGCAACTTAGATAAAGTAGCAAGGGCACCAGTGGCCAGTTTGCAGCAACACAACTGCTGCCATTAGCCTTAGTGAAAAGGCAGAGGCTGGAGCAACGAAAGGAGATTTGTCTATGTGGAAAGGAACTGCTGCTTGTGTACATCCTTCTGCTGGCTGGATTTCAGCAGTGCAAGAGGAAATAGTGCAGTCCCCTAGCACAGCCAGTAGTAGAAGCAGAGGAAGGTCTTGTAAAAGAAGCTTACCTGCCATGTTTTATAGGCTGCTTGCAACACTAATATCTACTTTTTTGCTATTGAAGATAGTAATAAACTTATTACTAAAGTATCAACAGCAGAATTATTTGCTTTTCTTATTAACCTGAAGTTAATGTTTGTTATCCATTCTCCATCATTGCAGACCTTGCAGGGAATACATTCATGCTTGATCTCATGTTAGCCCAAAATTCAGCATTGCCAGTTTTTGCAGCGTCATTCAGCCATGCAATTCTAATAGGCAGGACTGTAAGAGAAACCTAAATATGGTGAACATCTTGGTCTTTGGTTATGCCAGAGACAATGCCAGTTTCTAGCCCACACAGTTGTGGGAGAAGGAGACTTCAACATGTGACACAAAAGCAAACAAAGAAAATGTCTCTAAACACACTTAGCATAATACTTTCTTTTGGAGTATGACTCATGAGTTTTAAGTGATCAGTAGAGCCTTGGCTTCATTAAACCCTGACTCAAAGTAGTCTTGTTATCTCTGGTAAGAGACTAGGATGTCACTTATTTGAGCATGATGGCCCTTCTCATCTAGACTGGAGTGAAAAAGCAGGCAAAAGCAGGCAGGCCCTGCGCAATGAAAAGGTGCAGTTTAGTTCTATAGGTGTATTTAATATCTCAATTCTGGCCAGTGTGATCTTCAAAAGCATTTGTAACATGGTTGGAGATTTCAGGCAGAGGGGCAGCGCTTTCTGACAGAGTAGTACAAGCTGAGTTACAGAAACAGAAGCTGACACTATGTCTGAGTGTAATACAACCTAATTAAAATTAAGAACGGTTGGAAACGTGCTTGGTTGCATTTTGCAGGCAATGAAAGGCTATTTTCCTAAAAATGCTATCTCGATGATTTGCTCCATTTATATTCTTGTCTTTTCATTTATTAGTTACCTAAACCTTATAAAGAAGAGCTTTCTCCATCCTCATGAGGCAGGTATGTATACAAATGGCAGGTACTGATGAAATGTTTACTGAAAAGATTAGCTTGTCAATGAGGCAAAGGATGGATATTGATCCCCCTTCTATGTTTGTCAACCTGTAACCTGTTTAAGAAATGGCCTACAGCAATGAAATCCAATCAAGCATTCTTTGCAGCTCCAGTTTTCTTGTAATATAGGGAGGGGATTCAATCACAATAAAGGAAATGAACCACTTATCATATAAATGAGGGTAAGGCAATTAACAGGTTACAGGTTGCAAGTGAGGAAAGTTCTTACTGCAAAGCGAGATTAAAAGATGGATATCCTGCACACCTGAGCTTTGCCCTGGTCTTTCTGTGGTGAGAGATTGTTATGTGGCAAAACATGTTGCAACACAGAGTTAGTAAGCAGAGTATGTGCCCCTCCTAAATAAACCTTTGCTTGATAACTTTAGGATGGAAGTGTTTTCAAAGAGGTGTCCAAAATAGTTTTCTAAGTAATTAATACCACTTTTCAGTCCTTAGGACTTGATTTTTTTTTTGTTCTATGAGAGATGTAAGAAATTGTAGAATTTTTGTTTGATTCAACATCAGAAGAAAATCGAGCCTCTTCTAACACCATTCTCCTACTGTCACCTCCCTCCATATAAGTTGCAAGTCCAAGTTATTTTTAAGACAGGAACTGCAACTGCCAGGCTGTAGTGTGCTTGGTCTTCAATTGCTTGTCTTGAAACCATTTTTGTTTGCATGGATGAGTAAGAGGGCAGTTGAACATACAGATAGATGGAATTAGATCCTCTCTTCCCTCAAGTAGAATGGATACCCATGTGCAACGTCTAATTTGTAGGTTCAGACCCCTACCCTGAAACATAGAAAACAGCAGCTGGTGTTGAAGTACTTGCCATCTGAGATAAGAGATCAACCAGTCTGTTTTCTTAGGTATGGGTTTCCTTCTCCATAAATACAATCCTAGACCCTGCTAGGAAAATATGAAATCATGTACCTTTTCCTTTTAAGGTTTAGGTCTTAGTACTTGTGATGGGTTGACCTTGGCTGGCTGCCAGATACCCATCAAGCTGCTCTCTCACTCTCCCTCCTCAGCAAGACAGAGGAAGAAAGCTCATGGGTCAAAATAAGGACATGGTGATCACTCATCAGTTACTGTCACCAGCAAACCAGATTTGATTCGAGGAAATTAATTTCATTTATTGTCAATTAATAACAGAGTAGGATAGGGAGAAGCAAAACCAAAACTAAAGCCACCTTCTCCCTACTCCCACCCTTCTTCGCAGGCTCAGCTTCACTCCCAACTCCTCTACTTCCCCTTCTCAAGCAGTGCAGAGGGACAGGGAAGGGGTCTGTGGTTAGTCTTAGTCTACAATATTTCAGTTTTGCCACTCCTTCCTCCTCACATTCTTCTTTTGCTCCAGCTTGGGTCCTTCACATGGGCTGAAGTTTTTCACGAACAGCTCCACTGTGGGTCCTTCCCACAGGTCACAGTCCTGCACCACAGACTCCATTGTGGGTCCCTCTCAGTTTCATAGGTCCTGCCAGCAAACCTGCTCCTGCATGGGCTCCTCTCTGGGGGTTCACAGGTCCTACCAGGAGTCTGCTTCAGTGCAGTCTCTTTATGATCCACAACTTTCTATAGGGCACACCCACCTACTCCTCTGAGTCCTCCATGGGCTGCAGGTGGCTATCTGCTTCAGCATTAAGCTCCATGAATTGCAGGGGAACAACCTACCTCACCATTGTCTTAACCATAGGCTGCAGGGGAACATCTCCTCCCATGCCTGGAGCACATCCTCCCCCTCCTTCTGCTCACAGGGCTGTTTCTCACACATATTCTCCCTCCCCACTCACAGCTGCTGCCCAATGTTTTCTGTCTTTTCTTAAATACATTATCACGGAGGCACCATCCGTGTTGCTGATGGGCTCGTCTTTGCACATCAGTGGTTCCATCTTGGAGCCAGCTGGAACTGGCTCTGTCCATCATAGGGGTGGGTAGTCCTAGTGCCTTCTCACAGGAGCTACCCTGCAGTCCCGTCTGCTACCAGAACCTTGCCATGTAAACCAGGTACAGTATTTCAGTGTTTTCCAGCTAAAAAAGGCCTGTAACTGCAAGCATGTGATCAGTGCTTAATCCAGAGTATGGAGTTTTCTTGTTAACCTTGCCTCTCCAATACTTTTTTTTTTGCTTTTCTAAATATTATTCTTCCTAATGGCTTTGTTGCTTCAAATGTGCACCGAAATAGACTTCATTAGACAAGCAGCCTTCAGGGCTGAGATCTGTGGAAGATTATGCATGACAGCTAGTAAAAAGTGAGAATTCGGTGAACTTGGTGACTTGGGGTGTGTGAGGAGATACATAGTCCTCAATACCCACTTCCAGTGTGAGCCAGACCACCAGCGAACGCAGCAGCCTGTCCTGTCTGGTGCCTCTCTCATGTACCTGACACGAGTTCTACAAGTTCTCTAAGTTCAGCCCAACAGTCTGTACCCACATTGACCCAAACTGCCTTTTTGGGATGTTGATTCCTGTCCTCAGCTGAGCACCCAAGAACCAGATTAGCATGGAGGCTCTCCTCTACTCTCGGATGAAGCTGCAGACAGACCACAGCTGATCCAAACACCTTTCTGGAAGCGTGGCTTTTGTTGCCCTGCCTGTGTGATGCCTGGCAGGGGAGCAGAACATGCTCTCGTGGAGGGTTAGTGGTTTACCTTGCGCAGGTAAATTGTGTTTTAAAAGTGAGGAGCCATTGTAAATGTACAGGTATTGTGCTTCTAAGCCACGTGCACCCTTCCAGTGATGCCTGCTGCCACATTTACCCTCTTCCATGACCAACCTCAACAACCTCTTTCCTGTGGATTAGAGTCCCAGCATGTTCTCTTTTCTTTTGATGTCATTAAGAGCACAATAATAATTTAATTATAAAAATGAGTAAAATAAATGACTGGAGCTATTTCTCATGAGCTCAAAACCTTAGTTTTGTGACCCAGACTGACTCAGACAACAGACATGGAATGTGAATTAAAAAGAATTTGAAAAATTTGAAATAAAGGAAGGGTCTATATCTTCCATATGCAATAACACTAGATTTTTAATAGGTAATAAAAATAATGTGAAATAAAATGCTGAAATAAAATTATGACATCATGGCTCATTTTTGAGGAACCTTAACTGCAGTAACTAAGCACAAAAATTAGTATAGACATTAAAATGCTTGGGACAGAGTCAAACCCTTGGAGGCTGTCGAACTATGTGTAGGTACTGTGCTGGTACCAATACGATCTGGTCCAGTGTTCCCAGTGAGGTGCTTGCCACTCATTTGTAGGAGAGAGGAAAATCCTAGGAATTGTTCCTTCTTTTCTCCTGAAACTGTATCTCTTAGAGACTTACTGTCTGCTTTGTTAATGATTAAGAGCTAACTACAGCAGGGCACGTATCAAGTATGGATATATTATATTGTGTCAGAATTGAGGAGGAGGCCTCAGGCTTGTGTCTCCTGTGCCACTCTCCAGTATTAATCTTCTCAGTACATGAAACATTTTTCACCAATACATAACCTCACTTATTACTTCCTGCCATTAAGTGCGGCAAATACTCAGACACTCTTCTGGAACACTTCCAAATGAAATCTCAGAGTCATTACATTAACCTTTTCCATTATAGAGCAGAAGGAAATTAGCTATTGGCACACACAGAAATACATAGAAAGTGGTAAAATATTTTACATAACTGTGTTTTTATACTTATCGACAATGTAAAGAGTTAAATAAAAATGTTAAAAATCCCACATGCTTCATTAAAAACTCTCTATTTCTCTATTTTCAGCAAAATAAGCCATCAGTGTTAGGTTCTATAATTGACACCATAGCTTAGGGAACAAACCTATGAATCTTATTAGAGACAAATTCATTACTTTAAGTCCACCCTTAGGATGCAGAGCTCATAAAAGAAACCTCTGGAGGGTTCAGCTTAGGGGATGAGATGATTTCAGGCTGCAAATCTACAGATTTGCTGTAATTAACCTGAACTAATTATTGTCAGGCGATGGGTCAGACATCCTGGATAAAAGCCCATGACTTGTTTTGTGGTCTACTGGGTTTTCAGTAAGAGAGCTTCTTGTTAAACAAAGAAAAAGTACTGAAAGCACAGCCCTATATATTCTTAAAGTAAAATAAATCTTTCCACTGGGAGAGTATAGCGGAGTCTATTTAAAATGCACAGTCAATAGGCACAGCTGAAAGATGTTAATGTTTAATACTTTTGCTAGCTCGGTCAAGACAGGTAACAATAAGCAACAATGGTCAAAAGCAGCTCCTGGGTAGGCTAAGCTGGTCTCTACATGAAGTGAATGCTTGCCCACTTTTGCAAATATCACAACAAGGAATCCATTTAAACACTTCTTTATGCGTTGCAGATATGCTGTTACAGACCTGCAATGGATGCTTTCCTATCACTATTCTTTTACTGCTTAAAAGGGACAAGACAGGTGCACGTGTGCAGCTGCAGAAGCTTCTATAGATCTCATATGGAAGAAGGAGTAAACTAGCCTGTACAAGATAGGCTGGTGCCCCTCTAACACAACTTGCATACATTTAATTATCATGGGTTCAAAAAGCAGACTTCTTTTACCATTAGAGGAAGAGCTATTTAGCTTTATGGCTTTGCACATAGATTTTTGTGTGGGTTTAAGTTTCCAAATTCCATTCCAATCAGTGGCAATGACATGCATGAAACTATTTCAAGACACCTCTATCCTTTGAGGTTTTCAAGACTCAGTTGAACAAAGTCAACATGACCTAGCACAGGCAATGGTCCCAGTTGGAGTGGGAGGTGACCTCCAGAGGTCCCTTCTGGCCAGTTTTTCTATGAACTGGTGTTAAGAATTGGTTACAAGGAGAACTGTGTGCGGAGGTGATGTCCTTACCTTCTCAGCTAGCAATGTGCCTTACTTAGGAGGTTTTTTCACCTTCAGTCCACAGATTCGCTGCCACTGCTTTTACCATCAGAAACACGCATCCTACCTCCCCTTCTCCCTCTTTTCTTTTTCATTCTACTAACGTTTGTTTGCAGGTGGTCACACATTTTTACTGTATGTCTCACTGGTACTGGGCAATTGTTCTCCATTTCCTCTGTGTGCCCCTGACGCCATGGGACTGAGTTTCTGACAAAGGCCTCCCAAGAAGGGAAGCCCACGTATGGACAGAAGGGAACTGCAGCACGGCTGGAATTGATTTCAGCAGGGGTCACACATGGACCCTAGAATATACCAGTAAGGGAGCAGAAGATCAAGGCATGGGAAACAATGAGTGGCTCTTGTCATATGAGTGACTTAAAAGGTGTATTTTGAGCCTCTATGGCTCCCTAGGGGCAAAAAACCAATCTATACCAGTGCTATCTAGAAAGTCCTGAGTTCCCTCCTCTGCTGCGTGCTCTTGGACAGCTTCTTCAGGTTCTTATGCACTCAGTGGTTTCCAGATAGCATTTTCTGCCTCAGGGTACTGGCACAGGTCTAATGTGAGTGTGAAGTAGGCCCACATCTGCTAACCTAATGGGGCTCATTGAACTGCAGAGGTCTTGACATTGAGAGAAATTGTGACTAGGATCATTTTTCTCTACATGTGTTACATCGATGGGTTTGTTATTGTTTCTCACTCTTTGAATCATTATCTCTTTTACATCATAAGCTGTTTTCCTATACATGCCCTGGCAAAGAAAGCAGTCAAAATGACTGTGTAAAAATAGCTAGAAATCTGTAGAGCTGGACAGAAGGAAAGTATGGAAGGGATCAGTATTGAGCATAACACTGATTTAAGTGGATGCAGTACATGAGATCCTCTGTGGATCTGGATTTTTTAGGGGGAATACAGAAGTTGTTGATTCAAAACTCCGCCTTACCTGAAAGATGGAGTTTAAATGCAAAAACAGTAGCATTTAAATCCCACTGAAGTTCTGTGGGAAGCAGGCCACTTTCTAAAGCTTTGAGTTTTGTGAGGACATCCTGCAAATGGAGATTCTTAACATATCCCCACTCAAATGAAGACGTATATTTTGTGGGTTTTTTTTTTTTGCTAGCCTACTTTTTTAAACTTTTATTTTGTTTTGCTCACCAAATATACATCGTTCTCTTAACTTTAACTTACTCAAGCCTGCATACAAGCAGCAAGGTGCATGTGTCCACAAAGTGCAGGCAAAAATCAATCTGTGTGACCCAGGGGATGAGAGACTGACTGCAGAGTCCTCACTGCACTCCTAGGACTGGCAGGTACTGGTTGTTGTTAAGTGGTTTGTTGGAGGAGTCTGTTTGGCTCTCTAAAGACTGATCATTTAGTATGAGATAATTTTGTGCTTCTGAATGCTTCTTATTTAACCCTCCAAACCTGTAAATATTAACAATAGTTTACTGCACATTTTTTCCCATTTCCCTATTTGGGCATCATAACTCTGTTGATATTGTGTGTGCAGAAGAAGCAATACCAGGTACAAAGTGCTTTTTTGCTATCCTCCTGTCCAGATCCTCTGCTGGTCTGAGAGTGCTTTGGCCTTACTGAAGCACTGGCTTTTTGATCTTGATGTAAACAACACCTTTTTTGATGTTACTGAGCTTGCCTGATGTTGACTGTGCCCTTGTTTTACAAACAAAAACTGGTCCTTTATGTCACCCTTGCTCTGCTGTGTCCTTGGGTCCTTTTATGCACAGAGATTTCCACTTGCACATCAGCCATGCTCTCTTAATGCTTCTGTTACAAACTCTCACAACAGGAAGAAAGTCTCCACAGTCCTCATGTCACTGTCCTATCTGAGAGAAGGACAAGCAAATCTTTCCACGTGTATTTGGCTCAGTATGGGACCCTTTGAGTACACATCTCTCTCTTGATCAGCATCAGTTTAGGGCAAACTTGCTCTGCGCTCATTTATGACAGGTATTTCAAATCAAAATTGTTACCAGTGAATGGAAAATCCTAAATGTGCAGAAAAGACCTGCAGTTATCATGCATCACCACTGTATGCCACTACAGACTAATTTGTGTATCCCACAGATGAGGCACTGTTTCACTTAGTTAATATTAAATTGTAATCCTATTATCTTTAGATGTTCTCAGTGCTATTAATCTCACAGTTTCCAAGTTAGCAGTTTAAAAACAGATGGCTTAAAAATCATAATGCATTAATCTCTTTGTGCGTATACCATTTTTAAGCGCAGGAGTCAACAGGAGCCAAATTAATAATAAATTTATATTTTGAGTATCTCTTGTCTTAAGAATATTCCATATGTAAATTAAAATTAATCAG
This sequence comes from Dromococcyx pavoninus, assembly GCA_033558185.1. NCBI lineage: Eukaryota > Metazoa > Chordata > Aves > Cuculiformes > Neomorphidae > Dromococcyx > Dromococcyx pavoninus. The sequence goes on along the minus strand of JAUMJL010001081.1, from coordinate 380,113 downwards.
AAAAACACCAGCCATGACACAGAGTATTTTCATAATCTATTTATGCTAAGCATAATATAAACATGAATAATCAGAAATTAATTATCTCATCCACTGTTGTTTATAAGTCCTCTATTAATTACAAAATTATTGTCCGATTTATATCCTTGCATCTAAAGGAATAAATAAAAGGTGCTACCTAAGAACTATTAGTTTTATACCTTGATATAGATTTCTAGAACGAATTTACATTGTAATAAAATTTTTGTTGGAATTTCACTAGTGATATTGCAAAACTCTTCGCAACACAAAATAGTAAGCCCAAGTAGAAACTGACTTCATGATTGTAGAACATGAAGAACTTCTTAAGCATTTGTGTATAATCAATTAAAGAAACTTATAAGTGTTTAAGTAAACATTTACATGCTTTTTGAACCATAAATTGAATTAGGTCTCAATTTCTACTGCTTTCTCCTACAGGGGTGAAATTTGCAAGAATATTTACTTTTCAGTCTCTTCTATCTTTTGACCATTCTCATTCGTTGTTTCTATATCTGGTTATTATCAGTTTTAAGCAACTGCTTATATCTATCTCTTTATACTTCTGTTCTGCTTTCTTCAGTTTTTATTCTATCTGCATTTAAAACTATTATTTGCTATTATTAGTTTAAATTATTATTATGAGCAGGCGCTGGGACGTTTAAATTCAAAGCTTCACAACAATTTTCTTTGTACAGGCTGCATCATGACCTAGCACAGGGAAGTTACAGACACTCTTGTATTGCATCCTTTCCATTCCCCAGTCAGCAAGGAAGATGCTTAAAGGCACATCTGGAGTGTGTTTCCCGTTATTGCTGGGGTGCCTGCTTATCTTTGAGAAGTGGTAGCAATAAGATAAAAACAGAGCAACCCAGAGCTTTTCCTTAGATCTGTGTGACATTAAATTACCTATTTGCAAAATAGATTGAAAGAGAAAGCTGTATTAGAGAACTGAAATGGCTGAAAAAAAAGACAATGAAAGCTTCTCTCTTGCAAGAGTGTTCTTACAAGGCTGAGAGCTGAACTTTGTCATTAAATAACATCTATGAATTGTTTCAGTGCTGGAGATCTTTTCAGCTAATTTTAAAAGAGCTACTGGTAGGGCTTGATAACGGTCCCCGTGCAGTACTGCGACAGCAGTTGCATGGAGATGGTATGACTTGATGTAATTTTTCTAAGAACACTTCCTTGTCTTCCGGGTTTTTTTCTAGGCAGTGTGACTCATGATTGCTACCACCAAACCAGACCCAGCCCAAATATTTAGATCTAGATGTGACTTCAATCATCTACCAAGTTATGTCTGTCTGATAGTTACTAACTACATGTATGTTTGGCGTTGTATATAACACTTCTGTAACAATTCCTATTTCTGACTGCAGTGTCAGACTGCAGTTGAGCTCTGTAAGGGACCATTCTGATCCCACAAAGTGAACAAATCCATTCCACAAGAATACCCTCTTAAAATAATTATCGGGAAAAATGAAAGTGTAATCATTAGTCCAATAATGGCTCTAGTGGAAGGAAATCTAAATTATGTAGTATTAGATCTCTGAAACATTATATTAGGCAAATCTGGCATTTTAGTTTTCTTTAAAAGCCTAAGTCTGTAGTAGGATCAAAACAGTACCGTGTTGGGTGTGAAGGGGAAATAACCATCAATGGTGAAATATCTTTAGATTGTTTAGTAGCATTACCATTCACAGCCACGGAATACATTATTTTTTATTGTAAACTTTGTTCCTTAGAGAAGTATAAATCTTGAAAGTGTGTCAATACTTGGCAAAGTAAATAGTCTCTGGAGGCAAAAAAAATGTTTAAGACTATCTATCAAGTATAAGAAGTTGATAGCAATTAAAATCAGAGCTGTTTATGTATAAACATAAATTTCAGAGGTAGCTTAAAACTGGCCAGTAAAAATCTTGGCTGGCTGAAAATTCCAATTGCAAATGACTGCTACAAAACCAGTTCTTAAAATTCATATATGGCTTTTTCGCATACACTTTTTTTTCCTATAAGGACAATATTTTCTATGAAATTTTATGACATTTAGGGAAATATATTTATTTATTTATTTCCGTATGAGGCATTCTTTAAAAAAAACAACCCAAAAAATGAGAGTAACAAGATAGCTTAGTAAAATATTGCTTGTATTAAATGAGCACTAAAGCAGATTATATTTCAGTGCTCACTTTCCCCCCAAAGTGATACAGAGAAGGATGAGGAACTATTCTAAGTTAATTACCGTAATCATTAATGACGAATATTTTTATAAGATAATGTACTTACAATCTTTTGTATTACTGTTTATGTGAATGGAATTCTTAATGGTGTCTCTTAACGTGTGAGACCCTAAGGACAAGGAGTACTATGGGTAGCTTGCTCAATTTTATTGATTTTTGGCATGGTTAAAACACTCAGAACTCGAGTGGAATAAAAGACCAGAGGAAGAGCGTTGGGGTCTCCTTCTATCCAGAAGAGGAAATGGGCTAAGCTGCTTATTCCAGCTAATGGGTACCTCAGTGCTTGTTTGAAAAGAATGTGTTGGTCTTGCTCCAGGTAGACTGTCAGATCTTCTGAGATGTAGAGATTTGCCTTGATGTACCCTTGTACTCTCTCTAGCAGAATAGGTTCATCACTGGCTGTTCCCTGTAGTGTTCAGTGGAACTACAAATAAGCGCTGTATCAACAAGAAGATGTGCCCATTTCCTAGATAGGAAAACAGGTCTAGCGGACACTCTCAGATTGTTGTGGTCTGGTCAGTCCTTGGGGAGATAAAAGAGTGCATCTGGAGTGCTAGTTAACATGGTGGTGTAGAGGAGATTGTTCTGAGCTGTTGGTGGACCCTGCTTCTTCTACCAAGGTTTCCATGACTTTAGGAATCTGTTAATAGGCACCCTGCCTTGTATGCTGAGTGGATTCAGAGAAGCTATCTCTTCCCTTAAATATGAGGAGGTGTGAAGAAGACACCAGCTTCAAATATGACAGTACTGAAGAAATTTGGAGTGAGGAGGTGCTCCACCCACAGTGAGTTTTGCTGCAGCAGGCAATGAGGAGTGACCTTCCAGGCAGTGCTGCAGACATGAGGAACCTTGCTTACTGCAGTAACTGTGCCAGGGTGCTGGCTGGAATTGAGAGGCTGTGGCTGGAGATCTTTGAAAAGAAGGATTCAAAAGCCACTCTTGGAAATAGAATAAAGCTACAAAAAGTGAGACTGAATGATGTTAAATATAGCATAATATACAATGCTTATTTGAGATTAATAATACTTGCCTGCCTTCAAACTGCATTTTAATATTTAAATTGTTGCAGATGTAAATTATTGAAATAAGGTGTCCATGAATTATCACCTCCAGTCTTCTAAGTTACAGTGCTAAAAAATAAGAGGGAAAGAGTGCCTAGGTCAGATAAGTACAGGAAAGACACTCTCCTTCTCCTCTTGAATTTCTTCCACTGTAAGAGAATCACTTTTCCCTCCTGTTCAGCTGTGGGAAAGTCATCTCAGGAGAGGAAATCTTAGAATGAGATCCAAATGAACAGCTGGTATAACTGAGAGATTTTGGTGTTCTAGACATGAATACTCACACTTAGGAGTGACAGACACCATTCCGCCGCAGGTAGCTGCCATACCTTGGGTCTCTACTCTCTGCTTTGCTGGAGGACTCCTTGGGCAAGGGAGCAGACTTCACTCTTTGGCTTCCAAGGGCAGGGCCTTAGTAATATAAGAGGTAAATATGAGCCATAAGAAACAAAAGTATTCTGGTATTTTTAAACTTTGACTTTGTCTTACGGTCTCTCCACCAAGACTTTGTGAGAATGTCACAAAACAAGACATGAACAAATCAATAGAGGAAACAGCATCTGAAACACAATGCAGGCATTTCTTGTCTCCTTGTGCATTAAATTACCCAATTAATGTTTCCTGTTGCCTTAGTCTGTTCTAATAAGGCTTGACTGTCGCTTATCAGCCCCTAATCTTCTAAATGATGAGCAAGAACTGCAGCTGGATTTACAAGAGCCTTTGGGGCACAATACCAAACTCCCAGAGCACTGAAGATCTATCCTTGGAATTATGCTTATTAGGGGTTCTCACTCATTACCATTTAATTCACACAGATACCCACTAATAAAATCAGCTTGACTTTATTATTTATTATTTATTAAGTATGATTAAATAGATACACTGGACAATCAATCTCTGTGTATAACGCATTCCTCAAAAGATAGGCTTTTTCTGGTATAAAAATACCACTTCAGATACCAATACTCCTTTTAGTCAACTGATTTTTCCTGCTTTGTGGGTTTGATCTTTCTGAAAGGGTAGGCTATAGTTTAATATGTTTTGGGGTAAGGAAAATGTTTCCAGAGTAACTGCAAGTGATTTTTATGAGCTGCGTGCATAAGTTAACTAATTAGAAGAACAATGCTGGGAAAGAGTTGCAGGTAATGAGCAACTAACAGGGATAAATGATTTTTAATAGACAATGGTAGTGTCTTCAGAATTGTAAATACTTTCCTGTTGTATGACAAAAAATAAATAAATCTATTTTACCGAGAGCCACCTTATGAACTCTGGTGGGGGGGAGGAATAGATTCATTTAGACAAAATGCTATTAAATTGCCTGTATACTGTCCTGTCAGACGACTATCGACCCCATCCCATGGGAGAAATTGATTTCCGTGCAGAGAGCTATGTGCTTTCTGCAGTGTATTGCTTCAGTGCTATTGCTCTGGTAATCACACACGGCTGCCTCTTTTCCTTTAACTTCCTCTCTGTCTGTTTGTTGTGGAACGATTGATTGAGAGACATGAGGGATTCAGATTGCCATATTTGTTGTTATTTGACCTTTCCACTTACATTCTGTTAAAAATGCAAATACTTCATTTGTAGGAAGGTACATATGAATTTGCTTAAGTGGTGTATGAGTAAGGCTTTCAGGAGGAAACATTTACCTTTGTTGTCCTGTAGATCTATTAGAGCTGACTCCATTAAGTGAATTCAAATGCAGCTGAGGATGCACCCTACTTCAGCAAAGCTATTTATGATAGTTCTCAAGACAAGCTCTAAAGATGAAAAAAATGATACAAACTCATAATGCTAGAATGACATAAGTGCTGAAAGGTGAAATGACAAATACCTTTTGTCAGCTCTCACTAATGATAGTCATTTTTTAACAAGATAAAAACACTTGAGGTCAAGAAATGCCAACATTAAAGTTAAACCCAATTTTAAATCTTCCCTCTCCAAAGGTAAAGAAGAATCAAGGTCATTAATTGTCATGAAATGGTCACACATTTTTTCTCAGACAATACAGCTTCAGTTTACGAAACTGTTTGTCTGACGAGTTATGTATGTGCTTGACTTTTTCTACTATTTCTTGTCATCCCTACATTAGTTTCACTGTGACCCACTTGAGCATCATCACTGCTAAACCAGATGTTTGAATGTCTTCTTGTGGATACATAGGTCCTCTGAGAGAGTACCTTGGCATTTGTACAAGGGGAATCTTTGAATGGGAAAAATCCAGGCTAGACCGTCTTGCTCTGCCTCCTGCCAGTGCTAAGGGAATGCATTGAAACGAATAAAGATCTACTGGTAGGTCACTGCTGTATTATTTTAGTAGTCACAGGCTGCTGCATTAGGCCTTGGGAGGAAAGTGTAAGATGGCTTAATTAGAGCCATGTACTAGCCCAGACGTAAAGACCAGAGACCTGCTGAGTACATCTTTGCATGTGTACCTGAGGCTATGCCAAATATCTGGAGTTTCAGTGTTGTTATTTTTATTATGCTAGGTGGAAAAAGCTGAAAAAGCAGAACTGCTGGTGATCTGTAAAAGTCATTAAAGAGAGGATGCAGCTTCTCCTTAGCCTTTTACATGCCCACATCTTTTAATCTATAGTAAATTGACACAAAATTCTGTTCGGTTAAAATCACGTTGCCTTACAGAGACCTTATCCTACCCCTGTTCTATGTAAAGAGATGGCAGAACCATGATCAAGCCTCCACAAGCAAGGAACATTAAATGCCTTCAAAAAAATTTAGCTGGGCTCTTGGGCGCTCAGCCAGTTTCTCTACGTATATCCCAGCAGCTGTTTGACAGAGCTGCTGCAATCTTTTTTAGAGGTGACATGACATTGTGAGGCAGATCCAGCATCGTGCTCCAATACAGCTCTTGCAGAGGGTTCGCTGGGATGGGAGAGGAAACTACCAGCTCCCTGCTGCTGATGTCCAGTAGCAGTTGTGAGATTGCTGCCATACAAAGGGATCAAAGATGACTAGAGAGCAGGTTTGAAAGTGAGAAGAAAGGAGATTGCCTATTTGGAGGGCATTTTGGTGGCGACAGTGAGAATGTGAGAATGACAGTCCTGTTATAAGCAGGGACAACCCCAACAGAAGAGCCAGACAGTAACTGCATTAGAGTAAAACCAGTGGCCTCCCTTTCCCTTCTCTCTTCAGGGGTTGTGTCATTAGTTTCCAGATCCTATTGCTAGTGTCGGGCCAAACCTTTTGCCTTGTGCTTAACGGTGGCTGGGACATGTGTGAAAATCATTGATGCAGAGAGGTGGTTAAGATCTGGAGAAATGCTAGAGGAGAAGAGAGAGGCTTGGGAGAAAACCTAAAAATTACATCTAAAACATCATTTCAGCAAGCATGTCCCACATTTCTCAGTGAGATTCACAGATCCTTAAGTCTGGTTGTTGTCTGTGAGTCCTGAATACCTCAAATTTTGCTCCACAACAGTTTAATTTTTTTTCCTTTTCATTTCACTTGAACATGGTGTTATTCATTCCTTGTCTTTATTTGCTACAGAATAAACCAGCAATATCACAATTAGGTATTTGTGAAAGTGGTAGCATTTCAGGAGTAGATAACCAATATGCAGGCAATGAACAGGGAAGATTTCACATGTGTGTGAACATGTAAACTACCACTCAAGTCAAGTTAAATAGTGTCTGACTTTAAAAAATAAAAAACCCTCTACATGTCATTTATGCTGCTGCATTTCCTTTCAATTCTTTGCAGTGAATGAAACAGTTCAGGATTCTTAACTATAAAGGTTCTACATATAAATATGATATTTCTACTGCACAAAGAATCTCCATATCTATTATTGTACAGAAAGTATGGGGAGAGAGAAAACATCCGTTCTTGTTGATGTCACAGTACATGATTTGCATATAGTGTGTCTGTTCTCAGCCACGGCACTGGGAGGCACTGGGCTCTGCAAAGGATGTTTCCAGTCACATCCTCACCACTTTTTGGCTTAGGTGCCAGGTAAGGAAAGCATATTTATCAGTGAATCTCTGAAGTGGAAACCTCTAAAAAACATTGTTATTAAGTATGTACTTAGGATCCATTGGAGTAAGCATGACTTTCAACATATGGAAAAAAAATCTCAGCTGTGATAGTGGTGAAACTTTTGAATAGGTTGCCTAGAGAAGCTGTGACATCTGCATCCTTGAAGATTTTCAAAATCTGACTGGACAAAACCCTGAGCAATGAACTCCTGGCTACATCCAAGCACTTGCCCAGGACAGCACCTTGTCAGGAGAGCAGCTCCATCCCGTAAAAAGGGAGACTGTTTTCAATTGCCTTTTAATACTTCACATAGGCCAGCAATTGAAGATACTTTTCCTCTTCATCAACCTCTCCTCCATGCTAATATGCCTCCACTCATCCAACAATTTGATTTAACTTTGCTGCAACTGGAGGCAATGCTGACTTCTCATGTCCCATCAGGAAGGTGTCTAGGCAGGAAGGAGAAGACCGTATCTGAGAGCATGAGGTGCATGGTTACAAACAGGTCTCCCAGACATGAAGAGATGCAGCTGAGATGGGAACACTCACTGCAGCACCCCAAGCCCAGCACCTCGTAACATCTAGCCTGAAGGTGTGAGATTGTCTCCCTTTGTCTTGGGTTGGGGAGAGGGAAGGAGAACTGCACTGTGTGGTTTTGTTAGAAATACAGAGGGAGGGAGGTGATAGGGTAGGGACCATGGGGAGCCAGAAAGACACAAGGAAAACGGAAGTGTAAGGGAGTATGTATGTGCGAATTTGTATAGGGAATGGACAACATTATGTGCATTTGAGGAAATGTCATCACATGAGTACATATTAAGGAAAGTAGTCAAGTGTGAGTGGAACAGTGAGAGATCCCAGTAGTGAGACCTATATCAGAGAAGATGGTCTCCCTTCCTTATCTGCTCTCAAATATCATAAGAAGTTTACAAGAATAGTTTTTATCTAATTGTGACAAAGGTCTCAATAAATAAATAAGGGCTTTAAATTAATGTGAAAGGGACCTTAGTAGATGGATATAAATACGAGTTTCATAATTGAGTTATGAAAGTTCTTGGGACCTATTCTCATTTGCTTGTGTGTATTTTTAATTAAGTGGAATGTAATTTGATAGCCCATTAGAACTGCATCTAAGAGGAATTGCTGGATGACCCTTAGAAGTAGTCCTATGCTTTTCTCTCACAACTGGGTGACGTTTGCACTGTGATCACATTTTGTGAAATAAACAATTCAAGCCACCTGTAACTGGAGAGTTGCTAAACCCAGGGTTTTTGCAAGATGTGCTTGCAGTCCAAAGTACCTTAACTTCCATTTATTGGCTTGTTCTTGTATGTGCCTGCACTTACGAGAATGTTTAACCAAGGAAGAAACTGGCCCTTATCCCAATTGACACTAATTTCATGCAAGAATCCATCATTTTAATGTAAACTTTATTTGTGCATGTGGAAAAGGCTTTGCATTTCATGTTAGTGACAGGGAAAGCAAAGAAGTGGAGCTGTTACCAAATACTCCATTGGCAAAGGATGAACTGTTTTGCGGAGTTTACTTGTGTCTTGATGCTTGTCTTCCACTCAGCGCCTTCCTCCTTTGCCACCTGTTGCTGAGGTTAAATACAAAGAAAAGTGTGAGAACAACTTAAAACATACAGAATGTCTGAGCATTGGTTACAAACTTTCCCAGGTCAGAGATCAAGGGTCTGTGTTGCAACACTTTGAAAGACACTTTTTGAAATTAAGAACTTTAATCACGTCTCCAATTCTCTACCACATACCAATACTACCATAATGAGCTTCTTTACTGATGCATTCAGGTATAGACGAAGCTTATTCATGCCATGGTTTGATTTATCTAGGCGTGAGACACATTCACTTGGCAGGGTGGTAAGGAGAACTTGTGCTGTTCTTTGCTTTGGGCTGGTAAGGCAGGTAGGTCCCTCTGCTTTTGACCCAGCATATCTCCTTTGAAGGTAAGAAGCCTAACCTGTTCTAAAAGGCCACAAGAAGTAGACTCAAGATTCCTGTCTGTTAGTTTGATACCTGCATTCTCACGTTTCACCATTTCCTCCCACTTGAGATGTTTCATATGTTCAAATGTGAAGCTCTTTGTTTGGTCCTAAATTTGTGTTTGTAAAAAAATTTATGAACTTCTAATGTGGCACTGAAGAAAGCATAACCTAAATTTCCACTAGCCTTTCTCCTGTTACTATGAGTTTCATGTTTCTGTCTCTGCCTTCTACCTGTATCTTTGCAGCTTTATGGAATAGTTACTGACACTAATTCCCTAGCTGCAGCTTCCCACCAAGTATAAAGCAACAAATAGAAGAAATGTTGCTTCAAGTACAATCTAGCCACTTCTCTTATTTACAGCCCTTCATCTATTAAATATATACTTGAGCTGAAATATTGCTGACTTCTTGGAAGTCATGTGTTATTTTATCTTTATTATAAGGACTCTCACTTACAGATGGACTGGACAGTGGAAGTTGTACCACCCCTGGGAATTCCGCCTCCATGGGATCTAGCCTCCTGGGACATCATCTTGGAGGCCTGGGATCCACTGGAGATCCCACTTGCAGTAAAACCTGATGAATGGGTTGAGCCTTTAGCACCTACAAGAGTTACAAAGGAGACGTTACTTATTGGAAAGGACCTTACAGGATAATTATAAACTACTATGGTTTCTAAAAAAGTCAAGGCTAGCAAATGTATCAAAAGATAAAGGGACTGCTTATTACTTAACTTGTTTGATCAGTATTCTGCCTTTTAGCTACCACCTTGGGGAAAGGACATTTGCAGTGTTTTGTGGATGTTCCCAGAATATATAGAAAATCTAAAAGTTTTGCACAGACAGTTTTTGATAAATTTGGATCTCCAAAACAGTTTCAGCAGTTTTTCTCTGCTGAAATCACAGTTTACTGGGGAGCTGCCTGAAGATTGTGGAACAAACCCCTACAAGAACTAAGGATTGTTGCAGACCTCACCAGTTATTGTTCCAGGTGATGGATATGTTCTTTTCATCTTACTTCCACAGTATAAACCTCTGCATAAGAGATACCCATAGAATTCAAACACAGTAAGCTGTGGTAGCCAATGGTCAATTTTGTATGTATGTCTCTATTCCATTACAAATAAGCCCCAAGCAAAATATTCAATTGCAAACTCTTCTCCTTGGAGAGAAGTAAAGCATTAGTAAATGTTAGAGATAATGTTTAAAGCATTCCTGGAGGATGCTCAGGTATTTTGGTGATGAACTTGTTATAACATCTTTAAAGTGATACTGAACAATACTCATGCTCTGCTGCAGGATCAGCCGTTCCTTCGAGTGTGTTTGTTCTGGGGGGAGGAAGGGTTACAGTCTGAATGAAAAGGTTAAGAAGATGTGTTTGAAGAGTGAGAGACTTCAGCAAGCACCTGCGGAAATGAAATCAGGCCCTTTTAGCTCTCAATCAGGCAAAGAATGTGTGGCAAGCTCTCCTGCTGCAGGGAGCCAAACCTCACACCTGTCTTGGCAGTGTTACAGAGCTAGCATTTTTCACATGGATAAAAGCATAAAAGCTCTTTTGCAGTGTCTCCTGTAGGCTAAGGTTTCCTTGAATTATGCAAATTTCTCTGCACCAAAACCAGTGGCTTTTTTACAACTGCATAGTTGACACAGACATGGAAAGTGTAAAAGTAGAAACTGCAACTTCATGCTTTTTATAGGCATCACCACTGAAGAGACTGCCACTGGTTATGGGTGTGCTGAGTACTGCTGTACCACCCTTGTCTGTAACAGAAGGCAAGACTGTGCAGCTGACTGTGTTCTAGTGTACAATTATATTAAGTAACGGGCATCTCCTGTACCAGGATTTCTACAGCTGATGCAGTGTGGTGCCTGAGAGCAGCTCTTTCTGCTTTTCACACTCAGTCCTTCTTCTCTCCTTATTTCTCACATACTCTGCCGCCACCATCCCTTAAGCTCTTTGCTATTGAATATTCACTAAAAAGTAACCTAAACTCACTGAGCAGATCATACAGAGAAAAATTAAAAAAAATACCTCTCAAGAGTCACATACAGTATCTCTCTAAATATGTAACTTATTTCCTGGCTGTCTAGAGAGCCTCATGCTATGAATAATAATGGCAGCAACATAGAATCATATCTTAAAAAAAAAAAACAACCCATATTTCCTCTCAATCAAGTTTATTGCATTCTTTGCTAGTAAAAGATGCTCAAAATCTGAACCCTGATCAGCTTATCTGGCTAACCACCCATTTTATGGCTGGAAGAGTCAAGTTCAGTTTCATCCTTCAGTAGACTTCTAGCTGCTTGCTATGCAACAGTGGTTGACCAATATGGAGCTCTTGTAATGAGCTGGCAACCTGCTGCTAATCACATTCTTGACACATGGGAGATGTGGGTCCAAGACCCATAAGGGTTTTGAAGCCTATCCAAGGTCATCCTGCTAACCACTCTGCTGTTGTGGAAAGCAGGATTACACAGGGCACTCCCTTCTGTGGAATTACACCTGCTTAGAGGATGCTTGCAGAATCAGGTCCCACGGGCAGGACTGGCAGGGAGAATACCTTGTGCATGAATCTCACAGGATCTGGGGTTAAACAAGTGCCAAGCTGCATTGAGTCATCAGAGCAGGGATTGTTCTGTGCATGCAACAGAAAAGCAATCACCTGCAGGGTTACCTCATGTGAAAGCCAGCTATGCCTAATTTTAGTACTTAGATATGCACTGTCAAGGATATGTATATATTCCCTTCGTGAATTCAGCTGTTGGACTGCAGCTAATTTCCCTCTGCTATAGCATTTGCATAAGGTTTTATGTGTTTTCTGTGTATAGATGTGTATGAGTAAAGAGCAAAGGGAAATCTGATAATTTATATGAAATGTAGGTACACAGATCGTGTTCTTGCATAAGTGTATCGTTGCTTACAGCTACTTTGACTTTCCATATTATTGATGATTCCTAGCAGAATGGAGGCATAGCACAAACTTCACATAAACAGTGTCCTGAATCTCATGAATACCACATGTGTATGTCTGCACTCATGCGTAGGTACATAAAACAGAAAACTCCCTTAACAGCATCTAACTCATAACATGTAGTTAAATAAAGGAATCGTTTGTCTTCAGTGCAATACAGGAATATAGGAGAGAAGAGATTACTTGGCAAGCTTATTTTCAAGGAAAAAAATGTTTGCCTCTATGCACTAAACCACAAAAACACAAACACAAAGTTGTTCTTACCCATTGCTTGGAGAGTAGAAGTAGGGCCTCCAGATTGCACTCCTCCCCCAGATGCTTTTGCTTCATGGGACATGATCGATGAAGCAGTTGATCCTCCTTTGATCCCGGAGGAAGCGAAACCAGCATTGCGGACGTTTTGGTCAGACATTTCTTCCTCCTGTGGAAACCACTGCAGTGTTGCAAGGCTCATCCTGTCCTTTTATATACTCTCTAGCTCCTAGTAGAGAAATGAAACTGCTACCACAATCAGAAAGAAATGAAAGTGAAACTTATCCTCATCTGGGAAGTGAAACTGAACTTTGGAACATGTCTTTTTTGTTGCTCTTGTCAGGGTGAAATTTGACCAAACCAGCTAATTTCCTCTTCTGATACTAAGCCAAATTAGAAACATATGAATCATCTGTTGGCAACTGATGTGACTGAAAACTTTGCTTCTTCATTGTTTTGCATTGCACTCTATTGTACTGAATTGCACTTGTAGAAGGTAGTCCCTCGTTTTAAGAACTAATACAACAGTGAGTAAAGATAACAGGTAAAAAGGGGAAAACTTGGTCATCATGCTGAAACTGCAGCTTGAGTTGGTCATTGCACCCAGAATTCAGCTGTGCTGCAGCTACCCTCAAAAAAAACCTAGTTTACAGAGAGCAGGAAATCAGAACCCAATTAACAAGGGATGGTTAAAAATAATTTCTTTACAGAAGGAACTGTTTGGGGGGGGGCTTGTGTCATTCGACAGATTGGCACAGATGTTTTGTTCTTCCTCATGCAAATGCTGCTAAAACAGGGTCTCCATCTTTAATGAACAGGCTTTAGCAAATGGCACACTCTCCTTTATTGCAGGTTTTCTTAACCAGTAGTTTAAATAAGGCTGTTTAAAAATCCATTGGCCTCCTCCCTTAGGTAAAAATGAATATCTGATTAAGCTAGATTACCACAGGGATGGCTCTCAAAGTGGAAATACACAGAATCAAAACATAGCATTTTCAAAGTTGTATGCTACCAATATCTTGTACATGGTGGGTTATAGAACAAAGGATACAAAGTCCATTCCTCTCGTCTTATATCTGATGTTTATCTGAGCAGTAGGATATCTGGCCTATGTGTTCCTGAGCAGGAGTTTTAACTATTTTATTTCAATAAATTTTTCTTAAATTCATATATTTTGGTTTTCTCTAGTTCTAATGTTTGTTACTTTTATTTTCTGCTTTGCTTTCATTAGGGCTTCTGTGATTACAGTGCATTTTTTTATCTCCATAATTTCTTAAGTCTCTCATTTATCATATTGAATTAACATTATAAGATCTCTAAAATTGTAGCTTAAATGCAACTAAAATTCCATGGAAGAATTGGACAATTAATGTGCTGTTCCAAGTGACAATAAAACTAAAAATGTCACTTTGTACATATTGCTACAGATCCTTTCTTCAAGACTGCTAAAAGGTTTTGGTGCTTTGTTAATATCATTTATTTAATATTAAAAAAAACACATCAGGAAATCATGATTAAGTGTGGCAAAGCCATGAGGAGTGAAGGCTTCACAAAAATGCAGATACTCTATATGTGATGACTTTTTACTCAATCCTGAATCAGAATTCTTAATGGATACACATGAAGTTGTTTAACTAAAAATAGTTAAAATTACATAAAATGAAAGTTTTATTGCAAGCAAAGTGCTTCAAGGCAACTCATGATTGGCAGAGACATCAGTGAATAACCAGGGAAAGGAGAAATTAATATAGTCTCATAAAAGTCTCATAAAAGTGTCATAAATAGTCTCATAAAAGATGAAGAAACTCTGTGTAATAAGGAGAGGGAAACCACTGAAGCAATTCAAGGGAAGCTTATGTTTACAAGTGTGCCATGGACCTAGACATCAAGAAAAAAATCTAAAATCTGCTGTGTGGTTGCAGTGAGGAACATGTGAGTAGGCACAGATGACATAGTGCTAAAACCAGCTGAGATCTGCCTACCTTCATGTTCTTCTTACTGATAGTGATGCAGTAAATAAGTTATGGAGAAGTTCTGACCTAGAAGGGGTTTGCTTTTACTTGTTTTCAAGTAAAACCTTGGACAATCTCTTGTATGAAAATGGATGAAAGCACCATCAATCTCTTGTACCTGTCTTAAGGTTGAGTCTGCTATTAGGTCTTAACAGCCCTTACCAGCCTTCCCTGGACCTTCAGGCTGTGCCTGAGTGATGCCTTAGATTGATTCAGATTAAGCTGCAGCCTGTCTTCATGGCTTGACCTTGGCCTGCCTGCTTAGCAAGGATAGACTTGCCCAGCAATCACTGGACTGTGACTGACCCTGGCAGCCATCATTAGACCTGAACCTGATTTGTTGACTCATGTTTCTGTCTTGACCTTGGACTTGCCTCATCACTTCGAACTTACCTGATGATTTGGACTCTTTGTTCAATCTGCCTGTCATCTCTGGGTCTGCTGTGTTCACCTTCCTTGGAGTGGTCGGGACCGGCCTTGCTGCGCCCTGGAAACATGCGACATGACTTAATATCACAGCCTCCAGTTTAAAAAGACACAGTGTCTCTGCTGAAGTGGGATTGGAAACAAGAACTCAGTCCCTGAGCCCACACCTTCCAGAGGTCCTCTCCTTATACCAATTCATCCAGATAGATACGCTTCTCCTCTCACCTGCCAGCTTTGTGGGAGATGTTTTCCTATATGGTCCTCTGCCTTTTCTTGCTTTCTTTTACTGGCATTTCTGGTTAGAAAATGTAACTTACATGATGTTAGGCAACTGTAGTCCATGCCCATCTGAGTTTGCAGGGAGCCTGGCACAGAAGCACTAAAGCAGTTGTGAGTCTTTGTGGATTGTTTGCCAAAAATCCAAGCAGAGATAATTTAAGAGCCAAACTGATGCAACTTCTAGTTAAAATATGGAAGAAAAGAGAAAATAACTCATTTATGTGACTAAGCCTGACATTATAACCGTAAATTGGATCTGGGAGAGTATCTGAGCAATTTCCCCACTTAAGAAGCTAAAAATCTGAGGAGAGGAGATGGGTGATGTGAGCTGACCTGAAAAGAATCCAGTGGCACTTCTAAGCCTCAGAGAATAGAGAGTCAAAGCTATGAATACCAAGAGTATGATTGCCTTTATTTCCAGTGTCACTACAATTGCAATAGCCTTAGGTGCTATTGCATTTATAGATGTAGCTAATATAGTCTGATGTTCAACTGAAATCCTTAAGTGTCAAAAATGATGCACTGTCCAGATAGGGTGCTCTTTGAAAGGAACTGGAAAACCAGAGGTTTGATTGGAAGTATTCTGAAAATTTGAGCTTTGGGCTTCATCAGCTAAAAAAACTCAACCAACCAACCAACCAACCACAACTGAGAAAAAATGTTCTAAGCTGGAAACACCAAACAAATCTACACAACCAGAAGTGAATGCAACTCTCTTGGCAATGACCTTACTCAGTTGTGTCTGTAGATATGAACCATTGTGTCCCTTCGATATGTTTTCCTTGAGGTCCTCATTAGTGTGCCACTTAGAGATATATTCCTCATAGTGAAGCTGGGCAGCTGATCACAGATATTAATCTCTGCGTAGCCTGTTTTTGGTAGTCACCTTTTTCATTTCAATAACGTGTTCATTGAAGTCACTTTTTCATAAACATTTTCCCATAAACCTCTGTTTCAAAAGAGATTATTCAAACAGCTTTTAAACAATTACTCTTTTAAAGGGCCTAATTGAAGGAAATAAACCTGTAGAGAATCTGACTGAAGCAAAGATCTTCAGCATCCAAGATTATCTATCTGTCACCCTGTGACCTATTTCCTTCACACTACTTTTTAATTTTTGTAGCAATTATAGTGTATATGGATAATACCTATTAGCATATTTATGGTCATTGCTTCATATTTATTGTCTGCACAACTCATTAATCTTCATCTAGTGTGTGAGGCTGACAGCTCAATCTATTTTGCAATCTCTGGGCAGCAGCCATATCCAAAAAGCTTTTGTTTCCCTGTAAATAAACTGTGTTCAGAACCAGAGGACAATGGTACATCATGCAGTGATTGACACAAGCCATGGCTGCTAATCAAAAGTAGATTTTATTACCAGCTGAGTCAAGTGCATTATGGGGCCATTGTTCTAGTGCTGTCAGGGCAAGAGCATACGTAGTCAGTCACCTTCTCAAGATGGGTTGATTGTTCTCCAAGATTAGACAGAGTTGCCTTATTATCCATCCCAGACAACAAGGCATCTCACCCAAACAGACGCCTTTACAGAAACTGCCTGTACATTGAATTGATTTGAATTGCTAATGCATAATCTGTCCAGCACAGATGTGCAATGAATATTTGGATGTTGTTTTGCATGTCAGTTGAGAAGGCTGAATGATGAGGTGATGATCATTCAGTGATGGGTACTGGACATTTGCCAACAATTGAGTTTGAGTACTTTCCCTGACAGTAATCAGATCAGCTTCCAAAACGTCTTTTCTTCAATTCACTGACAATTTATGTTAGAAGATAATGCAACTCTCTCACAGTTAACACAGTTGGCAGCAATTTGCATTTTTTTCATATAATTAAATTTTTCATTTCACCCAAGAAGAAACACATATAAGCACGTATAACTGATATACATATTCCAAGACATTTCCAAAGTAACTCCACTTGAATAAGAGTAAAAAATGTCAAAACTCTCCACTAGTTTTATTAGTAATAAAGATACATTTGCTGTGAAAAATTAGGTCCTTTTTTTTTTCAAGCTATATTAGGTAAGCACTCCAAAAAAAGCAATTAATGTAATAAGCATTTAACATAAGACCATGGTCATACTTAGAGAAGGTCGGCAAATACAATGCTCTGGTTTAAAAATTTTCAGACTCTGTCAGGGTCGACAGTATAAAATAAGAACAGAAAAGAACCCCATAAGACTGATACTGTGACATCAAGGGGATGACATGAACTCACAGTGTCATCCCATGATAATGTGACTGTGACAGAAGCCTTTATGTAGTTATAATAATAGACTCATACAAAAATTTAGGTTGGAAGGAAGCTCTGGGGATCATCTACTCCAGCCAGGGACTCACCCTGTTACTTCCTCAGGGACTTACTTGGTTGAGTTTTTGGTATCTCCAAGAAAGGAGATTCCATACCCTCCCTGGGCAACTTGCTCTAGTATTTGACTACCCTTATAGTGATTTTTTTCCCTGTATATTACATCAGAATTTTGCAACTTATATCTGTTGTCCTTTCTTTGTGCATCTCTCAGGAAATTCTCCATCTTCTTTACATCACTCATTATTTCAGATCTAAAAAGCACAGTTAAAATGCTTCCTTTAGGACGGATGTGGCTAAAAAGCTGTTGACGGCTTAGCCTATCAGGTGTTCATGATGACACTTTTGGTACCTTGAAGAT
Source organism: Dromococcyx pavoninus (assembly GCA_033558185.1). Lineage (NCBI taxonomy): Eukaryota > Metazoa > Chordata > Aves > Cuculiformes > Neomorphidae > Dromococcyx > Dromococcyx pavoninus. The sequence goes on along the minus strand of JAUMJL010001081.1, from coordinate 362,161 downwards.
TATACTTTGTAACTTTATTTAAGTATGTGTCTAGTGTATCTCCGATCATATAGCAAAACACTTTCCCTCAGGAATAAATCATAATGTTTCTCAAGGGCTTCTAGGATTCTTTTTAGAATATAAATTAATTAATGTGGGTTTGTTATCTGTTTTTCTGAGATAAAAAATAGTACTCATGAGTGTGTGGTAGAGGAAAGAATCATTCCTTTAAGTTGCCGATCTTCCCATTATTGAAATTTAATATAGCTAGGAAAAGAGTGGCAAGTGATTAAGCCAGAAATTTTACAGTCCAGGTCAGAAAGAACATTACAGGTAAGTCTGATTTTTCTATACATCAGCCTTGTTAAGTGTTAGGCTAAGTGCCTTTCATTTGGATTTTTATTATTATTTTCATCTGTCAAAAGCAAGACATTATTATCCCTTACAATACAGAAGAAACAAATCACAAAGTTAAACTACTGACTTTTTGGGGGAAGAAAATTTCAGTTTTGGATGTTTAATTTTGTGTGCTGTTAAAAAGAGAACTATAGACATGTGTAATATCCGTATATCCTGTGTAATCATAATATCAACTAAAATTCTATGGATTTTCCAGCTATAAATCCAGAAAAAAATCTTTAAATAAGTGGCCTGAAAAGAATAAGCTTAGACATAGAATGGAGTTAGATGGCAAAATCTCACCAGATGTCCACTTTACACATTGGAATTCCAGTATGTACTACTCAGACCTTACCATAGTTGGATGCTCACTCACACTGGCACTTCTGCTTTTAACCTTAACATCTGGTTTGTGAGCAAAGTCAGTCTTGATGTTGTAGTTTATACCAGGATTTTGCTCCACAATCCAAACATACCAGACGAGGCCCTGCTCAAAACAGTTTCTGCAAAGGAAGGAACAGTCTTATCTTGATTGTAATATTTCAAGGTCAGAGGATTCATCTGGATCAGGACTCAGACATTTGAGAGCAGTACCATAGGAGCAGGAACTAGAAGCAGCACTCAGCCACGGAGTCATGTTCTTATTTCTCCTCTGCCTACAAGGAAGTCTTTGTTATTGCATCTGGCTTCCTACTGATCTTTTCCTTTCCCATCCTGAGTTACTACATGCCCAGACATCATTCTCAAGGCTGTTAGTTTCTGCCGCAAGGAGAGTCGTACTTGAAGGATGTCATGGAATAGCCAGTGCTTAATGTTCTTAGTGAAGTAATTTTTTATCCCAAGACATTTAACACAAGCTATTATTCCTGCACTGGGTCCTTTCCTTAGGGTTAAAAGCCTTATTTTCCCAAGCATAGAAAGTTACTTCAACTGACAAATAAATGTCAGCAGCATGAAGGTAAATATAAAGAAGAAAAGCTCCTTTGGATATTATTCTGTTAAAGAAATGCATAGAAAAGTGGTAAAACTGTGTCATCTGCTAACTAATAGTTCCATTTTATCTTGAGGATGCCTTCTTCCCATTTACAGTCACATTAACAAGACTTCAGAATACAGGAATACAAGCTAATCTGGACCATAGGAAGGAAAAGAGTATTAATCGGTTCACACAGTCTTCAAGAACAGATGTACAGATGTGAGGCAAATATGTAAGTCTTTCTGGAACCTAGGAAGCAGACTCATGAAGGCATTAGACTGAGCATATAAACCACTAATTGGTTGTACTTCTCCCTCAAGAGAATAGGAGACGCTTTTTTTTTTTTTGAAGAAATGTGGTGAAAAAAAAGTGAAGAAATAGAGTTAATGGACTTAGTGTTATTTTTAACAACACTGAGCTCTCATTGCTATGTAAATGTAGCCACAATTGCTAGTTTAATAAAGCCATTTCAAAATACACCATCTACAAACATTAAATAAGTACATACAAGCACAGGAACCTCTTTTGGTTCATGAGTGCCAGATGGATAAGCCCATGGCACAGTATGTGCTCCAGGGTAAGTGCTAAGCAGTTCAGAAAGGCTCATGTGCCTCAGGGCAGTCGCTCCATCAACCTGGGGGGGTCCAGTTCCACATAGCAGCAGCTGGCAGAAAAAGAGGCTGTGATGCCTCCCATCTATATTCCAAGTCAGAAGACATGAGTTCACCTGTGGTTTCTGCTCTGCATGTTGTCAGCTCTCTTCCTCACCTCCCATACTGCAGATTCTGCATCCAAGGAGTGCACACTACTTGTGTGTCTGTGATCAACATTGCAGGGTCCAAGGGACTGAAACAAATTCTTGTTTTCAGAAATGAAAGGGTGAATCTTGTCAGAAGACGAAAGCTGAGCACAGAGAGCTTAACATGTATGGACCTCTCCTTGCCTTTAAGATGAAAGTAATATTATTTTCCTATTCCCATGGTATTTCTGAGACCACGTATATTATGCTATTCAGGTGTTATGGTAATAGGCATGATATAAGCACTTAATGTGGATAAAGAGGTTTCAATCCTAATATAAATTAGTATCTCTGAAAGTGTAGTTGTTGGATGTGCGTTTACAAGTGATTTGAAAAGCTATTAATGAAGTGGCTAATCTGTTACATGGGCAAAGAGTCTGAAGACCAGATGGCCAGATTTACTTCTCAGCTCCAGCTGCAAGATGTGTGGATCAGTTTCAGGTCATGCTTATAAAATTTCCTTTGAAGAGCAGTAAGAACAGCTGATTCTTTTAGCCTCTTCTAAGCCCTAACAGCCTGATTCAATGAGGAGAAACCTCTTATTTTACATTTCTTGTTAATTTTTTCATCTGAAGGGTGTATGGATTGGCGCTATTCTCTTCTGTTTTGAGAACTCAAGCTATATGTTTATATGACTTATGCTGGAGACTCTAGTCTGATTGAAGGCAATGAGTCTGCTTACTGTCATTGTTGCAAATAAATGTATTACAGCATCTGAGATATGGTAAAGGGTAGGCAATTATAGCAGTATGAGTAAGAATGAAGTACAGTGAGAAAAACGCGCAGTGAAAGCCATCACTGAACATGAACAACATCATTGAACATGTCCTTTTGGCACCCATACCTGAGTATAGGAAACATAAGAAAGCAGTCAGCAATACACAGCATATATTTGCCAAGGGTACTTTGTGCGTGGCCAACCTGACAGCCCCCTGTGTCAAAATGCCTGGTATCACAATGCCATTGAAGTTTTCATAACAGAAAGAAAATAAAACTTCTCAGAAAAAGCCATCTGTAAATAAGTTCGCAACTGTAAACAAAAGGAATAACTTCCTCATCTCTACAATATTTATGGAAACATGCCTGCCCGTGAAGGCTGAATGTTGATAGATGCTTTGAAGCAATAGTGCCTTTAGCAATTAGATAACTTTCCTCAAAAGAGAGGTGCTTGTAAACTTCTGAACATCACCCATTTATGACAACAGAATGCAAGCCTTACTAAAAAGTTCATCACGGAGATCTTAATCCTTGTGGCTAGTTCTTAAATGGGAAAGAAAGTGTTTATTTATAATACCAAAGCTTCTGGGCAAGACACAGTGGAAGACTTAAATTAAATGTCAACTCATGGGGTACTAACGATAAATAATGGAGAGATTTCTGTTGCCTTTGGTGGCTGCAGATAAGCCACTGGATAAACTATTTACTGCAGGTAGGTTGTGCAGTCCTAGATGGATCATCTATGTGCTTTGTTACTTGGATCAGAGAGCAGAATGTGAGCCTGTGCTGCCTGCATATCAGGGCCTTTATGGTCCCAGGCCCTGTCTATACTGCAAAGTATTTGAGAATGTACCAAAGTTTCAAGACCAATCTGCTCTCATTTCTTCTTCTCATGCTTGTCTGTATTATATGCAAATTGTGGTGGTGGTAGCATGCTCTGCAGATGGATGAGCTTTTTGCAGGATTTCTAGTAGGAAGGGATGTTGATCCATGATCCAGAAGAGCATTACCAGACGGAGAGGGGATAGGAAATGACTTAGAGACACTGATGTGATCCATTTGTAGCGCCCATGATGTCTTTCTGCTATTCTGTCCCTTGGGGGATGCTGATACTTTCAATAATTGACTGCTCTTCTGCATCATGGCACTGAGGCTTCCTGACCCCCTGGGACGTGCAGCCACAGTCAGAGGGTGTTCAGGGGCCTCGTTGAGACCCTGAAATGCTTCCTAGCAGGACTTAAGACTTATCTTCAGCTTGTTTACTACAAGGACAAGCTAAACGCTAGCAAGCCTTACAACCATCCTTACATGTCAAACTGTTGTGCCCTCTTTAGTTTCTGCAAAATCTTGGGGAAACTCACCAGGTATGGAAGTTACAGGACTATAATTTTTCAGGGTGCTGCACACATGCAGATGGCACCAGTGTGTGAAAAAAAAAAAAGAATTTGGCGTTTACAGAGCTGTGGATTCCTTTATCAGGTCTCTCAAATACTTTCCCTCCTTTGCTAACTCACCTTATTGAGATAGAACTAATTTACTTCAACCTTATGATATTCCCTCTTTCCTCCACCATTTCTCAACCTCTGCAAAAGTTCCCAAACACATATGAGACAGTCATAGCCTGGAGAATTTTTTTTCCTCTCCGTCAGGTATACTCTGCCCTGACTTCATCAGTCCTACAAGCAAATTTTTCTCTTCAGGAAGATGTTTGCTGTGTGTTGCAGAGCCCTCCCTTGCCAGAGAAGCTGCCTTTTGTATTGTCCCTGTTTGCTGCACATCTTTCTGCACTGTGGATCTTGGCTTGACTCCTCAAGGAAGCGCTTGTTCCATCAAGTAGCTGGAGAGTAAAGAGGAATTACCCGGAAAAAAAGAATGCAGCACAACCAATGGAAGCAGAAGGGGATAATCATCTTTTTTCTGTGTAAGAGACGTAGTACTAATGGCCCCTTGATCTTTACTCATTGCCTAGTTCGAGAAGAAGCCTGAAATGCATTAGCATCCACTCTAAATGTTCATGTGCGTTTTGAGACCATCGATGAACTGTGCACTGTTTATTGAGCAGAATATGTAGAACAGATCCAGAAGACAAAAAGCATGTTATTCTGCCATAATGAGTGTGGGTTGTAGCCCACATCTCGAGGCCTGGCACTAGGAGCAGAGGCTGCTCTGGGTACAGCTGACTCATACATACAATCTCAAAGGGTCACACATCTGGAAGGAAACAAATAAGAGAGCTCTAGGAGGAAATCCATGAGGGAGCAAAGGAAGGAACAAAAGAGTTCCTAAACTTTCTGCTGAGTTTGCCATGTGTGCTTGTCTCCTGAGCCTACTCTGACAGAGCAAATGGACACTCACCCTGTCTCATTCTACCATCCAGAGATGGTCCACCCCTTGGTAAATCTAATAATTCATGCTGGAGGCTGTCAAGAGGAAGGCTTTGCCTTATTTGAGGTAGCTGTCAGAGCATGGTTAGACATGTGGAGAAACCTTTCTTGGAAAAGGGTGACTGAGCAGAAAGGAACTTTGACCTTCACACAAGGAGAAGGGCATGGACAGAGGAAAAGGCACAATCTGGACACTTGCATAACACTTCCTAAGAAATAGCAACTGCAGTCTTTCCAGGTCATGGTAGTTCTGTTTTCTGAGACTGTCTCACCCACTCTGTCAGCTGCACTAAGTTTACACACCTAATGTCTGTCATAGCATCTGGAGGGGGTGAGAACCACCAGGAGACACTACCCATGGCTGCAGCTGTAGGCACAGTGAGTGGCTATGAGGTGCAGTTTTTCTCTATGCAGCACCAGGTAGACACCATTCTGGAAAAAAATAGGCTGTAGGAGACCTGATTAGTTGAAGAGCTCACAATTCCCCCAGTGTATACTTATTATGTGAATACAAGGGAGGAAGAAGGTGCTAGAATTTTTTCCATTTGTGCCTGGGCCCCATGATCTAGTGAGACTTAAATCTGTGTGTCTCTTATCCGTATCTGTCTTCTGTGCCCAGGTACATGCTTGTTGGTCTGATGTCTAATGAGAGTATTGGACAAAGGGAATGAGAGATATTCTGGACCATAAAGAAAATAATTCCTTGGTCTGCTGGTCAACACAAGAGTTTCCTTCTTGGCCTCAAGCATCTGCGTAGAGACCCAGTCCTGATGGCAGAGCATCCAGTAATGCTTTAATCCCCACAGCAGAGTGATATTTCAAAAGGTGTCCCACATCAATGGGAAAACCATGTAAAGTTCAGTTTAAATATCAGCGGCTCTTCCAAGTGAACGTGTGAATTGGACATGCTTACAGACTGCCAGTGAAGCTGCTGAGAGGAGTTATGCCATGGGAAAAAGCAGGATAAAGGTGTAATATTTGCTGGCTCTTCTTTGGTACAGAGGGATGGAATCTGAATTCTTATTTGCTCAGCAAGATTTTGACACTTGTCAGTTCCTGCCATGGTTATGTCACAACTTATGTGAAAGTGAGTTTCATCAGCTTAAATGAGATGTCGTCTGAAAGACTAGGGATAACTTTCTGGCTGTAGGCCCATCTCCATCCATTTCTCTTGCTCTTCCCCTCTGAAGGGGTTGGAATATTCTTTGCAATTAGCAAAAGGAGTCTGTTACTGGGGGAATGCAAAAAAACATTGCAAAGGGGGAAAAGATATTTTTATCCTCCCTGTCCCTGGTTCACCAAGACGAGCACCGAGCACATTCTAAAGGACAATTTGAATATTTTGGGAAGGCAAGAGTTTCAAATCCAAACTTAGTTACTTTGCTCAGCTTGTAAAGGCCTTGAGTGAGTGTGGTGTAGCCTGTCATTCTGCAAGCACCTTAGGAATCAATTGCTTGGCCTTCTATGCATTAATTCTTAGCAGGACAGTTTTAGGACGAACTTTGAGCCTAGAATCACCATGGTGGAGGAAACATGTAGAGTCCTATGAAAAAGGAACACTTTTCTTGAAACCCACTGTGGGAGTCTATTGACATAAGTAGATCTTGCCTGAGTTTCATCTGTTTAGTGTTCTTAAAGTTTTTTAATCTCACTGAAAGTACAGCCTTTATTATGTGTTCTAATCTACTTTCAATTGCCATTGTAAATGACCTTGCTCTTTCCTTCTTTGGGTGGGGGAATCTGATATAAGATGGTTCTAAAGAAGGAAGGTGAAAACTACATTTAGTCCTGCAGGCAAGAGAAAGGAGATTTGAATTAATTTGTGAAAGGAGTTGATTTTCTTGCCTGTTTATCATCTGCTTATTATCCAGAGGAGTTTCCATCCAGGCAACTGCAAAATTGCGGTGGCTGCTATCTGAACATAGGGACCTTTTTTCCCCCATTCATATCATGGTCAATGGGAGAAGCCTCACAGATCCACTGTGTTGTAGATTTAGTCTTTCTTTCACTGTTCGACATGGCTTTCACATGGTCCTAAGGGAATAGCATCTCTGTGCCACATATAATTATATGAAGCATCAATCAAAATAGGCAGAAGCTTCTGCTCCTTTTTCTTGCATGTGATATGCAGAACATTCTAGGATGTGATATGACCATGCAGGACATTCTAGGATGCAACTCTCTGAGATGAGAACAGCTTCCTGAGTATTTTGTAATAAGAAGATGCCTGTTGTATCATAATAAAAAGAGGTAAAGAGATAGAGGAAATGAAACATGATAAAAGCAACCAGTGAATGTATTGCACAAGAAGGGAAAGAGCAAGAGTGTGTGAACAGAAAGTGTCAGTGCAAATTTAACCACTGCTTATCACAGTGTGACTCTGGACTTGAGATGTGGCAGCACAAGATACCTTGTTTCATAGTTGGCAACCCAAAGTAATATCAGATTCTAGACTAAGATATGAAGAATATTACTGTATGCATCTGAGTTAATAATATCTTATATGAAATATTTGTTAAATTAAAACATATTTGCCCACCTGGAGTTGAAGTGAAGAGGCTGTACCTTCCTCCAATTCACTACAATAAATCAAAGGTATAGGCACACACGTACACAAATTCTGATTCTTACTACTGTGAGGAAAATTATATGTAATTTATTATAAATACAAACTCACTGCTGTTACTCCAAGTTTGTTCTTTGAGAAATTAATGTATTTTATATCTGATTGAGAAAAACGCCCTATAGCAGACTGGTTTGAGGAGGAAGCTACCTATTCTGGAGAAAAGCACATTTCTTACTGAATATCCTTCCATTGTTATGATTGCTACGGATGTCTTGGTTTCTACAAAGTCTCAGTTTGAAGATCCTGGCACAGAGTGTTTTATCTCAGGCCATGCCTTATCTTTCCAATAGTTTTAATTAACCATTTATTTCAATGGTTAATGGATGATTTAATCTATTTTGTGATTGCTTTGTGCTCAGTGGATCTTCTTCAAAATGGAGCTTTCTTCTTAGAAACTTGCTGTTCTTCTGTGTATAGTGGTCTCAGTGCTCACTCTCTATTGTCCTTTTACAAGGATTAGCAGAACAATGAATAATTTCTTGGAAAATGTGAGGTCTGGAGCATTTGAAACAGTCTCTTTTGCTCAGATACAGAATTTTGATTTCAATTACTTTTGGGGACAATATTCATGGCTTGGAACCAAATCAAAATCAAGGAATCTTCTACAAATAGGTACCGATTTCTTTTTACCCTAAAGGAAGGAGTGTTAATGCTTAATGTTTGTATAATATTGATGCATGTTCTCTAATCCTTCTGGACCACTGGTCTATCAATCTTTTAAAAATCTGTCTCTACAATTGTTGTTGAGGTGTTTCTCTTGAGATGATCACATTTGATATTTTTTTCAAATTATATTTTCAGGAACTCGTTCACCTGCATGAGTCAGTGTCTGTTTTGCCTAATTTTGTTTAAATGGATTCATAAAGAATATCTCTTTCCCTTGTCAAACACAGAAGTTTGTCACAAGTTTGTAGGGTTAGACTACCACATTAGATTAATGTCAAAAGACCTTACTCACCGCAGAGAACATTTGAAAGTTAATTCTAATCAATATCTGCTTCAGCCTCTAGAAATTTAGTCTCACTAATAACCCCATAATCCCCAAGTTCCAGGAAATGACTTGCCTTTGAGAATATACAGACAGAAAGAAAACTTACGTGAGCATTTTTATCATGATGGAGGATAGCTTGGACTGGGTCTCTCTCACTCAAAAGGTCACATCTCCACAGTGGGTTTGTATGCATACAAAATATTTTGAGACTTGAGCATCACAGATTATATATGAAATATAGTAGGAACACCAGCTGGGGAATTTTATCCTATCACCTATCATGAACTTCCTTATACCTTTAGTGATCAAGAATTCATAGATGACGTTTTGCAATACTATTCACGTTATTCATGGTAAATCACTCATTAGTGCCAATTTCTTGTCTTGAAGTTGCACTGAAGTGCTAGAAGACTACTTTTCTGCAGAAAATTAGATGCTACTGGAAGGGGTGACACAGCATCCTCTCCTTTAAATATCATTGAAACAGACACTCATGCTGGATGAATTAAACATCCCCTCTCTGTAGAATTCTCTCAATGTATTGCTGTTTATGATGATGCATACATTTTTTCCTGGAATGGGAACGGTTTCAGGAATGGAGTTGTCTATTTCCATGTCATTGAAGCAATATGTGTGCTCTGTAGGTGCATTCTTCATCAATTTTTCCATGGTTTGGGACACATAGGGGTAGATATGTTCTGCCTAAAACCAGAAGATGTCTGTTTTATATTCTGTTTTCAGCAGTGCTTGAAAGTAGGTGCTTATTTCTAGTATTATTTGTGTTTTACCTAACATGGTTTCCAGCCCCTAATCAGCAGTTATTGATGGACTTTCCAAGCAATGACTGTATTTGGATCATCACTTTTTAAATCAACCTATTTGCCTAACCCTTTTTTGAAACTTTTGGGGGTGGGGAGGGGGGCCTTTTAGTGTTATATTAGCATTAAGGAAAAGAGTTCCCACAATGTAACTGTGTTATGAGGAAAAACATTTCATGTTTGTGTTTTTGTCCTATTAGTGAGCGTGTAGAACGTGCAGTCTGCTAAATCAGTGTCATGCAGAGGAGAAAGCAACATAATCAACAGAACTAGAAACAATATTTTGTATTTTCCTAGTTATTGTTTCTTTTTTTGCTTCTAGGTATCTGCGCAAGCACAAGTTTAACACAGACGCATGAAACTACGTGCTACATCTAAATCTAAGGAACGGGTTGAAATATAGGAAGCACTAGCAAATAATTTTCACTCATACAGTGACATCCAGTGGGCCCCTCCAGAGACTTTCTTCACATTTTGTTCCTATTTTTAGAGCAGAAATAAATAGTCCTGGTAGTATCACTTTCAGATCACAATTTCAGACCACTGGGACTTCTCACTGTGTCAGAACACAGCTCTCATATATAAATGGTACTAACTGATTGCTCAATAACTGTGCACACTGCACACAGAAGAGGCTGTTTAGGTTTTTTTTAAATTCACCAGACAGCTCCTCCCAAGCTAGTCAGACTCCAGCCTGTAATGCTGCTCAGGATTATTCTGTCCCAAGTGTGGGGCTTTACATTTGTCTTCGTTATTTCCAGTTCTTGTTGGCTCAATCTTCCAGACTGTCCAGACTTCTGAGTTCTTCTTTCTGGCATACATCTCTCCTCACAGCCTGGTGTCACATGCAGACATGGTGATGGTGCTTTCAATGCTGTTATCCAGATTGTTCACAAAGATGTGGACCCCAAAGGTGACTTCTGATGTACTCCTCTCATACTGTCTGGCTAGAGACCAATCTCCTGCTCAAAGAGATCAGACCAGAATGCTCAAGACTTTATTGAGTTAGGTCATGAAAACTTCTAAAAACAGAGACTATGCTATCTGCCTGGGCAGCTGGTTTCATGGCTGGTGTGTTCTCACGGTGACCAGATTTTTTCCTCATACCCAACTGGAACCTTCCTTTATTTGATCTTGTCTCTTGTCACCCTACTAGGCACCAGAGTTAAGAGACTTTCTCCTTCTTTCCAGTAACCTTTTAAAAGAACTGGAAGGCTACTACTAACAAGACTGCTTCCCTCAGCCTCTCCTCACAGGACATTTGCTACTCTCTGACCAGGTTCTTTAAATCACAGTATCACAGTATCACAGTATCACAAGGTTGGAAAGGACCTCTGAGATCATCAAGTCCAACCTATAACCCAACAAAACACCAACCCATCATCTAAACCATGGCACTCAGTGCCTCATCCAGTCTCCCCTTAAACACCTCCAGAGTCAGCGACTCCACCACTTCCCTGGGCAGCGCATTCCAATGGCCAATCACCCTTTCAGTGAAGAACTCTTTCCTAACATCAAGCCTCAACCTCCCCTGACAAAGCTTGAGTCCATGCCCTCTAGTTCTGTCACTGGTCACCTGAGAGAAGAGACCAATCCTGCCTGACTACAACCTCCTTTTAGGTACTTGTAGAAGGCAATTAGGTCTCTCCTGAGCCTCCTCTTCTTCAGACTAAACAGCCCCAGCTCCCTCAGTTGCTCCTCGTAGGGCTTGTGCTCCAGCCCCTTCACCATCTTCGTTGCCTTCCTCTGGACACACTGCAGCATCCTGACATCTTTCCCAAACTGAGGGGCCCAGAGCTGCACACAGTATTCAAGGTGAGGCCTGACCAGTGCTGAGTACAGGGGGACAATAACTTCTCTGGTCCTGCTCACCACACTATTCCTGATGTAGGCCAGAATGCCATTGGCATTCTTGGTCACCTGGGACATGCATTTTCCATGCATGAACGATTTCATGTTTAACTCTAATCCTACTGGGTTTTTTAAGGTATCTTATGTAACATGGCATTTTGATCTATCAAAATCACTATCTAGAGTGATACCATAATGTATTCAAACCACAGTACAGGTGCAAATCATACTTACATGAGAATCGCAACTGTAGTATGCAGTTGAGTCACAATGCAAATGTGATTTCCATTACTAATCTCTATAATATATCCACCATCATGATGCTGGGTGTTCCCAGCCTCTGGGAAGGAATATTTGGATTGAGAGACACTTAAGCCCATGGCTCTCTTCAGAGCTCTTCCTATTTGTTGTTTGCATTTTATACTCCACATTGGTCTGAGCTGTGCTGGTATAATTTCATTCTCTTTATTAAGTTGGGGACCAACAGCTACACAGCCAATTCATTCAGCCAGTGGATACAGTGATTTGCCTAGAGCAAGGTAAATGTCTATAGAGATGAATCCACAGCTGTGCAACAGCTATTCTCAGTAGTTCCCACAATCTGTCATTCCTAGGGCTGTCCTGCTCACCTTGCCTCCGTACTATCAGACGCCCACCTTGCTATTACACTCTTCTCCTGGTTCCCTTCCCCTTAGCGACCAAATGGTCCTTGCTGCTCCTGGTGGTCTAAATCTATCCTGAACGGATCCTGACAGGTAGTGAGAGATAAGAGAAAGAATTGACTGGAGGGAAAATGAGATAGCTGGGGATTCTAGTAGTCCTGGATTTCTTCCTGGCCTATTTGAGTATTATTTCCTTCATTAGCACCAAAGATTGTTTCATTCTCCCTGATCATAGATGAGACTCAACTAGAACATCAGGCATCTTCATTCGTCTGCTGCATTACCTGCTCTGTTCCTGTAGAAGCTCTGCTTGGACCTCTCTTACCTTGATGGACGGTCAAATGTCCTGCTAGGCTCCAGTCACTAGGTACCTCCTTGCCATATTAGTCTTCTTGAGTTTCACTTTGTTAAGAAAAGGATTTTTGAAAGAAAGATGAAGGAAGAAAATGGTCTCTCTCATGCACCAGGTGCTAGAAGAGGGGATAGTAATGAGATATACATTCCTACCAGGTTTTATGCTTCCATAGTTCTCTTGCCCTATGTTCCTAGAGGAGGTGATGGTCAGGTTCTCTTCCTGCAATCCGTCATTGCAAGATTTCTTTGTTACTACACATAGCATCTCATTCAGCTGCAGGTTTGTTTACAGAGCTAATCCTCGGCCAGGATCAAGATTGTAAAGAAGAGTAAATGAGATAAGGTGTGATGCTCCTGTGATTTGTTTTACACCCTTGTAAATACCTTGAAGTACAAAGTTTTTTAACTTTTTCCTGGAATAACTGAATAGGGTTTCTTAATTTTTTTTGTCTTTTACAAATCTTGCTGTACAGCACAGGAGTTATTGTTATAATTGTGAGAGGAAAAGTTCATTAAATTATAATATGGTATGTGCCTGTAGTTGTAGTGTAGGTTGTTTGAAGGCTAATATCCCAATGATCGATTATCTTATGTAAGGGTTTTAAAGCTTAAGAACTCTTGTTCCCTTTCTCCATGTAAAACAACTCCAAATGATTTCTGTTTTCATTTTTTCAATCATTATATTTTTACTCCTTTTTCAGAGCAGAGAAATTTGAGTCATAAAAATAATGTTAATAGATTTGTCTTAGAGTTCATGAGGTCAAACTTGTTGGTTTTCCTGTAAGACTAACAGTGTAAAAATCTGGACTCAATTCAGTTAATCCTGGGAGTAAAATAACCAGAACTGAAGAACTGCACATCCATAAATCAATACAGGCTAACCTCTGATTTATTCCACTTTGGGTCACATGTTCTACTTTCAGCATAAAAGCAGATAAAAGTAATTATAATTAAAATGTCTATTTCCTCCTCTATTATTTGTGTTAACATTCATGCTGTGAATATACTCCTTTCACGATACTATATTTTTCCAGTAGTCTAAAGTTATTGTTTCATTAAGAATACCCCTGTGATATTAACTGTATAATAAATTACAATTCAAAATAAAATATCAGACATTTCATCCATGAGAGAGAATAATAAAGTCATAATAAAACCCAGTAAAGTTTAGCAATATGATAATGTAGCATGAGGTTTTTATAGACTCCAAGTAAATGTTAAAATCTATAAATTTTTTATATTGTGTAAAATTTTAAAAAAATAATAAAGAAAGGAGTGGGGAGAAGAAAAAAGCAGCATTAGAAGGCTGGCTTAATCCTGAAATTGCTGGTTTTCTGGTTTCTTTTTATAATCTGACAAATAGTATATTAAAATGATGTATATTAAATGATTTGTTTGTGGCTTATCTTATATACTACAGGTGTTAAAGGTAAAAAGAAGAAGAAAAACTATGATTTTCCACTTTCCAGCCCACGGTACTGTTAAGTGAAGAAACTCTAAACCTTAATCACCTCTCTCCTTGCCTTCCTTTGTTCACACCTAGTATCTCTGTACATACTCTGCCCCTATTTTCACGATGATGCTTTCAAATTCTTTATTTGACTTCCTTTTATGCATTTCATAGAATCATAGAATCTTCCAGTTGGAAAAGACCTTTGAGATCGAGTCCAACCGCACCCATCATCTGCTAAACCATGTCCCTCAAAACCTCATCTATCTGTTTTTTAAACACCTCCAGGGATGGTGACTCCACCACTTCCTTGGACAGCTGTTCCAGTGCCTGACCACCCTTTCAGTAAAGAAAATCTTCCTAATATCCAGTCTGAACCTCCCCTGGCGCAACATATGGCCATTTTCTCTTGTCCTGTCACCTGTCACTTGAGAGAAGAGATCAACACGTGCTCTCCCACAGCCCCCTTTCAGGCAGACATAGACAGTGATGAGGTCTCCCCTCAGCCTCCTCTTCTCCAAGTTAAACAACCCCAGTCCCCTGAGATGCTCCTCGTAGGACTTGTTCTCCAGCCTCTTCATCAGTCCCGTCGCTCTTCTCTGGACGTGCTCCAACACCTCAATGTCCTTCTTGTAGTGAGGGACCCAGAACTGAACACAGTACTCGAGGTGTGGCCTCACCAGTGCCAAGTACAGGGATACAATCACCTCCCTTGTCCTGCTGGCCACACTGTTTCTGATACAGGCCAAGATGCCATTGGTCTTGCCCACCTGGGCACACTGCTGGCTCGTATTCAGCTGGCTGTCAACCAACACTCACAGGTCCTTCTCCTCCAGGCAGCTCTCCAGGCAGTCTTCCTCGAGCTTGCAACGCTGCATGGGGTTGTTGTGCCCCAAGTGCAGGACTTGGCACTTGGTCTTGTTGAACCTCATCCCATTTGTCTCAGCCCATTGATCCAGCCTGTCCAGATCCCTCTGCAGAGCCTCCCTTCCTTCAAGCAGATAAACGCTGCCACCCAGCTTGGTGTCATCTGCAGACTTGCTAAGGGTGCACTCGATCCCTTCATTCAGATCATTGATAAAGATATAGAACAGGACTGGACCCAGCACTGAACCCTGGGGAACACCCCTCGTGACCAGCCTCCAACTGGATTTAACTCCATTTACCACCACTCTTTGGGCCCGTCCAGCCAGCCAGTTTTTCACCCAGCAGAGGGTGTGCCCATCCAGGCCAATGGCAGCCAGTTTCTCAATCAGAATACTGTGAGAAACGGTGTCAAAGGCTTTACAAAAGTCCAGGAACACCACATACACAGCATTTCCCTCATCCACTAAACAGGTAACCTTGTCATAGAAGGAGATCAGGTTGGTCTGGCAGAACCTGCCTTTCAGAAACCCATGTTGACTGGGTCTGATCACCTGACTGTCCTGCATGTGCTGTGTGATAGCACTAAACATGATCTGTTCCGTGACCTTCCCCAGTACCAAGGTCAAGCTGACAGGCTTATAATTCCCTGGATCTTCCTTCTGACCCTTCTTGTAAATGGGAGTTACATTTGCTAGTCTCCAGTCAAGCGGCACAGTTGTAACTAAAGGTAGGATGTGCAAATACTGTGAGGAGAGGACAAGACATGAATTCCTTCTTGCAACCATTTTCTTCTTGTTTCATCATTCTTCATGCCACACTGACGGAGTATCAATTTAAAACCTTCATGTACTTGTAGGCTAATGATAATTTATTTAATTGTACCAGTCCAATACTTAATACTTCTTTTGACAACAGATTGCATAAGGCATTTGAAATTTGGTTTAAATAAAATTCTCTTAAATAAATTTTTATTTAAATAAAGGAGAAATGAGGAAATGTACACACACAGAGTATGGATTTCTAACATAGGCTCAGAACAGGAGCAAATAATTATTGCTTTAAAAAATACCATTTTTGGAAACTCAAAACTGGTCAGCCTTGGTTTCTTGTATTGTGTTGGTCTAGAGACAGCACAACAAAAAGTACACAATATGCCCTGGGACATGCCGATATGTAAAATATAGGGGCACTTACTGTCCACTCATGATGGAGCTGCTTCTGTTTAATTGACATGTGGCTTGTCACTGACAAGGACATCATGCATTCTACTTGCATAATCAAGATTCTTGTTGGGTTTCCAAAGAAGAGGGAGAAAGTTGGGAGGGAGCAAAGCTATCCTGGCTTAAAATAAGGAACTGACTCAGCATTTGCACTTCTGAAACTAAAAGTTTCTTTCTTCTATAAACCTAAACCTTGGTTTTCACAAATGGGCCTTTGAAACAGTAGTAGTGAAAGGACAGTATGGAACTAGATGAAGAAATCCTCCAGAGGACATATCGATATAAGTCACTACCTAATCCAAAAACTTAAGGACAACCACAGCTGTAACCTCAAATGTTACAGCTTGAAGATACTATGTAGCAGTAAGGCATAGTTATGAGCATAGTTACTCATTCACAGCAGGACCACGCAACAGTTTAAGACAGACAATTAAGATAAATACTAGACACAGCAAACAAATCCTGAGGCAATTTATATAGATGTGTAAATTCTTCAAGCTGCAATCCACCCAGTATTCCTGGGGGTTACTGAAACTAAACCACAAACAACCAAAACGAAGTTGATTTGTGCTTTCCCTGTCAAGAGGTAACCTAGAGAAGATCAATTAAACAAGAAAAATAAAAATCACCTTTGTATCTCCTGCCTTTTTCCATGATGAGGAAGTGGGGGAGGCAGCATACAGTTGTATCCCCCCCAGGAAGGAGAAAGTGAGAAAGGATAGCAAAAAGGGAGGACTTTGCAACTATACTGCAATTATGAATGGTGAAGAAGATGGACGGAGTTCAATTGTTTACTGCCTCTTCTAAAGGAAGAGGCCTAAAGTTGTGCCCTCACTAGCCAGTACAGTAACGCCACCGTACCCAGGCAACTTTGTGGCAGTAATAGCGTCCAGCAATCATTAAATCAACAGGCCCTACTGGCCATGATCAGCCCCATCGGCGATCGCTAACCACACCCATTGCTCCTGGGAGCCTAGGCTCCATTTACACTCTAACCAGGGCCTTCCATTTCTCTTGTGAGCTGTGTGGGATGTGTACCTCTTTCTAGTCCTGTCCTTGAGCCATTTGGCTTTCCTGGTTTGAACCTGGACCTAACATGGCACCTTGTTTCTGCCTGATAATCACTGAATTGTTGCTAAGACCTTCTTTGACACCACACCTTCTCTAGTTGCCCGGTCAAGACCTGTGAGTCTGCAACTTCTCAGTGAGGTAATTTCACAGTCTTGTGTCCATCCTTGGTTCCTGGCTTGTTCTATGTTGCAGAAGAGTCTTGCTCTTGCTCTCCCTGGCAGTTAGCTCTGAGCTGGAGTACCAGGGAGCCTGGCCCTCAGACTAAACTAGGGCTTGCCCTCACAGCCTCCTTGCAGATACCTATGTGTCATTAGACTTGAACCCATGGTCACCTTGCAGTTTCTGTTTTGATCCCAAACCCTGCAGGGAGCTGTGATCAGTATGCAGAGGCAGATCTGTAGACTTCTCTGACCTCTTCTGCATCCAGAGTGACACCTCCTGCCTAACAACTCCTTTGGTGATTTTGGGGAGCATCTAGGCTTTGCTACAGTCCAAATCAGTAGCCCTCAAGGAGCATCTCAAGGACAATATTTGGTACATGGGTTGATCTGCCCCTCTACCTCCACTGCCAGTGCCCCATACTTCTTGCCAAAAAGAAGAGTGAGGGTTTCTGGCCCTCCACAGGAGCTTGCCAGCTTAAGGTGGCTTCAACCTACCTGGAATTCACATGCCAGCAGCTGGGGTCCACCAGGTAACCCAGGAACCCTGACCTGTGATGTTGATAAGAGAAAAACTCTGAGGTTTGACATTGAGTCACCATCACTGCAAGTGACTCAGGACTTCTCAGGCATAGTCTGTGTCTGTTGAGCACTGGAGAGCATGAAGGTGCCAAGAACACCACTACATAGTTATCAAGCAGGCTGTGCAGCACATCATTTGCAAAACAATGGAAGGTGAACAGAGCACAGAAAAGACTAAATAGTATCATAGGTTCCTCAGAGTGTGTTATCTAGTTCAGCAAGCAGTTTTCTACTCATTCCTGTTTAGCATGCAGAGACTGCAGAGTTTCTTAGAATTTGCCATGATTTTTGACGATTCCTAACAGGTTTTCCAGTATTGTGGTTCCTGTAATAACACCCACTTGGAAGAGCCTCAATTTCTATAGGCATAAGGGGCACAGGCATTCATCACAGCCTCCCTCATAGTCCTGGCCAGGCCTTGGTTGCCATTTTATTGCTGACGTAGATGCCTCCGGGCAGTAGAGGTGATACTCTCCCAGAATCTGGCCCAAAGCAGGAGTCATGACCCTATGTCTTTTTCTCCAGGAAGCTCACTTGCACTGAGAGGAATTCAGACACCTGGGATAAGCATCACCTGCAAATTGAAGCTGCCTCTGAGGAGCGGTAACACATTCTTGAGGTAGCAGAAAGACCAACGGTGGTGCTAACCTACCACCAGAACCTGGAATACAACTGAGGGATGGGTTGCTTCTCTCCTTACCTCATCTGCTAGACTATCCTCTCTCCATGCTTTCTTTAACTGCCTTTTCATCACTAACTTTGGTTTCCAATCCAGAAGTCTGCCACCCACACCAGCTGCCCTCACATGTACCTGCACCAAATCACTGCATGCAGTTTGTTGGGGTAACTGACAACATAGTTCCTACTTTTACCCCAAGAAAGCAATCCCCCTTTTCCATCTGTGTTCTCATTCTTTGTATGAGGAGTCAGGTGGATGGTACCTACGTCCATGGGCTCCTCCTCTGGGGATAGGAGGGAAGATGAAGCAAAACATGGTGGAGATCCTCCAGATGCCTGTATAAGCTCTTCCTGGCAGTGCCAGGCGCTTCTCCAGAGACAGGCCAGTCTGACAATTTGTCCCAGGATGTGGGGTAGGCCACTCCTAACTATCTCAAGGGCCACATGCAGCCCTAGACTTTCCCTTCACACCCCGTTTCCAGAGTCAACCCCATGACCTGAATTATGTAGTTAGTGGCCAACTTTTTCCCGTGATGGAGCTCCAGCAAGATAGCCTTGGACACTGCACAGTCATGGCCCCCCAAAATCTGCTTCAAACCAATATGTCACCACATTTTGGATCACTGGGCCATTGCATCCAATTCACTCGCAGATTGCCCTGAGAGGTGGGAGTTTATTGCTGCTGAGCATCTAATGTCCCTTGGGATATTCAGCTCCTGGATAGGCTGTAAAGATTAGCTGCCTCTAAAAAGTCCTGATAGGGTTGCCCAGTCTTCACTGAATGGTTCTGGAAGATCATAGGATCATAGAATGGTTTGGGTTGGAAGGGACCTTTAAAGATCATCTAGTCCAAATCTCCTGCCACAGGCAGGGACATCTTCAATTAGATCAGATTGCTCAAGATGGGGAGCAAGAGATCCTGAGGCAGCCTGAAGCCTCTGTACCACACCTCTACATGCTGGCCACAGCTTCCTGCAGGAATGTGAGGTTCACCTCCAGCTGATGGGGAGCATGAAGACCAAGCTCCATGATTACTAAAGAAAAGTCCAGAGCCTAGATTCTTTCACCGACTTGGTTTATTATTGCTTAAGCCAGATGCTCCAAAATAGGAGGGACCTTGATAAAAAAAAACCAACCTGGGTAATTATACCTTTACAATCTAGTAACCAGCTCCCTTTCTTCTGTGTTTTTCACATGCTGCCCACATGACAATTCATCCAGTAATAATTCAGGGGCTGCCATCTACTTGCTCTCTATTTTATTTCCTTCCTGTCTCCAGGCAAGCCACCTCTTTTCTTAGGGTTTGCACATGGTGTAACTTCCTTATGTTCTGGCTTGACTCCGGTTCTGGGGCTCTCTCTTGTGTGACTCAGCAAACGTTTAACTTACTTAAGTTGATCCTCCTATTTTATCCGTACCAAGGTCTTTCATCTGCTGCCTATTTTTGGAGGTCTTCTTCCTTGAGTCATAGGTTTGGTTCCTCTTATCTCACAGTGCAGGACATACAGAACTTCTATTTTGACTCTTGCTTAGTCATTCATGTTAACAAAGTTCGCTTATGTCAAACTGTCCACTCATGTTAAGCTGTAAGTGAGCTACAATTTTTCACTCTAAACAATCACATTATTAACAATCTATAAGCAAAACTTACTTTTCTCTTATTTTTCTCTTAACTTATTTATCTCCAACAACGATAGTCAGCTCAGGGCTTGAGATGGCCCAAGCTACCTGTTAGGAAGCAGCAAGACTGGAGTTGCTCTTCAAGGCATGACAGTTAAAAGCTGAAGATCACATCATATGACAGTGATCTCACCAACGAAGGCACAGTATGCAAGCAGGACAGTCTGGTGACAGTAACAGATGCTAGTGACAGTCAGAGTGATCACCAGGTAAACGTGAGATGGCAGGTTAAGTCTAAGTGCAATCCATGAATTCCAGTCAACATGAGCTGCTACTCACACCCCTGCCAGCAACACAGGTCAGAGGGTCTGAGGCCAAGGTTTGCGCATAAATGTAGCTACCCCAAAGCTATGGTGGCATGCTCCAGGTTAACTGCAGTGTAATCTGGAGAGAATGTAACACAAACTAAGCAACCACAGGAACTGGCATCAACCATCTTGCAGCTTCTAACTGGAACTTAAAACCCAGGCCAAACACATTTTGAAGGCGTTATCATCAATGATCAGAGATTATTTTCGCACTCTGGGCCCTTCAGTCACTCACTGCTACATCCATCCTGACAAAGTTGCACAACGATTTAGGAAAACTTTTAAGGGGTGGGGAAGAAGCACAAATGCAAGAACAGACTTTATTTGAGGATTTTTGTTTGTTTTACCCTAAATAAAAGCTTTATACTGAGACCTGGGTTGCAGTCCTAAGAAACGGAAAGACTGGTCTCTCTGTTGTGCAGTACTGAGCATGAAAATATTTGAAAGTATCTCAAATACAAATTGCAGCATTCAGCCTACAAACCCGTATTTTGTAGATAAAACTGGATTTCAAAGAATGAGGAAACTGTACAGGCACTCAGTGCATTTTCAGACTTAAAATTCGACTGTGTGGACTGTATGTTATTGGAAAGCAAACAGAACAAATAATAAAGATGTGCTAAAGAGAGGTAGTTAAAAAAATCAGATATTCCTGGCCCAAAACCAGATATTACACTTGAGAAATATTACTGTCACATGCACAGTCACTTGACGAGAAGTATCCCCCAAGCCAAGATATTCAGAAAATTTATATCGAAAAGTTACCACTAAAATAGGCAAAATAAAATGTCTTTATAGATTAACAACTTTTTATAAACCATGCTGTCATTTAGAATTTAACATTAAATAAAGGGATAACAAATCAAACTATCTTTACAAATCAAACTATCAAAGTAACTTTACATTCTTAAGCACTGCAGATATCAGCACAGACATAGAAGATGCTCTTGATTTTATTCTAGTCTCAAGTTCCTCCTGCTCACACACCTGTATGCTTGTTTATGACACCTAGTGTGACTGTGATGCAATCTAAGAAGAGCAGTATAGTAAAAGGTCAATCACTTTGACACCATACCAATCATATCCCTAATGGTGCTGGATATTTTAAACATGCAGTTGATCGGATTGTGAAATTCTCTCCACGCTTCTTTTACTTAAAATAGCTCTTTTACTTAAAAATTACTGAATATGTTAAATACATAAAAACAAAGCTATGCTTATCTGTACAAACCCACATTTTGTAAATTGAATCAGCCATGCTGTACAGCATTAAAGTAAAATGTGCAATAATTTCCTAGTAAGTTCCTGTCATTTAACTATGCATTTTTCCAAGGCACAGGACATGAAAGAACTCCCACAATGACAGATCCGGCTACCACATGAAAACTTTAACCTTCTAGAGAGACAGCAGGACATGTTTAGCTCGTTTCTTTGTATCAAGTGACAAAAGGCAGCACAAGAAGCATAACAAAGAAATTCAGAAGTCCTGAGTTCTTCATTATAGTCATAATGAATACTAGTTTCCTGTACAAATGAGACATACAAAGCTGTAAAATACAATACGAGAATACAATTTTATTGTGTTAATTTGCATATGTATTGGTACAGGCGTTCTGTGAACGCTTCTGAGGAAAATTTTTCCATAACTCTGATTCGCCCCGCTGCTCCCATTGTGTCCTTTAAGAGTGGGTCTCTCACAATTTTTTCCATGGCCTCAGAGAACTGTGTTGGCAGAGGATCACACAAGAATCCTGTTACGTTATGCAAGATTGATTCTAAAGGACCACCAGAATTAACTGCTATAACTGGACATCTCATATACATTGCCTCCAGAGGAACAATGCCAAAATGTTCATTGCTTGGTGTATAAAGCACACATACAGAGTTTCTAAAAAGAGAGATTTTCTGTTCATCTGAGAATGACCTCAGAAAAGTGACATGGTCATTAACATTGAGCTTGGCTGCAAGTCTCCTCAGCTCTTCATAGTGTTCCACATTTTCCAGAACTCGTTTATCATAACCACCTGCCATTACCAGGTGAACTTCATTCCACAAATGAGAATCAACTCTTCCTTGAAGCTCATGTAAAGCTTCAAGAGCCAACGGTAGATTCTTTTTTCTCTCATACCTATTAATTGAAAGAAACAAGAACTTTTTCTTTTTTGGTATCAGGTCAGTTATGTCCATAGGATCTATTGTTTCAAAGCTACTGATGTTGAGTGATGGGTAGAGGACATCTGGGTTTATGTGAGATAACGACTTAAATGTGTCCTTGAAAACACTGGCGGTGAACCTGCTGTTCACAACAATGCAGTCTGCCATGCCAGTCGTGTACTCTTCCAGCCAGTCAAGTGGTAACCTGTAGATACGCTTTAGGAAAGATTCTCTCTTGGTCAGAAGCTGATCAGGGAAGTGACAGTAAAACAAAACCTTCTTACGGGTTCTGGCCAGTCTAAGTACAGGGATGCAAGCAGACACCTAATGCAAACAGGAGAGACAGGAAAGACAGTATGAGTGTCACCAGTGCATACATGCGATTTCAAAACCATGCCCTGACAGCCAGCCCTTCCCAACCCAAGTGCCTTCCCCCTTTCTCTTCCACCAGTGCACCAAGGACCCCTGTCCAGAACCTCTCGCTGTGGCTGTAGATTTCTCCCCTCATCTCAGCTTGTGAGTCTACCAAGAACCCCTCCCCATCTAGGCTCCAGCAAGCAGCGGGACTTTCTGACGCACCTACTCCCACTGAGGTGCACCACCACCAGTGGAGAGCTGGGATCAGAGAACCATTTGGTTGGAAAAGACCTTTGAGATCATCTAGTCCAACCGTACCCGTCCACCGCTAAACCTGGGCACCTTGCCTATGCATCTTTTAAATACCGTCAGGGATGGTGACTCAACCACCTTCCTGGGCAGCTCCTGCCAGTGCCTAATAACCCTTTTGGTGAAGAGATTTTTCCTGATAACTAAACTGAACCACCCCTGGTGCAACTTGAGGCCATTTCCTCTTGTCCTATCGCCTGTCACTTAAGAGATGAGACCAACACTCACCTTGCTACAACCTCCTTTCAAGTAGTTTAGACAATGGCAAGATGTCCCCTCAGCCTTCTTTCCTCTAGGCTAAACAATCCCAGCTCCCTCAGCCAATCCTCTTAAGATGTGTGCTCCAGACACTTCACCAGCCTCATCGCCCTCCTCTGGACATGGTCCAGCAACTCAAGTGTCCTTGTAGTTCGGGGCCCAAAACTGAACACAGAATTCGAGGTGCAGCCTCACCAGTGCTCAGTAGAGGAGAAGAACGACTTCCCTGGCCCTGTGGGCTATGATGTTTCTGATGGAAGCAGAGCAGAGCCCAAACTGTTCCCTCCAGGTGCCCTGCAGCCCCAATATCCCCTCGGCCTCCCCCCCCCCTCCAGCACCCCTGCCTCCCTCCTCCTCTGGAGCCTGCCTCACTAGCACCCCTCCTCCTCCTCTAGAGGTTGTCCCACAAGCATCTCTCCTCCTCTAGAGCCTGTCCCTCACAGCATCCTCTCCTCCTCTCTGCCCCCTCCAGTACCCTCTTGTCCTTTCACACCACCCCCAGTACCCCTACACTCCTCAGTCACCCCCCAACACCTCCTCTTCGAATTCCCCTTCAGCAGTATCTCCTCTCCTCACCCAACATCCCCTCCTCCTCGCCTCCCCACATCACCTCCTCTTCGACTTCCCCTCCCAGCATCACCTCCTCCCTTATACCCCCTCCTCCCGTCCCCCAGCATCACCTCCTCTCTGCCACCCCCCCCCTTGGTCCCTTCACAGCATCCTCTCCTTCTCTCTGCCCCCCACAGCACCCCCTCCTCTCCCGCAGCAGCGTGGCCGCAAATAGCAGCAGCACCACCCCCCCCGCCCCGCACCTGGTCGCACACGAAGACATCAGCGCTCTCCCCGCTGAACAGCAGCACGTACAGTGCCAGGAAGGCCATGCGCAGGGCCGCGCACAGGGCGTGCCCGCGCCCCGCCACGCTGCGAGGCAGCCACCCCCCAGCCTGCCGCACCGCCAGCTCCTCCCGCGTCTCCGCGAAGCAGCGCTCCGTGTCGTAGTGCGCCGTCCAGATCTGCACCCGGCAGCCCCGCGCCTGCAGCGCCAGCGCCGCGTCCACCACCAGCCGCTCCGCGCCGCCCAGGCCCAGGTCCGGGTGCAGGAACAGCACGGACAGGCCAACCGGGGCCTCAGCCCCAGCTGCTGCTGCTGCTGCTTCTGGTGGTGCTGCTGCAGGTCCCATCTTCCCTGTTCCTGCTGCAGCCACCGTCTCCGCCATGGCGTCAGCAGGGACTAGACGGACCCTCCCCGCAGCTACGTCCCGGGAAGCGACGCGCATGTGCATCCCGAGCAGCCACGTAGGGACACGTCAGCCTCGCAGCCGGGCTCTCCCGCAGCCCGTCCCGCGGGGCTGCCCGTGCGCTGCCCGCCGCCTCCTGTCCGGCGCCACCGTCCCCGCCTGTGCGCGGGGAGGGAGCAGCGGGCGCGGCGGAGGCTTGGCGAGAGGTCGGCTCGCTCGGATAAGCGGCCGCTGCGGGAAGCGGGGCGGGAGGAGCAGGCTGCGCTGCTCAGGCATCATCGCGGACAGCCGCGGGGGGCGGAGAGCACTGCGGGCTGGGACGTGGCCGTGTGGGAGTGCTCTTGCAGCTGCAGGAGCGTTCGTACTGCCGCCGGAGCCAACGCTGGTCTCGCCATGGTGAGGTCTCGCTTGGGGCCCAGCGGTGGGTGAAGTGTCCCTGCTCCCCTGGCTGTGCCCACCGCCTCTCACGCCCTTCCCTGTTCTCTCCTCTCTCCGCAGCCCGGGCCCAATCCCAGCGCCACGAGCGTCGGCTCCTCTGGGCGATCCCCTAGCAAGGCTGTGGCACCCCGAGCGGCGGGATCCACTGTCAGGCAGAGGTGCGTGGGGGGGGGTGGTGGTGGTGGTGGTGGAGGGGCGGTGGAAAAGGGGGGCGGTGAGAAGGGGGGATAGCGGAAAGGGGGAGTGGTGGAAAGGTGGGAACGGTGGGATGACGAAGTCATAGAATGGTTTGGGTTGGAATTGACTTTAAAGACCATCCAATTTCATGCCCCCTGCCAAGGGCAGGGACACCTCCTGTCGTGGTGTAGCCCCGACCTGGCTAACTTTCGGCAGCTAAAACTGTGCAGTTGGGTTTCCAAATTCCAATCCCCTCTCACGGACAGGGGAAGGGAGAAGAAAGTGAGAGGAAAAAGGCTTACAGGTTGGAAATTAAAAGTACAGCTTTAATGAAATTTATATTACTAATAGTGATAATGACAAAACCAATTAGAAAGTAATGAAATATGTGTAAATATTTGAAATTGCACCCCCACCCCTTGCGACTATTCATCACCACAAATGCTGTAGAGCACAAATGCACAGTTTTAGGTGCTGAAAATTAGCTGGGTCAGGGCTGAACTGTGACAGTTCTCACCAAACCAGGCTACTCAAGGCCCCATCCAGCCTGGCCTTGGACACTTCCAGGGAAGGGGCATCCACAGCTTCCTTGGGCAACCTGTGCTAGTGTCTCCCTGCCCTCTGTGTGAAGTATTACTTCTCAGTGCCTAATCTAAATCTTCCCCCTTCCAATTTAAAGCCATTCCCTCTCATCTTATCACTACATGCTATTGTAAAAAGTCTCTCCTCAGCCCTCTTGTAGCCCTTTCAGGTACTGAAAGGCTGCTATAAGGTCTCCCCAGAGCCTTCTCTTCTCCAGGCTGAAAAAGCCCAACTCTTTCGGCCTGTCCTCATAGCGGAGGTGCTGCAGCCCTCTGATCCTCTTCATAGCCCTCCTCTGGACCTGTTCCAGGATGTGCTCCACCATCTGGCAGGGGTAGATGCGGGAAAGGGCTCCCATGGGGCAGGCTCTACTGTCCAACAGAGGTGGGTGCCAACTGCATGGTTTAACAAGGGTTAAACGAGAGAGAGTTGAGATTGTTCTGCTTGGAGAAGGGGGGGGCTCAGAGGAGACCTTATTGCAACCTTTCAGTACTTCTAGGGGGCTTATAAGAAAGATGGAAGGAAAAACTTTTTAGCAGGGCTTGTAGCAATAGAAGAAGGGGTAATGATTTTAAACTAAAAGAGAAGTTTAGACTGAGTATTAGGAAGGATTTTTTCACACTGAGGGTGATGAAACACTGCAAAAGGTTGGCCAGAGAAGTGGTAGATACCCATCCCTGGAAACTTTCGAGGCCAGGTTGGATGGGGCTCTGAGCAACCTGATCTAGTGGGAGGTGTCCCTTCCCACTGCAGGGGAGTTGGACTAGATGACCTTCACAGTCTTTTCCAACTCAAACCAGTTTATGATTCTAAGTGCCAGATTTTGCACTTAGGACACAGCAACCCTGGATATACAAACAGACATTGCCAGCTGGTTGAGGAAGGTAATTGTCCCACCCTGCTCTACACTGGTGCAGCCCCACCTTGAATACAGTGTGCAGTTTTGGGTGCCACAGTATAAAATGGATATAAAGTTAGAGTGTACATAGGAGGGCCACAAAGTTAGTAAAGGGTTTAGAGGGGAAGCCGTATGAGGAGTGGCTAAAATTGCTTGGAGAAGAGAAGACTGAGGGGAGGGAGACCTCATCACAGTCTGCAGGTTCCTCACAGTGCAAGGAGGAGCAGGCACTGATCTCTTTTTCTCCAGTGATAGGACCCAAGGGAATGGCAGGAAGATGTGCCAGTGGAGATGTAGGTTGGATATTAGGAGAAGGTTCATAGAGGGTGATGGAGCACTGGAACAGGCTCCCTAGGGAAGTAGTCCTGGTACCGGATCTGACAATATTCAAGAAGCATTTGTACAATACCCTCGGACACATAGTGTGAATGTTGGGTTGTCCTGTGCAGAGACAGGAGTTGGACTTGGTGGTCTTTGTGGGTCCCTTCCAACTCAGGACATTCTATGATTTAGCCATCATGCCCACTGTGTGCCTGGCTGATCCAAGTGTCTTCCTTCTGCAGAGTTTCTTGGGCTGTTAGGAGTTGGCAGACTGCTGATGTTTTCTGCTCTTTTTTTCATTCCATTATCCTCTAAAGGAAGAATGCCAGCTGTGGAACAAGAAGTGCAGGCCGTGCCACTTCCACAGGTACTGGTGGGATGTGGCGATTCTACACTGAAGACTCTCCAGGGCTCAAAGTGTAAGTTGAATGTATGGGGGTGGCGGGCATGGGTGATATATGTTTCAGCTACTTATATAATCTTTCAGTCTTTGAATTGAGTGATCATAGAATCATGGAATGATTTGGTTTAGAAGGGACCTTTGAAGGTCATCCAGTCCAACATATCTGCTATGAGCAGGGACACCTTCAACTAGATCAGGTTGCTCAGAGCCCCATCCAACCTGACCTTCAGTGTTTGCAGGGATGGAGGTCAATGTTCTGGTCTGCATAGTAAAGCAAGTTGAATGATTGGCTGCTTAGATGTATTTCCAGCAAAGTATTTCATTTAATCTGTAAGCCTGGAGAGGTAGGTTTTTTAGGTTACAGTGGCTTTAAAAAGGTAGGTACAAATTACACTTTGTAATTGTCTAGACTCACCTTAAGTGGTCTTTAAAGACTGCATGCAATAGAAGCCCCATCCCTGCAGGTGTTCAAGACCAGGCTGGATGAGGATTTGAGCAACGTGATCCAGTGGGAGCTGTCCCTGCCTGTTACAGGGGAGTTGGAACTGGGTGATCTTTAAGGTGCCTTCTGAACCAAACCATTCTATGATTCTGTGAAAGATTACTTGTCACTGTGAATTTAGGTATCTGTGTGCATGCTTGTGTTCTGATTTAATTAAACTTTTTTTCTTCATTATTAATACATATGTTGCAATCTTTTGCCCCTCCCTTGAAAACATAATATAACTGATAGGCCATGTGCTTGCAGAATCAGGTGTTTTTATTAAAAGGCTGAAAGTAAATAATTTTACCTAAACTTACAAAGCAAGCAGCAATCTGATACTTTGTATATGTCTGTTCTTACAAGGTGAATATTCCAAGATTATGGTCAAATATTTGATGTTATTGTCCCTTAAACTGTAAATAGAACCTAATTTTTTACATTTTGGGCAATTTGAGTCATTTAAATAAGTTTCCCACACAAGCTTTGCAGCCTAATACTTTGGTAGCAAAGGTCTCGGAGGGTGTGTTGTGGCTGATGGGTGCATATGAATCATACCCTCAGTGGGAGTCTGTGCTTCTTGTAAAGAAGCTCAAGACGCTCAGCGATGTCCCGTTTGCTTCTTTTTTTTCTGGAATCCATTAGTATTTTATTTTGTGGTGCTTCAAGAGGGCTGCTTCTGGCTGCACAAACAGAACATTTGGGGTAGGGCTGGTGATAGTGTAGTTAGTCATTGTTTTTGTTCCATGAGTAACCCTTCTTCTGAAGTTTTCTTACATGTTTTCATTTTTATATGTGCTTGACACTTAAAGAACCAAAAACTATACAGCAAACTGTCAAAGTAGTGGTGTTCTGCTGCTGCAGGTCTTGCTTTTTCCACTCTGAATCCAGAGAGGAGACAAGACAAAGAAAAGGACAATGACTAATTGTAGTGTTCTAGAGCAAATCTCTGTATATAGGCAAGGCAACTTTTTTCTGTGTTCTTTGGTCTACTAAAGCTCAATTAAAAAAAAAAAAAAAGCCAAACTGAGAAAGACCAGAAGTGTTCTACCGTTAGGTAGGTTTTTTTTTTTCCAGTAGAGTTGTGATACAAGCTGGCAAAGCAGCTTTACCAATTTCAGTAAGTTTCCTTGTGAATCCTTTGGTTTCTCTTTTGATGTTGAATGGCTACCCAGTTGTTGAATACAAGCAGGTTAGTAGGTAGATTTTCCCTTTTATTTATGTTGCAACACAGTGGTTCGCAATTTTAAGGTTTTGGAACACTGGGAGTTGGGTTTTGCAAGCTTCTGCGAGTAGGGGTGTGGTCAAGTTTTTAATGGGAGAGTTGGTTGAGTTGGTGAGCTGGTTTTCCACACCACCTGCACACTAGATGTAACATTTTCTGAACCATGGCTTGGGAACAACTTTCTTGCTTGCAGCTTTCCATGTGTTTTTCTTCATATGTGGGTTTTTTCTATAGAAATCAGTTGTTGTGATCTCTGTCCTATTCAGTAGGCTTAACAATGAAGCTGGGTTATAGAGGGGTTGTGGTTGCCTCAGTAAAGTGCATCTGCCAAAGCTGTTATTAAAAGTGATTGTGATCACTACTGCATAAAGCAGTGTGAAAACTTAGCCTGATTGAGGTTTTGGAGGGGTTTTTTTGTGTTTTCTCATGTCATTTAGAATATGAGCTCTTAAAATTACTGTGAAAAAATACATAGAAACACCTGAGAACAGCTTATTTAATGCTAGCTGTGATCAGGAGAATTCCATTGTGGATCGAAAGTTTTGTGTTTTATATTGTGCCTGAATATACTTCTGGCACTTTAGGTATTTGATATCTGTAGTCAACATCAGAAACAATAAATATGTTGAATAAGCAAGTTTGATTCACCTCAGGAGAGTACATTTATCTGTAGTACAGGATGCTATGAAATGGATGTCTTTAAAAACAATGTTAGCAAAAGGGAGCTACAGTGGATCTGGTTGAGAGTGGGGTATGATCTTTTCTCTTTAAAACTCAGATTGAGCATTGCATACTTTGAAAAGAAGATTAAACCCAAGCTTGTTGCTCTTTCTGTGGCACTTGGTACGTGTAGTTCCTGTGTCTTGTCTTGAGCTTTCTGACTTAAAGAGCTATAGGTGGTGTTCCTGTGGAGCCATTATGGAGAATCAAATTGAGCTTGTGGTAATAATATGCAGCATTATGAAAGACATTCTGACAATGCACAGTACCAAATCCTTAGAAGTGCTGAATCCAGTTTTATTTATTTGTTTATCTTGAGCTGCACGTTGGGATGAAAAGATTCAGGTGTGTGGAGAGGAATTGGAGGGTTTCAGTAGGTTGTCTTTGGGACTGGAGGAAATGAGATGCACATGTCAGTATCAGAAAGCTGATTATTCTGTGGGGGGAGCAATATCATGGGCATGTTTAAAATAAAAATCAAACACACGAACAATCCACCTTGTTTATTTCCACATTGGTTTGTTATGCTTAGTGGTGCTCCTCTGTTCCTGTATGTCCTCGGCAGAGAGTCGCTTGCGTATTACTGCTACTAAAGGCTGAAATTAATTCGTAATTCAGATACACTGTAAGGACTCTGTGCACCTACTGTCATTATGATTTATATTATGTAGGACAAACTTCAAATATCCACAACACACTGGGGATTGAGAAGTACATTCTGTTGCATAGTGCAAGATATTCCTCGATAGGGGTTGCTTATGTAGTCATTGTATGTGCTCACTTTTTTTTTAGTTTGCCTGTTTTGTCACTGGTTTATTTCCTAAACGCTTTATGCTTGTGTTCAGGGTTCTCCATACCCAAATAAGATTAAGTATGATAGATCATAATTGAGTTTTAAAACTCAACGGACGATTACAATTACAAACATTTGAAGTACGTGGACTATGATTCATAGAAAAATATATTAGTAAATTGTTTCAGTGCGTTTTCAGTTTCTTTTTTTTTTACTTTGTATTCAAGTAACATTTACCTGCTTATAAACAGTAACGTGGAGGAGGGTAATCCCTGCTGGATAACAGAATTGATGATGTTTCTCCCAATAGCAGGTTGAAAATCAGAGATGAGATTGTATGGAGTGGTATGAAGCACTGTTGAGTGCATGTAATTGTTGTGTCTCGGAGCAGTGCCGAAAGGCCAGTTTAGTCTCCAAACATGTACCTGAAAATTAAATGTGTAAAAGTGGAAAGGAAAAAAGTTAAGAAATGTGTTGTTTTATACATTTTAGGTAATGATTTAATGGTGGTGTTAACTTTGACACTGCATGTTTTCCAAAAAACCAGAAGTTCCCGTCTCTCACCCACTGCTGCCGTTGTTGTCAAATTAAATAAAATCTATGATAAAACAGCAAATGTGAATTTTATGCCAAAATTTTAGTAGCCGCTAGAGGACTCTCTTGGTTTTTTTATCTGACTACATCTCTGCTCAGGTGGCTATCTGGGTAGTAAATACAGATGATAATTTTCCAGGGATCATTTTCACAACAATGAGTAATAAGGAACCATTAAATACTTCGTAAATAAGTGGGGATTTTGTTATTAGAGTG
The DNA here is from genome assembly GCA_033558185.1 of Dromococcyx pavoninus. NCBI lineage: Eukaryota > Metazoa > Chordata > Aves > Cuculiformes > Neomorphidae > Dromococcyx > Dromococcyx pavoninus. The sequence goes on along the minus strand of JAUMJL010001081.1, from coordinate 330,427 downwards.
TGCTTTATAATTAGGTAATACAGGATGTGTAAAACTGTATCTTTAGAATCACAGAGGCAGCAGCAGTTGTTGATAGCACTGGCTATCCCATTTCTGTGTCCTTTAAGGTATTTCTGTGGGAATTGCTTATGAACTGATGAGTTCACTCGGCTGGTAATGACTGGCCTTTTGACAAAGACTTTTTTTTTGTGTTAATGCATTTTTTTTTCTTTATTTTTAGTGGGCCTGTTCCAGTTTTGGTCATGAGTCTTCTTTTTATTGCTTCTGTGTTTATGCTGCACATCTGGGGCAAATACACCCGTTCATAGACTCAGCTGCCAACTTAAAGCATACACCTTGGACCAAAATATGGTGGATCCTGGTTGTTCTTGGAGAGAGACTGGGGAAGCTTCCTATCACCTGTTGAAATCCTGTCAACTTTGGCTCTAATACCAAATGAATTTCTCAGTTTGCTAATTGGGCAGGTTTAAAGTTTGTCATGGGTCATTTTATATTTTTATCTGTACACTTAGAAAACAGGTATTGCAATAAAAGTTGTATATGGAAATGCTAATGATCTTAACTGTATTTTTTCGTCCTATTTCAACATACCACAACTAAAATATTATACTTGTGGATTTTGTATATGAACATGTTTCTGAGTAAATGCCATTTGATAGTTCAAACCAGATTCTTCTATAGTGTACATTGCTATATAATTTTATGCCATAAAATCTTCTTTTTTTGTGAATGGGAGAGGCAAAATCAAGCGCACAAACATGCGAAGGTAGCAGAAGCATTTCTTGAAAGAAAGCTGAGGTACACTAGTAGAACTGGTCATGTTCTTCTGTTAACTCCAGGAAAATGGCTGGATTTATTTCACTTTTTTCCTGAATGCATGTTAAACTTTACTCAGTGCTCATTATACATAAAAGTATGTGAGTTTATATACAGTTTTTCAAACTGTACCATAGGAACAACATGAACTGGTACCTAACTGCTTTTAAAAAGAATAATTGCATAGCTGTCAAAGACCTGTTTATTTTGCAGGTCCAAACTCTTTCGAGGAGACTTAGGGAGGAAAATGGAATGGAAGGACTGCAGAAGCAGTGGTTGCATTTTAAATAACAGGACAATGAAACTGTCTGAGATATAGCTAAGTGGATCTTCAGGTAATCATTCCAGTTTCTTTCTGGGTGTTGCTCTTTTTTTTCCCTTTAGAGCTCTTCCTTCTCTTTTTAAAGGTTCATTCATACTGGTACATTAGCATTTCAGTTGTTTCTCACTGCTTGAGGGGCCTTAAGATTCAGATAACCAAATCAGGCCTTTCCGTACAGTTGGATAGAATTAATCTAGCCTGTTGATCTTGTTATTATTCCTGTTTGAATATCAACTTGTAATAGGAAAAGAATATTCTTGGTTATGTAGCCTTGATACAAGTGTTGACTGCTAACATGTAGAGGCAGCCTCTCTTACGCACCAGCTTCCTATAAAGCAATTCTTAAAATAGCTTTACTTCTGAAAAGAAGAACAAAGACAAGAATAGGGAGTGTCATCTCAAGGCTGTAAGGACAATTGTTTTGAGCTGTGCTTATGCCATAATACCTAGTGTAATGTACAGGGAAAGATAGAAGGCTTGGAGAAGAAACTGAAAATGGTCTTATCAAATATAATGGTAGAAGGGTTATGTTTTCAGAGGAGTGAAAGTTGAGGAACAGGGAATTCTGGTGACTCAAATGTAGTGGGGTAGCAGAATTCACTAAAGCAGTGGAAACTGAGCTAAATAAATGATGTATCAAAGGGAAAAGGATCCACAAATCACTTACTGCTGTGCCTATGAAAGGGAGGTAAAAACACAAAGGAAAATAAAACAAATAAGGAGATTAGGTCACCACTTCAAAAGGCAAAGGTGAGAAGCTCTTAATTTAAATGTCTAGCAAGAAAATAATATCTGTACAGTCGGTGATTTAGTTTTAAAACAAGAAAGAAAGTGCTGAAGAAATAGCAAATGCAGGTTGGTAGTTCTGCTGACCATGTGGACTGACTGAGTATCACAAATTTAGTCACCGGCACAAAGGGATAGGAATAATGTACTCTAAAATAATGTGAGAGAAAGGAATAACAGATAACAGTAATGTCTAAGTAGGTATCCTTCAATCTTGATACAGTTTTCTAACAGAGCAGGAAATAATTTTCTTTGAAATACTTGCAGTTCCTAAAGGCTGTTTAGCCACATGAAATAATTCTATTTAAAGTCTCCCATATTTTTTGCTTGTCTGGTATCTTGCTGCTTCTAAAGACCAAAATCAGCTATGAACTCAGAAAATGAAAAGGGGCAGGGGGAAGGCTTACTGCTGTATGGCCTACGTTTAATTTAACTGAGTATGAAAATTCTGACTATTTTGACAGTGCTGTCATTGATTAAGTATTTTGCTTCCTAGAATGACCTGTATGGTAGATTTTTGCATACCCTGTCAAAGAGTCTGATGTCTGTAGTTTTGCACAAATTACTTCCCACTCCTCCTTGGCTTTTTATTTTGGAAGTGCGACCTTTTGTATGCTTTAAAAAACCTTGATGCTTTAGTTCATGACAGAAGTGATACTTTAGTTGGATGCAGTTAGCCCAAACATCCATAAATTGCTTTGTTGTTCCTTGTACATGATAAAAAGACAATTTCTCTATTGTATCTTTTGAATTTGTGATCATTTTAATGATTAGTGTGAAAGTGTCAGATATGCTCATATTGTTAGCGTTTCATGCACATGAGCTGCAGTGGATCCTTGCAATCGGCGTTTTGTATAAAGACTTCAGCTTCACAAAACTACAGATAAAGAAATGCAAGTTGTAAAGACTTACTAGAAGTCTGGCTAGTAATGTGAAATTCTGTTTGGCCTGGGTGAATAAATTATGGCCATGCTGATAAACAGTAGCTAGTCTGCAATATGTAAGCCTGGTGTCTTTCAGCAATAGGCAGAAAAGAAAGGATACTCATTTGCGAAGGTTCATATCAGACAATTGGGAATTAGTGAGACTTTAGATTTTTATGCCTACTTGTAAATTATTGAAATACAAGCTTGGCTGAGCTGATTCATAGAAATTATAAATATCTTTATAGTCTACTTAGGTGCTACAGAAGGCTCGAGGTCCACAAAGGTCTTTAGACTCCATAACAATGAAGGTTCAGGCATTCTGGAAGAAGTTATATTTCCATAGAAGATATGATGAAGTACTAGAATCTTGTATTCCTGGCTTAAAAAAATTATTTGTAACCTCAGGCTCTGTTATTCCTCAGTGAAAAAGAGGTTTTATAAGAAACTGGTCCTGTTATACGTGAGTGTCACTCAGGCTTTTCCTCCCTCCCCAAGCAATAGATCTGTGTATGTGAACCAACTCCAGTCTAGTTTAACAGAGGAGTAGAAGCTGAAAGATGCTATTCTTGACAGTTGGATGGGATAAGTAGCTGGTAGAAGAGGGAGGCTGTAGAAGTTCCCTCTGAGCAAAAGACTTTTGCTTTTAACTTCTTACATAGGGAAAACAGGGGGAGAGCTGGGCTTCTTAAATGCCTTTGATAGGAGAAGATTTAATCTTAACCCTTGCTCCTTTTTGTGCACTGAAGTCAATCACTCACAAGCTGTGGATCTGTGGGGTGGGGACTTCATTTGTTCTGATGTTGCAGAACTACCGTTTTACTTTTGCTGTCTGTGCATAAGCCATCTCTACTACACGAAAGCAGTAGGTTTTTTTCTGTAGGCTTCTGTATGTACTTGTACACAGTTGGTTACATCCAGGCCAACCTTTCTTGTAGTGTAAACTCCTCCCATCTTTTGCCATCATGTTATGGTAAATACTGTGCCTCTGATAATTGCTCAAAATGTTTCTTGTTCTCCAAAGTGACCAAGAGGAAGGGTAGCTGTTGAAGTATGTAATTCCTGACTGCTCCATATGTACAGCATTCCTTTGCAGCAGGATTTTTATTTTTCTTTTATCACATCAGAATCTGAATTTACCCTCCAAGAAGAAACTACCAGCTCTTTCCAATGTCTTTTCTGTCCCCAGCTGTTTGTTGAGGTCTCTGAACCTAACATAAACTAGTGTAAGCTCTCCTTAGAACTGTTCACAGTAAGTTATAATGCTTTTTTACCACAGGCATGTATATCTGTATAGATACATGCATGCACATGTATATGGTTGCTTTAGCAATTCAGAAATGCCAAAAGATGTGTCTGGAAACGTTAGGTGGTACACCCTTGTTAAGGCTGCACCGTGACAGCAGTGCAAAGAAGCAAACAGAACAGCCTGTGTTTTCTTCCTCAGCTGCATTGGCTAGAGATGACTGGATGCTATACTGAGATCATGTAGTGAGGGCTAAATGATTTTATAAATATATTAATAGATTCTGTGAGGGACTTTGTAGAAATTTTTTTCTTTGTTTTTTGGCCTGGAAAAAAATGGTGCCTTTTCTTTCTTCAAAGGCTAACTTGTTACATCATTCCAGCTTTGATAATAAGGCTGCATTTTATATTATTATATCAACTGTTTATATAAATGTATTTCATAAAAGGCTATGTTTTGTAGACTTGGCATTGGTAGTAATATATTAAAGAGTTTTAATTATTCTTAACTTGGGATGCAAGCTATAAGAGAGACTGTCTGCCTTCTGGCTTTTTTGAGGGGAAGAATGTATAGCGTTTATGATTTCTGCTTTGATTTCAGAAGCTGATGAGAGGAAATGCAGGCAAAGCAAGAGCAAGTGTGATGTTACTGAGTACACCTCATCCCTGACATGTATTGTGACCTCCTCTTCTTCCTTCTGTGTTCTAATTGTCTCTTTTTCTCTGGAGGCTGCTGATTATACTGAATTGTGCCGTGTGGTCAGATAATGCTCTGATACAAAGTCATGGCAGGTAGTAGCAATAGTGAACAGAACAAACCTATTTTACTTACGACAAAATCCAAGTTCAGATGTGGTTTACCACAGATTTGACACCTTTATCTCACATTCAGCTGCAGGTTGAAAATAATTATTCTTGATTCTTATTTTGAAGGATTTTTCATACAGCTGCCTTCCAGAAGTGCATAGGATTTTTTTTTAAACCAACCAAAAATGAAAGAATTCTTTGAAATTGCGCTATAATTTCTTGACACAGAACTAAGCAAAACTTTTCATACACTGCCTCCTCCAAAGAGCTGTTGGTCTTAATTTTAACAAAGTGAAGTTCTAGCTAGTTTAGTGTAAATGTACTGATCTGTTTTCCTCCTCCGATGCTACAGAGAGATATCAAATATATTAGAAATGCGGCAAAGGTAAGATGTTATCTAAGTGAAATGCCTCCAAAATAAAATCAGAACTAAATTTGCAGTCAGTATTCTCCAGTTTCAGAGGGGTTGAATTTGCAACATCTGTTAATTTTCAGACAAAATTCTGTGAGACTTTCTTCCAACTTTATTAGCTACTGTTCTGTTATTTTTTTTCTGGGAAGGTTACATGAAAAGAACCCATAGCAAAGTTGCCTTATATATCCAAGATTGTCTGGTAAGTAACGTTACTCCTTTCTTACTTAAAAATACCATGCAGTTAGAAAATGGCATATGTTATAATCAGTGGAGGAGACCATATGTGTTCCTCACCTCAGGAAGACATCTGTGAGAGGAAAATACATAACGGCATGATACGAACTGCTGCGAAGTTTGTGAAGGACCAAACTGTTGTAATTGAGTGTGAATCTGAACATGATGCAATTGTGGAGCTTCATAGACCTAGCTTTCCAGTTTTGTTCTGTTAATGTTTCCATGGTCCTTGCTGAAAAGCTTTTTTTTTTAGTTCTTTTTATCATGTTTGGGCATGGTTTAAAAACCAACTAAACAAATACTTCACAGAAGGTTGAAAACTCATGCGTGGAGGAACTCACAACGGTAGATAGTAGAATTAGCATCTTTCTCTTCTCTGTGGTGGAATTAAATAATACTGATCTCCCTGCTGTCTGCATACAACATTACCTAATGATAGAATTGCCTTCACTAAATTAACGTGTTTGTGGACTGAGATTGTCTCCATATTTCTGAACAGAGAAAGAATCTTACAACACCTGTGGAAAGAAGAAAAATGTTTTTGCTCATTCTCCTTCCAAGAATATTTCTATCTCCAAGGTGAATTTATTTTTAACCACTTTCTGCCCCATGACAAACTCAAACACAGAAGAGCATCACACAGGACCTCTTGAGTCTGTGCACTGCATGAAGATTGACCTCTTTGGGGGAAAATTTTTTCAGTTACATGTCTTCTTGCAGCAAACCTTGTGTCTCAGTTGTTTAGGCTGCTGTGGCTGTGGCAGTGTAGTGTCTCTGAAAAAGCATCTGTGTTCTGCTGAAGACACAGAGGTCTTTTGTTTGTCCTGGTGTCCAGGCAATGTACTTCACCTGCAGCTGTTACTTCTTGATATTTAAGGAATGCCACTGCTTCATCCACTGATAGCCCTTCCTCACCACATTTTCCTGGCTATTCCGAGGACGGTTAACTTGATGAAGTCCTTTTCTCTGTGTGAACAACACAGAAATCTCACCTCTCTAAGGTGAGATTTAACTTTAGAATAGTTAACTTCAGATTTCCACAGTGTGTGTTCGCCCTCTGTAGTCACTGGTGACAAACCTGCGTTTCTAGGGTTTAATTCTGCTAAGCTGTTTTTGTGTCAGGTGTAAAGGTGCCTGTAGCTCCTCCGGGCAACTGTAGAACTGTGGACAGCAACTTGAGAGTACTTGGAGCATTTGTCAACGTTGTATGTGCCAGATCGTTTTAAATGAAACCCAACGCTGCATCCCGGTTGCTGCTAACAGAGCTGCTGATCTTTAACTTCATTTGGTGATGAAATGAGTGTACAGTGGTGATGAAACGTGAAAACCTCATGAAGTCACAGGCCACAATCATCAACAAAGACTTTCCAAAAAGCGAAAGTTTTAGCAGTTCCATGAAACTCAAGGATAAATATAACTAGCAATTCAGGAAAACACTTAAAAAAGACAATAAATCAGTAAGTGCTGCTGGAGCATGTTTTTTCCATGTGCGTATCCCTGAACCATTTCATTTTAACTTGTGTTATGTTCATTGTGCCAGCAGATAATTAGAGTCTGTCTGCTATTGTCCTGCCCTGTCAAGTCAGCTTAAGTACTGTCTTCAGTGAAGTTGGTGTTTCAGTGCTATGACCTCTTCATTAGCTTGGTTCCTTGCAGCCCTTCTTTTGCAGCTGTTCCTACAGTTTGTGGAAGAACTGGCTTGCAGCATAGTTGTAAGCTTTGAAGTAATGAATCTTGCAACTCGAATGGAGCAACAGCAACAAGCTGTGTTACATCACACCAGATCTGGCTGCAGTGCAGTATGGCTCCCTCCTTGACCTCTAAGGTCTGCCAGAAAGGCAACAGAATAAGCTCTGCAGACCTCAAGAACAGTTGTAGTGAAACCAGCCGGCCTTCGGAAGTAACTTGGCAGGAAAATAAAGATGGCAGTAAATGTATCTTTTTTTTTTTTTAACACCTCCCCCTCAGCCCTTTCAGCCTCTGGAATCTGCTTTTCTTCTGTGTTAGAAGTTAAGGCCTCTTTAGCCAGGACTTTTCACCGGAGAAGTACAGTGATAATAAAATCATAAAGAGTTAAGGAAAAATGGAACAGTTCTGTCCAAAAAGGATGGATAGAACATGTTTTCCTCCATAAAACAAAGCTATTTAAATGATCAGCTATTTAACATCTTGGTGAAGAATGTTTTCACATTCAATAACCTCAGCTTTTCATGCCTCTATTACATTCTCAATAAATAGCCATGAAAAGATAGAAGGCTGTTTGTTGCAACTTACAGTCAATGATAGATTGAAATAAAATAAGCCATATCTTTCCCCAGACCATGTTCACATACAGAAAAACAGAAGTCTTCCTCCTAAATAACAAAGCTCAATTTTATGAGGATCTGATGCTATTATAAATGCATGATATTTTCAAAAAGTAATCCATGAATAAAAATATTTAAATGTAATATTAAAATATTGTAAAATCAATATGCTTGACTTTCTGTAATCTCAAACCAATTATTTTTTAAAAATTCTGAATTTTTTAAAAAATATTTTTGGTTTTGGTCAAAATTAAAATGAAGAGTAATTGTCAAATGACAACATTTTATGTGATCTGGAAATTCAAATTGGAACCAGCACTTAACACTAGGTAGCTATAACAATGTGAAATAATATTGGAAACATAAATATAGATCATAACAAAATGTACTTTGGAAGGGAGTCCTGGACATCTTTGGTCCAGTCCCCTGCTCACAGCAGGGCAAGCATCAAAGCTCAGTCAGCTTGCATTGTCCAATTGCATTTTGAAAATCTTCAAGGAGGGAGATTTTGGAGTTTCTCTGGGTACTTGTCCCTGTGCTTAAACATTCTCTGGTGAAGAATTTTTTCGTAATGTCAAATTAGAAGTTCCCTTGTTTGACCTTTCAGTGATTTCCTCTCATCCTTTTGCTGTGCGTTGCTGACAGGACTCTGGCTCTGTCTACTGTCGAATCTTCGATAGGCGAGGACAGCAGCCAGCATTTCCCCCTTAGTCGTCTTGAGCTGAATAAACCTGTTTGCATCTGTCTACTTATGTCAAGTGCCCCGGCCCCCAAACATCTAAGTGGCCTTCTCCTAGGTTCTCCAGTTTCTGGTTACTGTTTCTTTTGTCCTGGGGGCACAAAACTAGACTCAGTATTCCAAATGAGTGTCAAATAAAGCAGTATCTCTAGGATAGCTTCCCTTGATCTGCTCTTTGTGCATCTTGCTGTATAGTTAACCTTCATTGCATTCTATGACTTCATATTGCATTTTGTCCACTGGGACACCCAGGTCCTTTTCTACAAATTTGCTCTCTGGTGGGTCAGGCCATGTCTTGTTGCATGATGTTGCTCCATCCAAGACGTATGACTTAACACTTGTCCTTCCTGAACTTCAGGAGGTTTTTGTTGGCTTATTTTTCAATACTGTTGAGGTTCCTCAGATTGCAGTGCTGTTTTCCAGCCTAGCTACCGCTTTCTGAAATTGGTGTCCTCACAAACTTGCTGAAGATGTGGCTAATGAGACTAATTGCTTCCTGACAGGGGCATCACAGTGAGTCTGTATCACTGCCGGTTAACTTTAAGCTCCTCTCCCCATTTTTGACCACTGTCACAAAAAAATTGATGTGTCTGGGCATGTGTGCAAGGCTGGCACGTAGATACTGGATTTCACATACAAGCAGACTCTAACCCCATGGTCTACTTTGCATGGAGGATGCAAGTGAAAACTCAGACTTGCTTGAGAGTGCCATCCCAAATTTCACTAGGCACTGTTCCCAGGCCGCCTGCTTGTTCATTTCTCACTCACCACCTGTGCATTCAGATCTGTCTGCTGGCTCGTAAACTGATTTATATGAAGTTCTTATTTCTCAATAGCCTACATAATTTCTGTTATGTAGGGCTCAAACAGACCATCCTAAGATGTCTATGACATGCACTAAGTTAATTTCTGGCATGATTTTGGTAAAAAAGCGTGCTTTTCTGAATTTCCTCTTAGCATTCCCAGTGATGTCTGGATGTTTACTCCTGGCTTATCTTTGCCATATAGACAGCAAAGCCTTGAGGGAGAAAATAACATTGATGCCACAAAGTTTACTTTCCCTGCTCTTGCAGGAAATGCGACATAAAAGTATTTAATAAACTGATCAAACTCCATAACTTAAGATATATGAACTTCCCATGTCTTGTCTGAGAAGATGCACTGGGATAAGTGCAGCAGTTAGGTATCTCCCTATGTGAAAAGACATCTTTTAGCAGCGAGATTGTAGGCGTAGTCATACTAGGCTTAGTAAATATGCTTGTACTTCAGGAAGATGGTATCGGTGTAAGGAAGAGTATTGCCTTGCCCCTACAATACACGAGCATCAGGTAATAAAAAGCTGATATCTTAAAAAGCCATCTAATCACCAAGTTTAGTAGAAAAGTGCTGTGAGACACTTGTAGTAATGCTCCAGAATCAGATTCCCCCACTGCTGTAAGAGACTGGCTTTCAGATAATGCTAAAGTGGGGAACAATACTGCTGTTGACAATTCATGGATCAGATGACAAGGAACCTTGTCATAAAAAGTGGCATACATTCCCAAAACAGCATCCCGTCTTACTGAAAGTGTCTTTCTGAAGTACCTGGCTGTGAAAAAGCTGCAAAGGCAGATTAAAGTGGTACAGTGGTGACGCCGCAGGTTCTGCTATACTAGGTGCAGCTCAATTGTTTTATTGTACACCAGCAAATATATGGAATCAAAGTAATTGCTTTCACATACAAAGTCTCATTTTTTCACTGTACATTTAACACCATCAGAATTATTGTAATGCCTAATTAGCATGCCCATGCTAAAAATTTCCAGCACCTGCCATGACAGAAAAACTTTCGTGCAGTATGTCTCTTTTCACTTCTCACTCTTGCTTCATGCTGCTAGGTAGAGCTCCCGTAGCACAGTCTCCCTGGAAGACCATTTAGGTGCATCAGAAGACAACAGGCTCTCATTCAGAACTGGAAGTAAATTTAAAATAAAAGCAGACCTACATTTTGTCTTGAAATAAGATGGTAAAGAAAACATAATACTCTCAGAGATGATTAATTCCTAAGAACTACTAATACTAGCTATTAGTAACAAGCAATGCCGCCATAATTTCTTTTTTCTCCTGGTTTGCTGCCTTCAAGGTTTAGCCAGACTAATCCCTTAACTTCCTTTCTGCTGTAAGCAATTGTATGGCGTCTGCTTCCCCCCAGATATCCTGACTGGTTGCAGTTACTACTTTGTAAGAGGTGCATCATTCACATATAGCTCAAGTGCAGATATGGGATATAGTTCATTGAAAAACTGACTTGGTTTTGGTTGTGGTTGGCCATGCCATAGAAGTAGGAAGACCATCTATTATGAGTTAGCCTGTGCATGAGCTGTCAGTACTAGGAAATACAGGAGAGTGGCAGCACAACACATCGGTTTACAGACATTGGCAGGGTCCAATGTTGAATACCCTCAATATAGGAAAGACAGGGATAAACTGGAGCAAATCCAGCAGAGACTGTCAGGGGCTGGAGCTCTTCCTCTCTAAGGGGAGGCTGAGGGAAGTGAACCTATGCAGCCTGAAGAAGAGGAGGTTTAATAGCAGCCTTTCTATAACTAGACAGAAGTCGTGAAAAAGTTGAAGGCAGGCTTTTCAGAGCTGTACATGGCAGGAAGATGAGAAACTATGGGCGTAAGGTGAAACAAGAGAGGCTAGATACAAGGTGAAACCTTTTCACCATGAGGACAGTTAAGCATTGGAGCAGGTTTCTCAGAGTGATTGTGCAGTCTCCTCCCTTGGATGTTTTCAAGACCTGATGGATAAAGCCCCTGGAAGCCTGGTCTGATCTCATAGCTGATCCACCTTTGAGTTCTAGATAACAGGGAATTGTACTAGATGACCTTTCAAGGTCAATTCCAACCTAAATTATCCTATGTGATTCTTGTGGATGCTTTCTGACACTGATGACTTGAATGTCTGCATTGTCTTAAACTTCGGATATTTCTGCTGGACAGCAGTTGAAGATCTGAGGGTGAGCAGAATCTCAATAAAAGCCTATTTCAAATTATCAAAGGTCTTTGAGTGTTGTGGAGAGAAAGAAGGTTCTTAGTTTTTTCTATAATTTTATTCAGTCTTTAGAGTGGGAGAGTAGAGGTAGTTCCATGATATTAGCTAAAGAATACAGTATGCACACCAAATAAATAAATCACATGTCTACAGGAATCATCAAAACTGTACATGCTACTCCATCTGGTGGGGAAATCAATAACAACTTCCAGTGTTTAAAAGGCGGAGACATTCTTCAATCACAAAGACAGAGTTTTTCCAATCTATTTTGTATATGTAAGCAAGTGTCATTGCATTTGCAATAATTACACTACACAGGACAGACAGAAAATCTTGTTTGGAGAATTTTGCTTTTTGAAAAATTCTGGAGGTATAATTACTATTTTTTGTCCTGTTCCCTTTCAATCAAGATGAGTAGCCCAAATTGATGTGGCTGGTGGATTACAAGCGAAAGACAGTCCTGAAAAAAATTGCTTCCTCTTTTCTATGCATTGTAGACTCAGAACTTGAGAATGTTTGCTTAAATATCCAGAGCAGATCATGGAAGTAATTTTTTGTGGTTCAGGATTGCATTTTGTTTCTATAGGATTTAGCTCAGTGGTCCCTGATCAACATCTCTCTACACAACATCATCAGCTGGAAGTTTCTTCACCAGATCCTGCGTAGAGATAAAAAAAAGAATGACGGTGTTGATGGTGCCTGGAAATGACATGAAGTATGTTAGTATTGAATTAAAATCTATGTTTTTGGAAGATAATGGAAGTAAATGTCATATTGACTCTCCTATGAGCTATGAGATTCCATGTCTGATAGTAATTTCTCTCAAAATAAGAGACTCTCACAAGAAAAACACATGAAAGAGTAAAGGCAAAGCTGAGAGTTATATGGATTTCATAGGTGTCTTTTTATTATCATTACATAATCAGTAACAACCTTTTTTCCCAAAGTCATGTACTCATTGAAATGGATAGATAGGTCAGCGACAATGAGCTTCGGTCTAAACCTGCGTATGGATATGCAGACAGAGACTGAGGATTATGTGATTGTCCTGGAGACTTACATAAGCTGTTTATTCCTGTATTTTGAGCTGGAAAGGGAGCAGTGAGCACCTTTCAGGAGTACGATTTCTTCATTTTGCTGAGAAGTAAACTTTCATTTGGATGAAAGCGTGTTACAGTGCTCTTCACAGCCGTAAAATCTTCAGGTTTGTTCTTTTGCAATGAATAAAAAAAGCTCATTTGTTTTCTATATGATGGCAAATTTGTAATTCAGACATTTGTCAGAGAGAGTGACTGATGAGTGGTGAAATCTGGTCCCTTCTAATCTAGTCTGAACTGAATATCTGATCTTGAAGAGAAACGGTTTATATAAACAGTCTCCACCACTTGCCAAAGGTCTGCTTCTGATCTGAAGACATAAATTTTTGAAAGTTTTTTTCAAACTCAGAACTTGACTAGAGACTTTTCTGCGGTAGACTTTCAGTCCTCTGTCATAAGACCAGTGTTAAAAGAAAAGCCTTGTAGCCCAGGCTTTGTCTGAAGTTAACTTGTCAGGCTGTATGGACTTGCCTTGGCCTGCCTGCAGATTTCTTCCAGCTTATTTACCTGTAACAGTGATTGTCCAGTGACTGGGAAGCTATTACTTGTTTTAGCTTTTGATCAGCTTTGTACAAGTATGTGGTGTAACACCTATTCTTATATAGATTTCTAACCAGAAGATATTACTAACAAGTACTTATTCTCTGTAGAATGAGCTGTGTATGACTGATCCTAGAGTAAAACACCTTGAGACTACAGGGGCAGGGTAATACCAGAGCCCTCAGAGCTATGAACTTAGTAGTAATTGAAGGAAGGCAACATTTAGAGCTGGGTAAAATCAGTTAGGGATAACAAAGAGAACAAGTATTAAGTGAGAAAGGGATAACTCTGTGGCCAACTTGCAGTGGCCACCTCTCCCCAGGACACTTCTACATAGCTGACTCTTCCAAGGAACAACTGTATGCAGGGAGCCCTGAACGCCAAGTTGGCGTTATATTCTCCTTTTTTTGGAAGGTGTTGCTGTTTTATGAATTGAGTGACTTACACACACGGCTTTTCACCATCCCAGCATCCCCTCAGCCCCGGACAACCAGGAATGCAGGGAACCAGCAATCCTCACTGCCATGTAGAGTCATCCCTGCAGAGAGTTGGCTGTGTAGTGTTGTCATGTGGAGAGCTGGCTGTGGCGAGTTGTCCTAGGCCCATATTAAGTATAATATAGAGTTGGAGATGACTGAAGAAAGACCAAGGTATAGAGCATATTGGATAACATGTAAAAATGGCTCCAAGCAGATCCTAAGTTGAGGAGGAAGAAACCATCAACATCATACTGGCAAAAGACTTGAATACTCATAGCTTGCTGTTTCCCTCCCCCGGCATTGAAGTTATCATTGTTAAGACTCAGAGGGACAGTGGGAAACAAATCACACAGCCCAAATAGTGGTAGATATTAAAAATGTTTGTGTATATACTAATTAAACTGAATATAAGTTGAACTGTGAAGTGTTAGCATCATTGTAACTGGATAGGTAATTCATTAAACTGTTAAGACTTCAGTGAGACTCACAGTAGGTTCATGGCTTTGCATGTATGGTGGGTTCCTTTTGACCCTAGCATTTCAAGTGTATCAGACTGATGGGAATTCAAGCAGTCTTTAATGGAACCTAAATTAAATTATTTGATAGCAATGATTAGGGACTGGTCATGAACAGTTGTGTATTCCTGACTGATATAGCAAAAATACCTTGGGATGACCTGTCGTGAAGGGGTACATACACACCTTTTGCTGTGTTTAACTGGAGCAGTTGAATCTGTTTACAGAGATTTTTTTCAGAAGAGAATGAAGAGGAAAGCTTTGTTCACGGAAGGTATGTGATTATGTCATGAATTGCTCTCATCCTAGAGAGACAAGATGTATGACTTTTTTGAGTCTTTAGGAAGATGGCTTGCACACTGCTTAAGATGGCACTTGGCCTTCATGCACTTGAGATATTATTTAGAGATAATTCAAGCAGTCATCATTCTCTGATACCAAGACCTGCCATCTTTCAAGAGAAGTTTTAAATACTTCTAGAGTCAGTCTCGTTAGATCTTGTGAGATCTTGTGCTGTTAGAACTCTTCAGGAAGCACAACGGAAAACACTGTGTTTAAAGCTTATTTGCTTTGTCTAGCAGCAGGCATAGTGATTTGGGTAGAATAGCCATGACATTTCAGAAGCAGTACTGAGAGAGAGCTTAGCCTGGGAGCAGATCTGTGAAGGAGAAGAGTCTGTGACAGTGTTTAAAGGAACACATCAAAGATGGAAGAAATGAAACTGCTGCTGTTTTGTTTTAAAAAACTAGAGAACAAACCACACTAATATTAAAAGGAAATATTGTGAGCCATAGGCTGTTTCCTGTGAGGCCAAAATGCAATCCCTACAATTCAAATTGCTCTTTGTATGTGTGAAGGACAGATTTAGACCCACTAGGGAAAGAAAAGCTGTGAAGAAGAGGAGGAGGGCTAACAGCTTACTTTTTGGCTGTTAACATTGAATAATTAAACACTAAGAGCCAAAAGGAAAGCTGTTGTTTTCCTCATCCAAATACCCAGCCAGGAATAAAACATTAAGCAGCTATACAAATGATGTCTTTCATTTTCTTTTCATAAAACAAACGTCTAAGTTAAACAACATATACTTTGGACGTGTGGAAAGTCCATTTTATATAGCCAGAAATGTAATTTCTGGAATTTGTGGTGTGCATGTCACAGGTAAAGTGAATATTGCTTAGCGTGCTGGCTTTTTTATCTTGAAATTAATTTTGTGTCTATGGAAATTAAGGCTAGTATCTAGAATACAAAATCTTTAAACCACGAATGCTTTATGGTAAAGAAGCCCCTAAAGGTTTGCATGCCCAAAATCTTATTTTATTTTTTTTCTGAGCTTGTTATTTGGTCCAAAAGATTTATTATTTACTAACCCTTTTGCTGCTCCTGGAAAGTGAGACATTAGTTTGTGCTTTTACTGATGGGGGTTCTTAAGGTGGTGGGCATTTGGCTCTGGTCCCTGCTCCTTTTATAGTCTTTTCACAAAGGCTGAACTTTCAAGAGGTCCCGAACCAGAGAGGAGAATAAAGTCAATTATTTTACAGGTAGTTTTTATCGTGTGTAAAGCAGGGACTGTAAAAATTACAGTGAAACAGACACCACATTCATGATTTCAGACTACAATCCATACCCATTCACACATTTCATAGTGTAAGAAAACTTAGAGGAGAAGGAAAAAAAAAACTATGAGAAAAAAAAAGACATATGAAATGAAGGAGAGATGGCACTCAAAATCCAGTATGTCTGACAGAAGAAATACCCCCCAGAGCCAGAAAATTGTCATCAGGTAGCAATGATATCAGCCTAGAGCTCTTTCCAGCTTTGGATCACAAGGCCCATCAACAGAGCTCCCTGTACACAGCACCCCTTCACAGTCACTCGTCAATCAAACAACTCTGAAAATAAAGACCACATGTCATCAAATTTGTAGAATTCTTCCCTTCCTGTTTATGCAAGAACTGCCAGATCACTTATGTTGCTGCACCAGCTTTCTGTCCTTGGAGAGACGGGTGATTTTCTTATCCTAGTGTCAGAGTAGATAAGTCCTTTCGCTTCTGGTGTGAAGATTAGGTGTTGTTATAATTTCACACTGGACAGGACACTGGAGACCTTTGTATAAATGCAAAGGTAATACCTTATAAAGGCTAGTTATTTACCTCTATAAAGCTCCCTCTGTGGAGGGAGAGATGGATCAATCCAAAATACCATGTTTGTCTATGCAAAAGCCTTCATACTTGTTTGTATTGGTTGGATTCAAGCACTGGAACTGGCAAATTGCTATGAAGAGGGCAGTGTATCATTGTGTCAAGGCCAGAGGAGCAAAGTATAGAGGCACTTATGAATAGATGAAATCAGGACTCAAAGGCTGTATCTACATTGCTAAATAAAGTGAACTAGGGACTGCTCTCTGATTCTGGGTCCAACATTCACGGCTGAGGCCGTAGTCATAAAGCTGTACTCTCCTAATCTGTCCTGCCCTTCAGGGAGGCTGAGAGCACCTGGCATGCTGTTGGCCTGCATTAGCTCCTGAAGCCTTCCTGGAGATCAGCAGCAACATTTTGCCTGAGCAAAAGCTGGACTAGATACCGTGCTAGCACTTTCATGGTAAGGCTGATTGCTTGTCAGTGCTTAGGCCTGTGCCCACACTCTGCTCAGTTTGCTTGGATAGATGTAGAGGTTCCTATGCCCGTGTCATGCTGGAATACCAGCTATGGGACAAAGCAGTCCTAGTTCAGTGAATTGTCAACCTGTATGTAGCTTACTCCTACTTGAACTAAAACTACATCTTCAGAGGCACCGTAAGAAGTAGAAACTGGCACTCTTTTCTCTGATAGAGCTACACAGATAAGGAAAAGGTTGAAATTTGTATTAAAAACATTAAAAAAATATCAGTACTTGGGCTGGCAGTTTTCCCAGCACACCATATGTCGACCTTTTCTGGTCAATGTAAAAACCACGATCAACTGTTGTGAGATTAGTGTTTCACCTCAGATGTATCACTCCCGACTTCGCTTTCTCAGTGACGCCACCCTACCACCCTTTCCAAGTGACTTCAGATTCCCTTCATGTGACCTTTTGCTTGAGGCTGTTTCCAGTGTGTATTGTCAGAGGAGTCATCTCAGGCTCACAAATCATAGCATACACATTCCCCAAAGCCAGAATTTTGTTCACTCCTGTGTGTACCTGGCCTGTGCCCTGTTTCTCTGTAAGGGTTGCTTGACAACCTTAAAATGTTCTTTGCTTTTTTTTGTTGACTTCCAGGTTTCTTTCTTTGATTATCAGAAGAATATCCTATTCCACACTGTTTTCATTCTTTTATCCACAAGACAAATTTCTGAGGGTTCTTCATGAAGACAACCTAATGCCTGTTCTTTGCTGGTCTTTGATCCACATGCTGAAGATTAAGGCTTTGTATATTTTTAATGTTCTCCCATAGCATTAATTCTTTATATCCAATATGAATTACTGGCAGATTAACAGCAATCTGGAAAAGCAGATGGTGCTTTCCAGACCTCCCTCCTCCTTCCCTGTCATGGTTGAAAGTAAACTAACATTAATGCAGCCCCAGCCTTCAGTGAGAGCACAGGCCTACTCAGTGTGTCAGGCTGCCAGATCTTTACGTACAGCCTTATCTCATGCACATATTTCCTGTTTCTTCTGGATATAGAAAGAAACCTCCAATATATATCGGTATATTTATACAGTGCCAACATTTTATCTATAGATACAGATGCAAATATAAAACCACCATAAAACTTCATCCATGTATAATCACATAAATACGTATCAGTGGCTCTGTATTCGTGCTTCTAAATATATGGATGTGTGTTCATGGAAGTACATGTGTATATATGTGCATACATAGTACATCAAGTATTTATCTGTATTAAAAAGTCCATTGGCATCAATATTGACATATTTCTCTGTGGAAACTCTGAAATTTAGCTCTGATTCAAAGTTGTTAGCATTTCTTGGAGTGACAAACATCCACCAACCCCTGATTAATCACAGATATCTCCCCTTGCTAGAAAGAGACCCTTGTATACATTTTTCTGCACAGTTGCACTGTGTCCTGCCTTTTTGCTTGCATTGTGTTTGGTACCTTTTCAGTCTTTCTCATCTGGACAACTTTCTTCAGAGATTTACTGTCAAGAATATTCACCATACTAGTTGTACTTGTGCCTTTTCCCTGTACTACTTGTCACCAATTATACTCTTAACAATGGAAAAGAACTTTTTCGGATGTGCAGCAATACACCTCAAGCTCTTTCTTCAAGGTTCTTCCAGGAAGACTTTCATTTTTTAACAATTCGTTCACTTCATAGGAGAGATTAGTATAAAATTCACTGAAAATAGCAGAAACTGGTAGCAAATAATATATGCACATGTATATACGCACAGACACACAGATTTCAATCTGAGACATACAAACTCCTTTTGGCAGATGCCTTCCCTTTGTCTTCAGTGGTCCCTTTTTACTGTCTTTCCTCATAGCCTACAATTGATAAAGTCAGTCACCAGAGGCAGTGAAATTGTTTATTCTTTATTATTTATCCTTTTGTATACTAATAGCCTGTGCTGCCTGTAAGGAGGGTTTTGATGGAAAACTTTTCAAGACAGAAAGGTTCCCACAGCACTGGGGGTTAATGAAGCCCATGGTGCCCTCTTACATTCTGTACTTCTGCACCACATACAATATTTATTTTTTCATGGTTTTCTTTAGAAGAATTATCTTTAATTACTTGGTCACAGCTTTCAAAACGCCACCTTGACTATGAATATAGCATCAAGTAAAGTATCTTTGATGGTGAGCACTGTAGGGAGAGAAACTCCACTGCGAGGTGATGGAATTTCATGAAGTTTTGTTGTGTTTACTTTGGTTTTGTTTCTCAGTTTTTTTATTTTGTGATATTTTGAATGTTTGGGAACTAACAACTGTATTCCAGGCAAATCTTGAGTGTTTTCCCCCATCTATGACCAAGGGACATCTCATTTGAGATAAATCAGATCAATGTAAAGTTTGCTGAGAGAATTTGGAGCCACATGATGGAAAGAAAAATTTATTTATTACTACTGACTGCTGGTGTCATTTCAGACTTTCTCATATTCATCATAAAAACATCCCTTTGCATTTACTCATCTATATACTTATATTCCAAAAGGAGTAGCATATGGTATGAAAACCAGATGCCCCTGCCCACATGAAAGCTCTATACATTTGCTTGAATGTAGTCAGGAAACAGTCACGATCTTCTTCCCACTCTCAGAGGAGTCAGCTGAAAGCAGCCAAGCCCCTGTTTAGCTCTCAGTGATTGCTGGTGTTGCCTAGGCTGTCCTGATGGGGGAATGGGATGGCCTGTCTCATCTCATGGGAGCATTTCACCACATTCCTTTAAACTTCCCATGCTTTATGTGTTAATTCTCTCTACTGACATAGTCTTTCTCTTGTTCTCAAAGGCTGTCTGAGTTCCTCCTCAGAGACTTCCTATTTTATTTCTCTCCAGCATCTGTCTCTGTATCTCGTCCTTTGCATCTGTGGTGTAGTTAACATCATCAGGGACCCCCTTCCTGATTGCACCCTTTACCCAGTTTTCACCTCTATTTCCAGAGACCATGTTTGCATCCTGTAAAAAAAGCCTTTAATTCCTCATCTTTTAAAATCAGTATTCCAAATGAAAACCCATCACAAAGTCTATAATAAGTCACAACATTCAATTCTTTTGCATCTTTTCTTCTGACTATTCTTTATTCGGAGGTTGATATTTATGTCAGCC
Organism: Dromococcyx pavoninus; assembly: GCA_033558185.1. NCBI lineage: Eukaryota > Metazoa > Chordata > Aves > Cuculiformes > Neomorphidae > Dromococcyx > Dromococcyx pavoninus. Next base: position 310,399 of record JAUMJL010001081.1, on the reverse strand, counting down.
ATTATAGTCCCTTCAGTGTCCTTGATCCTACAATTTTCTGTCATGTGCAATTGTAGCAGAATACGATACTCTGAACACCAACACAGGTCTCTTCCATGTGGCATAAACTCTATTTTGTGCATTGCAAGGAGGTGATGGATCACCGTTTGAAGCAGAGGTCTGATTCCATGCTCTGCTTGTGACCTGCCATGCGGGGGCAGAACAGCTCCACCTCGGAAGATGAAATGAGTTACTTCTCCCAAAGAGCTAGTGGCTGTGTAGCTCATTCATCATTCCATTGAGGAATCCTGCAGAATAAGCTGAGTTTCCTAGAAATCCCATGGATTCTGGAAAGCCGCATGAGGCTTGTGTTGTCCTGCCCATTTGCAATAGCTGGTTCATCTGCTTTTGCTAATAGCCCCAAGACAGAGGAAGCCCACCATCATAAGAAGTTTCTTACTTTCTGCTGTATCTGCATTGTGAAACAAGCCAAATTCAGCTCCGAATATTTAGCAAAGATCAGAACGAGCCAATAGTACACATGACTGCCGTGTGCTGGAAGCATCATTGTGTAGCCTGGATCAAGTGTGAGACCAATGGGAATTCAGTACACAGAGGAACTGCATGGTATGCGGAAGGGTTCTCCGATGTATAGACCTCTGCATCTCCCATATACTTTCCAGTTGTAAGATGTGTAGAGGCATGGTTTTCTGGTAGGGCCTATATTATTTTAATATTCAACTATTTTTGCAAGAATTCTGGGCATGGACATTGAGTCTTTAAAGATATTGATGTATTTTTAGTGATGCTATTCTGAAAGTCTTCCTTGCAGAAATTGCAAATACTATTTTAAAAAATCTCTACAGCTCGAAGTCATATGAGTCACTACAAAAGGTTTGTATTTTCCATTTTAGATGTAAAAAGAGATTTCTCCAATAGAGTCTTATTTTGCTCTCCCAGAAAAACTAATGGGTTTGTTCTTTCAGATAGGATAAAAAATGCCATTGAAGGCTGTTTGATATGTTTTTCTCATGTACATCAGATGATACAGGCAATGAATGGACAGCACTGGGACTGATGTTTGCTTTCAGAATACTATTTAATACTGGGTTTGTACTATTATTTCTGTTCTGTTGGCAAAGCCGCACTTATTTCATGCCACTTGATTCTTCTTTGTTGCATGGGACATGCCATTAAAGGCCATAATTCAAGCAAAGATCTTTTAAAAAAAATAAACATATAAGTAAAAAGCCTTATATGGGGGTGGAGGCAAGGACCCCTGCTGTCTCCTGAACCTCCACCTATTAAAGAGATTTCCTTCTGAGCAGAATAGCAGTATATTGCTAGCAGTATATTGCGAGTAACTCCTCAATTTCAGTCCTTTATATCTTGTTCTAGAGAAAACTCCCACTGAAATCAATGAACTGTTAAAAAATGATTTTTTCCCCCAAACCTGCAAGAAATAGTGCAAAGCCTTAAAAAAAAGAATCAAAGTTAAATCCAATTCCTGAAATCCCTCTTGGAAGAAATCTTATTACCTTCAACATCATTGTATACAGGACAAAGCCTGTAAGGCTTTGCTGAGTGATTGAAAAAGGCAAATTAATGACAGCACTTGAAATTACCTGTAATTATCACTGACACCAGGTCAGCATCATCGCAATGACAGTTCTCACAGAATGGTGTCTCTCACTGATTCGGAATTTATGCAAAACTGCAAAACAAAATGTGACCTCCATATTCAATATTAAGGTATCTCTGGAGCATTTAAATATCTGAATTCACTATCTACAGTGTAGCTGCTTTCATCTTTTGAAGAGCAGTTAAATTGTGAAGCAGAGAGTCCCAAGCGTTTTCCTGGTCAAAATCACCTCTCCATTTCCATTCATATTTACTCAGGCCTCTCCCTTCACTGTCACTGTCACACAATGTCTCTTCAGCAGCTATAACTGCTTATATAGAAAAGTAATAATAGGAAGGCATTTAATGAATTTTAAGTTGTCTTTAATGTAATGTAGCAGCTGGAAACAAGGAGAAGAGCCAGCACTGTGTGACCTGCCAGCTCTCTATGGATTGTCAGTGGTCAATGTAGTGCAGATTTCAGAACTGCTCTCCAGGGTACGCTGACGATGTTTCTTTTCTCCGGCTACATTCCTGTTTTCAATTAAATCAGTGTCTGAAGTACTCTTTCTGATACAGTTAATACCTTCCAATAAATGCTCTTGGCTTCATTTCTCCCCAGATGCTGTTCTTCCTCACATTCTTTGCTCAGTGAGTGAAGCAGACATCACCTGAACAGCAAAGATGCTCATTTTAGACAGACTAGAAGGAAGGTTTTGTCTTGACAAAGCAGGGAAGAAAAAGTAGTCCTTTGATTATATAGCAATAATTCCTCCATTCCTGGGGAACCTCCCTTTCTTTTGTTCAATATTAGGCCTGAAATTTTGGGTTTTTTTCACTCTGTCTATAACAATAAAGGAATTTCCACCATAGAGCCACTCACCAAATTATACAGCTGAAGTTTTTAGTTTGCAGGGAACAAGCATACCTTGATGTTCTTTCCTGTTTATTTTCCACTAAGTATATGAATCAAATCGTTAACACATTGACCCAATGCCTTTGAGGCATTATAAAAGATTTTATGACAACCTACAATTAGTAATATATAGTTTCTTTTGAAGGGTGCTTGCAACAGGTGTCTCAGCTTTCTGATCCTTGCTTCCATCCCCTCCAGTTCAATGAAAAATATGCAGTTTAACATGATTTATTAAGATCATCCCTGTTTCCAGTTCAGATGTATTTCTGCTGGAACACGGTAGGAAAATACAGTTGTATTTTGGGCGAAGGACTACATTTGCCTTCATTTTTTAAAAACTTCATTTTAATACAAATTCTTTTTTTCCGTTTTCAGCTTTTTTTTTTCTCATTTAAAAAAACTCAGAAAAACAACCAACCACAAAACTCCCCTGTCACACTACTGTGATGAACTCCACAAGCAACTCTTTGTGGTGGTCCCACTACTGCGATCCAGAACAGCACAGAGGAGGTGTATTGGTGGTATGTGGAGCTGGTTCAGCCGCTTCAGCCTTTGCAGAAACCATCCCAAAGAAGATGGTGGCCTTGTGACCGTTGCTTTTGCTTGCTGTGGAAGGGTTGTGTAGATCACTTCAGGCTCATTTAGCCAGATATCAGTGTCATTGTTCTTTGACATTCTCATTTTGCCTTTTTGGGTAGATGACCAAATGTGACAAGCTTGTGCCTGCAGAACCATAATGACCATGGCTGTGCGTAACAGATAGCCATAGTCCTAGGGACCTGACTACCATGTTTGCAAAGGTGTTCAAGCAATTATGGATTGTACTAGCTGAACATTTAAGGTAGGATAATTACGCCTGTACCTCCTGGCCTGTGCAGATTTGTGTGATTTATGAATCCCAAGTGCCAGCAGCTGTTGTGATCACAGCTGCACAGTTGGGCTACTCACAGCCATATGGAAAAGGTGGCTCAGGGCTTCTTCGCTCTGCAAATTAAACTTGCTACTCCCAACGTGGGATGCTGGGATCATGTGATCCACTTTGTGAGCAAGGAGAAGGGAAGGAAAGGAGATAGCTCAGAGAGAGAGGAGAGGGCCTGGGGAATGCAATTTGTTGCAGCTGTTAAATGGCCTGAGTGAGAGTGAAGTGTCTCCATCCCTGATTGGTGTCAGCAGCTGCATTGACCTACTTCTTTGCAGCTCTAGAGTATTCAGAGCAGCCATCAGGGCTGTGGTCACTTATCAACCTGCTGCCCAAGGCAGCTGCATCCTCTGTGCTTAGCATTAGCCCTGCTGTGCATGAAGGTGGAAGGCAAATGTGCAGAGGTACCCCAGTACACAAAGACCACATATGTGAAGGCCATTGAGCCCTGACTTCTCATTCTAATCCCTTCACTGCACTTTCCTGGGTAATTTCACAAGATGTAAAAAGTCTCATGCTGCAGGTAAATAACATTTAAGTTGGGTCCACTGCTGAATATTCCTCCCCAGCTGCACATTCAAGGTCAGGTTGATCTGAGCAACCTGATCTAGTTGAAGATGTCCCTGCTCATTGCAAGAGGGTTGGACTGGATAACCTTTAAAGATCCCTTTCACCCATACCATTCTATGATTCTGTGATTCCTATCACTTCTCTTGTGGTGTCTCTGGCACCCCTAGACAGTGAGCAGATCAGAAAACTGACCACATAACCAAAGTGAAACCTTTTGCACCACCAGTGAAGCAGAGGAACGTGAGAGGTAATGCCAGGGAGGAGACTGGAGTGCATAGCTTGCGTGATACCAGGTGGGACTGTGGCACAGAACAGCAGGCTCAGATCAGGAGCATTTGATTTATTAGCTTATGTCCAGGCAGCCCTTTTCAGGGTCCAGACCTAGCTTTGCTGTGGAGGTCTTGGGTACAACGTGGATTATTTCTGGTAGAGTATTTCTTGTTTCCAAATCAGACTATTGCTATCACAGAACAAATGCATTTGTTGTTAAGTAATTATTGTCACTGAAACAAAAAGGGTTATTTGGGATGAAGAGAAGCGATATGACACTTGCCTGAAAAACAAACCAAAACAAAACCCCAAACCATAACATTTTCATTCCCTTTGCCCTTTTCAAATTGACCCTGACATTTCCCTTAAGCATCAACTGTAGGGATCATTCCAGTTTTAAAAAAAATCCACAACCCAGGCATTTTGATGAAATCAGTGATCAGTATAATTAGTACCTATAGCTGGAAAAGAGCTTGATGCATTAAAAAATCCTTGTGATTCTGATAAGATACATGCACATACAAGTTTCCGGAGACTATGAAAACCCCACATGCAAATTTTGAGGACAATTGATTTCTAAGTCTGTAAACACATACATACTTACACTGTCTGCTGTTACCACAGTTTTGAAATATTCAGTTAATAGATGGTTTCTTTTCTTAACTCTATGCTATATTGTGAGCGTCGTGTTCTAAAAGTAGTTCTTATTAATATGAAATACGAAAAAAGAGATTGTTTGACTAAGCCTGAGAGTTTCTGAGGAACAATGTCTGTAATTAAAAAAAAAAGGGTTGGAAGAGCCTAAAAACATCACTCAGAGCAAAGAGCTGAAGTGTGAAACATGTCACCAAGTGCTGGGGTTTCATAGTTACTTAGAGACCACAGTGTGAGTGGGCAGGTTTTTGAGCTTTTCTGAAGGGAGGCATGATGCTTTGATGTGCCCAGTAATTACATTATGAGTTCTAATTGATGTAAGCAGTAAAGCAAGAGTGCCTCATGGCATGGAAAAAGGAGACTAGATACCTCTAGTCGTTTGCTGTGCTTGGGTGAAAGATTGTCCAAATGAGCGTCTCTCCATTCAATCACATTTTCCACTGGAAATTCCTCTTTCCTTCGCATACCTTTTAACATATGAGAGTCTCTGTGTGCTCATTTGTATAGGTTGCCACACAGGTACATCAGATGCAACCACAAGCTGTAACCTCAAAAGAAGCGGAACTACTATTTTAAAGATCTTGTCTCTTCTCTGAGAGTCACGCTGGCGTTGTCTGTTGCTTTCCTGCTTTTACGTGTACTTGCCAAAAAGAAGCTCTACTCTTTAAGGACTTTTTAAAAAAAGAACAACTAACTAAATAAAAATTGCTTTCAAGGCCTGAAAATGCTTCAAACCAAAATGTGCCATGGTTTTGCTGCACCTGCAGAAAATCCAAGGTGATTTAATGAAATCCTGCATGGAGCGATATTTAAACACTGAGGTGTGTCATAGGTCTAATTTTTCTGTCTGTCTGTCAATAACAGTGCTAGCTCTGTGTGAGTAATTGGGGCAGGAGCTGGTGTCTGAAATCCCCTTTCAGAGCCCCGTTTAGTAGCACCACACAAGTAAGGAATCAGTGACAGCGTGGGAAACATGACTCACATCGGTAGTGATCGTTGAGATTAGACTAGAGAACAAACCTTCTAGCTAGAGTGCTGGATGGTGACAGTGGAATCTATTTGGCATTTGGCTCTGTCATTAGCCAGCTCACTAAATCACCTTTTGGAGCCTCTGGTTCCCCACTTGTAAAATACTGGGCAGGAAAGAGAGGGACAGCACTGTTCATCTTGGCAATGAAGAACAGCTCTGCAGAGATGCCTCATACTACTGGAATTGTGTATTTGATTATTATTCCTCATGATGAAGACTAAGGTGAAAAACTGAGGTGAAAAAATGCTTCTTTTAGGCAATATAGGGAGGAAAGAGAACTTAAGAAACAGACAGATGAGAATCAATCCTGGGTGTAACAATCAATTCAATCATCAGGTTTGCTTTCCTGCTGCCATGTTTTAGTAGATATTTTACAGTGGAGATACTAGTTGGAACTTGACATAAAATCTAAACTGTGCCTTACTTACAGTGGAAACTTGTAGGACATTAATTGAAATCTCAGTATTGTTTTACTGCTTGCAGAGGTGTCAAACTCACGGCCTGCGGTCTGAATCCCATCCTCCACTACGTTTTATCCCCTCTGGCACCTTGTTCCTACCCGGCGGCAGCGCCGAGCTCCTTGCCCCTGCGCTCCTGCCAGCGCTGGTCACGTGTGCAGCGTGTGATACGCGTTACGCTGCAGGGGCAGGAGAGCAGCCAGAGCCATGAGTTTGACACCCTTGACTTATTAGGTTTGAGAAATGCCTGTTGTAAAACTAATGACGCAGAATGTGGTGGTTCTGCTAAATGAAGATGATTCCTTCTTCACCACCTGAATACAGCACAGCCGCCAACTGGAGAAGTAGATGTGGCTGCTCGTGTAAGCAGGTACCAGTATATGCGAGTAGAATGGCTAGAGAACGTGGCTTAATAAGGACTTCATCTGAAGCTGTCCCTTTGGCAGGGAAAAGACTTGGAGTACAAGGTGAAGGTGAGCATGAAAAGATGAGTTCATGAAAAGCCGTCACTTTGTGAAACCTGCAGACCTTCTGGAAGGCACACTTACAGTCTGTGGCCTCCTCAACCTTGAAAAGAACATCTTGCAAGTAGCCCAGGATAGGGAAAAGTCAGTATGCAGCATTTGCTTGCACCTTCTGGAGACCACAGAGTTGTTAATTCCTTTTCATAGTCTTTAGGGGGCATTAATTGCAGTTCATCAATAACTACTAGTGTATTCTGTTGGAAGATTAACACACAAACTTTGGTGTCTTTATCTGCTTTTGTCCTCTTAGGTCTCATAGAAACGATTGTAGAATGTAATCACTGTAAGCAAAGGGTATTTTTTAATTCATTTTTGGCTTCAGTACAATAGTGGCATTATTATTGTGCACGATTTTGCAAAGAATTTTTGAGTAAAAGTAATTGCGATTTATTCACTCTTCTTGATCTCCTGTAGGTCTATCTCCCATTCATTTGAATGGATTCAAAATTAACTGGTTTTCCTGTTCCTAATAATGATAAATGACCATAACTAGATCACAGAGTTTTGCTTATGTTTGTAAATGATCTAAAATAATTTTGTGTGGTTTAAGGTGCATTCATATTTTTTGAATTTGATGAACTGCAACTCATGACTACTAGGAACCTGTTATTCCTCTTTGCCAGGCCCTCAGCTCCAACACTCACCCCAGTTATATTGTGTTACGCTTTTGAAAATATGATTATTACTTAATGCCAGTGAGGGTAGGAACTCAAACGTGTGAAATACAAACATAGAAGGAAAGCCTAGCCCTAAAGAGTTGAAATACTAGTTAATGAGATGATAGGAAAAGTGATGTAGAAAAGATGGAAAGAAAAGTGAAGAGAGAGCAGTAATATTTTGTGGAACACTGTCTTTTTTACTCAAAATGGATGATGTAAAGACTTCTGGTAGGGATCTTCTGAAATATATATATGAACTATGTGTTAGATCCTGACTAGATTCTTCTAGGACTGAGCACACACTGTTTAGGGAAAGTCAGCGGGGTTGCTGTCCTCTCTGTAAAGATGCTTCTTGACTTTACAGAGGTGTAGAAGAAATCCAAGATTCTGTCTTACTGAGAGGACAGGAACAATCTGCCTCATTGTACAGGAAGACTCCCATGACTGGAGAACAAGTCCTATGAGGAGCGGCCGAGGGAACTGGGGTTGTTTAGCCTAGAGAAGAGGAGGCTGAGGGGAGACCTCATCACTGTATACAGCTGCCTGAAAGGAGGTTGTGGTGAAGTGGGTGCTGGTCTCTTCTCACAAGTGACAGGTGATAGGATGAGAGGAAATGGCCATGAGTTGCGCCGGGGGGGTTCAGATTAGACATCAGGAAAAATTTCTTCACTAAAAGGGTGGTCAGGCATTGGAACAGCTGCCCAGGAAAGTGGTTGAGTTGCCATCCCTGGAGTGGGTAAAGGTGGGTAGATGAGTTTCTTAGGGTCATGGTTTAGTAAGGGGACAGGTACGGTTGGACTTGATGATCTCAGAGGTCTTTTTCAACCAAATGATTCTATGATTCTAAACTGGGAGATGCATGGGAGCCAGTAATGCAACCAAATAGCATGCAAAAATTGAAAAGATGAATGTAAAACAGAAGAAGAGTATAAAAGCTGTGTTTGAGCATTTTTCAACAAAAATGAGTGAGGTGAAAGCCCAGCTGGAGCTAAGATGACGAGATGGCATTAAGGGTAACAGGATTCCACAGGAACACTAATTACATCGGTAGGTCCACCAATGCATAGAGGAGAACAACATACCCTGTTACAAAACAGGGTCCCCAATGTCATTTTTTCATCAGCTCTTATAGACAAAGCATATTCCCAGCTTTATATGTACCAGCACTGCTTATTATGGAGGACAGCCTGCAGAGGAGGAGCAATGAGTTACAGACAACTACAACTGGGTGTATTCAGATCCATAAGGCATGATGAGGTGCACCTGACGGTACTGAAAGAGGTACCTGCTGCCTATCATCTGGGAGAAATCAGTGTGCTCTGCAGAGTTCCATTAAGTCTGGGAAAAGTCTAAAAGCCTATCTTTCATAAAGACAAAAAGGAGGATCCAGGAAACAATATGCCAGTTATTGTCACCTCAGTCACTGAAAAAGAACATCTTCTTGAAATTCATTTTCAAACATAGCAAAGATAAGAAGGTAGTGGCCTGTGTGAGGAGGCAGATGGCACCGTTAGCAAATTTGCAGACTGTGTTAAGTGGGGAGGAGTGATTGACACACAGAATAACAGAGCTTTAGTCCAGAGGAATCTTCGGAAAGTTGGAGACTGGGACAGCAGAAATTTTGTGACATCATGCAAGAAGAAATGCAAGGTTCTGCACTGAGGGCAAAATAACTCCAGCATTGGTACAAAGTGGTAACTGCCTAAGCAGCAGCCTGGCTGGAAAGGACCTCAGGGTTTTGTTGAATTTTTTGAACCCCATATGTCTGAGTCAAATGTCATTGTGTAAAGCCTTGTGTAAATATCCACCTTTACTTGATACTGGTGAAGTCATACATGGAATCATGCATCCTATACTGTCCTTCCTTCCTCCCCTCATTTCAAAGGAAGCTGTAAAGGAGCTGAAGATGGTCCAGCAAAGGACTGCCAGAATGGTGAAGGACCAAGAGCACAAACAGAGGTTGAGGGGTTATTCTGGTGAAGAGGAGGCTATAAGGTGATCTTAGCAACAGCCTGCAGCAGCTGGAGGGGGAATAGCAAAGACAGTGGAGCCAAACCCTACTGTTTAGTAGCAGACAATATGACAATGAACAGCAGCCAAGAACTGCAGTTGGGATGTTCAGGTTGGATGGTTGGAAAAATCCATGAGAGGGGTATTGTAACCCTGGAACATGTTCCTGAGAGACACTGTGGGATCTCCACCATGGGAAATTTTCAACAGTTGGACAGACTACACCTGATGGGAGCTAGTATGGGTGATACTCACAGTATGAAGCAGGAGGATGGACTAAATGATCACCATAGGTCCCTTTCATGCAACTTTTCTTTGATTCTATGGTAAACATCATCTGTTTACTGTGACAGGAGATACCTGTGTGGTTGCACAGATGCACAATGATGAGATGGGCTTCTAAGTAAAGGCAAAAGAAAAAATCGCTAGGAATTTTTTTAATTATGTTGGATTTTTCTTTTGCATGTCTCCTGACAAAGGAATTGTCATGTTTCTTTGCCTCCAGGAGATATTTCCTGAAACACTACTCTTCCTGGTTTTGATAGACACTGAGCAAAGGGTTCAGTTTGTTTCCCAGTATTAATCTATGTATCTTGTCTGTCTACAGGTTCCTCTCATACCTCTTCAGGGAGCTTGAAGTCACATCTGCTGAACTTTTGTTTGTTGTGCACTTGTAAAATCATTTGGTACCTGAGCCATGACTCCTGCAACTTTCTCTTGATTTTTGCTCTTGGGTATCTTTATTGGGTTTGGTTGGGGTTTATTGACCTTATTGGTTTTAACAACCTTTATCCTAGATCATACAATTGCAAGGCACATGACTTTCATATAAGTTTAATTTGTTGTCTTCTCATTTACCCTTTTTCGGTTTCCTCCATATTAGGGAGTACACAGTTCCCCTCTTTCCGCAAAAAAAAAAAAAAGAAAAGAAAAGAAAGTCAAGTCAGATGCAAGCTAAAGCAATGAAAGAAGCCAGTAGTGAGTCTATAGTACACTTGTCTCCCTGCAGCACAAAAAAACTCTTAATGCATGCAGAACCTGCAGAGGCTATGGGGATGTGACAGACATTGAAGAGAAACTCATGGAAATGGCAGTCTTTTAAAGTCTTTGGATTTTTAAGTGAAATGAACTTGCTTCATCCAGTTGTTGCTCTTTGGAGCTCTTAGAAGAGAGCAGGGTGTAGTGGAGACACCAGAATTGTTCATTTTTGAAGGGCTGTGAAAGAAGAGGAGTATGGAGGTAAGTGCAGAATAGCCCATCAAACTCACTGAGATTTTATAAATATCCCCTCTGCATTTTGACATAAACCTTAGACAGTTCAATGGAGTTTCAAGTGTCTGCTCTGCTGAAACTAGGCTGTGGCTTCCCTCCTCTCCAGACAGCGCCTTTTGCAAGGGAGCATGTGTGGGACTTTCTCAGGCTTTCCAGTTGCGTCTGTTCTGTCTTGTATTAATAGTCACTGAACCACAGAAAGACTGACTTGGCTTCCTTCATATTCTTGTTGTGAATCAGACAGAGTTGGGACTTGTGTCTGATTTTGTCACATGCCCTGTGAATTTTCCTCACAAGCAAATTTCTAGCTATCCTGGCATTCCTTTCTTTCTAATTTTGACCAAAATTTGTGACTCTCCTTGTTGATACTGCCCTATTTACTCCTAAAATTCGTATTTGACTGATTAGTGTTTTCTAAGAATAACAAAAGTATTCAGCAGATAATTTCCAATCAATCTCTGAAGACAACAAAGAAACCACGATGTAGGGCATCTCCTTCAAAAGATCCAAAGATCTGTGCATTTCAGCTTCTAATTTCACAATAACTTCTTGAGATATACTGACTTCTCAAATGTCTTTTAGAATATTCTGGGCTTCACTTTTAACTGGGTCTTTGTAAGTACAGTTCTTGTAGCCATGCAGCTAGGAAACCTAGCTGCTTTATTGGGCTAGATATTTTTAAACAAAAGGAGCAAGGACTATAGGAGACTGCAGACAGCTGGTGAGTGACAGGCTTCAATAGGCTGAAGCAAGGAAAGAAATGGAAAGTGTGTGTGCACACTTGAGAGGGGAAAGATGTTGATGCAATGGTGAAACGACTGGAAAAGTTGTATTTTGCTTGTCGTCTGTCTTTCCACCTGCCCCCTTTCTCCAGTGTACCTTTGTTAATAGATAACACTCTCTCTTTGACTTTAACCTCCAAAAGTTATATATGGTTTTCTGGGACTGATTTGGACCTTTGCTGGGATTATGAATAGTATCTAGATTTTTCTGTTCTATTTAGCATTTTCCATTCCTTTTTGTCATTGTTACATTATCTTCCTTGCTTTTTCTTTTGTTACATGCTATTTCATATTTGAATGCCTGCTCCTCTGTCAAGTGCCATCTGATTCTCTCCTCCCTGATCTTTTTATTTTTACACATTTCTCCAACTTCACCTCCTTCTATCGGCTATTAGCTGAATTATTGTTTTCACTAATTAGTTTCTGTTAATGATTGGAGATTTTATTACCACACTGAGCTTTTTCAGCTACACATTTGAGTTTTACTGTGGTACTACTTCTCCACTTTCCTTTACTATCCCTGAACAGTATGATCCTGTAAGTGATTTCTGTGATTCAGCTACAGAACAAGTGCTGCTGTCAGTGAAACCGGAAGCAACCATGGTGGTGTATTCAAGGAAAGTAAGAGCTGGCTCTTAGCTTCTGCGTTTATGTCCTGTAGTGGTGGAAGGGGAGGCTTTTAGACAGCAGCTACATGTTAGTAACTCACTTCACAGTATGAGACTGAGCCCAAGTATGAAAGTAAGTTCTTACCCACACAAGCAGTCTCTTGTTCCCTCCAGGAGAAAGCAGCAGGACAGAGTTTTAATTGTGTCTGGCTGCTCCTTTGAGGGTTCACCCAGATCATCAGTGGGCTTTGCACACTACAGATTAGAAATCTGTGTTTAGAAGAGCTGGCAGAGGAGTGCTGTAAATTTTGTACCAAAATTGTATAAGGAGCTATTTTTTGGGCTCACCATTGCTCAATATCTTTATCAACAATTAGGAAGGAGATTTATAATTGTCACATAGATGCAGATGATGTAAATTGTGACCCAGTGAGTGAATGCCAGCATTTAAGACCTTCAGGGACTGAGTTCAATCTATTTTGTTCAGAAGAAGAGGATTGTTCAAACCACTTCTCGTACCACTCTTTTAAATGCAAATGATGAAATACATAGTTTGGCATTTCCTGCTCCTTCTATATTGTTCTCCTGGAGATTATTTCCATATAGCGATATTTTATGAAGGAGAGGGTTGGATTCATTTTGTGGGATCTAACAGATTGTAGGTAACAGAAGTTCACTCTCTGCAGGTGCCAGTGGGGACTGATATGAAGCCAATAGAGGTGGAGTTGTAGGCCCTCCCTTCCCTTCCCTACTTTGAGAGCTAGTATTGCTTGTGATGTATCAGTACACCTGGACACACAGAGGCACACGCTCACTTATGGAGTCAGTGCCACAAGAGAACTCAGCAGAGCACGAGAACAAGATGCTGTTCACACTGTCTTCTTTCTCTTACATATTATAACACACACAGCCAAGCGTGTTTTTACTTCTTAGCAATTAATACCCTTTAGTTTTGGTAATAGCTCACTTATGGCAAAGATGATTATGGCTGATTCCACATGAGTAAAATAATATTAAATGCCAAGGTATGGAAGGAAGAATGTAGAAGCAATGAAGTTTTGATCCATCAGAATATATATAGCCCATGAAGCACAACCTTTATCATGTGGATTAAGCAGCTTAGTGCATTTTCTGCGATTAGCTGTTTCAGAAGGTTCACCTGTGTTTGCTGTCGAGTTTTGTTTGCACAAGCGGAGACTGCTGGTGGCACAGTGGTGTTATCCTTCCAGGGAAATATGTGAGTGAACTCTACAGAGGATTCTTGCATTTCCTCACACAGACTTACACTTAGGGAGTTCTCCAGTTTAGTGGGCAATTTCAGCTAGAAGGAGGTCTTTGAAGGGGTTTGTGTCTTCCTTGGCAAACAGAGAAGACAATGTGTTGTCCTGAAGGAAGAGTACAATCTAGACAAATAGAAGGTAATGTAAAGACTTATGAGGACAGAAGAGGTAAGTGTAATGAAGACAGAGGATCCTGCTCTTTCTCCTCTTCCCCTTTTTCCTCTTCCCCTTCCCCTTGCCCTTTCTCCTCCTCTCATTGTAATCAGCACACATTCCTTAAGAAGATGGGGAAAACATTTCTGCTCTCGTCTTGCTGCTCCCATCCATTTGCTTATTTACTCTGCTTGCAATATCCAATCCAACATTCACACTTACACCCCTATAGGGCAAAAGTTTAATACCTCAGTTTGATTGTCTTTGCTAGTGTCTGTCTTTATCACTAAATAGAAGTAAATATGTTAATATGGTGTTAACATGCATCTGCATTTTGGTTTGCGCAAGGTTGGTTAAAAAATGTGGGTTATCTCTATCCTAGTGACCATCTCTTTCCAAGTGGGGGGATGCCCAACAAATCTTTACTTTCTAAAGCTTGGTCTCTCTTTTGTTTTATTTTTGCAGTACTCAGTTTAATAAGGCTGTGATATAGTCCCAGTTTGCACTGAACTATTAATGCCATTCTTGTCAAGAAAATCAAATGACAAAGCAAGACGTATAGAAGCCAATGAATTTGAATGAGCTTTGTATATTTCTTGAATAATCGCCCCACACCTGAACGTATATTTTAAAATAAAATGTCACATCATTAAATGAGACTTCTCGGATGTACTTCAGAAGCATTCTGGTGTACATATGGTGAAGCTGGCATTGAATCTCTAACCTCTTTTCAAGGTGATGTGTGCAAAATCAGAATATATTTGTGTGAATAATGCCAACAATTATTACAAGACAACCTTTTGTTGAACTGCACACTTTATAAATCAAATGTAAAATTTGGGTTTAGTCAGGAGATTTTTGCCAGACATTGTATTAGTTATAACTGCTTGCCATCTTGTGATGTTTAGAAACTACAAAACTCATGAGATACACAGTCACCACATTAGTCAAGACCACTTACAAAATCTGCTCTCATTGCACAGTCTAAGCAACGAGTTTATTTTTTGACTACCTAGGATTGCACCAAACTTTCCTCTTTAGCAGATGGTATGGTAGTCATGACACTGAGGAAGCACCAAGGAATGAATTAGCCACGAGACTTCGAAGAGCAGATAAAAATATTTCCTTTCTGTAACATTTTCTGAGCTTTTCTTGCTCTTATTTCTCTGCATACATATGGGCACACGTATGCATGTATGCACCACTCCCTGTGTCCAGTGCTCTGCTGCCAAGCTTGCTCCAAGACAAGCATCTGGCATTTGCTGCGTCCTGCAGATGGGTCGTGAGTGACACGCACATGGTGCAGCTGTCTATATAATCACTCAGGTGATTATTCGTTTGCTAATCAACTAGCAGCTCCATTAGTTGAGCTGGAGGTTAGGTGAGGGTGATTAAATATACAGAAAGAGAGGCTCTTATGTAGTTGTGGGTGAAAAGCTGGGTGGTAATTACAAAAGATGTAAAGATTGTTATTGTGACTGGGGCTGTAGCAAAAATTAAATCTTTCTATTCAAGCTGCTTGTCTCTGAATATCCAATGGCAGTTTCCTAAAGCAGAACAAAAAAACAAACCCGCTCTGTTCTGCAGTGAGAATAAAGAGGTATCTCCATGTTTGTTTTATAAAGCTGTGGTCACCTGAAAAAATGATCAAGTTTCAAACTAAATCAAATATGGAGTTTCTCACAACTGCTTGCAAAGGACGTCAGGAGTTATGTGTGAAAAGAGAAGGAGTGAAATCTGATAGCTTTGTGCTGCTCAATTCAATTAGTTTAGCTAGCTTACCAAAATTGCAGGTGTTAATTCTGCAGGTGCCAGTTGGGTCTAATCAATCTGCAGGTTTTATCTGATGCTTAGTGTAGCTCAGCTGGCCAAGCGACAGGCTTAATACCTGGCAAGAAGGATGGTCACCTGCTAGGATGTGATTTGTTGCTATATTTTATGCAACTTGTAATAAAACAGAACTCCATACAATTTTTAATTTACTGTGGTTATAGATGAGCATTTAACCTGTATAGAATGAGGAAAAAATACTCAAATGATTTCAAAATGTCAGCATTTTATCATTAAAATACACAGAGTGATATCCTGAGATCATTGGTTTTGACCTCCGCAGGAATGGAATAGTGTTATTACATTTGAGGAAAATATTCCTGTGCTGTGGGCCAGAATGTGTAGCATAGCAAGGTGGGTTGAGAGAACTGGCCCAGAGAAGAAAAGTATAAGGGGAGATCTAATTGCTGTCTTGAACTGTAAAAAGAGAGGTTACAGAGAAAACAAAGCCAAACTACTCTCAAAGCTGCTCAGTGAAAGGACAAAAAGCAATGGTCACAAGACAGAGCAAGGGAAGTTCTGACTGTAGGAAGGAAATTCTTTGCCAGGTGACTTGGTCAAACACTGGAACAGATGTCTCTGAAACATTGCAGAGTCTCTGTCCATGGAGACATTGAAATCTTGCAAGGCAACTTGCCTTGAATAGGTAGTGGAAGTGGAGACCTCCAGAGACCTCTGCCAGCTAAAATCTTCCTGGGATTCTGAGTTGCTATTCTAGGTTGTGCCTGGCCCTGCTCTCTCCATTGATCTTTCAGAAGGAGATGGAGCTCACCCTCACCTCTGTATCCTGAAAGAAATAAGGAAGCTTGCTTTGAAAAACAAGTGATTGTGGCTTTGTTAGTTTGCTGTTTCTAATTGAAAGCTTACAAGGAGTATGGTTTTGCTTTCTAGTGGTTAGCCAGCTGACTCATGCACTATCACTTGTAGGGACCACACAGGACAAACTCTGCATTGAGTTATGCTCGAGGAGCGTCATAGGCTTCAGCATATCTGGGTATGCAATAGGGGCTGTGAACAAATAACTGGTTCAAAACCTCTATTTGGTTAAAGTTAACTAATTCCAGAGGTTTTCCTAAATAAACAGCATCTGTCCATTGAGCGCTTCTAAAAGCGACAAAGTACCTCAGCAGTAGGAACAGCCTGTGGAAGCAGGAAATGTCCTCCATTTCCTTACCAAATCCTGCCTTCAGCCAGTAAATGCAGTGCTACTGAGGCAAGGCATCACTGGGACTCAGGGGAGCGTTCGTTGGCCACCAAGGAGGCAAGACTAGAGGGACAGAGAGGTAGTTGTAGATACTTATCTTGGGGAGCTCTATTGGTGGAATCAATCCTGGAAGGCAACTGAGGAGTGGAGTGGGGTGGCATTAGACACAATTTTAGAGAATAGTGTTTTCTCTACTCTGTAATGATAATTTTATCACACGTGTCAAGGTCAAGTGAACTTTTGATGCTGGTTCCCCAGCATATCCACTTCTACTGTATTTTCTGTGCTGCTGCACATACATATATGCAAAATTATAGTGTGTTGGTGATTTTAACATACCTTGCCTTTTGCAAGTGCAGGAACTCCTGCACTCACACACAGCCTGCCTAGTGCTGGAGCCATTTTTGTCCAGGGCGGTATTATACGCAGGTTTCCTGCAAGCTTGTCTGTCACAACACTGCACATATGCCAAATCCCAGTTCCTCTTAGGCACTTCCATAAGCAGTATGTTAGGTAAACGTGGGGAATTGCAGGACTTTTAAAAGGCAGAAAAGGGCCTGCACAGTTGTATTTTCATTTTGTATTTTCTATTTTCCTCACAAAAAGGAAGACAAGGCATCTCTTATGGTCACAAGCTGTGATCCCAGCCCAAATTGCCCTGTCCTAAGACTTTTACTTGGGCTTCTACCTTGGAGTAAAAAACTGCTGTATTTCACTGGCTACAAATGCATGACTCTAAAGAAGAGGGAATAAGTGCCTTAGACCTCTGGAAGAAGTTGGGGGGTTATGTTTCTTCTATTGGGTACTGTTTTTTTTTCACTAGAACCTGGAACTGGGTGATCCCTGTATTTAATGCAGGCACATCTCATGGAGAACCTTTGCAAACCTACCTTAAGTCAACTGAAAAGCCATGTTTATGTGAGGGTCCCGGAGCTCATGTGTTCAAAACACCTGCTATGTAAGACCTTTTGTTTCTGTTCAAGCCTGCATGCTCCTTTCAGAAGCAGTTTGGCCCTCAGTTGGTGGCAAAGAGGATCGAATTCCTCCTGCCTGAGCCCTGGCACACCTGTGTGTCATCAGCTAGGTCTGCTGTTGGGTGACCTTAGATAGTGTTCAGTAAGGCAGGATCCCTTTGTAGGGCTACGAGGTCAGATTATAATGTGTTGGTGGTGCATTTGCCTTGAGGATGACATGACTCAGTGGCCTCCATGATGGACCCCTTCCTTCCTGGAGGGCTTCGGAGATTGACGCAAGGCCAGGGAGCACAGAGCTGGTCTCTGCCCAAGGAGGCATTTGGGATGCCTGAAGGCCTTCAGCGTGGACACAGGTAGGTTCCTCCACTTGGGGCATCCTGAGACAGACAGTCCTAGGGGTTATCAAGCAAGACACTGTAGACATGGCCAATGCTATTCTTTCAGGGTTATGTGCACAGCTCTGGAAACCTTTTGCCCTGCTTAATTCTGCTTGTTTCCCAGGTTTTTGCAACTTGCAAAGCATTAAAGAGGTTTCCCTTCACAGGACAAACCCTCTTGGAAGACAGGGTGGATTTAGGAGGGGTGTGGGGCTCCAGGCCTTCGACTTAGCTACTGTGCAGCCATGCAGGTTTACACAGCACCTGCGGTCATCCCATGAGCTCGCAATCTGCACTGACTTCTTCCAGAGCACAGAGAGCTGCTTTCCCTGCATACACCTTCATTTAATGAGCAGTGGCTTCCCCCTTGGGCTGCGACAAGTGGCTATCCACTATTCTAAGTTTGTATGGTGCCTGGCAGGGCCTCGCTTTAGGTTGGTACTCAGAAGGGATCATAGTAAATTATAAAAGATCCTCTTTTTGATGCCTTGTGGGAGAAGGCACTGGGCCTATTTTCCCCCTGCCTTGTTCCTTGTGTTGCGATTCACACAAGTTGCTATAAACTGCTACCATGCTGATTTGGTAAGCACTTTGCCGCAGGTATAAATTACAACCCTAGGTGAAAAGCAGTGGGGGAATGAGGCCAACCATTTCTAAAGGTCAAAGGAGCATTCATCACACCACCAAGTCTACCCTGACTTCATTGTGACTCTACATCAATCAAAGTGCTGTTGTTGTTAAAGAATTTCAAATCAATACAAAATAAATAATATAAAAAAGAGCCACACTTTCCTTTCCGGTTCCTTTGTTCTGCGCAGAAATGTCTTGTTTTCCTCTGGTCTTCTCAAACAATATTTCTGGATGTACAGGTTACAGATATAAATGTATTTTACCAGAAGCAGAGTATAAAGGGATGGAATGGTTCTCAGCCAGACTGAAATAGAAAGGAGCAGCGGTTAGAAACAGTCACTGTAACTGTGACTTCCTCAAACAACATGGCTCTGATGTCAGATACCGGGAAAGAGGAAGCAACGGTTAACATGCATGATGGTTTAACCAAAGGTACAATTTGTTCCAGCTTTCTGATAAAAAGCCCTCCCTGCAAAAATGAAACGTGAGCAGAGCAAGCAGAGTACTGTTAGAGATCCCCAGCTGTACAGAAGTAAATGAAGAGCAGGTTTATCACCCTCAGCTGCCCAGCACCGACTGGGAGAACACATGCTTGCTATCATTTCTCTCCTCATATGCCTCTGCTTTGATCTGGAGAGAGCCTGCCCCCCCCAGAAAAGCCCCAGAAACTCCTACTTCACAAGGTTAAACTACAGTTCCTAGGGAAAAAAGGTCTGAAATAATGTAAAAGTCAAGATTATGTTAGGTTTAACAACTGTGTTGGGATTTTTGTCTGCTCATTGTGTTTGGATGAAAGCATTAAGTTCCTTTTGGTCATTTTGTTACTACATTTGAGTAGCTTACAATTGCTAGTTTCTGGGTATGCTCCATATGATGAATCAGTGTCACATTAATATTATAACTTTAAAGTTCAGGTAATGTTCAGAACTTACTGATGAAATTCTTCTGGATTCTCCATTTGATGCTGCACGTCCAACACACAGGCATATCCCTGGCAGTTTTGTTGTATTGCATTTTGTTAAGTAGTGATGATAAAACTTTGAAGCTGCTCTGCTTAAGCAGGAAGCTGGACTAGGTGAACCCTAGGTCCCTCCCAGCTGAAGTGTCTCTGTGGTCATGTGTCCGCACTGAAGAAAACTGGCAGACCAGAGCAGGAGGTAGGAGGATGTGTGGTGAACCTCATTGTTGCTGCTCTTGTGACCCGCACTCAGCTGATCCAGGCATACAGTCCCCACCCAGTATACAAAAGAAAGTGAAAAACCTAGTTTCCTCTCTGTCAGACCTTCAGCAACTGCATTTATAGAAATGTACAAAAAAGGTGGGTTTCCTACAGCATTTTTAAACCATGTGATTGAATTTATATGCTTTATAAACCAGTTATGTTGGAAATTCAACAGAAAGGACATCTTTCTGTATAAAAAGATAAATTCCACTGACTTTTCACAAGTCTCTGTATGATTGCATAGATCTTATCCCTACTACATTCCTTAGGTCTTATAAAAGTAAATTTGCTCAGCCTTCAAGACCTGCCAAACAACTGCAGCCGTTCTGTCATGCCCAATTTGGAGGCAACAAAACATGGCTTCAGTTTCTTTTTAACACGCTTGAGTGGCATCAGCTCAAATTCCCTTCTCTGCAGCAATATGAGTGCTTAATTTGTGCTCAGTGGACAACCAGAGGACAGTGACACTGACCTATGCGCCTGCTGTGAATCACATAAAAAAGGGTTAAGAAAAATATTCAGTAGGACATGGTAAAATGAAGACAATTGTATCAGAGGTTTGGGAAGCGTCTTTGTTTTTCTCCTTCCTTCCTCTTGTTCAAAGAGCTTTGGCAATACTCCTGTCTTCTTGCAGGTATGAAACCTGTGCTGGCCACAGGACTGTCCAACAGACAGGATGATGCATTGTCCATTGGAAGGGAGTGTCTTAATTTTGTGAATGCCTGGAGCACACATTGCTACTGCATGAGGACTCTAGCTTGCAAACTGGAATCTCACTTTTGCAGTGAGCAGCTCTTTGTTCCCATGAATAGCAACACCAGCCTTCTCCACCGCTGGTCGCAAGTTCTGGCAGGCTAACCAGTCATCCTTGCTATCTGTGTGCTGCCCATTACTTATTGCCTCCTTGTGCTGTAGGCCGAGCAGCTTTTGAGAGAGGGGAAGGTGACAGTGGTAGGACTGAATGAACTCCATACCTTGACAAGTATTGTATATAATAACTAACATTTCGTAAAGCCAGAAATCCCAAACATGCATCACTTACCTTGCAATGCCAAAGAAAGGAAAATTTCCAGCAGTATTTTATGAGTTGGGAGATGAGATGCCTTTGCAGGAGCTCTAAAGACCTTGCCATGGGAGTGCTGCCCTCTCTCTGGACAGACAGCATGAGGAGTCCCAAACTGAAAACTGAGCAGTTGTGAAGGACAGTAACAGACGAGGAGGGCTCACAGCACAACTTCTTTATTTTCATTTTTATGAACACTTCTTTAAATTCAAAATCTATTCAGCACTTGGTACAAAAGACAAAGCCAAATTTTTTTGTCTGTCAAAATTCTCTCTCATGTGCCACTCAGCATATCATTTAGTTACCTGCTGCTCCTTTATAAACATTTTAAGTGGAGTCGTGCCTTGAATTAAGTGCAACTGCAGACTACATTGCCAGTGAGAGTTAAGGACAGAAGTGCATGATTTTTCAATGGAAATTAAATGGAAAGAATTTTATTTAAAGTGGACCATCATCTAACGAAGATAAAGGCAACTCATGCCCAAGTTTGGAAGCTACTGTACCATCAGGTTTGCAGTTTGCAAACTGCAGCTTCTCCAATTCTCCTATGAGTGACTAAAAAAGAATACCTGGATTTTTCTACTGATGTGAAGCTCCGGTTTCATAACTCAAAGACATGCAGTGTGCTATCATGTGATGTTATAATTATCAAAAAATCATGCATAAGGTCGACAGAAATGTGCTGAGTGATCCGGGACATTTGGAGTCCGTAGGCACCCCGCCTTAAGGCTGAAGGAGATTAACGCTTTTGGCATCACACAGAGCCAGTATTATGTTCATGCTGTGGTAGGGATTTCTTTTTCCATAGACCTCCTGATAGTAAAAGGGGATTCCAAAACTCACATGCAAGCAGCAAATGTTTCCAAGTACACTATGGCACCTGGCCAGGAACAGAAACCCCTGTTACTGTCTGCTGCCGCGGTACATTGATTGGAAATCAGATAGCTGTCCGAGTGCGGTGTATCACGGCACTCGGGAGTCATGTGAGAGAGACATCAAGAAACAGTAGCTGACAGTCACATCACTGCCAGTCAGAAAGGGATCGGTGCTTAAAAGGGAACCCTGGATGCTTTCAGCATGACTGAACCCGCTGCTAATCTGCATATGTCTGGATTAGAACTCATACCATCATAAAGATGCCATGAGCCAGGCAGCACCCATATGTCATTTGTGTGGTGACAGTTTCGAAATGTCCCGTCCCCCACAGCTCTATTCCTAAGCATAAACAGCAAATAGGAGGCAAAAGGCAGAGCACACAGGCTGTAAATCATCCAAGTCCTGATCCTGATATCCCTGTGCTGATAGAATTGCTAAATTTGTATACTCTGGGTGTATTTGCACATCATCTTCATCGTTTGAAAAAGAAGATCATTGCATTTGCCAGTAGTTTCTCATTTTGGTCCTAAAACAACATTAGTATGTGGGTTGACTGAATATATCACTCTTAATCAGATGCAGAATGGCATACCCTACCTTCTTGACAGTGTTATGGACCACATACCATTTGATTTAATCCGGTGACAGGGTTGTAAATGTGGAGCTTCACATCAAGTTCCCCACCGAGGTGCTGCCTTCTGTAACAGCCTGAATGTAAATACTGCTGGAGGTGGGAGCTTGGTTCTGAGTAACTAGATGATGAATATCAGTGTCAGTGCGTGTTTGTATGTGGTTTGAATGTAAGCATGAGCTTGAAACAGAAAGGCAGACAATTTTGGACAGATTCTTAGAGATCATTTTGGCCATGTGGCTAAAATGAATCAAAGCTCAAATCTGGTAAACACAAATCTGTGCAGAAGTGATGAGCAATATACATGATATACTTCTTATTTCAGTGTGTTAACTTCTGGGGAAGACCTGTATGATGTGACTTCTCAAAATATTTTACACGTTCTAGTGATGAGTTCAGTGGTGAACTGTGATTGTCACAGCAGACTTAAATTCAGAGACACTTTTGTTTATTGTCATATAACGATTAAAGTATATGAGTTTCCTGATGAAGACAGCCACACCATGCATCTGTGAACAATTACTTCCCAAACAGAACTGACTTTACCGAAAGTTGCACTTCTTGCAAGTCTTTGTTTATCTGCTGTGGCAGAGGTAAAGAGGTTGTCAATGAAGTGTAGTCTCCTGCATTGCATGTGGAAGTGACAGGGAAAATGGTAGTGAGCAGATCACAGCCCACAATTTGGTTAGCACTCCCAGGTGACAGGCCTCTGGAGCGTACTATGAGGCTGCAGACTGCCATGTGGTCCTTGCCAGAAGGTTACCCAGAGGAGGAGGGAACAAGTTGTGGAGGTGCAGAGCCTTTCTTTTTTCCTTTTCCTTTCAGCCACAAAGTCCATGAAGCAGCTGCTCTTGTTGCTCTTAGTATGTATATTCCTCGATGATTCTCAAACCTCAATACAATAGTGCTAGCCCCATACCGCTGGGTCTGAGTCTGGGATACAAAGCTATGGAACCAAAGGTAAAGCTGAGTCAGTATGTATGTCTTGTCTGGAGCAACTCAGCTATTCTGAGCATTCTCATTTACTAGGTACTAGGCTCTAACCAGTTTGGGGAGGGGTTTTCTTTGTTTGTTTTATTGTGTGCCTGTATAGAACTCATCTGTAAGTAAGGCCAAATGTTCAAAAAATCTTAGTTACTCAAAGATGCTTGTGGCAAGGTTTCCAAACATACTGACTGAAGAAGTTAGGTACCCAACTCTTACTGGTTTCATGAAATCAGTGGGAGTCAGTCAATAGGCCTGTTTAGTCACATTCGAAAATCCCACAAGGTCCCTATCTATGTCTTTCAGCAGTTTTGAAGACCTCTCTCCTAGTGCTTTCTAGAGTATGTTGTTATTAATATTGAAAGGTCAGTCAGGGTTGCAGTATTATTTGGACAGGACTGGTGTGTGTGGAGGAGACACATGCACATCACAGAGGAAACCCGAGTCCTGCACTGGAATGCACAGCTAAGGCTGTACTGGACTTTGCTCTGCGTGGATAGAGGCAGATGGGCACTTCTGGAGATGGACATGTAATGAGGGTAATATGATTTAAATACAGGCATAATCCTGGACCAGGACCGAGATATTTCAAGCTGAACTAACTGATATGACTTCATGTACTCTCTTTTTTTAGAGTATAATTCATGGCACTCAGTGCAAACTTTGATCTAAATTATTCAACAGTTGTGGGCCCTGTAGGTATTATTGCATGATAACTAGCTTTCCTGGGTTAATGTTGCTTATTCTACTTTTGAATAAAGGTAAAAAATTAATTGTTACAAGTTAAGAGCTTACCTTGTTTGATCTCATACACCCTCCCTTGCTGCAGAGTTGCAACTGCAGTGACTTTTGAGGGTTGGGTGCAGTGCTTGCCCAAATTCATAGAGATGAATAAAAAATAATGTATGTACTTACATCAAGGACACATCAACAGGAGGCAAGCAAAGTCATCGTGATGTTGATACAGATGCTTCCAGCTGAAATTACATGCTTGGGCTTAGGCATTTATGTTTACTTTATGGGCTCTTAACCAAGTGCATAATATTTTGTCCAGAAAAAAAGGACTCAGGTGAGATGGATTACTCATTCCGCATCTTCCATGACACAGGATAACTTGAAAGAAACAATCCTCAGGAAACATTGGAGAAATTCAACCTGTCCTTCCCAGGATGGCCGTATTCTTAGCCCCTCTCCATGTTCTCCACTTGATTCTTGAGAACTGTTTACGCCTTCGATTTTCCATCATAAACTTCCTATGTCAGAGTAGGAAGGGTGAAGCATACACATAAAAAGGAAAAGTAGAGTAAGGAAAAAGGAGGGCCTGTAAGTCCAGAAGAAGACTGGTAACCAGGAAAAAGGAAAACCACTGGACAGCAGAGAAGATGAAAGAGAGAGTTTGCAACATGTAGTTACTAGCACTGTGCTAGTATCAGTTTTGCTGGTCAAGATCTGTGCAGAGCCTTTGGGCCAGACAAACTCAGACAGCTCAAATTTTCACCTATCTTGACTTAAGCACGAGGTCTGTGTGTCTCAGTGGTGCGTCACCTACCAAATATAATCATCAGCACACAGCATAAATCAGGATATGCAGATCTTTCTGTGTTGGCATCTCTCTCCCTGATCTGCCTTTACCCGTATCATTTGTTTTCATTTCCACAACTGGTCCCTTGACTGCAAGGTGCCATCAGTGCACCAGAGCATTTTGGGTGGGGCCTTGAGCAGCCTGGTCTGGTGGGAAGCATCCCTGCCCATGGCAGGGGGGTTAGAGCTGGATGATCTTTAAGGTCCCTTTCAAACCAAACCATTCCATGATTCTGTCATTCTGTGATGAGGTGTCTGGTCATACACTGGAGGTGGTAACGTGCATGGAAACCTTTGGTAATTTTCATCTTGCAATGATGGCTGCACTAGAGGCTTCAGTATTGGTCTTGTTAGAGGAAGGGAGCTGTCTCTGATCACCTTAGTGGTGAGCATATGTGTGTTCTTATTGACCGGTGCTAACCAAGCTGGACAGAGAGGTGGAAACTTCAGCGAGTCAAGATTCCGCACACTTCATGAGAACAGGTAACTGGGTAGAGGGATGAAAACTCCTTCCTGACCCCAATGAAGGGAAGGTCCATCCTTCGTTTTCCCCCGAGTTTGATACCAAAGGGGTTGAACATGGCCAGCTGTTGAGGGGCTGCGGAGAAACCTCTCTCGGGGTGGAAAGAGGGAGAAGGCAGCCGGCTCTGATGCTCCACCGCTCTGCAGCACGACGGGGTCCGTAGAAACAGGAGCGACGACAGCGTGGGGAAGCCAAGCGGCTGCTCCCTAGGGAAGGAGGCAGCCCTGGGAGCTGCTGCGGGCGCGAGCTAGATGGCAGCAGAGGATGGGCGCTGCGCTGTTGCAGCGTGACAACTGGCGGCGCCGGGGTCGGGAGCCGTGTCACTGGAGTCTCAGCGAGCCTCCTTGCTGCTGTGCCCACACACATTCCCCTGGCCGCAATTGTGCCCCACTGCATTCTCCAAAGGAGGTACGGTTTCCCACTTTCTCTGTCTTCCATTTTTAGGGCTCAGATAGTTCTTCCCCCAACCCCTAACTTACACGTTTTTCACATATGGTTTTAAATGAAAGGGAGAAGGTTTAGATCAGACATTAGGAAGAGATTCTTCATAATGAGGGTGGTGAGACACAGGTTGCTCAGGCAAGCTGTGGATGCCCCCTCCCTGGAGGTGTTCAAGGCCAGGTTGGATGGAGCCTTCAGCAGCCTGGTCTGGTGGGAGGTGTCTGCGCTTGTGGCAGGGGGCTTGGAACTGAATGGGCTTTAAGGTCCCTTCCAGCACAAATCGTTCTATGATTCTGTGATTCTATGATGTCCTGCTCTGCTTTCTTCCCCAGGGACATGGACAACAGCAGTGAGTCCTATGAAGTTAGCCAGGAGAATGAGGCAGAAGAGAATGAGATTTGGTACACTTGGACTTCACTAAAGCCTTTGACACCGTTTCTCACAGTATTCTGATTGAGAAACTGGCTGCCATTGGCCTGGACGGGCACACCCTCTGCTGGGTGAAAAACTGGCTGGATAGCCAGGCCCAAAGAGTGGTGGTAAATGGAGTTAAATCCAGTTGGAGGCTGGTCACGAGTAGTGTTCCCCAGGGTTCAGTACTGGGTCCAGTCCTGTTCAATATCTTTATCAATGATCTGGACGAAGGGATCGAGTGCACCCTTAGCAAGTCTGCAGATGACACCAAGCTGGGATGAAGTGTTGATCTGCTGGAAGGAAGGGAGGCTCTGCAGAGGGTGCTGGACAGGTTGGATCGATGGGCTGAGACCAACGGGATGACGTTCAACAAGGCCAAGTGCTGAGTCCTGCACTTGAGAGACAACAACCCCATGCAGTGTTACAGGCTTGAGGAAGAGTGGCTGGAAATGGAGGGGTCAGTCATATCCTAAAGTCAATGCCAGGAAAAAAGTAAAGAGGTGATAGAAGGCAAAGAGGCAAAACCATACAAGGAATCAATAGAAATATGCTGAATATGCTGTAGTTTTGAGATATTGGAGGAAAAGTTATTTACTAGACAAAAAATTGGAACCTGGAGGTTAAGGGGCAGCAGATGTTAAGTAAGTTTTTTACTTTATACCAAAATAGCACTGTAGCTTGTAGCTATCTAACAAAAATCTTTTTTTAGCTTGTATTGTTGAAGTACTCTGGTAATATGGCAAGAAAGAAGAATAAATAGGGGATATGTAAGCAGAAGAACACTTCTATTAGTGGATGCAACAATATGCAAATCATCGACAAGTAGGAAAAGAGGCAGCATAGATATCTTGTATTTAAACCTAGGAATACGTACACATCATTTTACTAGTTTTTCTTATGAGCATTTCCTCATAATTTTAAACAGCAGTGTCCTTTTTAGAAAGTATCCTGTTGATTTTGCCTAGGGGAGAGTCCTTCCTACAAATGCCACAAGGCAGACAAAACCTGCTAATGTAAAAAAAAACCCCAACACTGTGGTGTATTGAAAACCAAGGTTACTAAATAAAGGCAAAGTTAGAACTGAGACAGTAGCAGAGATGCCATTACGTTGTCCTCATTGTTAATCTTGTTATGTATTTGATTAAACATATCCTTTGTTACAACAGAAAAGAAGCAGTGGCAGAATTGGCTTTTGCCTCCACCAGATTGTTGCAGAACATAGGAACAATGCCAATACAATTACAGTGGAGTTGGCTGTAGAGTATGAGAGGCCTCAATACCAAATCTAGGTAAAGTGAAACAGAACCACATCCTCAAGAAAGAGGACAAGACAGTCTTTCCAGGCATTTACTAAATGTAGGATGATCATTAGGAACTTCAATGCATAATCTTTGCTCAAAACATTAATGCTATTACCAGTCTGGGTTAGATGTCTAAATCATTTCCTCTTCACCTGATGTTGGCTGAATTTTACAGCAGATACAGAATAGAAAGAGATGTTAAGGAATTGTGAATATACGGTCTGCTGTGTTCAGGTTAGAAAATGTAGCATTCAAACAGAAGTGCCTAGAGGCATCCTTTCTAAATAGAAAAGAAGAGACAGGGATGGAAATTCCATATGTTAGCATCTAAGAATAAGAAATATGTATTCGCCTATGAAGTCATCACTAATAGGCAAGAGAAATGGGTACAGGTAACTGCAGGGCAAGGAGTTCTCAAATGTGACCAATGTCAACATTCACTAATAATTTAAACACGTAAGTGGCAAAACTGAAGTTATTCCACCCCTCTTTCTAGTGTGAGGCAAGTGACACTGCTGTGTTTCTGCTCATTTACTTCCCGCTTTCTGAGCAAGCGTCCCACAACAATGATCTGATGCTCTGCATGTCACTAAAATGGAATCCCAGTTATTAATCCCTCATGTGCAGAGGGCCACATGTTGTTTTTGGGACACCATGGATAAGGTAAAGAAGGACAAGCCTGAACAAACTGTGCGGCTGAAATACAACCCTTTTTGATCATATCCATCACATGTTTTTTCCAGGGGGAAAGGCATGATCAGCAGGGATGCTAAGCTTTTTAACCTTGAATGACATCCTCTAATAAGCCTCAGCACACAGGAAAAGAAAGAGGCAATGGCTTCCACCCACCAGAAGTCTTATATTTCCACAGTGCTGAGGCTGTGATAATTAAGACAGATCCAGCTGGTGCTATTATTCAACCATTCCTGCAGGAGAGGGTTGGTCTTAAGCAGCATAAAGATTGGTACAAAACTTCATGGCGGCAAAAAGTTAATTAACAAAAAGCAGTTAACTATCCATATGAATGTCAGGAACAACTTCCACAGCCATGTGATTATATTTGCATTCAGTGCTGTGCTTAAGATGCCTCACTCGTGGGCCAGAAGCCCACTGTGCTAAGTGCTGCATGAAATGGGTGAATGGAAAAAAGGAGAGAACAAACTCATAGTGGCAGTTGTCAGCCTGCTCTTGGAGGAACAGTTGTTGCAGTTGAGCCAGTGCCAGTATAAAATTTGCAATGGGGAAAAAGGGGGGAAAGAATCACAGCACCAAGAAAGCATTAGCAGAGCTATTAGTAAGGGGGCAAAAGGCTGAGTGCGGATGCTGATGGACTGGAAGATGCATGAATGCCAGGTCAGGAGTTGTATCGAGGAGCAATGGATAATGATAGAAGGGACTTGGTCACAGTAGGAAGAGAAATTTAACAACAGAGGGAACAAAGAGAGAGAGTGTGGCCTCGTGAGCAGCCTTTTAGGTAAGAAGGAAAGTTGAGGCATGCCTGCAGACAGCACAAAGACATAAGTGTGAAGAAACCTACCCCTATAGGATCAGTTTGTCATCAACGCACAAGCCCCGTATCCACGAATGAGTGAGGGTGGAGAGAGGACAAGGAACTCTCTGAAATTTCTCAGGAGACAGAATCTGAGGAGAGTCATGGCTGAGAGCAATGTGGGAACGGAGAAAGGGCTCAGATACAGGGTTATTCAAAAGAACAGAAAGGGAGAGGAAGAGAAGAAAGAGAAAGAAAAGAAAGTGTAAGAGAAGAGGAGGCATCTTTGTGAAAAGATGGCTTAGGTGTTAGTGACAGAAGAAAAAGCATGTGTGTCTGTTAGGGCTGGGACATGATGGAGAAAATAATTTGGCTGTCTCCAGCACTTTTAGATATGGTACGGTCATGCAACAGACTAGGTAGAGAAGCATTAAATTTGGGCATACTGCTATGAGAGGTTATAGCAGGAGAAGCTCATGAACGTGGCACAGAGGTATGAAGATGAGCAGGCAGCCAGATTGTGTAAAATATCATTAGAGCTGCGACAGAGAAAGGCCAAGGTAGGGTCTGGGTTTGTGTTACCGAGTGTGATGAGAGGTGGAAAGAGCAGCAGACAGAAGTGTGAATGGAACAGAAACCAAAGATAAAGGCCCAAGCAGAGCAGGTAACTAAGCACTGTGAGTACGTACAAAGAGCTTGTAGAGAATAAAATGAAATTTAGAAAGCTGAGTTTTATCTGGAGGGAAAGGGATCCACTATGAAGATTGCTGTGGTAATTACTCCTGTAGTCAGAGGATGGTATTTTCTATGTGAGAAGAATGGAAGTTTTATAGAGAGAAGGGTGTCGCTGAGATTTTTTAGCAAGGGTACATGAGAATTAAGCCTGAGGTAGTAAACTGTATTTTGATAATTTTATCTTAAACACATTTTCCTTACATTCAGCTTTGTGGCAAAATTGTACATAGTTAACTTTTCTGCAATCTTCTCTCCAGAAATGCACTTTCCCAGCTTTTGGAGGAAAGGTTCCTGAGTCAGACAAACCTGGGCTCTGGTTTTGGTAGGATAGCTGTCTACAGCTATTTTTAATTGATGTATAGATTTGCATTTCTTCAGCTGGTATTTCCTTGTTGTTTTGAATCATGGTTTTCAACCTTCCAGATCTTCCCAAAATGCCTGAAATTGCTCTTAAAACATTCTCTAAAGACTTTTCATAGCTTCTACTATTCAACCAGCTTCTTCCCTTTCTGCCTGTAGACCAGCTGTACTGGCTAATGTTGCATTGTAGGAATCATCACACAAAATTTCTGTTAACACTCATAAAAATGCATGTTCTGTCAATGACTAAAAGTGTTAATTTTCCTTCCCTTTGTTTTCAGACAGCTTCCTACATTCATACTTTACTTTTCTTCTAAATCTTTTGCCTCCAAGTTCATTTTCTGACTTGCTTTTTATGTTAGAAATACACACCACGTCATTTGATTTAAACAAAAAAGTCCCCTATTCCTCTTCCCCTACACTGTTTGAATAGAGGCCTCTGTAAGGAGCCCTGCCAGCTTTGAAATAGGAAGGCTGGTAATTTTTTTTGCTTACATGGAGATCATTTTAATCCAAACAGACTATCATTACAAAAGATATAAAGGACATTCCATTACTTCTTGAGTCCAAAACACTCCTAAACTGACACATTTACCACTCAGTCTCAGTTTGCACAGCACAAAGCACATAAGAGCGCTTTGTCTGCAGTGTTATAATGCTGTTCTTTCAGAAAGCTGATAATTCTCTAGCTTGAGCTTTGACATGATCTCACTAACAAAGCTCAGCACATTGGCAATAGGGTACATATCTGAGGGATGCCTTATGTCAGAGGCCTTAGTTTGTGATAGCACTGAGTGACCCTTGTCCTCTCTATATGCCTTCAGCCAATTCGAGACATCATGAGCTAAAATCACAAGCATCCCTTACATGCCAAGACTTTAAGCCCAGATTACTATCATCAACAACTGCTTGAAGAGCCATTACAAGCTAATTGGGCTACAAAAACTTCTTTCAGATCTGTAAGAGCTTATTTATGGCCCTGAGAAATTCAACCTTAGCTTTAAAGAAAGGCCAAATCCAAGCAGGGGAATCTGCTTGAGACACCGTTGGTCTTGTCACTGACTAGTCTTCATGTTATGAAGTGCAGTTTCCAGAAAGAGGATGATTTGGACTGAGCAGTGGCTGCCAGTCTTCCTGAGGAGTAGAAATAACTTTGCCTGTTTGAGGATACTTGATAGTTTTCTACCTGTCAGTCATACAGTATCATAGTATCATAGTATCACAAGGTTGGAAAAGACCTTTGAGATCATTGAGTCCAATCTATGACCCAACACCAACACCTACTCGTCATCTAAACCATGGCTCTAAGTGACTCATCCAATCTGCTTTTAAAAAACCTCTAGAACCTCTAGGGACAATGACTCCACCACCTCCCTGGGCAGTGCATTCCAATGGCCAATCACCCATTCAGTGAAAAATTTTTTCCTAATATCAAGCCTAAACCTTCCCTGACGAAGCTTGAGACCATGTCCTCTTGTTCTGTCACTGGTCACCTGAGAGAAGAGACCAACCCCTGCCTGCCTACAACCTCCTTTTAGGTAGTTGTAGAGAGCAATTAGGTCTCCCCTGAGCCTCCTCTTCTCCAGGCTAAAGAACCCCAGCTACCTCAGTTGCTCCCCATAGGGCTTGTGCTTCAGCCCCTTCACCATCTTCGTTGCTCTCCTCTGGACACACTCCAGCATCTCAACATCTCTCTTAAACTGAGGGGCCGAGAACTGGACACAGTATTCAAGGTGCGGCCTGACCAGCGCCAAGTACAAGGGGATGACAACTTCTCTAGTCCTGCTGGCCACACCATTCCTGATGCAGGCCAGGATACCATTGGCCTTCTTGGCCACTTGGGCACACTGCTGGCTCATGTTGAGTTTCCTATCTACCAGCACTCCCAAGTCCCTTTCCACCTGACTACTCTCCAGCCACTCTGTCCCCAGCCTATAGCTCTGCATGGGGTTGTTGTGTCTAAAGTGTAGAACCCAACACTTGGACTTGTTAAACTTCATACCATTAGAATCAAGCCTATCTCTCCAGTCTGTCAAGGTCCCTCTGTAGGGCCTTCCTACCCTCCAGCAGATCAACACTTCCTCCCAGCTTGGTATCGTCTGCGTACTGGCTAATGATGGACTCAATTCCCTCATCCAGGTCATCAACAAAGATGTTAAACAGGACCGGGCCCAACACCGACCCCTGGGGGACACCACTAGTGACTGGCCACCAACTGGATGAGACACCGTTCACTATCACTCTCTGGGCTCGGCCAACCAACCAATTCCTAACCCAGCACAGAGCACTCCTGTCCAAGCCATGGGCTGCCAGCTTCTTCGGGAGTCTACTATGGGAGACGGTGTCAAAGGCCTTGCTGAAGTCCGGGTATACCACATCCACAGCCTTCTTCTCGTCCACCAGCCGAGTCACGTGGTCGTAAAAGGAGATCAAGTTGGTCAGAAGGTGATCCTGCAGCTATCTGCAAGGGCTGCTCCAAATCTTTGCAACGCTTATTAACACATAGACTATGATATGTGTAATAATGTTGCCAAGGTACTTTAACTTTTGGGTTGCATGCAGTTTTGAACTTTACCAAATGGGAATGTATTTGTGAATAGAATGAAAGGATTTGACCACAGAGCAGCCCACAGGTCATCTCCCATTTGAGACGTGTAAAATGCCTACCTGTCAAGTAACTGGGCAACAAATGTTCACGGAGGACCTATAACTGAAACTCATTCGAAGTGGTGTGAAAATGTAGCTGCAAGATGTTTTAACTGCTCTTACCTAAGAAGTCTGAGCCTGGCTTCAGAGAGGCTGTTTTACTCCTTCATTTCAAGCATTAGTGCATTCTGAGCTCTTTTTGCCCAGCGTGGCATGAATTTCACTGGTACTGTTCCTAACTTACTGCATTAAGTGAGATGACAATCAGGTTTTCAAACTTAAAATAAAGTATTTTCATCTCAACTACTCCCTGTGGTTTGAGGTTAGGTGGCTACGGTTCAAAATATGGGTTCAAATGGACAAGAGACCAAATTTTAGCAGACAGGGCATCTTAAAACATTGCCTCTCAGAGGACAACTTAGGTTGGCAGGGTGGTGACCAGAAAACAAAACTGTGTCAAGACAAAAAGAAAACAAATCTGTTGTTCTCCGAAAGGGCCAGTCCCTCCTGATAAAGAAGGAGGGAAGCTGTCTCCCCTATCTGCACCACGAGTAGGATGCACTCCTACTTCCTGTCTGAACAACAGAGATAACATGCCACCATGACATTTGACATTCCTTTTAATTTCCCTTTTTATAGTCAGACAGTGTGATTCACGGGGGTTCTTCTTGGAAGTGGAGAGACACGAAAAGAAAATTCAAGTATAGGGCTTAGATATCGGAAGATGACCTTCCTACTTTTATAATTCTCTCCAGAAAGGCTGAGGGTAGGTCCCATTCATAGCAATGAATACCTCATCTTCTGCTCTGTCATAGATACATGACAATTCCCTTATGACTGCAGTTCTGCCTGGTTGACTCTTGTCACACAGAAGTCTAATCTAGGCCAGACACGTAGGAAAAGATTGGTGTCTTTTTTTTTGTTCCGATGTGTCTGTTTTACAGTGTTCTGGATCAGCTCAACACATGCCCTCTCTCTCCAAAGCTGCATAAGTGGCAGATACAACACCATGGAAGATGGTGAACAAAGTGACAGACTTTAATAAAGGAAGCTTTTGAAGGCAATCTACCAACCAGGGCCTTTTGGAGCTACATATAGTCGTTTGATGCACTTGAAATATTTAATTTATCTATGGCCTAAAAGATCTACTAAAGACTGGGCTGGGAGACACAGCCCCCAAGTACTGATGATAAGAATGTAGCTAGAGGGAATTTCAGAAACTAGAACAAGGTCATTAAAACATCTAGTCGCAAGTGATTCTCATATCCAGCATGCATATCCATCACATAATACCTCATTCAAGTCCTTTCAACAGAAGACAGGATGGGATGAACTATTCACTACTCGATGTGAAGGGATGACCAGAACTTGGAATGGCATGACTTGTGTGCAAACATTTCTGGGGTGAAGCTTTACTCTGTTTCTTCACTGCTTCTGCATTTAGCTTGAGCATGTTGAGAGACCTGCCCAGTCAGTGTCATGTGTAAACACTCTGCCTTAGTTCCCAGCCACATCCCTTGCAGAAGAACTTGTGTATCTTTTGGGTGTGTTCAGGCATTGGTATTCAAGTGGGGCACTATGGTAGCAAAGAGTATGTTTGTGTACATATGTGTATTTCCACGTATGTGTATTTCCACGTTTCCACATATATGAAAATACACTTACACAAATGCATATGTACACAGATACATCTATAAACATGCATAGACACGTCTAAAAATGTACACACACAAATACATATGCATGTGTACATACAGTAGATGTAGTGAGACATATATATCAATAAACTGATGTCTATGTAACTTTGCCAGTGACTTTCCCTCTGTAGACCAGCTGTAGGAGTGTGCATGGAGCTCCTGAAAAGTTTCATTAGCAAGGAACAGAGCAGGTAGTTAATGGGCTCCTGGAATTGTAGAATATTTTAGGTTGGGTGTGACCTCTCCTTGCTCTAAACTGGGCAGGCCTCTGAGAAAGACAATGCTGCTCAGATCCTTGTTCATCTGTTTTTTCAAAATTTTGAAGGGTGGAGATTACCAGCTTTGCTGGGCAACATGTTTCACCATGTTTCTCCACCTCCAAGACTTTTTTCTCTGTATATGCATTCGTGTGTGTGTGCAAAGAAAAGGGGTGGCAGGAGGAGTAGGGAGCGCACCCAGAAGTGTGTAAGTACTTGTACGTAAACAAAGCTATGTTCACAAAAGGACAACCTAAAATTCTGTTTCCTCTCCAGCAGCTGAAAAGAGCATGCTGCCACTGGTGACCAAGGCAATTGCTAGACAGCTTTTAAAATAACCTCTATGTTAAACAGAATTGCATGTTGTGATCAATAGGATATTTTTAGAGAGAATATGCTTTTAGTTTGGAATTAGTCTCACAGTTATGCAAGGATTCACTGCTTTTAAATAACTGGAAAAATGAGTGTCTTGAATCTCTTTCACATTGAGATCTATTGTCAGTTTATTAAATTCAGATTTATTACTGACTTTCCTAGCCAAAAAATAGCTGTTAGCACACTGTAACAGAGCATAAATTTGAGTTCACTGAATCAGACATTAATAAAGAAAAAAATTACTTAATGACCTGTCTGATCGAATAAATTTTGCTGTTCACATAAAACAAAATGACAAGAATTTATGTCCACTAGATGTGTAATACAAAAGCAATCATCGTGGTTAGGATTTGAAATGGTTTATTCAGCCATCTGGTCTTACAGTAGACTCTTGTACTTGTAGGTAAAAATAAGGTAAAGATAGAAATGGCTACATAAGCTGCTATCGAGATGATAGAAATATTTTCTTATGTGACATTAAAATGAAAGTAGCCAGGTGGCTTGAGACTTCTGAGGTTGTCTGTGGGCCTCTATGCTTCACGACTGGCAGAATCCCATTGACAGAAGACCTGCCTTTATACTGCAGGCTTACAGTGTGGAAGGAAACTAATCATAGTTCCCTTTAAGGAAATTCTGTGTAACAGTCTGACAGCTCCGAGTGCCAGCAAATCTGTAAAGTGATGTTTCTTCTTATTTACCATGGACAATGACTGCCCACTCCTTACCTCACAACTGCACCCTGTAGCTACCATGGTGACCCTCATTTGAAGACATAGAAGTCACTCTAATGACAATTTCTTCAAAGCATGACTGAAATTCCTCTTATGCTGTGCCCTGCTGACTCAGTGAGCTAGAAAGATCTCGAGGTTTTAAGCCCTTTCATATCCTTGGTGAACTGCAGCTAGCAGGAACATGCAAGTTCACGTGCACTTCAAATCAAAATAACGGAATGCCTTTACATCTGCCATGTTTACAGAACATCTACCATTCATTGTCTGAAAGTCAAATAACTAACATTGCAATTTCACTATTAGGCTTGATTATATAAACATATGATTCAGATTCTTTAATGTATTTGTGTGTATACACATATTTATACACCCTATGTTGCATATAGGCAAAAACTAATTCTGCAGACCAGTTTCTGTTTAGTTACACATGCCTAGAAAATTTCATACATCCATGGACCATGCCTAAATTTTATTTATTCAGACATATTTTTGTTCAGACTCAGCCATCAGTCTCATAACAGATGCCATAGGAAGCCAAGTGCATCTCTTCTGTTCTCCTGGAACTGCATTGCCCCAGGGCCATCCTTGGAGGCATCAGTAGAGACCCAAGTTTCTTTGTTTGATTCAAAGCATATCAGCATAGGTTCATTGATTGGAATGTACTTTGGTTCCATTCATTCCCCCTCCTGTAGTACTCCCTCATGGCAATGTCTTGCAACTGTGGCTTGAGCATCATAGTTTTTGCTGTCACATCTGGGCTGAATTTTCCTATGAGCATAAACACTCCAGGATGAGTTTCGTAGCACAACTTCAAAGTGGGCACTCCCATGACAGCATTTCAAAGTGCTTTCCTTTTTTTTCCAGATTTTGAAGCTTCTGTGAGCAGCACAGTAACTCTTTATTTTATCCCTTTCTAAAAGGCAAACGTTGTGCAGCCCTCAGTTACTTCAGCAGACTAGACCCACACAGTTTTAGCACCCTTCCTATTTATTACCTTCTTTGCAACCTCGAAGAAGACAAATTCATATGCCTCATCATAATCCCTCTTCCGTACTCTTGAGTGTGTTTGAACGGTGTGCCTGGGACAAAGGGATAGTGACAAACCAAAGAGAGACGATCTACTCAGAGGCAAAATGAGAAAGAGGAAGTGTAACAGCTTTGTGAAGAGTTACAGTGGTAATAGTGAACTCTTCAAGACTGGAAAGAAAAGGGTTCAGGGAGACCATGCAAAACCATCTCCTCTTTCTCCAAGAGCACAGGGTTTTTGTCTGGATGATTCCCTGCAATAGCTTCATTGCTTCCAAAGTAGAGCATCCCCCATTTTCCCTCTTTACTTCCCTGTATACAATCCTGTAGGGCGTTTGGGAGCAGAGGAATTTTCCATCTATAAGCAAAAGCCCAGATGGCCTGGCAATGTTGATTTCCCTTGCCTCAGAGGCTGCATTGCTGTGTCTTTTCTGGTGATAATATGTCAAAATGCAAACGTAGTTGGATTTCAGGCCTCCATGTGGAGATTTTGACTAGGAAATGTAGCTGATGTTCACATCATATTTTCATGTATTTATTTTTGTTGGTAAGTTTGAACATATTTTCCTCAACCTGCAGTTCTCTTCCTGCTGGTTGTACACATGTAGTGAATAATTCATTCCAGAGAATATAATTTGACTTCCTTAGTCCTGATGTTTTTCTACTGCAAATCCAAATGTGTTGCTCTATTAGTTATATTCTCGTAATGCTAGCACGATTTGCAGGATTTGCCACTGATGGCAGGTGCATTTCCATGTTTCCGGTCAGATTCTATCAGTGGACATCTGTGTGCCTTGTCTCATAAACAGAGATGCGTTTTTAGGGTTATAGCAGCTCTTGCAATTGGAGACTTTGAGGAAAGAGACAATTTTTTCCTCTTAAAGTTAAGATATGGTCAGCTATAGAACTGGTAGAAAACTTTTTCAGGTCAGTGTTGTTTTTCTCCAGCTTATTTCAACATGTCTTCCCATGTTTGAATGAGATAGGGTGTATCTAAAGATGAGCCTGTGATACATATCAAGATAGGGTAAACAAACACATTTTAGGAACTAACTGCTATGAATTTTTAGTTGATGGAAGTAAATATGAGCACCTAATTTTAGGGAAGGGTAGTCCAGCATCTGGTACATTTAATTCTCTACAGCCCTTTGCTGGAGGGTCTGTATATCCTTCACAGCTCTCAGCTCTTTGCCACTGGACATGGGTTCCATCAAGCAGAGTTCCAGCAAAAGAAGGCTTCTAGGTGCATCATGACAGCAGCAGATGGGGAAATTAGCAAAAGAAGAGATCTTCCCTGCAGGGAGTCTATCTAGGTGGCTCTAGAAAGGAAGATGCTGCTGCCCCTGAGGACTAAAATCTTTAACTGCAAGGGAACTGAGAGCATCACCCTTCCTGAAGGTTTGTCTGGCTGGACAAGATGAGAGATAGTGTATTTGGCGGCTCTGCATCTTCTTTGGGTGATCTTCAAGAGAGTGCTCCCAGATAGCTCTGGTCCTGTTGATTCAGTCACTGGCTTGTTGCTCCTCTGTTATAAAAAAGAATGCCTTCACAAAGTAGAAATAGACTCCCAGAAAAAACCACATTAAATTTATGTTTTCAATCCCAAAATCAACTATATAGCTGAGTTTCTGGGTCAGGCCTACATTTAATAATGTATAGATGTATGTTAAAAATATATCAGTAAAATTTGATTTTTTCTGAATGTAACTTTGCTGTCTCTGAGGGAGAAGGCATATGGGATATAAGAAACTTACTGTGCATGAAACATGAGTAAATAAAGCTGTCATCAAGAGTTTTAAGTCTTACCACTAGGCTGATCCATACTCATGGGGTGATCTTGAACTTTTAATGAAAATGAATGCCTTAAGTCCAGAATATCTAATCCTCTAGCTAACGAGAATTACAGAAAATGAAAGGAGAAATGTAATGAGTTTCAACAAGAGAGTACAGAAGCTTTGTGAGTAGTTTGTGCTCTGGCCCTGTGAGAAAGTGACTGGTGGATGCCGAATACAATCAACTTATATTGTAAAAGTACTGGCAAAAGAAACTGATACTATCTCAGTTTCTCAGCTGCATCCTCTACACTCATCCTCATTGTTTCCGTGTCTCTGTTTGAGTGAATTGAGGTGTTAGTTTGAAGGAAAGTGCTAGAAAGAAGACTATCACAGGAAAGATGCTTAACACATTCAGTGTCATCAGGTTTTACAAGCCTGTACCGATATTCCAGCCACTCAGACTATCTGAAGATGCTTGCTTTCTTTAAAAAAGAAGCTCTGTTAAGACATCTGAGTTCTCAGATGGTCCGTGCAAAATATTCAACAGAGAGTAGGGCTTTGCTGTTTGAGTCTGGCTTATGACATACTTGAAGACACCCTGTACGTCACATAATTAATTTGATATGACTCCGTTTAGACTGTCTGACACCCAGAGACACGCAGCTGATCAGGTGCTGAATATGCATTATACCAAGAGGATTTCATACATCTAGACAGCCTCCAAAGAATAAGTGATGAAAATTGCATGCAAGGTCAGACGGGGGAGCAGTTGGATCATGGGCAACAATTAGAACATCAAGAGAGGGAACAAAACATTCTTGTTGCAGGTCCCTGTGTCTCCTATGTGGTTGCAGTTGATCTGTGAAATTCAGGTCACTTGCCAGGTTTGTGTTGCTACATTAAACAGCATTACAGTAGAAACAACATTGTACTGCATGAAGTTGTTGCAATACAAAATGAATGTGAGAGCCAAGAATGATGAAAAAGGACACATAACCTTTTGAAATAAATATACGCACTTCATTTCTAAATTAAAAGCAAAACCAACTGGGAGGAGAGTTTAAATTTGCCTTTTCCCCCTTCCTGGGAGAAAGTTGGTTTGGTGGGGCCTAAACCTGGGCCAGAAATGATCACAATTAAGCTGAGAAGCACATGCTGAGGCAGAGCGTATCCAATGGCAATCAAGCAGTAGTAAAGGAATTTAAAAAAAACCCAACCCAAACCAAATAACTTCCAAAAAGAAAAGAGGAGGCAGCTGTGTCCACTGAGCAGAGCATTAAGGAAGGAAGGCTGTGAAATTGGGAAATTCAAATAATGGTGCACCAGCATGTGCAGAGCTCGGTTTCTGTGGGGACCTGACGACGGGATGCTGCCCTCACAGTGGGGAAGGAGAACAGGAGTGAGGGCTCTGCTCGCTTGGCGCAGTGGAGCAGGATTACAAATAATAGATTACAGACATCTGCCTGTTTGATGTGGGTGTGAAATTCTAAATTAGCTAACAAAATGGTGCTTTATATTAATAACATGCATGCAATTTAGTCCATAATTTCCCTGAGAGAATGGCAAAGTTAAATAATTAAGCATGCCTTGAAATAGGATTGTTATAGGGATTAAGAAGAAAAAACATAGCTGTTAAAATTTAAAAAGGAATGTAGAAACAATGCCTCCAAACCGTACATAGCATTTTACATGTTAGTTAAACTAGAAACAGCTGAAAATGAGTAATCTGGATGCATCTATTAACCTCACTCTTTACTGAGAAGACTGATCTCCAAAACACTGCACAAAGATCAACTGATGCTATTGTTAATCACTTCTAGATTGTCTGTCTGTGTGAAGTTTAGAGCATCCTCTCTGAGGCAGAAGGGTGGGCTTTCATCTGTTTTTCTTAGAGATGCGCCAGGTCAAAGTCAATTTTGTGCATTGATTTGAGTGAATCTGCTGTTCATTCTTTGTTTCCTCAGAATAAGTGCATATTCACCTTGTGTTAATTTAACACCTGTGATCTGTGCCATATACTTTACTGTTCACTTCATGTTTGCTGATGTATCTCTCTGTTCTGTTATCGCATATATTGTCTGGTTTTTACCTGTCATTTTTTTTTCATATTTCAGTGAATCTGAAAACATCCATTTTTACACTTTCACAAATAAATGGAAATCAGACAAAGTAAATGTAAATCCAAAATGAATTAAAGGCAGCTTGAATCAGAGTTACAGAACAGGTAGATTTTAAAACTATGAATCTAAGGTTAGTCAATCAATGTGCGTACTTCCCTATTCAGCCACTTCAGCTCTTAATTCTTAGCTCTGTTTACTTTATAATGACAGATAAATATTCATTCTTGTTTTGTACTTCCTATAGAGTAGATCATCCACTCAGTACATGTAATTCACATCCAGTGTAGCAAAGAACAGCAGCAGAACAATTTTCATTTGTGGTACATTTCTCTTAAAGGAAAATATTTTCAAAGGGCAATAAAGGGAAGACAGTAGATTTAATGAAGGCATGTACAAATTAACCTGTAGAAGTCACATTCAGAAATCACACTGGAGATGCTTACAGTTTCTTTAGCAGCTGCATGCACAAATTCTTTGACAGCGTATGGATTCCTGGCACTGGTGAAGGCAGTGAAAGTTTTTCCATTGATTTCAATGGAGCCAAGATTCAGTGCTGTTTCCAAGGGCTTTTCTTTCTTTTCTGATGTAAGTCCCTAGCCTTTATATTTGCAAAACCAGTTTTATCCAGGGAGTGGAGTGGTAATAATATCAGCTCTACTTTTTAGACAGTAACATATTCCCAAAAGGAGAATGTCTTTGATTCAAAACAATGCTAATTCTGAACATAGTCATGCTAGCATAAATATTGGTAGCATTTGGCATGAAGACCACTTCTTATTTTTCCAAACTAGCCCATGTGACTCAAGAAAAAGAAAGGATATATTTGCTGCATTACTATCTCTATGGGAGTGCCCATGTCAAATTCTATTTCGAGCACGTTTGCCATGTACTGAGACCTGCACTGCGTAGTGGGAGCTCACACCTGTGACAGCTGAACGCTGAATGCAAGGGCTCTAGTGGAGACCAGTTTCACCCTCAGCTGATATCTCAGACATCAGAAGAAAGTGTGGTCTTTTGTCCACC
Source organism: Dromococcyx pavoninus (assembly GCA_033558185.1). Lineage (NCBI taxonomy): Eukaryota > Metazoa > Chordata > Aves > Cuculiformes > Neomorphidae > Dromococcyx > Dromococcyx pavoninus. Next base: position 268,410 of record JAUMJL010001081.1, on the reverse strand, counting down.
TTGTGACAAAGCTACTCTAACCTGGCATCAGTGAACAGGACAGTGCAGTCTCCTGCATAGGTACATATACCTACCGTATATACCTGGAAAAGTTGGCAGCTAGAGAGAATGTTTGGTTTCCAAATAAGAAAAGTTTAAGGGAAGAATTGTTAACTCCTGGAAGTACCTGTCTTTCACCATGGTTTCCAGTAAGTGAGTACTTGACTTCAAGATCTGAATGGGCTAAATAATTTCTGTTACTGCGCACATTTAAAGTACTTTGCAAGGTTGTTTCAGATAGCCCTTTTAGTATTTGACAGGTGAGAACACATCCTCTTTAGTTATTGAGCAGATAAGCAAACAAAATTTTCAAAAAAATAACATCTTTAGGAAAAAAAAAGGTGTTTTCCCTTTGGTTATGTACCAATGCAGGCCAATATCAGAGGCCCAGAAGTGCCATCTCCTAGATCACCTAGCTTGGTAACAAGAATTAAGTCAAAGATGTCATATGTATTTTGACTGAATTTCTCAATCACATGATCAATTTGCATTAGAAGCCCTGAACAATTCATTTAACTATCCCAATCCCTAAAGGCTTTGCCTTTGGTATCAGATACATTCATCTCAGAAAACCTTTATTAATAAAATCAGTTGAAACAGTGAGAACATGCAAAACAAACCAGGTCTATGGAGTTGTAATGACATACAAGAATATATGAAAGTTACTTTTTTTCCCAATAGTCCATTATAATATATTTGGGTATTTTATTAGAATCGAATTTTTAAATTACTAAAATTGTTATTCCAGAGTTTGAATATTTCCCACTAGTAATATTTTCTGATCAGTGTTCATGTTTCCATGTCCAGCTCAAAGGACCATGGTGTGGTCCTCCCTCTAATGAATTGTGTACAATTTCCAGAGAAGTCAACGTTCTGACCGATCCCATTTGCCATATGGACATACCTGAAGGTCCCAATATTCCATAAAAGAACTGAAGTTGAGCATTCACTGTCACAGGTAAGTTCTAAGGGGAGAACTACTACCTCCGCCAGAAGCAAGACATGCAGAAAGTGGTGTCCCTTCATATTGATTAATTAAAAACAAATCCCCAAAAGCACTAAAATAATTCAGTCTCCTACTTCTGGATGGATGATAACAATGCCTTCTTAATTATTTGCACACTGAGCACGATGCCATAAACCAGACTGAAGAGTTTATTTGTAACAAGATCTTAAAATCTTACCTGTCAAATCAAAGGAAGAATTTTTTGTTCATTTTATATTTTTTTTTGGCAGGAATCACCCGTTTCATTAGCATATGAGCACATGTTCAGCCTTTTCGTGACCAAGTTCTTTGTTCAAGGTAGAGCCAGTTATTGCCACAATCATTTCTTGCTGCGCAGTTCCAATTATTTGCCACAGAAAGACATGGAGGTGGGATTCAGCTTGCAGTTTTAGACTTTAACATTGAAAATAGCTTTACAGCTATTCAGCTGACCAAATGTAACAGTAGAGTTTTAGCTATTTTTGAATAGACCTTAAGTTTCAGTGACTGCAGTCATTTCTTGGGCACCTGGCTCACATACAGAAACCTAAGATTATGTTTCTTAATGATGATTAAAATTTCTCTTTGGGTACTCGATTGGGATTCATAGAAAGAAACATTGTCCATGTGCTAATTGCTTCCTCAGTTGAAAGGCTAGTGCATGCAGTAGCTCAAAGGACTAGTTCTCAGTGACGTCACAGTAATTTTGAGGGATTTCTGGTGCTGACTTTATGTCGAGCTCCCATCTTTGCATATGGGTATGGACAGAAGATGGAAACTATCTTTTAGCTTCCACGAGTGCTTGTGATAATGGAAGACTCAGCACCAATGTTCCTGAAGGAACCCAGCCAACATTTCAGCTCTATTTCAGTTATTTATTTCTTTTCTAGATTCATTAAGTTCACTCTCTAGTGGCAAGTTGGTAGGAATTTTCCTGTGTGAGACTGAAATAGTGTTCTCACTCCATGGCTGTAGGTATGGACTACAGTGCTCCCCAAAACTAGAGATTTCAAGATCAAGAGGAACATTTATGCCTGTTCTTCTTCACCAGCATGTGTCTGACAGAGCCTGGAGTAGCCATTACTAGAGAAAAGGAAGCGGAGATGTAGGCACGGTTCTGTTCCAAGAGATCCAGGGGAAACTGCTGTTGCTACAGATGCTGCTCTTTGTTCCTCAGCAAACTAAACTTAATAGCATGTTTTGATATTTAGTCTAATTTTTTTTGCTGTCAATAGAGACCCTAAACTACCATTTATTTTTGTGGAAGTTTTGCTGTCAGATTAAGTCTTTAAAAGGGGCCCTGTTTCTCACTCTTGTGTGAGAAAACAAATTCCAGCACTTTCTTTCCTTCCCAGCTTTGCTCTGCAAGTTGGAATTTACGGTAATTCTGGGCAACTGCATCTGTGTAGCAGCACCCTTTCAAAGGTTTTACTTTTCTGGGTCATATTATGCGTAACCTTGTTATCCCTTGCAAAGTTTGGCAGAAATGCACATTTTGAATGCCAGCCCAGCGTTCCAGAGACATGGATAGCTCAGAAGAGCAGTTCCCAAAGTTACTGTGCTAATGTGACTGCTGTCAGCACTCAGTTTCTTGTGAGATTGCTGTCATTGATCACATCAGCTTTTTAAGTAAAGGCTGTGGTCAGTATGGAACAACTTTTGACCACTAGCCTGCAGTATGTCTTAATATCAGTGGGTTAGAGCAATACACTCTACATAACTATAGCAGTGGTAGAAGTGGACCAAGAAAAATAAATAAATAAATAAAAATAGCATAGCCTCACAGAAGAAATTTCAAACCCTGAAGCACCTTAGTTGGTGGTGTAAAAATCAGTAATAGAACTAGAAATGCTGGATTCCTGTGAAACTGAACTAGAAAATGTATTTCAAAACTTGCTGAAGGGAACAGTCCAACAATAATGGGGAAATGTGGGTGGATGGAAACAGCTTCTCATGTCTCTTTTGTATGTTTCTCTATCAAAATGACAAAGGACAAATTGTCTCCAAGGAATAGTAGTTGCAAGCTTGGAATGCGTTAAAAAATGATCACTAATAATGGGATTGGCATATATGGAAAGTGTGATGTTTGTGCTTTAATTCTGGGCTGTTTCCTTACACTCAAAGTAGCATTCAAGTTTAAATACTTTGTTCAGTTTGTTTCATCACTGTGTCAGGCCTGGGTTCTACAAAGTGATTACTCCTGCACTTGCAAGGATCCTTATTCATCTAATTGTAGCCCCTAATTGAATTTTACCAGCTCCTCTGAATGAATCAAGTTGTAAACTACAGTCTCTAAGAAGATGAGAATTTCTGTTCACTTCTGAAATTTGATCCGTTATTTGAAATTGCATGACAGCACACCATTTTACACCTTTTATTTACCTTTTCCAACACCTAATATAGCCAGTTCCTCTAAAAGATGTATGGATCTACCTTGGGTGTTTTACCAAACATATCCTTTACAAGGCAATTTTCATTGCAACACCTGCCTATGGCATGCAGTGAAAAATACATACTATGTCGTGGAATCCTGGGAATGTCCTCTCCAAAGTACAGTCAGTGAAAAAGCTGGCACTTGACCAGAATAAGTGGTTAATCTGGTTTTAACCAAATTGCAAGTACTGCATGCTCTCAATAGTATTCCTCTGCCTCATGCTGGGAAGAACTGGCTGTATATAGAGACCCTAGGGGTCAGGTATCAGAGAGGCTGGATGTGGCGAGATGGCTATAGAGAGACAAGAGGTACTGAGAGCTGGTTTCTGGAGGGGCTGAGGCTGCAAGCCGACTGTAGGAGAGACCAGGGAATCTTAGGAGACTGATCAGCCACTGGAGAGACCATAGGTCTGAACCTCCTACAGGAGACACTCATTTGCTTCTGTGTGTGTGCCTCTGCATGAGGCATCAGGAAAGCAGCGGGACCCAGGGGACAGCTACTGAGTAGCCTGAGTGTCCAAGGCCACTTGCTGGGGCATCTGTAGTAAGTGCATATGTGTTTGTGTGGGTATCTGTCAGAGAGGAGGCTTGACTACCAGTGGTTGGATTGGGGCTGTAGGTGACAGGCACCTGATGTGCAGGTGCCAGCAGCTGGGGAGAGCAGGGATCAAGGCACTCGCTATGGGATAGACTGAGTAAGAAGAGATCATATTTTATGTATCTGTGTATATGCATAGGTTTTCCACTAACATACTTTTATCTTGATCGCCCAGAGAGGGAAACAGGAACAAGCTGCTCATTATATTTTTATTTGTGTGGATGTTTCCTGTGTACTTTGGTCTTGTGCGTCCATGGTGTATAAATATGCACATTGTATGTATGTATTTATCTGTCTGTGTGTGCTTCTTGGGGACACATACACAGCCTCACTACTGGCTGGATCTGAGGACAAAGAGATGCAGTAGCCTCACGTCTGATGGGCTACTGGATTGTGCAACCCCTAACACAGAGTTTGTCCTGTTCATCTTAAATCTGAGCAATCTGATCTAGTGGGAGGTGTCCCTACCCATGGCAGGGAAGGCGGAACTAGATGATCCTTGAGGCTCCTTCCAACCCAAACCATTCTATGATGCCATGAAACAAGTGAGAGTTTGCCAGAAGGCTGTTGTTTCTTTTTTTTGCATAGCACTTCTGATAGAATACTGAAGCAATTTTGTGGAAGGGAGTCAAATGTAGGGTTTCAGCTCGGAATCATTTAAAAAAGAGTAGAGAGGAATGTTTTGGGAGCCTCAAAGCTGTTAGGTTTGATTAGCCTGTCTTCTTATGGCAAAGAAAGTGGATCTTAAGCCTTTGCTGAAGTGAAGGAAAAGCTTTAATTTGAATTTGCCTGTCCTGAATTGAAAGGACAGTGAAGTTACAGTCAAACACTCTCTGTGGACAACCACAGAGAGCTGAGTACCATGTTCAGGTGACAGTCAGGATCTACTCTGCAGTGAAGACACTTTTGAAATTTTTTTTTGTCCTAAAAGCTCCTAAAATCCATAAAGCTCTGTCATTTCAAGTATATTGATCCAGCGCTGACATGTGTTGTTTATAGAGATTGAAGCAGGCACTGTAGCTAGCAAAGACAGATCCATATTATTGCTTCACTCTTGTCCTGTGTGTACCATGTCAGCTGGCATGTGTTATGGTCGTGTTGTAAAAATTCACCCTCTTTCCTAGCTCTGATGCTCCTTTGCTGAACAAGACAGTAATATCTTTCCAGGGACCCTATTCCTTGGGATTATATAAGGCTTCAGCAGGCGCAAACAAATATGAATGTTGTTACGTTCAGCCTTCTCTTTCATAGCTCTTTTCTTATGATGCTTTAGAGTTTTCTCAGAGGTGTTTTACTAATGCCAGTCAAAAGAAAGGCATGGAGATCATTGTGGCTGATCAGATGCTTATGTAGGTAGTCTGGTATCCTGTGGCAAAGCATGCAGTGTATCCGGTATGGACAGTAAAACATATTTTTTCTTATAAGTCACCAGTGACTGGCTTACGTTTTGAGGTATAACAGGTGGCTATAGCAGATTTAGATAGATGTAGATGCCTTACATCTATTTAATATTTAATCTAAGTTTGGTTAACACATGCACTAATTTATGAATGGAAATCAGACAAGGATTTGGGAAAACAGCCTGGTTTTACCCACATAAAAGCTAAGCAAATGGCCAACAACAGAATTTTCACAGATCATTTTCAAAGAAATAATATGCTTTCAATGGAACTGAACTTACTGGAGTGTTTCTTAATAGTAGTTACACATCTTTTTTTGTTTCCCTCACAGGAACAGGAGCAGACCAAGAGAAACCTTTCTTGCCCAGGTCATTCCAGCTGTCTTTTCACAACAAAGCCTCTATGCCTAGTTTTCAAAAAAAAAAAACCCAACACTTTCCTTTCTTCTCTCCCTCTTTGCATGGAAACAATTCCTCCTTCCCCCCAAAAAAGCAATCAACACCCCCACCTCAAACAGAAAGCAAGTAACAAATGATCAATAAAATACGCACAAAAATGTGTGACTTATTACATTTTATGCTTTATCCTGAAACCATCATAAAAGTTCTTACAACATTTTGGCAGTCATTTCTAAAAGCTGCTCTGTATTGGAGAGGGAGCATATGCACCATGTGATATGACATCTGCCACAGTAAGTAAGCTTTTAATTGAATATTTGAGGAAATAAACATGTAAAACCCAAGTAACTTGATGTCAAATAAGTTATTGTTGCCGCAAGGCTTTCTTGATTTTTTCCATTTTTATTTTTGGCAGGAAAGTTTGAAATATTGTACATATTGGAGACAGGAGCACTTCACATACAATCAGGACAGAAAACATAACGTTGTATCATTGCTGCTACAGCAGCCCCCCAAAAATCTTGGCAGTTATCAAAGTGGCATTTGGGATCTGAGATTAACAATGTCTCTACTCACATCTAAATATATATATTGGGCACAGAGAGGAAGAAATGGAATTGACACACATTCAATTGACTGCTGTACCAGTGCTAACTGGAAACATCTTTTTCACTTTACCTCACTGCTTCCTTTTACTCCTGTAACCTTTCAAAACAAGCTGTGTGGTGTTTTCTCTCTCCTCTCTTACAAATATACCCATTGACCCATAGGAAGCAGGTGCAGCTCAGAAAGAAATGACGTTGAACCATTCCTCCCTAACCTCACTACCTTTCATAGCTTCTCCTTTGCTTTCCCTTGTGCTGCACACTGGCTTCAGATGGAGCATGTGAGTAGGACCAAAGACCAGCTCATCAGTGGGGACCATACCCCTCTCAAAAGACCTTCTGAGTTCACTTTTCTACCTTTCCACTCATCTGCAGTAATTATTTGCTTTTTATGTCCCCAGTGAGACACCTGCCAATGAAACATGCTTCAGTCTCATGGTGGGATAGTACATTTAGCTTTTCCCACGCATTCAGGATTTGCAAATTAGGCTGCAGGTCTCACATTCTCATTTGAGTAGCCCTTGTTGGTGGCCCATGGGTCTCCTCAGGGAGTGTGCTCTATACTGGGAGTTCACTCTACAGGAGCCATCTTTCTCTTTGACCCTCATCCAATTCACTGACAAGGTTGTCAAAAGTGATGGTTCTGTGCACCTTCTTACAGGGTAATTCCCTACATCATCACGCATTTATGTAACAAGTCTATTTGAATTAATTTAGTGGGTAAGATTTTGTGAGACCCAGGTGTCAGGTGCATTACTAAAAAATCCTCAGGCCCTTAATATTTTAAACCTAATTCTCACTTTAGACATGCTGATCTTATTCTTTTGTAATTCACTTGGACCAGGTCCTCCTCTCACTTAAGAGTAGTATAAACATTGATTTCCACGGGCTCAGCTGCAAAAGGACTGAAAGCCTGGACCAAGGGGATCCATCTTCCCATTAATTACACCTTCTGCCATAGAATTTCATCACCTGTATTTGGCATAGATCTATCTTCTACAAGCCCATAACACTTATATGCCACAATCTCAACGTTTCCTAGCTGTTTAAAGAGTCTTCTCTACTAGTTACTCCATTTTTTCTATTGAGCTGTGAAAAAAGAGAGCACTACCAGGCATACACAGAAAATCAGGCCATGATGGGTCAGTAATACTGAAAGGGACACAGAGTGACTGCAGGCAAGGCACATCAAACAGTTAGATCAAGAGAAGGTGCAGTTAATGGTTATTCTCTGGAGCAAAGTCTTAGTCCTGCAGCAGGAACTCAGTGTGGTTCCAACATGCAGGATCCTCCAGAGCTCTGGGTCTTCAGAAGACAACATAGGGGATCTGTCACAGCTTCAAGGAGGCTTAACAAGTTGACTGATTTCCGTCTGAAAATGAGGAGCCTACGCATTATGGTTCCCTCTGTAGTATTTAATTGGTTATGAAATTCCATCTGTTTTGCTTCACTACACATTTCCAACTCAACTTATAAAGCTTATAGCAGGGACACCTGGCTGTTATGGAAAAGCAATTAGGAGATCCAGAAGATTTGGTAACTGAATGGGTGAAGCATCGGATGTTTGAGATAGAGGCTTCTTTTTTTTGCTAGGTAAAGGCCATTAATAGGATCTAAAAGGTCCCATACTGAAACAAACACCTGAGGTCAGGGCTTTAGATATGAATACTGATGCTGAGACAAAGGAATGGCAGCCTATGGACTCACCAGGTCCACTGTTTCAGGTCCTTGTCTAATTTGTGCAGCATCATTATGACTAAAATCAATTGCAGACTGGGGGTTTTTTTTGGTGTTTCTTCACTGCAAGGTGGTCTCAGAAATTGACTTTTCGTAAACGAGAGCTTGTGATTGAGAAACAAAGCTGTGCTGTGAGGCATGGCCCTTGGCCGGCAGCTACACCAGACCACACCTTCGGGACAGGGGGCTTGTTCACAGGATGCTGTTCTCTCCCGCACACAATTTATACACTTCTCTTATCAAGGCTCTCCATAAGGACAGCCTGTGCAAGAAGACAGATAAATCCACAAATAAGGGCCATTTATATTTTCTATTTTGGTTGGGAAAGAGGTGGACTTAGCTTCACTAGATGCTTCAGAAAACACACACCTAAGCTAGGCTTGATTAAGGAGAATGTAATATCTCAGCTCAGATGTATACTTGGTTGTTATTGACTTCTGTAGCAATGGAGAGTAGTGTGGGGCAGTGTCCTGCTTTGGGGTGAAGTGTCAGTATGTGACACTGTCTAGAATCACCACCTAGAGAGGCTGGATCGCTGGAGAGATCAAGGGAATTGCAGTAGAGGGAGGGAGGGAGGGAGGAAAAGGAAGGAAGGAAAAGGAAGGAAGGAAGGAAGGAAGGAAGGAAGGAAGGAAGGAAGGAAGGAAGGAAGGAAGGAAGGAAGGAAGGAAGGAAGGAAGGAAGGAAGGAAGGAAGGAAGGAAGGAAGGAAGGAAGGAAGGAAGGAAGGAAGGAAGGAAGGAAGGAAGGAAGGAAGGAAGGAAGGAAGGAAGGAAGGAAGGAAGGAAGGAAGGAAGAGGAAGGAGAAGGAAGGAAGAGGAAGGAGAAGGAAGGAAGGAAGGAAGGAAGGAAGGAAGGAAGGAAGGAAGGAAGGAAGGAAGGAAGGAAGGAAGGAAGGAAGGAAGGAAGGAAGGAAGGAAGGAAGGAAGGAAGGAAGGAAGGAAGGAAGGAAGGAAGGAAGGAAGGAAGGAAGGAAGGAAGGAAGGAAGGAAGGAAGGAAGGAAGGAAGGAAGGAAGGAAGGAAGGAAGGAAGAGGAAGGAGAAGGAAGGAAGGAAGAGGAAGGAGAAGGAAGGAAGGAAGGAAGGAAGGAAGGAAGGAAGGAAGGAAGGAAGGAAGGAAGGAAGGAAGGAAGGAAGGAAGGAAGGAAGGAAGGAAGGAAGGAAGGAAGGAAGGAAGGAAGGAAGGAAGGAAGGAAGGAAGGAAGGAAGGAAGGAAGGAAGGAAGGAAGGAAGGAAGGAAGGAAGGAAGGAAGGAAGGAAGGAAGGAAGGAAGGAAGGAAGGAGAAGGAAGGAAGAGGAAGGAGAAGGAAGGAAGGAAGGAAGGAAGGAAGGAAGGAAGGAAGGAAGGAAGGAAGGAAGGAAGGAAGGAAGGAAGGAAGGAAGGAAGGAAGGAAGGAAGGAAGGAAGGAAGGAAGGAAGGAAGGAAGGAAGGAAGGAAGGAAGGAAGGAAGGAAGGAAGGAAGGAAGGAAGGAAGGAAGGAAGGAAGGAAGGAAGGAAGGAAGGAAGGAAGGAAGGAAGGGAGTGGTCTGCTGTGAAATGGGATGGGCAACACTGACAGAAATGTTGTGCTTAAACATGTGTGCCTTCAGGTGTCTGATAGATCACTGCAATAGAGACATCTCATTACCACAACTCCTAAAGTCGTTCCTGAGCTGAGTTATAAAAATACAGCAAATTTTCTGGTGGTATAACCCTGAAAATGGATAATAAAAGTCTAAACTGGGAATCATGGTGAGACTTTAAATGGTAGCCTGCTAGAGGCACAAGGAATTCTAAGTGAAAAACAGAAAAAGCAAAATTTTCTTGGATTTTATGATTAACAAAGCATGGAATTTGAATGATTTTGATTTTTATGGCAGGTTTGCATTGCCTTGCTTCTGGGAGACCAGTGTTAAGTATGGCTATGTTGAATCATTAAGGACCATCTTATCTACTGTATGTCAGAAAACTGGCAAATATTTCAAATGCAGGGAACAAAAAGTCTCAAATGTGTTGATCTGTTGCTTCGTCAATGTATATTTTAGGTCTGTTTAGATCCTTGCATATGTTTATTGATGGCTACTACAAAGCAATCTATTTCTGCAGGACACAGTTGGCATTGTTTAGGTGTATTCTCTGCTGCAAAGGAGAAAGAAGATGTTAAGAACATTGGTTTGTCATTAGGGAAAACACTGACATTAATTTCTTCAGAAGCAAATACAGATGATGTAGTAGAAGCTACTAATATCCTAACCACAAAATGGAGATCTATACTGCTTGATAAGATTAAATAGCCTCTCTCTTAAACACATGAACACACACACTTTCTTACGTGATTCAAGTGTTAATATGCACTTGAATATCCTTATTTGCCCACTTTAGCATGCTGCGAAAGGTTACAAAAGCCTCTGTGTAGCATAAGCAGACAAACAATAGCCTTACCCCTCTTTATTTTCAGGGACAGTATGAAAAGAAAAAAAACCTCATCTGACCTAGTTGCAGTTATTTGTCTTTCCAAAAATATTTTCCGTATGGAGATCTCCAAGTCTGAGTGCCATCTGTGAGGACTTCTTGGGTTTCTTTAACAGAAAAGTCTCTGGAGGAAGCCCAAGTGCAAGGCTGGGCAAGACTGATGAGATTTTTTGCAGTAAGAAACAAGAACACTTATGTGGGGTGGGTCCTCCTTCCCAGTTGTTCAGTTTTGGGTAATTTCTTAGTCAGGACTGTATGGCTCACTGGAAATGCTGTGCTGCAGAGAGACCTTGTACTTCTGTAAGAATATGTGTAGCCATGCGGTTGCTCTGGGTTCTCTAGGATAGATACTTTAAAATGGCATTTGAAGTGGATATCCCATCCAGTCACTGTGGTAAAACTCAGTTCTGTTGGTCATCCCACTGTATTTTCTTGTATCCATTTCTACTTATAAGTGGCAAAGCTACACAGGTGGAAACATCTGAATTTAATTTGGGGAGGGGGGGATAGTTTACTGAAGACTTTTGAGAAACAAACATGTTAGGTTCATGTTTCAGAAAGAGACGAGGGAAGCATCTATGTCCCCAAAGAGGTGAGGTGTGGTGTGGTGTGGTGTGGTGTGGTGTGGTGTGGTGTGGTGTGGTGTGGTGTGGTGTGGTGTGGTGTGTTGGCTGATGGTGCATCAGCTCATTCGTATGGGATCATTAATATCATTGGGACACAGTGAATGCTCAATGTTAGGACAAAAGTCCATGGCTACATTTTGTGGAGTTTGAAATGCCAAAAGCAAGAGAAGGCAGGAACTATAGTGAGCTTTTAAAAGAATTACTGACAGAGGTCTGCATATATTTAGTGTGATCTCCTGGGATTATGTCAAGTTGATTTTCTTCAAAGGCCTGACAGATTTTTGAGATAGAAGTACTCAACTGAATGCTGCAGAGGTCTGTCAGCACAAACACTACCACTGTCCTTCCTGTAGAAGTTGAGAAGCCATCACTACTTAACCATGTGTCCAATCCATATGGAAAACTTAATTGTGAACCATTCAAGAAAATGTCAAATGTGGAAGGGGAAGCAGCTTTCCAACTGTATTTCTTGGGATCAAGAGATTGCAAACTGCCAGGCAGACAACAAGTCTTGTTCGCTGGGTGATGTGCTGTTCAGATGTGGGCTAGAAAGCATCTTGCTGTAAAGTGAGCATAAAATGTGTTGTTTAAAGAGGCACTGAGGCTTCCTATTAGCAAAAGGCACAGGTATTAGTGTCTGCCTTTTCACTAGCTTTGGAGATCACAGTTTTTGTACTAGTACTGAAGGGACTCCTCAGTTCATGAAAAAATCAGACTCAGAAATTAAGGATGTCACTATTACAGCCTGTGCAAAAGTATTTTATTGCCCTGGATTATCTGGGTCCTAGGTCTTGACTTAGACTCCTACAGCAGGAGGTAAGAAAGGGTCCCTGGAGGGGATCAGGAACTTTCTGGCTACCAGGAGGTTACCAGCTATCTGGTAACCTCCTGTCACCCTGCTGTGTATGATTTAGGACTTGCCTAAAAAGGGATTTGCCTATTTGCCTATATGCAGGCAACACTGAGGTAACAGAAATCCCATTGCAGACACTTTATTGTTATTGTTGCAGCATGGTTGAGCTTTTTTTTGCTCTGTCGTTCTGTCCGTGGTGGAAGGATTAGAGACACAGGAATCCTGACACATGCCCTTGTTATGCAAAAGGGCCCAGCCTCTACGTGTGCCCTCAGAATCCTTTGAACTACCTAGGTAGGTGAATTGGTGTCTTCTAATGGCTCATGTGCTGTCCCTGAAACATGACAGGTCTGCACCTCTCCCTTTGCCAGGTGGTCTCTTACAAGACACATTCACAGCTGCAATAAATAATAATGAATTTGGATGGACAGAAATGTCACACTGATGTCAAGCAGAATGAAAGGGACACCGGAAATTTTCTAGGCTTTTTTTCTAAATAATATTGTGTATGCTGGTTTGCACAAATTAAAGCACACTGGGGCCACAGAAGAGTAATGATTACACTTAATGAGGGGCAATTGAAAGGTATGAAGTAGTTCTTCCAAACAAGTTCTAATAGAAGCTGGAACCATACAGACACTGTGCTCAACAAGCTTTCCTATGAATAATGCACCTAATTACCATCTGCTTTTTTCATAACATGGATAAAAATGTGATCACATATAAAATTCTTGCTGTGTTTCCTAGGATACAAGGTGATCCTCATTTCAGACTAGCTTGAAAATGGCAAATGAGCAAACTTAATTTTAATAAAAACAAGGATACTCACACATGTGAAATACAATCTGGGTACTTCTGATTTCATGAAGAAGTGTCTTTGTTTGCTTTTCATGCAAAACCTGGTGCAAAACTTGATAGTATAGCACAAGGCACTTTACATCTGTGGTTCAGACAGTCCACATGGAGAATGGCAGCACTTCTCCTAATGGGTAGTGTGAGAACAGTGTGAGAAAGTTTCTATATTAAATAACGGAAGAGTAAACTCTACCAAAAGCTGATTTTTTAACAATATGAGTCAAGAGAAGAGCATAAATGACTCTTATGATGCAGCTTTTTTTAATTACCACCGTAGCATGCTAGCTTTCTGTGTAAGTACACACTAGTAAGTACACTGCTTAGTGAAAACAGAGAGAGCTAAAACTATGCTTTTTACTCGCATCAGACTCACAGTGAAAGACCTCTACCACAGAATAAAGCTTTGTAAACAGAATGATATCTGCAAGACATGCTGATCCTTACTCCATGTTAGAAGTGTGCCTTGTGCTAAATTAAGGAAGTCAACTGGTATTTTATAATCTGAGCTCCCAAATCCCTCCGAAATTTGCTATCAAGAGTAATGTATACTATCCACCAAAGTATTCCCATTATTTAAGTGATATTCTTCAGATGAATTGAATGGGATGATGGAGAGAAGGAGATATTACCTGCACATCTCCTCGAGTTTACCAGCACTACCATGGTATTTTATGACATGAGAAACTTACCAGAGGAGGTACGGCTTTTCTGTGTTCATGTCTCATATGCAGCACTAAAGATTAAGAAACATCTCAAGACCTGTATCTTCTTAGTATTATATCTGTTTATACAGTGGACAGTGAAGCTGTCCAGTGTGATGGATGGGAGTGACTTCAGACAATATCATCACTCGATTTCACTTATCTCCATCACTTGAACCTGAAAAACAGCACTAAAAGGAGTTGACTGGCTACTGGTGTGCCCTATTGACTTCAAACATATGCTAATATAACGTTAACCTCATCTTACCAAACAAAATACAGTTGACTTAATTTGCTCTCTTCTGTTCTTAGTTAACAGGAATTTCAACTGAGCCATTCCTACATTGAAAACTGAGAGCTGCAGCTCTGGCCTTCCACTGCTGCCTTGGGGCCAAGTGGGAACAGAGGGGAGGAAATAATAAAACAGAGTTTCCTTTCTGTAAGTCAAAGGAAGCTCAACCCTCATACTTTGAAGTACTTAGGAAATACTCTAAAAGTAAGAGCTCCTGCTCAGAAATCAACTGATTCTAAGGTATCCCATGTGGTAACTCTCCCCATTCTTTCCATTCTCTCCATTCTCCAAGATGGAAAAAGAAGGAGGAAATGACAACAATGCACTAGGGTTGATGGGATTACATATGCTGCTGAAGGAGCTTGTGCATACTAAAGGCAAAAGGCTCAGCAATGACTGTGACTGTGTGTATCTTTCAGGGAGGTGCTGCAGATAATGCTGAGACTGGTAGCCTTCCAGCTTTTCTCCTCCTGCATTTTTCTGCCCTGAGAAGCCTGGCCTTCATCAATCATTCTGGAAGAGGGCTGAAGATAGGGCTAATCACTATGGTGAGTGTTGGACCTGGCTTCCCGGGCCATCAGGGTCCTCTTTGCATCCCTCTGACCCTCCCTACGTAAAACTGTGTGAGGCAGGCACAAGATTCATGTGCACACTTCTGTCCTCTTAACAACCTCTTCTTTGCCAAGGACTGTGTATTTGTTTTAGTTAAAGAAGCTTGTGACTGAAAACAGCTGCAGACTGAGTGGAAAAATAACACCTAAAAATAGCTCCAGCCTGAGAGCACAATGTGCATTGATTTTACTATGAAGAGTAGAAGAGCAGGGAGATGGTGACTAGGCTGGTATGTTCTAATACGTCTCACCCTGCCATATTTAGAGTGCATGTAGTAAGCCAGGCAGCCAAGTCAGTCCATGTAGGTATTTGACTGCTTTGGAAGAGTTCCCGGCAGAGCCACTCCAACTACAACAAATTAGAATGGTATTTTTATAAGCTCACAGTGAGGAAATCACCCCACAATATTACCATGTTCTGCAGAGAACAGAGAATAGATAATTGCTGAATAAGGAAGACAAATGTCTCGCTGATTATTTCTACTCAAAACATTTTCCTGGAATATATTATCAAGCATATAACATAATTTCCCCCTGTCTACTGTATGCTGGGATGGGACCTGAAGGAGTTCTAGATGCAGATCGCATACGCAGATGCATTAATTTTTCTTACCGTTCTGCCAACTACAGAGAGCCAAGGCCATGCAACAGCTCAATAGAAAAACCCATTCGGATTCACTACCACGGACAACACAGGTGCTAATAGAAGGCAACAGCTCCATCAGAGACATAATTTTTATGTTATGATGATTATGACTACCTGCTTAAGAGGCTGGGGGCAGGATTGTGTGCTACCCTCTTAAGTGATTGCAGCTATAAAACAAGGGCCCTTGTCAATGAAGACCCATCCCAGTACAAACCTGTCCACTGCCTGGCCACCTCCAGACCTTAAAGCCATGGAAGTTGAGGATGAGTGTTGAAAATCCATGTTTTTATTCAGGGCTAACCCAAGTAATGAAAGAGGTTTCAGTTTTAGAGATGGAAGTGGTGTTGTTTCCTGCACCTGTGGTTGATAAGGATTATAGTTCTACCTTCACCCTCTTTTCTTGTTCGGCTTTGAAATGATGCCAGCTCATTAACGGAGCAGTGCAAATCCACTCTGAGAGGAAAAAGATTGCCCTGTCAGGAGTTTTCACATTGTTTCTATGCCAACTACAGGTCTAATATCACCTTAATTCCTAATAGAGGAGCCTGCTGCCTGAAGAGTGAGTCAAGAGGGTACCAGCACCAGAGGATGGGCCTGGGTGCAGAAGAGCTCGGTGCAGTTAATCACCTTTAAAATTATTATGTTTGTTACATATGTCTTTGCAGATTTCAGACAAATACAGATTCAGCCTCTTGCAAGATAAGATCCAGCACCTTGTAGGTGTTTGCTATGACCAGATTTTTTTTCCTTTTAAACTGCTGTCTTAAGACTAACTAAACTGCTCCTCACAGCACATACACAGACATTTTTTTCTCTTTAGACCAAGTTTGCTTGGTCTTCTCCTTGGTTTGCTTGAAAACAAGAGACTGAGAGAAACCCAGCACTCCACCTGTGCAAGGCAGACTGAGCCCCACCAGAGGGATATTCAGAGAAAGTGCTTTCAGAAAGGCACCCCAAAACTCCTCTCTGCAGTTGGTGAGAGAGAGATCTAGCTGAGTTTACAAACATCCAAGCTCATTTCTGACTTGTTCATAAGTAGACCAAAGCAATTTTCCTGGTATACTGCCCTCAGGGGAACTACTGAGGAGGCATTTTTATCCTCCTCCTGGGAAGTCAGTAGAGGAGGATGAGGTGAATTAGTGCCACTAATGGTCTTGTTCAAGAACAGCAGAGACAGATGTTGGTCTTGTCAGAAGGCAGACGTGCCCTGGATTCAGCCTGGTGTTTCCTGAACAAGCACCCATAGCCTGACCTTGATTTCACTGCACGTTTTTGAGGGAGGGTTGATAAGGGTTACACTCAGGAGATGCTGGATCTTGAATTTTGTGTAGCTTAGACTCTTCTCATATTCTCAAAATAGCCTTGTACACCAATGTACAAAACAAGGCCTCACTTCCCTGTTGCACTGTTAACATACTCACAACCTGACAAAATAAACATAAATGAAAATGTTAACCGAAACACAATCCATTTACCTGGAGAGACACAGGTGTGTATTTTTCTGTAAACATTCAAGGGTTGTCCACTTTACTGGCACTAGTATTTTCTTTTTTCTGAGTAAAGAATGCTGTGTGTAGCATGGCCCAGGGGTCTGAAACAAAGCAACCTGACCACACTGACTAATTACAGAGTGAAGGAAGATAATTTCTGAATAGGATATCTGTAATTAATCCATATAGTAAGAAGTGAGTTAGTCAGTGTTGGAAAAGTATAAATAATTAATAACTGAGAAATAAGTGCAATCTGGTCATAGGTTTCCCAGGAGGAGAAAGAAGATAAAGTGTTTGATGTAAATTATTTGTTCAGCTTTACCATTTTGATAAAATGTTTTTTTTACTTTAGTTTGCTAAGGTTTGCTTAAGCAAAACTAAGTGGAACAGAAGCGATTGCATGGTTAATGAGTCAGACATAAATGATACTGTACTTATTGGAAGAGCTGATTATGAAAGATACACCAAAAGAGGCAAAATGTGTGCATAGAGCAGATAAAATGAAATCACATGACAACATTTGTACTGTAGGGGAGATAGCTTTAAGCAAAATTGCTAAAGGTTAAGTTAAAACTTGTACAATACCACAGATAATACAGGACCTGAGGCTAAAACAAGACAAATGTAAGAGTATTATATGTAGCCAGAAACTTTTTCTGTGTATGATTTGCATGTATGCACATCTCCAGAATTTCCTACAAGGCTTGAAGATTACTTAAATTTGGGAACTATTGCTACAAACTGTTTCCTATGAAAATGTCATGAAGCTATTGGGTTCCTGTGGTCCTTGATAAAGAAAGTAAGTAGTGGTTTGGATTTTTATGAAAGGAGCAAGTCCCTGTAAAAATGTTAATGAATCTAAGAAAAACTTTGACCATGATCCGAGTCTGTGGTGCAACCCAAAGGCATGTGAGTTTCACAGAATACTAGTCTTTATTTATTAAGAACAACAGATTTACATCCCCAGGGAGGTAGCTTCAGAGCTAAGTGGTAGTGAAAAAAGGAACAAGGTACAGAGTAGACTCACCAAGGGAAGGAGAAATGGAAAGAAACATAGATAAAGAGAGAACTGCCAGCAGCATTAGAGGCAAGTTAGAAAAACTTCATTACTGACGTCTGAATTCAGTGCCTAAGCAAATGAACAGAAACCTCAAACTATCAAAGTCCTGATTTTAACCCTGTAAAAATACTCCTTTTTTTTTAATTTAGGTTTAGCTTAATCTCCCAGCAGTCTGTCTCTTCAAAAAAACTGAATGAATTATGTCTGATACATGCCTCCAAATTTTTTCATGAAGATAAAGAAATTATGAGAGTTTTTTTTCCCACAGTTTATTTACACAGTGCTTTATATTGGATATAACAAAATAAATTGTGCGGCGGATAAGGCACGGCCCCTGATGCAGGTTCAAAATGAAGTCCGAATTGAAATCATTTATTTGTAGCACAAGTTGCTCTTTTATAACAATCTTTTTGCAAAGTCATTGTCCACATGCCAGTTTAACATCGGTGATTAGGTTAAAGCACTTGTGCACACGTCTTGAGTTGTTTGTTAATTGGTAGCACAAATTCTGTTTTTCTTTACCTAATCCCTGCTGATAAACTTCTCTGGACTTTCCACTACTTCAATGTTAGCCAGTTCTCAGCTCATTATCAAACCCTGTCAAGGCCTCTGTGTTATTTTCTGTGTTACTTCCCAGGCTTTAACCCTACAAAATTGTATATGTATGTATGACTTGGAGTTTAGTGCATCCAATCCTTCTTTATTCTTCTTCAGTTCCATTTTCGTTGACCTTTAACTGAGCTCATTCCTACAGAATTCCTCCAGATCGGAAGTTTATTTTCTAAAACCAGTCTGATTCCCTTGCTATTTTAAGTCACATTAAATTTCTAGATTACCTTTGTGCTTTATTTTAAACTTACATTTTCTGTAATTTCTCCTCAGGTATCTTTAAATAGTCTTTGTTTTAAATTTGGGGATTTTTATTTTGTGTCAAAGTTCATGGCAAAATTTTAGAGAATTTTTAATCAGCTTCTTCAATTTGCAGTAATCAGCCTATTACGAGAGTACAATGTTTTCCCTGAGAGTGACAAATTGAATGTTAATGGGATGTTTCGCAATAACCCTTTCTTCCTTCCTTCCCTGTAACCCTGCAGTAGCCCTATATTGGCTCTATCCAGGCAAAGAAAACTTGCTGCTGAGTCCTAATGAGTCCACACATACTTTTTCCAAATTGCTTATCCTTTAGGTGCAACACAGGTCACTGAGATTCCTCATTGTCACAATATGGAAACAGAGATATGTTGGAGCACATTTGGAAGGCAAAAAGCTTTTTGGTTCAAAGGGATTAATTTAATTTCAACTCTGTTGATTTCCAGTCTTCTCAGAATATCTCATATTTTCTTCTACTTTTTCTTGATTTGCCTGCTTTCAGTTTGATTCTGCTGGGTGTATTGAAATCTTCTCAGCTAGCTAACACCTTCTTTGTTAGGTTGAACAACATAACATTGATAATAGCTCTTTGTTTCTTCCTATGTGCAAAGAAACAGGGATTTAAATGTTAATTTTATAAATATCATGCTCCTCAGATGACCTGCCCGATATTTTCTTGCCTTAATTTGTAGAGTTAAATTTAAATATCTTTTAAGGATCTTCTAAGCAGCAAAAGAAAAAGCAAAGCTGAAAAGGGCCTTCTCTAGCTATAACAACCAGGTGAGATTTTTAGAGTTGGCTTAACCTAATTCAACCATATTGTCCTGAAGAAGAGCCTTATCACATTTCTGTGATCCTGACTAAGAGTTCCTGCCCTTTCCTTTGGGTTAGCCCAGCTGATCACAGAGGTGGACAGTGAGTTAGATCAGCTTTTCACTAAGAGGAGCTGGCACAACTAGCCTAGACTACAAGCTTAACTTGTGTCTGATGAGGTACGGTTAAATGGTTTTCTGACTTGTGTATTTTTTAACATTTAAATAACAGCCATATACAAAAAGTGTCAGCATTTCCAGGATGAGTGGAAGGATCGAAATTTGTGAAGTCATCTAGATTTCAGATTTGTTTGGAATTAAATGTACTTTAGCAATGAAGTTATTGTTAGTCTTCCACTTTGCACTCCCATTTTGCTTCATAGCCTAATAGCTACCAGAAAAGATATTTGAAAACTTATTGTAGTATTATTTATGATACATACAAAACAAATAGAGAAAAAATGCCACAATAATTTAAACTTACTCAATTGCAGCACAAAAGCAAGATCAAACTAATTAAATCTGTATTATCACTTTCTGTACAAACCACACACTGTTCTAATGTGCTATAAATTCAAGTCCCTCTAAATAAAGACCTGATTGATTGTGCATGTGTGTGTGCACAAGGAGGCACAATGAAGAGAGAGAAGATGCAAAGGGTCCTTCCATCTCCTGGTACTTGTTACAAACCCCTTGTTAGCTCTGAGAACCATTAGGGTGAGGACTTTTGTGCCTTTGGGCAGCACCCAAGCATAGATATGCAAGAGTAGTAGCAGTGTTCTTTCTGTTGTTTCCTAAAAGAGGTTTGTTGAGATGGGATAGGTGTGAGGTTATGAGTGATTTGGCACAGAGCTCTCTTCTGTGTTCTGCTCTGAATCTCCAAGAGTCATATTGGCTCAGCTGATTAGATTCCTTTAATAACACAGCTTCCTGGTCTACACGTGCTGCTCATTTGCTTTATAGACAATGATGGTCATGGCTCAAGGCCACAATCTAAAACTTTGTCTCCAGGAAGAGCGTTGTTTTTAATGTCAATCCAATGTTGGTTTAAAAGAGAGACAAAGAATTAATGCATTTCCTGCTGTTCCCAGATTTCCTAGATGCTTCTCAAGCTGTTTCAGAATGAAGTATTTCAAAAAGCCATCGGTAAGGATGTGGCAACACTGCAACATCTCAGATGGGGCTAGTTGGCACAAATATGGTGAATAATGCCAGCTTGCTGAACTTGAAACACTGCCTTCAAAGGACATCCACTAATATTTGCCATGATAGCCAAGTATCAGTATTGACCATTTTCTCGTACTGTGGATTATTGAGAGTTGCTATGCTCACAGGAATGGTGCAGATAGCCAGACTGATCTTACTTGCATTCAACTGTGTGGCTGGGTAACTAGGTCTGAAAGAGCACAATAGGCAGAAGGATGGCCAAAAAAACCTGAGGGAATACCTTAATGCATTCTTTCCAAGTATCTGGTCAGAACCGTTTTGCTGGCTTATTGCTCCTGTCACGTCTATTTTCCTTGAATGTTCTTTCAAGACGGTCCTGGCAACCATTACTGAAACCAGTACATTTTAAGGCAGGCAAAAAGTGAATTTCTACTACAGACAGCTCTGATTCCAGGAGATGTTTGCTTCCAGTCAGAAAATAAGAGGAATAGCATGCAACTTATAAGACTAATAAATTGGATATCAATGAATTACTTGCATAACCAATGTTATCCATCATCATATCATGCACAAGATTTTCTAAAATGGGTAATTTTTTGAAAATACATCTCAAGATGCCATCCCTAGATGATTTTGAAACAAAGTTAACACTGAAATATATTGAATTGTGTATTTGCTATAGGAAGCTTTCTCTTTTACAGACAGATTTCCTTTCCCCAAACTACATAATAATAGTGGCAATGTAGAAAAACATCCATTTACATTACCTGTATACTTGATATTTTTCTGCAGTCCAGGGTGGACAACTACTCTAGGCTAAAAATTCAGCTCTTCATTATTAAAAAATACCAGTCCTTGCTATAGAAGTTGATGATTCAGTGATGATTATCATTATAATCAAAACATAATAGGCATTTTCTGCCCCTTATAATCACTGCCAAGAAACTATTTATTCAGCTAAAGAATTAAATCTTTGTTTGTAAGCTCTTTCTTGTTCACAATAGAAAAAACGTGCGTGACTTGGCTCATGAGCAGATACCAGTCTGGCTATTTTACTAAGTGTGAAATATAGGCATTCATACAGAAAGATCTGTGATACTTGGTACAATTATTTATGCATATATTTTCCTATACAATGCAATGTTTAGCTGCAATGAAGCTACTGATCGCTCTTTTCCTTTATTGCAAATAGAAAACTCTGCTGTGTGTTGGGTATTGCATGCATCTCTGGCACGAACAACTCAAAAAAAATATAAAATGAAAAGCACTCCAGACAGACATAATCAGAATTACTATGGAAATGTTCCCATATGAACTGAGATGAGGAAGTTTAAAGTTATTCAAGAAAAATTAACAAGGGAGGAAATGCTGGAAGTCAAGAAAATAATAAATTATACAGATGAACTGAGTCATTTTGTTTGCTCCCTTCAACTTCGTAAGAACAATAAAGTTCCCTAAAACTACCTGACGATCTTTCTGAAAGAGGTAAAATGAAGTTAACATGACACACCAGGTGATTCTACTTCTCACAAGACAATACACTATAGAAAAAAAGATTTCACACAGCTGTACTCAACTTACGTCATCAGGAGAAATAGTCTGACTCGGTACAAAGGGTCCACTGCTGTCTTTACTTCCTATCTTCTCTAAATATGTAAATATATGAGTAAATTCAGCATAAGAAGTCTTTTAGTTTTAGGAATGCTGGGCAGCTTTGTGTAAAGCCTATCAGTTGAAAAGCGCAAATCCTTCAAAAGCACATCACCAAAGAAATTCTTTTCAACCCAAATCATTATTATGATATTCAGTTTGTTGTCAGCTGTTATCATGGAAGCCATAGCTCCATGAAAGGAAAAGACATCAAGAAAGATAACAAGAACACACCTGATAACCACACCAAGGGCTTGGTAAGGCAGAGGTCGCCTTAGTGGCTGTTTCTTTTCAAACGTCTGCCAGTAGCCATACTTTTCTAAACAGGTGGGATATCCTGGTTTAACTCAGATGTTTAGAGCAATTCAACCCTCAAATTCATTCTTCATATTGAGGTAGCATAGAGGATACCTCATATAACTAAATCTTTCTCTGATTATTTTATTTGATCAGAGAAAGGCATGCAATGAATGCATGTCATAATGTAAGCACAAATGTGACTCACTTTGGCTCTATCTGTACAGTTACGCTTAACAGGGAAAATTTTTATTTTAGGGATCCAAAGTTACAGAGCCTTGATAACTGCTAAAAGAAAACAGTAATTTGCTGAGAAGCCTATACTTGCCCTAAGTAAGTGCCTTCACTTGTATCTTGTATCATATGTACGTTATACAGAAGTAACTTATTTTAAGGTAACTTATTTTAAAATATTCATGGTAAGTGTTTTAGTGTTTGAGTGAGTGAGAATATGCATTGTACATCAAAGTAAGAATATAATGTTGTGAGAAAGGCTGTTTTGAAGCTATTTCTTATCCCAGTAAAATGAAGAATGCTATAAGGCTGCTTTTTATTTTGAGATGCCTGCTGTTTGGGTCAGATCATACAGAAGTCAGTAAGAATTTTCCCTTTAACTTCAAGAAGATCAAGATTGGGGCAGCCACAGTAGAATCTTAATAGATGTAAGTCTTATTAGAAATACCCTCTTTTATAACAAGTGCCAAGCTGTGCAAAGCTCCAGGCTATGTTACCTTACAACATTGACTGAAATGGCAGAAGAGATTACCATCCCCACTAATGAATTTTTTTAATTACTCTTTACAAAGAGGGTGGTACCAAAACTCTGGTGAGAAGCAAATTAATCCTTGAATTGAAATACACTAGTAAGGCTTAAATTATAGCTTAAAAATACTTTCTGGTCAGCACTTTTATTTCATAAATCAGTCAGGGAAATGCCAGGGTTTTTTTCTTTTATTTTTGTCAGTCATTGAGTTTTAGAGAAAGAGCTGCTAGCACTTTGGGAGGCTGTTTACTTACCCATTACAGACAATGGCATAGACATCAGAAATTAAAGATTCCCTACACTATCAACTCTGCTTATCACCCCACTAGCTAGCGATGTGGTGACAAAAGAGAAGTATATCGAGATTCTTGGGTGGTAAGGACCATCACAATGGTCTTTATCTTCACCTTGCCTTGGGCTGTTACTGAGAAATTAAGCTACCAAGAGCCATTACATGCTTTAGACCTCACGAGATGTGTGCCTATAAAAGCAGGTGCTAGGACCACAAGCAAGGTAAAGGGGTTCAAATGTAGTAAACTGTGTGAGCTGTTAGCTGGAGAATACTGGCTCATTCAGTCTTAGGCCTGCCTCGAGAGATGCTGTGGGGTCAAAACGGTCCCCAGTGTAAATGACTCTCCGGAGTGATGGCATCCATTCCCAAGCAAGTGGCTAGCAGCTAGGAATTTTCAAAGATCATTGTGTGCAAACTTTTACTGGCAGACAAAGTGGCAAGAAGTGAGCTGGAGGAGCATGGTTTTCTACCAGCCTTCCAAAAGATATGCTCTTGGAAACTGAAGTGTGGCCAGTTCCCTTATAAAGAATAGGTGGCCAGCTGACAGACAGCTTTTTCTAGGGAGTTTTAATAATGAGGAGTTTCGTAGTAAAATGTGATATTAGCACGATGCTTTCATTTCTAACAAGAAGGCAAGTGAATCATGGCAGGTTAATCAAGAATGACCCTTATTTTCTTCCTTAAACATGAAATTAGTTTGTATTGGCATTTTTAAGGTTTAAATTTCATTAACTTTCTTTTTCTAAATTTCTGCATTTTCTAGTAGTAGAAACAAATATGGCCTCAAATTTTCTAAAATATTTACAGTCTGTTTAGAATAAACAAGTA
The DNA here is from genome assembly GCA_033558185.1 of Dromococcyx pavoninus. NCBI lineage: Eukaryota > Metazoa > Chordata > Aves > Cuculiformes > Neomorphidae > Dromococcyx > Dromococcyx pavoninus. The sequence continues at coordinate 243,951 of JAUMJL010001081.1, read as the reverse complement.
TCTAGTTTCATTTACCTTCTCCTATGAAAACATTTTGAGTCAATAAAGAAGCCTTTGAAGTCTCTACTCTGTTTTCTAAAGAAAATGCTGTTAATGTAGCTGGCTTGCTCCAAGCTTGCACTCATGCATACATGAGTAGGGAGTGCTCCAGTATGTTACAAAAATGTACTAAACATATGCCTAAAAGATATATCCACTTCTTATGTCATTGGTTCAACCATGACAGGTTCTCAATTTTTTTACACACTCCTATTACACACAACAGAGTTCTTCTCTTGTTCAGACCTGAACATTAATCAGATACAGCTCATCAGTGAAATCATAGGCAACCCCTAGAACCATAATAAGAAACTAAGAGAAGCAGAATAAACTCATGGGAAAATAATTTCTCCTATTTTTGGTTCCATTAAAAAGTGTCTATCTAAAATAGATTGCATGTCTTCAGAAAGGATGGACTGAATCAAACATCAGATCAAAACACTTCATGGTTTGGGAAGGTTTGGATATTATCACAGTATCACAGTATCACAAGGTTGGAAAGGACCTCTGAGATCATCAAGTCCAACCTATAACCCAACACTAACACCAACCATCATCTAAACCATGGCACTCAGTGCCACATCCAATCTCCCCTTAAACACCTCCAGGGTTGGTGACTCCACCACCTCCCTGGGCAACGCATTCCAATGACCGATCACCCTTTCAGTGAAGAACTTCTTCCTCACATCAAGCCTAAACTTTCCCTGACGAAGCTTGAGTCCATGCCCTCTAGTTCTGTCACTGGTCGCCTGAGAGAAGAGACCAACCCCTGCCCGACTACAACCTCCTTTTAGGTAGTTGTAGAGAGCAATGAGGTCTCCCCTGAGCCTCCTCTTCTTTAGACTAAACAGCCCCAACTCCCTCAGTCGCTCCTCGTAGGGCTTATGCTCCAGCACCTACACCATCTTCGTTGCCCTCCTCTGAACACATTCCAGTATCCTAACATCTTTCCCAAACTGGGGAGCCCAGAACTGTACACAATATTCCAGATGAGGCCTGACTAGTGCCTAGTACAGGGGGACAATAACTTCTCTGGTTCTGCTGACTACACTATTCCTGATGCAGGCCAGAATGCCATTGGCCTTCTTGGCCACCTGGGCACACTGCTGGCTCATGTTGAACTTCCTGTCAACCAGCACTCCCAGATCCTTTTCTGCCTGACTACTCTCCAGCCACTCTAGCCCCAGTCTGTAGCTCTGCATGGGATTGTTATATCCAAAATGAAGTATCCGACATTTGGACTTATTAAATATCATCCCATTAGAATCAGCCCATCTCTCCAATCTGTCCAGGTCCCTCTGCAGGGCCATCCTACCCTCTAACAGATCAACCCTTCTTCCCAGCTTGGTATCATCTGCAAACTTGCTGATGACAGACTCAATCCCCTCACCCAGATCATCAATAAAGATATTAAACAGGACCGGACCCAACACCGATCCCTGGGGGACACCACTGGTGACCGGCCGCCAACTGGATGAGACACCATTCACCACCACTCTCTGGGCTCAGCCATCCAGCCAATTCCTAACCCAGCACAGAGTGCTCCCATCTAAGCCACGGGCTGCCAGCTTCTCTAGGAGTCTACTGTGGGGGACAGTGTCAAAGGCCTTGCTAAAGTCCAGGTATACCACATCCACAGCCTTCCTCTCATCCACCAGGCGAGTCACATGGTCATAAAAGGAGATCAGGTTGGTCAGGCAGGACCTACCCCTCCTAAACCCATGCTGGCTGGGCCTGATCTCTTGACAGTTCTGCAGGTGCCGCATGATTTCACCCAGGATTATCTGCTCCATGATTTTATCTGGGACCGAGGTCAGGCTGACAGGTCTGTAATTACCTGGATCATCCTTACGACCCTTCTTGTGGATGGGCATCGCATTGGCCAACTTCCAGTCTTCTGGGACCTCTCCAGTGAGCCAAGACTGCTGAAAGATGATGGAGAGCGGCTTAGCAAGCTCATCCGCCAGCTCTCTCAACACCCTAGGATGGATCCCATCCGGCCCCATAGACTTATGAGGGTCCAAGTGGCTCAGCAGGTCTCTAACTTCCTCCTCATGGATTGCAGGAGGGCCATATTTCACCCTGCCCCCATCAACCACTTCAGAGGGCCAGCTGTCAAGCGAGCTGACATCCTTGCTGTTGACAGCATTCAGCTGTCCCTTTTCCTGCTGTGGCCCCAGATGGCGACCTTGACCTGAGGACTGCCTCAGAGAGAGAGGACCAGGGAAGCTCAGAACAGGATCCACCTCTCAAGTCTGTGTTGAGCTCACACCACCACTTTTGTAGAGGGTGACTGGAGCCCATTGCCGTAAGACTTGCACCCACCATTTCAAGTATTGTGACATGCAAAGAAAGAGGCACAGAATGGTGTAATTAAAAGCCCAGTTCTGCTCAGCTGTAGAGCAGGTTTCCATAAGCACCACCGGTGCTCAGATGACTGCAGCAGACCCTGGCAGTCAAGGAATACCAAGATGGCCTACAGCATATCTACAGATGTGCTTTTCCTCATGAAGACTTATTCTAGGGGTAAATCTGCTGTTACTGAGGCCATGGCAGGATTAGGGCCTGGGAACAGCATGCATGCTGAAGGGGAATTCCTGGAGACCTTTCCTATGCATACACCCATGAGCACTTGGTGTTATGCTGTTGAGAAGGAAAAACACACAGCAAGGAAGGCAACTAGGTGTTCTTCAGGCAAAGAATTGTTTCATAAACAAAACAGAGGGAAGTAAAACTATCGCTATAGTACCTAAATGGCATCTACCAGAAGAGGGCAGGTAGTAACATCTGTTTTTAAGGAGTGTCCCAGTTTTCAGCTGGCTTTCAAGATTGTTATTGGACATGTTTGAAAAATGAACATGCAAAATCCACCATAATTCTTTAGGCAAAAGAATGATACTCTCTGATTTTGATACTGCTATTCTAACAGGGCTTTGTCTGGCTCTATCTCCTAACAAAGAGTGCCAGAGAATGAATATTACCAGACAGCTGAGAACATTGGTTTGTAAATGTAGAAATCTGAAACAGGAGTTAAAGTATGATGAATTGCCAAAATCTGGAGAGGGAGATATTGCTGAGATGAGTAAAAGAGATATTTCAGCAAAAGCCAATACTAGGAGTCATTAGCCCAATCAGGTTATGCAGTATCTCTACAAGGGATCAACAGAAGTGTAAACAATTCCAGCTCAATAGAGGCAGCCAATCTAATCTTGACCAATATTCTAAGTGATGATATCATGAGTCACAAATGATGAGGAAAAGAGGAACAAGAGTTAATAAAATGCCCATGAAGATTAGCCAGATCTTAAAAAAATAATAGAAATAATTTTAAATGTAGGATGCAAGGCCTGCAGAATCATTCTTTAGTGTTATCTGCCATCAGGTTTCTTCATACCTATAGTGACTACTAAGGAAGTAGAGGCAAGCAGACAAGATTATGGGCTTTCATTTAATAAGGACATTTTAGTGAATAAAATCAAATACTCTGCTCTGAACAAAAGATCCTCATGCTTGAGATGAATACATGAATAGGAGATGGCAAATTTATATTGTCCTTTATGGAATTGCCTTATCCTCTTGCTGAGATGCTGTAGGAAGGGGGAAAAGACCAGGAAGATAAGTCCTCTATGCCAAGATATCTCAGGGAGGTTAACAAGCAGGCAGTGATATCTCTAGAGATTACTGAGATTTTGGTGAGCTTCACCGTTCCTCTCAGCACCCTCCCAGCAGGCTTTGCCTGCTATCCATTTTCCGTAGACTCTCCAAAGCCAACAGAGACAGCCAGGTTGTTTGCAAGATGGATAGAAGATCCCAGACATGAATGCAGTTGCATTTTAACTGTACCTTCATTCTGCTCTGAGGAATAAGCGTCTGCTTTAACTCCTTTTCACTCTATTCATTGCTGAATCTTGATGACCCTGAAGGACCAATGGCCCCTTCCACATAAGCGCAGGGAGAGCTCAGCGGACAATAAAGGTTATGAAGAACCAGGAGGCTGTCAGAAACAGTGTGTGGACAAATACCTTATTCCCATGTTTCCCAGATGAATGTCTGAGATCCACAGTATGTTCAGTATATGCTCTGTTTTGACTGATGTCCTTGTATCATCATTTTGGTGTTTATACCTGCTCATGCTGAATTTGAATGAAAATGTTCATAAATAAAGGCACATGCAGATTGACTTGAGCTAACTTTGCTTTAGTAAATGAAAATCGTATTGGCAGTTCTTATGATTGTTTAATATATGAAGCACTAAAGAATCTAGAGGCTGTAGGAATTTTTGAAGGTAATTGTTTTGTATGTTACAATGTGTTTTTATAAATGGGTTATGCTTTATCCAGCTGGTTCCTCATCTCACTCCTGTCCTTTCAAGAATTCTAATAATTTGAAAAAGAAAATATGCAAGCTATGTATGATAAACTTCTCTTACTGTCACAACTGTGCAGGGAAGTAAGTTAGCCTCTAAACATGACAAGTTTATTTGTTCATTTATTTATTTTTAAATTCTAATTAGGGAAAGAAAAAGGGTGTCAAGAGTCTTTAGTGATTCACATTTTAACAGCCAGGTTATAATTTATTAATTCCCAACTTATAAAATTTTCACAATCTCTTTCCACAGGAGTCCAAGAGCGACTCAAATTTATTTATTGTTTCTACGTAGGGTGTCATTAAATATTTGTTATCTCCTAAAGTTTGTTGGGAAACAGGATTATTTTCCACATCAAATCACACCAATGCTAATGGGAAAAGCATTACATGTTGACCCAGCAAATTAAACTGTAAAATATGAGGCTTATTGTTATTATTACATACAGACACAATTTCTGTGCTCCTTATTAAAGCCATCTTAATAAAAATCATTGTATTTCAGCCATGTAATAAAATAATTATGCCAGAATATAAACCACATGAATGTATAGAGGGAACGAGTTCTACTTGAATACATTCAATTTAATGTTTTTTAAAGAATTTCCCTACTGCTCTGCTTTAACATTTATATTGATCACCTACCAGGAAAAAAAACACCAGCAACAACAACAAAAACCACTGAGAGTTGTTTGGCCTTTTCTTAAAGCTTCCGAAGACTGCTTCTATTACATTTCAAAAAAACCTAAGCCAACTAAACAAAAAGAAACCAAAAAAGCAATTTTGCTCAAGTAAAGAATATATTTGCAAATTCTTATTTCTAACTCTTTGTATTTTTTTTATCATTGTTTTGGTAAGAGGGATGAAGTTGTCCCATCATGGGGCTCAATGTTGTTTCCCTCTGATGGCTACTCTTACCTGGAGAATTACTGGGGAAACACACCTTCTCTGATTCCTTTACGGATCTACACTCCACAGTTTGCCACAGCAGGCACTGCCCTAATTCACAGAAGTTATACTGACCCAAGATCATTTTTAATATTCTGATATTAGAAGTAGGATTCCTAATGTTGTCTGTGAAGGCCACTTGCTAGGTGGACTCCCCAAGTTCTTCCTTTACCATCAGTGGAGATAAAGTCCATTTAGAAACTGGAGTTTAGTGCATGGTTCATCTGGCCAAGCATAAATCTTTACCTTAGGCTCAGAGACATCATGCCCTGGGTTCTTCTGATTAGCTCTCAGCTGGGTTTAAAGAGAGTTATGGTCTAGCTCAGATTTTTTGTGTCTGCAGATGTCACAGGTCACTTGCAAAATCGGAACACACATTCCAGTTTGCTGTTGTTTCCTGTATTTGGTGAGTAGTGAGGGGTTGGGGGATTTATCCCCTCTGCCTTTCTCATAAAAAGTAGTTAAATTTATGGAACTACAATGTTTTGCACCAAATAAGACTCCACAATTTTGTCTTAGGAACCACAGAGCAAATGACTGCAGTAGATCCAGATGGCTACTCATCTTACTCCCACTGGAAACACGGAGTTTTCCCCACGTACCTGTTCCTGTCAAAGGATATAAATGATTTACCCTTTATGTTAACTCACATTTAAAGAACACAAAGCCAAAAGGTTGGTTTCTGTGCCTTATGGTGCACCTCTGCATATGAGGAAATGGACTGCAGGCTAAGAAGCATCACCATACTTCCTGATACCTAGCACACACTGCAGCTGGAAAATTTGCCTGCCACAGTGCCTCTGACCTCTTTTCACTAGAGTAACAACATACACTTGGCAGTGAACTCTGCCCTAACTGTTCTGGCCATGTCACTGGTCAGCACTGCTCTGCTCTCCCTGGTGATGAGATGGATCTTAAGTTGCTCATTCACACACAATCCTACAGGTGCACAGACATCTCATTTCCAAATCTGAGCGTGAGCAGTTTGCCCTCTAACACTGCTGAAAATGGATGTGCTGCATTAAAGTGGTACTCCCATTCCTTTCCTACCAAATGCTCTATCAGCTTGTTAAATTTTGCTAAATTACTATAACTTCTTAAAAAAATGTAATATAGCTGTGCAATCGCACTGCTACTTGAAAGAGATTGTTTTGCAAGTCAGACCCTTCACTGTGACAAGGAAGAGAATTTGTTATGAATTTTGCATTGGGCTCCAAATTGAGCTCGATATTCAGCAGTTCTTGATCAGGAGGCCTGTGTGGGAGCCTCATGGAGCAATGGGAGGTCCTAACTCTTGATGCTTGAACTCTCAGCCCACTTCCCAAGGAAAGCCAGACCTTTTCATGGTTTTAGATCTTTTTAAATCAGCAAGAATTAGTAAGATCTTCTGTTCTTTTCTATTAAGTAATTGATTTTGTTGAGTTGAGAAACTCTACACAAAGGCTCTGTGTGCCCACATGTTTGTATTTTCCATTAATAAGTGCCTAAGTTTCGAAGAACTACGTGGAAATTGAATGTTAACATTTACTGTGGAAATATTAATACAGAAAAAAGACAGAAGAGTCAGCACTGGACCTAGGCTGAGGAGCCAAACCGTGAGGTCTCGAAGGCAGGTTTTAGGGAGTAGGTAGAGGAAACAAACAGTATCATTTGCCTGGATTCTGTCCATACTCCATAAAAATACAAGTGAAAGATCCAATGGCTGGATCCTCTCACAGTGGGCTGGTGGGCGTCCAAGAGGTAAAGCTAGGACAGATTGTGTTACATGGGCATATTTTCACAGTGCACTCATAACTGGTGGCTTTATAATCCTCTGATCTTGGTGGTAAAACCTCCAGGAAAACCCTTTGGAATTTAGCCACATATATTTGCCCCTCTCTTTCTTTGGAGGTTATCAAACTTGGCTGGCTGAAGTCCTGAGCAACCTGCTCTAACTCGGAAGCTAGACCTGATCTTAGAAGTTTAGACTTGAGAACTCCAAAAATTCCTTCTAATGTAATTTTTTAATGCTTTTTATGGTGCTATAGCTCTCATATTTTGGGGACTAAGGTTCTTCATTACATTAGATGTTTTCCATTAAAGCTATTCCAACTTGTAAACTCTGATGCAAGGAGACATGCTACACATGCCCCACTGGTCAGACCAACAGTCCCAGTCTCAGAGTATGTATAGAAGAACAACCTATTGGCGTTTAATTAAGACATTGAAAAGTACAGGAATATCTGACTTGCAAATAGCACCTGCTGTATTGGCAGCAGTAATTTGACAAGGTGTCAAGGTGCAACACCCAGATAGCTTGGATCTTAAGAAACCTTTCCCAGAAAGGAATCTTCTACCAAGAAGTGGTTTGAGCCAGTGAGGTGTTGGTGACCAGACAGGCCTGCCAAGGCGTGCTTCTCTTGGTGACACAGACTCCATGTGGGTCACATGTCCCTCTGGCTCACACTACAGCCCTGGCCACCGTCCCTCCTTCTGTCTGTCACTCAACAGCCCTTGGGCAGCCAGCACAGAGCGTACAGAAGGGACACGCAGAGGTTTTAAAAAAAAATCTCTCATAAAAATAGCCTGGGAGACTCCTCACACCAAAGCTGGATATAGCAGAGAAAACACCTCCCATGCTGGTTCAGAGGGGCCTGCACGATGGGAAGGAACCTCTGCTTGCTAAATCTCCTAGTTGTCAGTATGCATTTCGGCTATGTTACTGCAGGCTCCCTGAAGCTGTAACTGTTCTCTCAGAGGCACTGTACATTTACTAGCAATGTAACAAGGTGATCCAATCAGCCATTTAATGCTCGCAGCAAGTAGCGTGGGGAACAAGCATCGCTGTGTGCTAAATATCAGAGATCAGCTGCTGAGGTGGAAGGAGATGGTTAGCTGTTGTGTTGCTATCAGATGAAAAGAAAGGCTGATAGAGAAGTCTTGGGAGGGAGAAAAAGGCAGGATGAGGGTATGGGAAAGATTAGTATGAAAGTAGATGCAGTCTTGAATAATTTATGTTAGTGCATTTATTGAGAAACAGTAGTATCTGCTGAAATTCAGAACCTGCTCTAAATAGGAAACGTGTCATCTTTGAACGTGTTGTAGACAGGCTTTCTAGTTCAGTCTTATTTTTTTACATCTTCCCTGAGAGGAGACAGAGTAAGCAGAGAGGGGTGGGGAGTCTTGAGGAATCAAGGAAAGAGGAGTAGAAGAAATTGTGTCTGGCTTACAAGGAAGAAGAATGTGATTGAGAGGGGTTTCATTTTTATTTTTAACCCCATAACAGGTTAGGGAGAATATTACTGGCTAAAGATTTTACCAGAGGAGCTAAAGAATGCACACCTAAGCCCATATTTTCTTTCTGCAGTTTCAGAAAATATATAAAAGTGCCAGGGTATCTGACTATTCAGGCCCTGCTTTGGCATCTTACATTACGAATGAGTGTCACACAGCATGGATTGAAGATTCAGAGGGAAAAAGCTGTTGGGGTTTGATAGTATTTTGGATCTCAGAGCGATCTAAAAATACCAAATACAGCCAGCACATGTGCAGTGCTTTAGGAAACTGAACATCTGGGAGTATTCTCAAATGCTCCCCTTTTGTGTTGCTTGTTATGCTACAAGAGAGCAGCAGCAAAATGCAGAAGAAAACTTAGTGGATTTTTGTAGTGCTTCTAAGTTCAGATCAAAGACATTAAAAATAGTAATAGCGAAAATTAATATATGTCAGTTTACAGCCCCCATTTATTCTAGTCTCAGAGGACAATGATGTGTGCTATGCTGCATCTCTCTGTAGTTTTCTGGATTAACTATTATGCTCACTGTGAAAGTATATGCACATTTAAAATGTGTGCATTGATATTTCCCTTATGGCGTGATTTAACTGAGACTTGTGGAATGCTTTGCAAACTCAAAATGAACTTATAATGAGGTAGAAATAGTAATCATGTCACCCACCATTCAAAGACATCAATTTTGTTGACATAGTATTTGTTTTTGATATGGTGATGTCAGTGCAAAATTCTTCCCTGTAACTCAAAAGTGGCAAAATAAAGATCCAGGTCCAAGACAAATAGAGCAGTTTTTTCTGTTTATAGAAGGAGTTTTTCTATAGATTTTAGTGAGGTGAGAATTTCACTCAGTCATTTGATTTTTACTCGTGGATTTATATTACATAACCTTATTTAATAAGACTATTTAAGGGACTAACTACAGCTGTGTGTCTCTGGATGTTATGTATGCTGAACAGATAGTGGTCAGAGCATAGCATCTACACAAGGCTGTTTTCAAGTCATAGACGAATAACATAAATTTGGAGTCTTCTGAATCAAACTGTAACTTTCCCAGATATAAATATATTAGAAGATTTTACCAGTTAGAAAGGGATAGGATTTTACCAGCACCACACAGCAACAGGGGACAAAGGGTGTGAAATGGCAGCCACCAATCTGATTAAGCATGGCTGGATGTCATCCAAAATGAAGGGGAAACCCCTCATTTTTTAATTATTTTTTAATGCTTCTTTCAAACTCAGCCACATGACTGAGATTTTAAAAAAAATATCAATGTAGACTCCATGGTAAACAATGCAATTTATAGAAGAAAAATGGGGCTGCTCTCAGCTGATGGAGTGGAACTTCTGTTTAGACTGTGCTTTTCTGCACATCCTGAGGTGGGCAGTCAGCGCTATATCTTGGAAAATAAACACCGGCAAAAATAATACTAAGAGGATAATCAGCACAACACCCAAAGTTCACACTGTGTTGAGCTGTAAGTAAACACAGAGCTATGGAGAAGACCTGATAAAGAACTTCCGAACAGTCTGTGCTATATGCCTGTTTCAACAAAGAAAAGACTTTAAATATCAGCTGGATGAAGACAAGGTAAGAGCATGAAAGGTAATCCTATTTATCAAGGGCTTTGTCTTCCATATGACTGATAGATATTTTAAGAAATGCCATCATCTCTTAAGGTGAAAACAAACCATATTGGACAAAACAGTATCAGTGGACACTCAACATATAAACTGACTTGACAAGACCTTTGCTGACTTACAGAGAAATCCCTGAGTTACAGAGAAATCAAATACTAAAGGTAAAAATTAAAAGATTCATTCCACCCCAACATCTTCCATGTGCTTACAGACTTAAGTAAAAATCTGGTAATCCTTCTCCAGTGATGGATGCTCTGCTTTTGCAAGCTGGTCTGCTTACAGAGTAGCTGAGAGACAAAGATAGTGGAGACAAAGAGATAAGAATACCCATGTCCATACAACAAAACCGATTTTGTATTTGAAGAGAATTCATGTGCATATTTTCATGTACACTAGTCAGAACCAGCAGGAAATTTTCACAGACCCTGTGAGCCATCACTTAGAGAAATTTGTTGATTAGAACATGGTAACTCAGAAAGACAGTATTTCTTGAAGCTCAAGGATTTTATAATATCAGTTTAGAGTCTCACAAAGGTTGAGCTACAGAGGCAAGTGTCCTGTGCAGTTGTGTAGACCAATACACCCTGTCCAACACCAAGGGAGACCACTGGTTGGACACATTCCCTGACTCAAGGGAGGTCCTCTGCAAACCTGTATCGATCTTTACAGCTATTTTAATAATCTAAATCCAGCTGAGATGGACTTTCCAATGATATTTGATTAAGAATTTTAATTAGGTAGTCATCAAACAGTAACTGCTTAGAAAAGTCACTAATTGTTTCTGGATGTTCATCCTTAATATCGTGCCTATGGACACCATTTACAGCAGTCATTGTTCTCCACAGCCACTAGCAGCTATCAAACTTGAACTCCGTGAATCAAAACCACTGAATTCCTCCTGCCATCAGAAATGGGGAGGCTCTGCAAAGCTGTTAGGACCAGTCAGAGAGTGTTGCATCCTCACACATAAAATGGTGGCCAGGGAATAACAGTTTTGCTTTCTCAGTTCCCTTTCCCTAAAGTCAAAATAGAAATAAAATGAATAGCCTTTTACTTTCTTATCCTTCTGCCCTTAGTAAAGACACCAAAGACGAATCAGCCCAAAACTAAGCAATAAATTAAATGGAATATTTTGGGGGGATCAGGTGTTCCACGTTCAGATCATCTTTAAAACCTCAGTAGGGAGAGTTACAGGCAGGCTGCAAAAGCTGAAGAATGGCCAGATCACAGGATTTGTAATTAGAGTGAGTACATGGTGCTTCCTCGCTGAAAAAAAAAAAGAAAGATGAGCAGCTGTCTCAGCAATATTAGAGTCAGCAAGGACTCCCAATGAAATCAGATACTCGTCTACAGAGAAAGTGAGTAGCGTACATCCATCAGGCGGGCATGTGTCACAGCTAGTTGAAGAGAAATGGCTTCCAGAAAGTTAAGCTTCCTCTGAAACCTCAGCACGTCTATTAATAAGGGAGAATGAAAAGAAGGCTAGAAAATAAACTAGAAACACAAGCAGTAGTCACCTGAGGCTGCACATGATTAACTTCACTAAAGCACATTACATGCCTCTACAAGGAGAAAAATTCAAAGAAATACTTTATTGCATTAGATAATGGTAAAAATAAACTGGTGTGGCTTACGTATCCATGTGTAACAACTTCAAGACTCAGATAATTATTTGGGACTGGTTTTACACCAGTTCTATGTTGGCATAACTGCATTTATATTGGGATAAGTTTCAGTGGAGTAATTGCACACATCCATCAATTTAAACAGACAGAGACGCTCCCAAGCTTTTGTCTAAGCTCTGAAAAAACACTAGGGCTTGTCTGAAGAAGTAAGAGTTCCAAATTTTATCCTGCACTCTGCAAATATTATTTTATTGTTGCAAAGCAGTGTTTTCAAGACCATCAGTAAAGGAGCCTCGGAGCCAGAATAATAAGCAACACAGTTTTCAATAGATGCTGACATGAGAGGTCTCAGATACAGGGAAATTGACACAACTGGCACTTATCTCTCTCTGCTCTGCTGCTAGCATTATGCCTCATATCTATTCTGCATGGCAGACCAGCTTCACTCTCACTCCAGGACCCCATCTGCCAGATGCAGTCGGTCACTGCTGTATCATCAGCTATCCCTTGGAGGCAGTATGGACAACACGTATGTTCCCCTGGCATAGCCCAGCTGAGACCTGCTGTTATCTCTGCTCAGGGAGCACCACAGCAGCAAGAGGCACAGACCTTCCTTCTTGCCTCACACATTCTTTCTCTTCATGTTTACTAAAGGCTCATCATCATTCCTAGCTATTACTTGGAGGTCTCATTTGCTGCCACCTAAGTGGGTCCTATAATGTACTGACAACTGCAGGCACCACGTGGAGTCACAGAGCAGGTGCGAGAGGCAGAGGTGCTAAGAGGAACTCAGGACCAATGTACTGGGCTTCCTCTGAAGCAGAGCAAAGGGGCCAGCAGTGGGCAGCAAAGATGGAAACATTAGCTCTCTTTTTTTTTAACCATGGAGAACTTTTATTGTGTCTGTGTTTCCATAATGTTTCTAAACAATATTATGACCTGAAAGTGAAACAGAATTAAGTTGAATCTAATTTAAAGTGCTTTAAAAACAGATAATTGGCAAAGCAGACTAACAAAATTACGTGCCTTCAGGATGAGGTGCATTTATTTCTGCTCAGCAGGGAATCAGACTTCCATGCAGTACTGTGCTTCTTTTTTCCTCTTGCAGGCAGGAGAAAAAGAGAAGTAATAGCATCAGGCGAATGTTATTCTTCTTTTGCCTTGGAACACACACCGCTTCCTAGGCAAGCGAAATTGGTACTGTTCTGTGACAGTCAGATCGCAATTAATCTGCACTCCCTCCACAGCTAGATCCAATGGGGTTTCCATCTGTCCACCCTGAAACGCATGGCAGGTTAGGATCCATGGGAAGATAAGCTGTTCTCACCATTTCTTCTTGTGCTGACAGCATTACTGTGAAGGCTTATTCAGCAAAGAGGCTGCAGGCCATTGTAGCTCAGCCTTACCCTTCTCTGTCCTGGGAAAGGAGGACTTTGTCAGCAGGACTATGCCAAAGGGCTTGGCATACTGTCCCTTTTTGGTCGCATAATGCAACTGTTTAGAAACTGGTGCAGGGACATAAGCTGGGCTGGAGAGCAGAAAACTGCCCAGAACTATGACTGGCATAGACAGTACGTGTACTGTGGACAAAGTCTTCCACCTGAAAAACAGGTGACAAAACTAAAACACCAGGATGCAAAAAAAGAATCCCTCACTGCCAACTTATATTCTTCCTGATGATGTCCAAAATCTGATATTAAAGATTTACAACCTAATGAAACTACTGTATCCCCCGAAGAGGTAGTTGACATGGCAGTCTAGGGTCCAAGGAGAGGTGAATATCCCTGTGGGTTAGCCATGGGAAAATTTGGCATTGCACCAAAACCAGCAGCCTAGGCCCCCTCTGCAGCTGCCAAGGACCAAGCAGCAGCACTGTGGGGTGACCTGTCTTCCATAGACCACTTCTCCAAGGGTTGGGTGAGTCACTGTTCTAGAGGCCCGTCACTTTCCGTTGACTGGTACAGATTCTGCTTTGGGTCAGATATCTGATTATCCATCCTTCAGTTTAGGGGAGATGGATCCTTCCCCTTCTTCCACTTGAACCCAAGCTTCTACAGTGAAGTTTGTTTTCTTTCACTGCTGTTTTTTGACCAGATCATCATTTTTATTGCAATTTGATATGCTGAGATGGCTTGGTAGAATTTTTGCAAGGCTTTATGGTATGAACTTACACTGCACATCACAAATTTTAGGCTTGTGTGTTTCCAGCAGAGCAAACATTCTGAATTTCCCAAGGTGACAGCTGTATTGTCACTCACAGGTCCACCCATGTAGTCCAGCCCCAGAAGCAGACACAGAGTGCCCTCTGTCACAACACCCCAAAGAAGCAGAACTTTTCTGTTAACACAATGGAACAGCTTGATTTCTAATGATATTGTAACGCTGTGATCAAATTGAATTTTTAATTTCTTTTATAGTATTCAATTCTGCAAACTGCTAAGCTATACACTTAGAGAAGCTGCAAGATGAGCTTATAAAGTTTTCTGCTTTTGCCTGTTTTGTTTATAAAAAGAGTATATAATGACACATGTTCTTTGAACCGGCTCTTAGCAATTAAAGTTGTTTGCTAATGAAAGTTTGTTGGTTTCATAATAGAGACAGAAATGTGTAACTGGGCTATACAAGCAAACTTAGAATCATACTTCAGGCTGATCATTTCTGTTCCTCACCTCATCTGTAACTGATTGCAGAATATTTAACAAAAAATTCTTTACATATATGAAGCTATAAAAGAAAGCTATTGATATTTAATTAATAACTAGAAGGCTCATTAAACAGTCCCATATTTTGTAAATTCATCTGTATAAGATTTCATTAAGATACCACTTAGGCAAGGTAGCATGGATATGTTAATAGCCTTGCTTACAGGAATGATTTTTGACGATAAAAGAACTTACTACAGCACTGGCTTTACCAGCATAGAACTCTTGCAAAATACAAGGGACCTCAAGAATGCTGAATTTTAACCTACAAGGCAAAACCAGGCTGAGAAGACAGTGGCAAGTGATAAGTTTGTAAAGAAAATCTAACTGAAAGAAAAGGCTTTTAGTGAGACATTGAAGTGAACGAAACACCTACATACATCCACCAAGTGAGGACTTGTTCCTTTGTCCAAGAAAAAGAGTGCATATTATAAAAGCACACTGCATAATAAGCTGAAGGAAACGCTAGGTTTTTTTCTGCTTGATTAATAATTAACATGCAGTAAATTAACATGCAGTAAATATTTTAGCAACTGAATACCTGCAAAATAACTTATTTTGCAGGAAAAGGGTAGTAGTTGAAAACGTCAGATCTGCTTGAATACAATGTCCATTATATATTATCATTCTGTGACTAGAGAGAACTCGTAGATGCAGAAGGTGTACTGCAAAACCTCTGTATCCTTCTGCACAGAATTACATAAAAGCAAGCAGAATCCAATCAAAATGCAATTAAAAATGAGATAAAGCAGAAGCATAGACCTTGCTTATATATGGGACTTCCTCCAGCTTCATCCTTTGCATTGTCAAAACTCAAACAGACGGAGCAGAAGGAGTGCATTCAGTTCTGAAACTGAAGCCAGAACAACAAGCAGAAGATCCAGGCAATCTGCTGTGTTCCTTACAAGGAGAATTTACAAATAGTGGGAATGTTTTTAATTGTCCGTCTCTCACAAAAAGAAAGGAAAATATCTTAATGGCAGCATGAACTTTGAAAGTCAGACACATCTAAGATTATTATGTAATACTCTGCATACAAACAACAGGTGTAAAGATTCAAGCCCCAATTACTAACATACTGTAAAATCCCAAGGGAAAAGAAGGAAAAATCAAGCTGAGATAAATACCCAGAAAGATCTACTTGTGTAAATAGCCATAGATCTGTTGAGTAGCATGATACAAAATATTTTCTTAGGAGTTAGCGAAGCTCAGTGCTTCTGGACCTTCTTGTACAGGCTTCTTTCCTACCCCCTCCAAAGTAGACTCTACTACATGTTCACTCATGGCCTGTGAAAACGTTGACCACATGTTACATGTTGATTGTAGAGATATAAATTACAACTCATATGCACACTTTTAGTTCATGTATGCCAACAGGTAAATATGAACCTGGACTGGACCCTGAACCTTTATAAAATAAACTGGTTATTTAACATCTGATCCAGTATTCTACAGTGCCCTCAAATGTCCTCTCTCCCCTGCTGGTGATCAGTGCAATTTCCCTGCTCCTTACTAGTTATAATCTAGTTATCCCAATGCAACGTTTTCTGTGGGCATAGGATAGATATCTACTTTTTGCAAATATGTTGAGGTTTGCAGCTATGGTTAGAACCATCCTCCACATAGTAGCTGGCTCCAAGGTGCGCCACAACATCAGAAATGGTGGCACTTATCAAGGAATGGGAGAGCAAACTTTCCCCAAATCCCATTCTGGACATTCATTCTGTCACGGCTATGTTCATGTACGATTCATGTGATTCATATATATGCTGTGGCACGAGGCAAAGCATATGAACCTACTACCTGTGGTCTTTTGTGCCTAAGCAAATGCATATTGAAAAGGGAGCAACTATAAACCTATATATTTAAATATGAATATTATAATATCATCTTCATAATTATCATTCCCCTTGCTAGTTTCCAGGATGCTCTGGGAGGATCAAAACACAGCTGCTTCCCTACTGAGAATTTTCACACTTATACCAGCCCCAGGTTTGTTTCTGTCCTGGCCAACAGACGGCACGGAGCTGCTGGTCCCTGGGCATGGCAGAGCTCTGACTATTGACTGTTACTTTCAAAAGAAGGCTAAAAACTGACAGGCTGTTTGAATACAACTAAGGAGGAAAAAGGAAAAGGACTTCACTCTATTCAAATGATGGTCTTACAAATCTTGACTGTTTTCCTTTAAGCCAACTCCAACTAGCAATTTTTTTCCCTCATTTCTACAAGAACATCAGCATTTGAAACACCAATGTGGGCTAAAGGAGAAAATGGTTTTTCACCATATGAACTGTATGCATAATTTCCAGATAGGAAATGGCATGTTACTTTATTCACATACATTCACATTCATTTATTCACATGAAAAAGAGTTCATATTCTCAGCTATGATTGACATAAGGTATGAAGAGGATTTCTTCTGTAAAAAAAAGCAAACAAATTATGAGTAGCAGGAAGCAATAAGGTTGTTTATTAACACTCTTCTATCTTCACCCTCCTGCCCACCCATCGCCCATGAAATGGCATTCCAAATCCTTGACATGAAATGATAATATGTAATATCAACCATACGTTTTCTGCCATGCCCATCTGAACCTCCAGCACTGCAAATGTAGTCATCATCTTTCCACAGCGGGAAGTAGCAAACATTCGTACTTGTGCATTACCTTTATTTGGCACTCAAACCCCTGTGAAGTAGAAATTTTTCCATTTAACACAATCCCAGCCCCACAAAATACTGCCATTCTAAGGATAAAGAAATGCCTACAGTGTCTGAACAGATTCAAGACACTTTACTATCATTCTTGCAAGGCTCCTGTTTGATTTGCATGATTATTCAGGTGATGGAGAGTAACTACCCTGAGCAACGGGAGGAAAGAAAGCTATGATCTGAATTTTTTAATTCGTTTCCTGGAAGATTATTGGCAATGCCTACGGTAATGCCTATTTTGTTAATTTTAGCTTTTATTACAACCATCTCCAGGAAACAGAAACATTCCCAGAGATATTCCTTGAGCAGAAAATAAACTACATTCATGGAATACATTTCTTGTTGCAAATTATTTACCTGAGGCAAAAATGTTTATCAGCCTTTCTAATTTGGTGGCATAGTACAAGCTCCTGTAACATGGTGAGCTCAACAATTAAGTGGTTGTACTCTTTGATGTTAAAAAATAAGCATTCAGCCGTTAACATCAAGGGACAACATTATCCTCATTTTACTTGGGCAAGTTCTGGCACTGAATGAAATGACTAATTTTTTTCCCATTGTTTGGGTCAGAGATCAGGAAAAGGAGTTAAATGAATAATTTAGTCAAAGTAAAATTCAGTTTTATATTACAAAGATCTCAAAGTTTATAAAGAACTGCAGGTAACTTCAAAGATTATTGGATAGCTGTGCTGGACTCAGAAGGTGCAAATTCATTATCACAGCAAGGCATAGGGAGGAGAAGCGATATCTGATTCCCCAAATGTGTAAATGTGGAGCAATTTTAATTAATCTTAAGTGACTTGTGATGCAGTATCACTGTAGCACAGGGTGGGTGACAAGGAGGTGTTCCCAGGAGAGAGGAGTAAGTTTGGTGCCTCATGGAAAGTGATCGGAGGCAGAATAGAGAAGTCTGACTTAGCAAATGTCATGATCCATATAGAATGACTAGAGGTGAGCCAACGTCCTCCCAGTGACACTGAGGACAGGATTCCCTCCTGCTTGTTTACTAGTGAAAGAGACAAAGCACTTTCCACTAGTTTGGGAAAATTCCCCCCCTTTTGGCATCATCCCTCTCCTCTTTGTTTTGTAGATTTTAAAATAAACATGTCAAAGGAGCATAGAACTGTTCATATGTTTCCAGAGCTTGCAAAATCTCACAATTCTGTGCCAGCTGAGTAATTTCTGTATAGACTTGTGTGGTACATCCTCAAGGATGAAACTTCCCAAAGGGATGCAGAGAAGAGAGATCGGGCGAAGGGAGAGGGCAGGGAAGACCCTGGTCTCCTGATCTGTGTGCAACAGGCAGTCTACACACAGAGGGCCCAAAGGGAAGGCCATTTGGAAGGACACTGTGAGGGACAGCTTCTGCAGACTGCACAACTCACCACCCTGGCAGTTCACGGGTATTGTCCTGAGCTGTGAGAAACAGGGATTAGGTTCTGGTGAGGATCTGACAATTCATTTCCCCAGAAGATTTTTCATTTAATATGAACAGAATTATTTTTTTAGAGGTAAATGTGTGATGCTTGGTAGAACTTGATTAATTAAACTTGGCAAGAAGCCAGACCATGTCGATCTGTGATTGTTTCTGCTTTTGCTGGTTAAGGAATATTGGACTGGTTCAATACTTCCACTGTGAGCTCTGACACACATGCCAGGGGCTGAGGGAGATGCCGTTTGTAAAAGGGCTCTTTCCCATGAGTCCAAAATGGATCATGAAAAAACTAAGTGGTGTGGGGAATTGCTGAACTGCTGGGCGTATCCCATTTCAGAAGAAATGATGTGTATTATTTACAGTCCTCACAGGCATGATGGTTGTTTTACTGGGTGTATGAGAGAGACCTAATCCTGCTTTTGGACAGCTTTGAAAGTAAATTATGATTTGACTGATATGATATATGATACAATAACAGGACAGAATGGGTTTAGGGAAGAAGGGCAGGAAGAAATCAACAAGAGGCTCGGTCATTCATTACGAATATATATATGTAATTGTATATGGATATGTAAGTCTGTACCTAGTTTATAAAGAAAGATAAGTTATTTAGCTGTTTAACTTTCACATCCTTTCTTAGAAGATGTGTGTGTGTGTGTGTGTGTGTGTGTGTGTTTTTAACTCAGAGAGCAACATTCTTTCTTCTTAAGTCAGTGTCCTTAAGTTCAGTGCCTGCTCATGGTGATCTCTCACCCAGTGGTTTTACATTACTGGTGTTGCCTTTCATGCGCTCGTGGCAGCTGTCACAATCAGCCACAAAATTACCTGTATTCCAGCAAGACCAGAAGCCAATTAAGTCGAATCATCAAAACCAATTAAAACAAATAACTAAGCATACAGAAGAATGCACTCAGCCTAAGATGCTCTAGTAGACCAAAGCATCTGTGCACCCAGCTGTTTGGTGTACGAAGCAGATGTGACAAGATGTTTGAATCTGGCATTGTTTACGTGTCTGGAGATTTGGGCTGGATGGATTCACAGGCTATAACAAATGTCCTCATTTATCCTTGCTTGTTCCTATGTTATAGCCTATTCTAGGGGACAGCTATTTGGTATCCAGGGAACCTCAAATATTAGGGACAACGAAACCCAGTATATTTTCTGACAGATCTCTATAGAAGCCAGCTCAAAAAATATAAGCTCTTTGTGAAGCTTATAATTCTTGAAAGTGAACTTTTTACTCTTATTGACAACTTAAAAAAAATTCTTCTTGGAGTTCTTAAATAACTCTTATTCAACAAAATTCCCACGAGCTCACAAAACCATGTGTTCAGATTCACTGGATTTAGTGAGGATCTCCTAATATTTTGGATTTCAATTCAAGTGCTTCTTTTGGAGACAAACTCTTTGTAAGACTCTTATTTTGCCCTCAACCTCTTACCCCAGAGTTGCTATCTCTTCTGGTTGCAGAGAAAAGCTTAAAAACATAACCCATATTAAATCTCAAACACCAGACGGCAAACAGAAATACATAACATTTTTTTTTAAAATCTCCTGATTTTTAACACTTAGAGTTGGCAACATTGCAACTGGAATTGGGTTTGAATGAAGACCGAGGGCTGATTGCCAACTTGCTCGTTGTCTCTCTGAAGAAAAGCAATGCCTGGAAATGCCTGGAAATGAAAGGCCTGATTCACAACTTCCTTCCAGGCAGCTCATGCTGCCTTACCCTGCCTGTAAGCATAGATCCAGATATTCATGTATATTCTAAACTAGGTCAAAATCCAAACAGTCCAAATAGTCTCTTTCTTTAGAATATGCTAACTTCAGGTCCAAAACACTTTCATTTCTGTGATATGTGAAATCTGGATGTATTTTAAAAGAGGCCATCTCTACTTAAAATCCATGTCTAAAACCTCTGAAACAGACTACTTGAAATAAGCCGAGAATATCTTTTTAAAAATAATGTTTTTCCCCTGTTGTGTCTCCTGCAAGTGCTGCTACAAGTACTATGGTGCTGCAATAACTGAAAAAGCACTGCTTCTTCTCTCTGACTGACTTAGATTCTGAATTCTTATATCTGGAATGCAGTGCTTCCTCAAAGCCACTGAGCACTGGAATCGAATAAGAATAGAAATAGAAAAAGAAAAGCTGGTTCTACAACTTTCAAAAATTCAAGGAATTTCGGTGACTATGGATGTATCAATGTTCCAAGAAGACTTGGTTAAAGACCTGCTCAGCCAATTAGACATCCACAAGTCTATGGGGCCGGAAGGGATACACCCAAGGATATTAAGGGAGCTGGGGGAGGTCCTAGCCAAACCCCTTTCCCTCATCTATCAACAGTCCTGGCTGACTGGGGAAGTGCCGCAAACTGAGATTCGCAAATGTAACTCCCATTTACCAGAAGGGATGGAGGGAGGATTTGGGGAATTGTAGGCCTGTCAGCTTGACCTCAGTACCAGGGAAGGTCATGGAGCAGATCATACTGAATGCTATCACACAGCACATGCAGGACATCCAGGTGATCATACCCAGTCCACATGGGTTTAGGAAAGGCAGGTCCTGCCAGACCAACCTGATCTCCTTCTATGACAAGCTTACCCGATTAATGGACGAGGGAAAGGCTGTGGATGTGGTGTACCTGGACTTTTGTAAACCTTTGACACCGTTTCTCACAGTATTCTGATTGAGAAACTGGCTGTCATTGGCCTGGACAGGCACACCCTCTGCTGGGTGAAAAACTGGCTGACTGGCCGGGACCAGAGGGTGGTTGTAAATGGAGTTAAATCCAGTTGGAGGCCGGTCACGAGTGGTGTTCCCCAGGATTCAGTGCTGGGTCCAGTCCTGTTCAATGTCTTTATTAATGATCTGGATGAAGGGATCGAGTGTACCCTTAGCAACTTTGCAGATGACACCAAGCTGGATGGCAGTGTTGATCTGCTTGAAGGAAGGGAAGTGCTGCAAAGAGATCTGGACAGGCTGGATCGATGAGCTGAGACCAACAGGACGAGGTTCAACAAGACCAAGTGCTGAGTCCTGCACCTGGGACACAACAACCCCATGCAGTGTTACAGGCTTGGGGAAGACTGGCTGGAGAGCTGCCTGGAAGAAAAGTACCTGGGGGTGTTGATTGGAAGCCAGCTGAATATGAGCCAGCAGTGTGCCCAGGTGGCCAAGAAGGCCAATGGCATCTTGGCCTGTATCAAAAACAATGGGGCCAGCAGGACAAGGGAGGTGATTTACTTGGCACTGGTGAGGCCACACCTCGAGTACTGTGTTCAGTTCTGGGCCCCTGACTACAAGAAGGACATTGAGGTGTTGGAACACATCCAGAGAAGGGCGACGAGGCTGGTGAAGGGGCTGGAGAACAAGTCCTACGAGGAATGGCTGAGAGAACTGGAGTTGTTTAGCTTGGAGAAGAGGAGGCTGAGGGGAGACCTCATTGCTGTCTACGGCTGCCTGAAAGGGGGCTGTGAGAGAGCGAGTGATGATGTCATCTCTCAAGTGACAGGTGATAGGACAAGAGAAAATGGCCATGAGTTGCTCCAGAGAGGTTCAGACTGGATATTAGGAAGAATTTCTTTACCGAAAGGGTGGTCAGGCACTGGAACAGCTGCCCAGGGAAGTGGTTGAGTCACCATCCCTGGAGGTGTTTAAAAAATGGATATATGAGTTTTTGAGGGACATGGTTTAGCAGATAATGGGTGCAATTGCACTTGATGATCTCAAAGGACTTTTTCAACTGGAAGATCCTGTGATTCTATCATTCTATGATTCTTTTATCTGCCAAATATTTCCAGTCTGTTGATGCGTCTACCACTAATTTCGTCTCCTCTTTTGGTATTAAAAGAAGTTAATTTTTTTTTCATTTTAGTTAATAAGAGATTATCTCAGGTCCTACACACCATTCCATATCCTCTGTGTATCCAGATATACCAGATCACCAAGAGTGAATTGTTTGTATATATATTTCTGTGCTACCAACAACTTTTCTTACACTGCTCAAATAGCAGAGATTTACAACTGAAAAAATAATTAGCATCTGTCTGCTTTCAGGTCTATGACTCATTTTGGGGGTCTAGGCCTCGATGTGCTCTGCTCAGCCATAATGAAAGTCTTGAGCAGTACAAACTATTGTAGATATCATTTCATATTAAGAGTTAACATGGAAGACTTTTTTTACAACAAAGGATGTTGTTGACTAGGTGACAGATTTGATCAGTCACATGAAGTGGGACTGGTGGTACAGGTTTTGAGTATTTCCACTGACAACTCATGCATTAAACCATAATATATATAGATTTAGTGCATTCAAGAATCAATGGGAAGAGGAGAAAGGCAGTGTAAAACCTACTCTGAAGGCTCGTTTGATTGCAGTGATCCATAAGCAGCTCTCCATAATGAATAAAATGGCAATGTCTGGGACTGCTCATCATGCCTCAGCGAGGCTTTTTAGGGTAGCAAGAGGTAAATATTTTCAATTTGTCCTGATCTAGTACATTTCCTGGTGCAATCCCCTTCGCCCCTCCTGCAGCATGCTCTCATGCACGAACAATGCATGAGGAGGGCAGAAGCTGGCCGCTGCTGTTCTCAGGACTGTCTCACTCATTGACTTTAACCAGCAAGCACAAGGTTTCTGCTGCACAAGTGTATTACCTCAGCTGCTAGTGTCTTGTGTCACTGAAATATTTTCCATCAAAGGGAAACCTCTGGGAAGCAGCAGAGCACAAGGGCTGGCTGTCAGCTTAAGCTTTTGTAACACTTAACCCTTTTCCTCCCCTCCACAGTAACTCTTCAGATGAAAAAGTTTTTCTCTGGTTTCGATAAGTCTTCTCCTGCCACAGCCTAGTGCAAATATTTGATAGTGTAGAAAATCAGATATATTGGCAGCAGGCTGCATAAGCTCTCTTATGACTCTATTTTATCTTTTAGGAACCTGCCTGACATTTGTGGCTGCAGAGCAGGTCTAGTACTATTATACATTACAAAATTTACTGCTGTTTGCTGAAAAGAGATAGAAAATTTTAAGACATGGAGTGGTGAGAAGACATTACTGAAGCTTCCTGAACCCTACAGATTCCATCATGCCCATGCTTCTCCTTGCAGAGAACAGACAAAGAACGAACCATTCATGTGTGCATAAATGTATCATATCTTTGAATACATTACAAAAGTATACCTGGACACTAGAGTAAAAAAAATAAAGTACCATTGTAGGAGACAGCTGAGAATTATGCCAGTGCAGCTGAAGCTCGGTTACGGCTGCTTGTAACTTGTGACAGCAAACAAAATTGGCTCAGTTAATGACCCATGATTTTCATATATTCGTTCCTTATCTGTGTAAGGTAACAGACGGGTTTACCTTGAAATTATAGATGAGCTCACTTCTGCTCCTGATACATACAGCTATTGGCTGTATGTCATTGGTGAGCCATGTGCATGTCACATGCTTGTGGCATGACAAAGGGAAGACAGGTTCTGTCTCCAAAAGGATGTTTATATATGTTCTTTCTTGTACAATTTTAGCTGTCACATGGCAGTGGATATCAGAGATGTTACACACGGGACAGAAACTTTGCAGATACACTCGTATTAAAAGACCAGAAGTTATAAAAAGAAATTAAATTTTTGATTTCTCAGCTCAATAAGTAGCACCAGTACTTAGCCTTGTAACTTGCCCAGAGCAAGGGAGTCACACAGATACTACATACTGTGCTGATCCAGGGTGATCCTTAAGTCCTGAATGCATTTTGTTCTCTAATGGTAAATCTAAGTCCTAGCAGGAACTGAGGAGGACTTGGGAAGATAAAGCTTTTTATGAGACTGTTTATAATCAAAAACACACATTTATGTTTTTTTTCAACACGCTTCCCTTTTGCTGGCTTTTACTTTCAGTTCATGGTTTCTAAAGAATACAAAAAATGCATCAGATAGTGGTAGAAACAATGATTCCGCATAGAAAGGATCCCACAAAGGGTAACATCATCAGAATGAAGTGTTTCTAATAAAAATGTCTAGAGACAAGTACTTAATTCATTCATGTTTCATCACCTAAATAAATGGACTAACCTACAGAACATTATGTATTTTGAGTTCTCACTGACTCTCTCAACACCTGACCATGACTTAGCAAAGATTTTGCTGCACAGCTTTGATTAGAATGCAGTTTTGATTAGAAAACCCAGACCTCAATTTACAGATGACCAAGAAGGTTGGTTGTTTTTTTTTTTTAAGAAAATTAAAGCATTCACTGTAGTGGGGAAAGAAACAGCACTGGCAAAATTAGTAGCAGGAAAATGGAAAAGATTTTATTCTGTTGTGATCAGCATACAGATATTTTGACTTGTGTGAAGCTTATTCAGTCTCATGTTGCAATCAGTCTGAAAAAGGAATTAGTGTTAAGAGTAGGAAGCACAGAGAGCGATTAAAAAAAACTCTGTAAGCTTTCCAAAACCTTTCAAACTTAAACAAAATCTTCTTCTTGGTTCCATTTCAGCTTTATTCCTCAACTTAGCTTCCTGCTAAAACTTTCCAGTTAAGAACACTGACAGAGAAGCATTAAATGATTGCTTTGCAACATCACTCCTTTCTAGGAATTCACTTTTTGGTGCAAATAAAGATGTTAGTGTGTGTGCAGAGAATAACCTTTTCCCTACAAAAGCATGTGGATATCTCAAAACCCTGGGCATATGATGATGGCAACAACAAGTGAATCAGGCGGCCTGAGTCAGCATGCTGCATGAAGGGTTTCTAAACCTCTGTAAAGGGCAATTCCCTTAGGTCAAGTTCAGGTCACTAGAGCAATGCAGGGAAACCCGTACAGAAAATGCTAAATACGGGCCCAAACTTACAGACTTGATTTATGGCTTGCACCACAGTGTTTTCTAGCATTTTCAGGGGACTCAAACTGAAAACAACATCTGCAGCGTTCAAGTTCCCAGGCATGCACCTATAAACAAGAAGGATCAGAAAAGCACTTGTTATTTACACATCATCTATTTTAACTACCTGGTAGCAGTACTGGAATCATAATAATTTCCTGATCCCTGCATCCCTTATCCCACAGCAAGAACTCACGTCTCCTCCAGGAGACAGTAGAATAATTAACATACCTCTGAAACAGCTTCACCTTTAACAAATGCAGTGGGACTAAGAACAGAGCTTTGCAACTAGACTACACGATAAAAGATGCCAGCCGTTAAAAATCACGTTTGCCAAATCTACTGCTGAGTTGCTTTTTCTTTGCTTATCTGTGGATCTGCTGTTGTACAAAAGAGCTTTCAAGAACTGGCCTGAAGAAGCATTCTCATTCTTTCTTCCCATAAAACAGCAGACCTGGCACAGGCACAGTAAATAAAAATAACAAGCATATGATGCCCAAGATGCATGTGAACATTAAGTGACGTTGGCAGCCCCCGCAAATAGAACTCTGATTAAAAATAGCCTTTGTCTAAATGTGGAAAGTGAGTAAATATAGTAGCAGTTTCAGCTTACTATAGAGGCTCACAGGCTCCAAGTAACAGAGCTTATTATAGAGCATGTGCGTCAGTGAAGGGGAGAAAAGGGAGAAAAGAAAGACAACACATTCTGTAATTAGTATCTACAATGAGACATAAATTAACTTTTCCCCTCATTACTTTTCTTGTTGTTTAAAAAAATGGACAAAGGAAGGAGCACTTGTGAATTGTTACAGTGCTAAAGAGAAAAAGAGCTTGGATTGAGGAGAAGGCTGAAACTAGCAACAAAGAACAACACAGAGGGCTGTCTGCAGAAAGGGTGATTGCATGGAAAATGAGACGTAAAAAGAGACGACAGGATGGGTTTTAATCTCTGTCACTCTGAGGCAAATAAGAAGTACAGTAACCTGGCTGGAGGGAGCTCTCCTGGATTTGTATGCACTCATTTGACAGAACAAAAGCCAGTGAGCCAGCTTCTGAGTTGACTGAAAAGAAAGAGACATACATGCTTTCTCCCGTCTCTCTGCACTTGGTACTTTCAAGGAAATCTCACAAGTTTTTGGTGATTGCAGACCTTGCTTCACTGAATCAGTGCATCTGGTTTATCTAATGTTTCACTTTATAAATGGTTTGCAATGTAGTTCAGGCTGGGAAAGTCCACAAAAAAACCCTGTGGGATATTCTACACCTGAGGAAGGGTATTTGTTGCAGAACACAAATATACATTAAGTAACATCCTCAGGGTTTTATCTTCAAGCATGACACTGCACGAAGGGGATCCTTTAATATTTTTAACATTCTGTTTTAGTTGAATTCACAAAAAGGGGGCAAACTGTCCCTGTTTTGCATCTCTGATCTTCCTAAATCAGAGGTGATGGTGGGCAAGAGCCTTCTCATTTCTTTCAATGCTCACTTCAATTAAAGCAAAACTCCTCAAAACTCCAAGTCCTCCCCTCATTCATTCAGAACAGGACACTTCACAGCATTCAGCATGCTTCTGCTTCTTTTTAGGGTTTCTTATTTTCTTACATTGCATTAAGAAGAATCAGGTGACAGTGTACAACAGAGAAAAAAAATGTTTGGGAATGTTAGATGAGATGCTGCATGATATAAAAGTTGAGGCCTCTTAAGAGTTGTCAGCAAAGTTGCCTTATTCAAATGGCATTGTAAAAAAATGCTATAAATTCCCAAGTAGAGCCTAGATTAGCTTTTGGCATAGTGCATCACTTTAACAAGTTAATTTTGCGGCTCCAAGGAATAGCCTTATATGGTTCACATAAGTAATCACACTAAATGAATGTTTAAGTGAGAATCATTTGCCAAATGCAAAGCAAGAACCATATATAACCTCTTACACAACCACATAACACAGCAATACTGGCTGGTTTCCAAAATTCTGGCTTATGTACAAATTATATCTACTAACTCCGACCAATACCTAAGCCAAAAAGGAGCTACCTGGAAAATACTAGCATGAATGTTTAGGATTAATAACTTAGCAAGTGTTCTCATCTGTTTTCCTCATGGCAAGAGAGGTTTTTCCTTTTTTTTTTCCTTTTTGTTTCTTTTCCCCTTCCTTTCCAGTATGACAAAGAACAGTTTTGGCACTCTCCTTTACTTTCATTGTTTTGCTAAAAAGAACTAAGAAAGGAAGGAAAAGAGAAAACTGATACACCAAAAGATTCATTAGTTATCTCAAAAGAAACTCAAGCTCTTTCTAGTCTAGTGCATCATTGTTCTAGTATTTGTGCTGTTTCTCTTGTATTCTTGCCTTACAGCCATCAGGGACTGCACAAAATGTATTCAGAAAAGGCAAATACAACATAAGCTGTGTAAGCTTAACAGCAATTGCTTCTCTGTCTCTCCCCCTCTTGAATCCTCTATCACCTATAAATATGGCAAGTTAAACTATTAGGGATAACTGAAAAAGTTCAGACAGACATGCCTATGTCTATTAGTCATCATTTATGCATTGTAGCAAAATAACCTGCAATAGATGCTGTCTTGTTTCTTTCTAGAGAGTGCTGTTGAGTACTTGCATTGACAATAAATCTATTTGGAAGACTGCCCTTAAAGAGTTGCCATGGTGATTATTTTGGTATCACAAAGTAGAAGAAGCTAAAGTACTTACTAGCTGTATCCAAAATCTTGTCTTTGGGAGCAGAAAAAAAAGAAATCAACAGATGGCATTTGTCAGAAATTCGACGTTCTGATTATTACCAGAGTTGTGTTTTCGGAGGGATTCTGGGTTTTGAGGTTTTCTGGCCAGAAAAGGAGAATGGATGGGGTGAGGGGAAGCAAATGGAAAAAAAAGAAAGTCAATATATCTGAAATCCCTTTAGCTTACACTATTACAACAGTTTAGGAATAATTATTAAAAAGCAGGTGTTAAGTAATGAAATTCTTCGAAAGAGTCTCTTTCCAGACTATTTACTAAATACTCCACATACGGTAATGCGAACAAGGGGAAATTGTTATCTTCTTGTGAAAACATCACAGACTTCCAAATGGTTAATTATAGCTTCTTTTTGCACCTTTCGTATGATGGAATCACAACAGGGATGCGAGAAATGTCCAAAATAAATCCAGAGATTAGTTGTTCTACCCTGCACAATACAAGTGCAGGAATGGGGAATACAAGTGCAGGAATGGGGGCTTTTCAAACTAGCCCATGTATTTGGTATGACTGTAACCCAAAGGTTAATTTAGGCTACTTTAGTGCAATTAGTGCAACATCCCACTTCAGTACAAAAAACAAAGAAAATAAAAAATCACTTTAGCTGCTCCAACACCTGTTTGCTGAGTTCTTCAGTCAATCTAGTGCCTGTATACAGATTTTACACAGATTTACATTTTAAAGTAAGGCGGCAAACTGGGACAGGTGTGTGTGCTAGCATGCACTAAGACTTGATGTTAGCTGTCTGTAGGGCATTAAGGAGCCAGCACAGTACAGTTCTGTATGGATAGTAGCTTGTGTCCTAGAAGCTGCATAACTACTTTAGGTGTAATCTATGTGGCTCAGGCAGAGTGCCATGCTCACAGGACTATAATGCTTCCCAGATCTGGAGTTAGCTCAGGTATTACTGCAGGAGGCTACCTTGCATGATTTAGAGGGGTTGCAATGTGTCAGAAAGGTTTCTTCATTCACAAGGCTCTTCTTTTTGCTCCTCTTAGCTGTCAGTTTTCCTCTGAAGCAATAGCAGCTTCCACTTCTTCACATACAAAGAATCCAGAGTTTTGGTGAAAAACAGCTTTGTTTACTTTAAACCTTATTTACTTAAAACTGTAAAACTGGCCCCTTTCTGGTGAAAGGTGCCAGATGAGCAGCTCCAGGAACTGAAACCCTTTATTCACTCTGGAGCTCATTTGCAGCCCACAGGAGTCAACGACAAACCTCTAATTGACCGGTTTTCTGGCTCATGGGTCAGGCCTTCCCAGGACGGGCAGCAGCTGTGCAAACTCCCTTGCACTCCCTCCCCACTCACTCCCCACTTCTGAGGGAGTGTTATGGTCTGAGCACCAGGGGGCTGGTTCAGCCTGATATCCCACTCAGAAGCTGCAGCTGGTGACTAGCGATTCTTTTTCCAAAGAGGTAGCGGATAATGGAATTTTTGCTGCCTCTGACATCTCTGTGTGCGTTCTCTACCTCTGCCTGCATCAGGCACCAGTTCAGCAATATGATTTAGGCACAGGAGCAGTGATATGAGGCTGCACCTCATCTCACCTTGAGATGAACCATGTTCAGCTGCTCTTCAGGACCACAATAGCTGGCCACTATTGTCCTTTGGGACTATTTTTGTTTCCCAGTTTTCCATCTCTATATCTAGGGAGTCTTTGCATTTTTACTGCTAAAATGTGGAACCTGACTCATGTGAGGAAAAGCAACAGCAGAAAAACAAAAACCATCGGTATGACAGATTCTCACCTCTCCCTTCCATTAAGGCAGTTTAGTGTAGGGGAAGGGAGTGATGTGTTGGAAAATTTCCAAGAAATCTTTCACAGGACAGGCTCTATTAAGAAAACAAAACAAAACAACACACACACAAAAGCAAAACACCACCAAACAAAACTCTGAAAAATATAACCAAACCAAACTTTGTCAGCTTTAGTTTCCATTTATGTATGGCTGCCAAGAAGATTTCAGAAATTACTTCTGGTCACTTTTGGCTAAGTAAGTTTGCCTTCAGGTTAGTGTCTGGTCATAAGACCTTTCTGCACCATAAGCCCCTGAACCATCCAAGCCCCATCAGCATCTTCTCTCCCTGCAGAGCTGAAGACTGAAGAAGAATCCTCAGTGCATCTGGTGACAACTCTTCAATTGTAAAGGACAGAAAAGGTGAAGGTCTATGATCAGAAGGGGCAGGGATGAAGACTATTGCCATGCAATAGGAAACTTGAAAGGGCAGCTTAGGATTGTATTATAAAAGCGAATCTGAAGATAATTCAAATAAATTGCACAGTTAGTAGGAGGCTCAAGAAAGTAGGCAAAGATATAGTCCTGAGACTAACTTCAGAATTATTTTGCTCAGACGGTTTCTTCTCTTAATGGGCAGAGAAATTGCAAAGAGGTAGCATGTGCTGGTAATTTATATTTATTGTTCAAAAGTGTCATTTAGGACCGCATCATTTGTAAAGACAGTAGTTAAGCACTGTGTACATCATTAAAGTTTCCTGCTGTGATAAGAATTCTATGTCTTAAAGTTTAGTTTCACCATAACTCTCAAAATATTTACTGACATGTAAACAATACCTTTCTGCCTGTTGTGTTATTACCTCCCTGAAGAAAAAGTTTTTTTATTAACTGACTTGTAGCAGATGTTAGAATGAATAGTAAAATATTAATCAGGGCAAATTTTGGATGAAAATTCTGAAACTGTTCACTAGAAGTTCCAGCAAGTAGTACATGCAGAGATCAAAAAAGTATCAGAAGAGAGTCAGAGTCAGCTTCACAATAAATTCAGCAGGCTCTGTGGACATATTCATTCATAGAATCTTCTGGTTGGAAGAGAACTCTAAGATCATCAAGTCCAACCGCACCCATTATCTGCTAAACCATGTCCCTCAAAAACTCATCTATCTGTTTTTTAAAAACCTCCAGGGATGGTGATTCAACCACCTCCCTGGGCAGCTTGTTCTAACCCCCCTTTCAGTAAAGAAATTCTTCCTAATATCTAGTCTGAAACTCCTCTGGTGCAACTTATGGCCATTTCCTCTTGTTGTATCGCCTGTCACTTGAGAGAAGAGATCAACACTCGCTCTGCCACAGCCTCCTTTCAGGCAGCCTCCTCTTCTCCAAGCTAAAAAACCCCAGTTCCCTCAGCCATTCTCTGTAGGACTTGTTTTCCAGCCCCTTCACCAGCCTTGTCCTCCTTCTTTGGACGTGCTCCAACACCTCAATATCGTTTTTGTACTGAGGGGCCCAGAACTGAACACAGTACTTGAGGTGTGGCCTCACCAGTGCCGAGTACAGGGGCACAATCACCTCCCTTGTCCTGCTGGAACCATTGAACCAGGTTTGACAAGAGGCTGGAGACAGTGGAGGCCTGGGGAGCAAGGCAGTGGGTGAAAGGCTAGGCTAGGCAGTGACAGTGCTTGCTGTTTTGACTTGTTTTTCTTTATTGTATCTATAACTTGGATAGAATGATGACAGCAAGACTGGGTCAGCTGATTCTTTCCTCGGTGATTTTCCTCACAGAAAGCCAGTTCTTAACAATCCAATTCGTTCTCTTATTGCTAAATTATCAGTGTGTTCATTTTTATCTCTGTCAGTCTTATTTCCTTATTTCTGGATGTAATGAGTTGTCTAATTACTGCGACATCAATTCCTTAAGGAACTTCAAATAATTACATCTGTGTATTTCAATGACATCCTGAAGAGTTTGGGGGAGGTTTGCTTCAGGCTCAATAGCATCAGGTGCCTCCTGATACATACATTTTCTGCCAAGATCTCCTTTCTTCCCTACTTGCTGAAACATCTAGAAACAAATGTGTGTCAGTCCTAATTAAAACAATCACCCAAGTACTGGAACTGACTCAGGGATTGTCATCGTGATTGTAAGAGCTGCTTTCTCTGCACAATTTTACAAAGCTTCTCATTTTATTTATAATCTTCATATTTCAGTGAAACCCCAGTTCAGATTTTTTCCTTTCATTTTTCAAAAAGGGTCAAATTATATAGTTGCTCTTGCTGTAGTTATGCATACTCAAAGGAGCAACAGAAATAGCAAAGAACCAGAAATGTTTGGTTTATTTTGTTGCAGGATTGGTATAGTCTACAATCTGTTTTCTCTTTTTTAATACTCAAGCAGAACTGCAGTCCTGTTTGCCTTTCACTGAGCCAAGAAAGGGGCAGGGGGAGCTGTGTAGAACAGGGAGGCACCACACTGGTCTCTAACACCAGCTCTTGAAACACAGCGTCTTTCACTACTGATGTGAGCTGAGACACCCAGAACACAGGGTGTCATTTCCGTACCCTGTACTATCGCTTTGCATTAGTGGAGATACAACACAGTAACGCAGTCGACGTGTGGGCTCCCACCCTCCGGAACGAGCAGTCACAAAACATCTGAACAACACATTGCAATTCACCCTGCCTAGCTTTGCACAAACCTGTGCCAGTCACCTAAGCTCTAAAGCAAAAGAGGCATTTCTAGGGTGTATTCATCTCATCCTAATGCAGCTATGTAAAACAATACAGGTAAATTATACCACAGAAACACCCTTCTCCGTCTTGCCAGATTATAAGGTCAAGAATAAAAGCTTAGACTTTGCAAAGTCCATCTTACTTCTGTTAGTCTGTGAAAAAGTTTGTACTCTTCGTTAAGAGACTGCCTGGGGGAAGAAAGAAGAGAGAAGGCCAGTAAAATAAATGTACCTGACTGCACAGTCAGAAGGCTATGCTTACTACAGCCTTGGGCCCTTCCTACCAGAACATTGTACATAGATGTGGGCCGAGGCTTTTTTCAACATTAATTTTCCCAGTCATATGTTCTAAATAACTGAGTGGAATGAAAGAGCATGGAAAAAATATTTTTGTGCTGGGATTATTAATCTCTGTGGTATTCAGCCACTTCTTAGCAACAAACATTCCCCTGAGGCATTATTTCAATCAGAACTCATTTCTTGGTCTTCAAGTCCTTTTGGGCATATTTGAGTTGTACACAGAACATGAAATATATTTTGGGGCACAGCCACAGGGCAGTTTGGAAAAACCTTGGGGACAGTTTTGTACATACATTTTGAGCAGATAAATTGCATTTAAAATCATCCACTTGGAATTCCAGTGTTCTTGAGGAAGTCACTGCTTAGGATCAGCATGAAATGTCTCCCAGCTGAACACCGCTACACTCCAACCAACAGCATCGTACCCTCAACAGTGAGTTCCAGATGAAACACAGTTGAGTGTGTCACATGCAAACATGTCTTGTCAATTGCAGGGCATGTTTTTAATCATATTAAAATCAATGATTAGTAAAGTTAGGCAGCATCTTAATGATTGAAAGATTAGGTGATTTCATTCATACTTCAGAGGTGATAATGAACATTTTTTGGCATGGGAAGAATTAGCATATTTTTCTTATTTAAAGTGTGTTGGCAGCTTAAGAAATTTACTTCGTCCTGTAGAGGGTTGTGTAAAAGACTGCACTGAAGGTAAGTAGAGATTTTATAAATAGATTTTAACTACACATTTGAATAGTAAATTAGAAAATTCATATTCCATGGTCACTACAATCGTCACTTATTAGAAAACTGACATGACTCTGTGTCTGTTCAGCACATTATGGGATAGTACTGCATAGAACAACCACAGCGGATGATGCAGGAAATGAGTCCCAGCAAGACTGTCAAGCCTCATACTTCTTTTCTGGCATTTGAGAATAAAATCTGTGCTAACAACAGAATCTGGGGATGCTTACCATCATCTCTGCTTCTGTTCCATTTCTTTGGAAGGACCCTTGGAGTTGTAATAATTTTATTAGCAACATAATATAGGTATTACATGCAATACCTGTATCATATATAGATACAGGGAAAGAGTGGCCTCTAGAAGGTCAAAAGTGGAACTATTGTTGTAAGCCTAACCTTCCTTTTGCTGCTGCCAATCTTAGTTCCTGCACTGAGCTTTCCACATCCATATCAAGGAAACCAAGCTCGAATACATTTCTCCTTGGAGCAACATCATGCCAGATCTTTGACACACACACAGAATGGTGTGTGTATGCAGAAGTTCATAATGGTCGTAATCCGCAGAGGTTGTAAATAAACCCTTAATCTCACTGAATTTGCAGATATTCTTACATTGCAGAGACATGCTCCTGAACCAGTCATCTAGGTTCTCCTCCCAGCCAGTGGAAAGTATTGGGCATTGCTACTGCACAATTTCTTTAGAATGCAATTAACTATGAGGTAAAATACTATGAGAGCCCAAAAGAAATCTCACTGTAACCATCTAGGGCCAGGTAGGATTAGCTGGTCTCAACCGTTTGGCTTGGAATTAGCCTACCTAACTCCAGGCAGTCAACCAGTGCCCCTGAGTTCAGAATCTGTCATCCTTCAGAAGCCATCAGACTGATATCTTCAAAGACAAAAACATTATGATGGGTGCAAGCATCCCTGGAAATTCCTCCCAGTCACACCCTACCCTTCAACTGAGATTTGTAGACCAACAGACAGAGACCTCTCATTATGAAAAATATGATGCTGTTACTGCTGCTACACCTTCTGCTGTATGCTCGCTCCTTCACCAAGCCCAGAGCCACTGAGCCAAACTGCATCTGCTGTTGCAAGCTGCCCAGCTCTCTGCCCTCTCAGAGTTGTCTTCTACACTGGACATCTCGTTGCTCATCGGCTCATCCAGCAAGAGATAAAGGCGGCATAGCACTCCATCTCAGCACACAGCGTAAGAGAACAAGATCATATTTCCTGGATAATTGCTATTGTTTTATCCATTTGGTGACTAATTTTCATTGTGTATGCCAAGTTTCAGAGGCCAGTTAAACATTTGGCAACACTAAACTATTAGCAGATTTTCATTTACGTAGCAGTAGTCTTTTGGCAATCA
This sequence comes from Dromococcyx pavoninus, assembly GCA_033558185.1. Lineage (NCBI taxonomy): Eukaryota > Metazoa > Chordata > Aves > Cuculiformes > Neomorphidae > Dromococcyx > Dromococcyx pavoninus. Next base: position 208,695 of record JAUMJL010001081.1, on the reverse strand, counting down.
CACTGACTTGCAGGAGAACACTTTTTTGCAGTTTATTGATATTGCATATATTTAAGACATTTCCTAAAATAAATACTGATCAATCCCTACAAAGACCATTATCAAGAATATTCAGTCACTGCTTCTCAGAATCTATTTCCTGCACTCGCAAAGTCTCCATTAGTCTGCTAGCAGTAGAAACACCTCTTTTACTTCACTGTGCCTGTCCTAGAATTAAACAAATAAATAACAGGGAGAAAAGTCAACTAAGGTCTTTGAAGACATTATTTTTTTTTAGTGTATTTTTTCATACTGTGGAGAGATAGGGATTGCTGTTCACTCGCTCTTTCAGTACCAAATCATATTTTGGTCTTCTCTAAAAATAATACAGACACTTACTAGAATTTGATGTCAGCTGGCCAATAGAATATTTTCTATAGCTGAGCTGTTAAAAAAAGTGTAAAAGTTAGTACATTAAATTTTGCTTGTCATTTAATTTACAACAGTTAAATTGATAGCCTAAAAATCCTCATTCTTTTGTGGAAAACCGACCAAATAAAACATAGAAGGGAGGGAAGAATGAAATGCAGTTTTGAAAATATCCTTCTCTGGTTCTCTGGCAATTAGCTACCTGGAATATGATTTAAAATATGTAAATATAGTCAAATGTAACTTTGATCATGATTATCAGTCACCAGGTCTGGGCTGCACAGCACACACAGCCTGCCAAAGACTATTTTAAATACAAGGTTTCTAGCACTTTTCTAACAGATCTAATTCTTCATATTAGAGAAGGTAGAGGGGACTTGTTTTTTTGATGAGGTGCATTTTTCATCAGAAGGAGCTCACAACGTAAGAGAAGGCAGGAATTCTTACTTTCACTGCATTTTTCTTCATTTTTCTTTGTTTTCTTTAAAATTATACTCCAGTAAACTTAATTTGGAAATGAAAGAAAACATTCCTCTGAAGAAAAATGTAAGTAGAATTCAAAAGCTTTGAAGTGAACTGTCATTTCTTTTCGAAAGAAAACAATGTAATGAATTTTACACAGATGTTTCAATTAACTTGAATGGCGATTTTTTAAAGGAGGAACACCCCCTTCACATTCTTCTTAGAAACAGTCTGTTAGAAACGTGTTTTTCTTTCACCAAAAGGTGTTTGCTCTTTGTGGTACAGAAAGGGATCTCTGCCTCAATCCTTGCCATCAACTGTGGCAAGAAGCTACTCAGCTGAGCCTCCTCCACTCCTAAATACAAGATAATTGTTAAGGGTGGCTACCAGACTGTATCCTTTCCTTTTTCACGCATTTGTGCAAAACATGGGCATAAAATGCCATTTTCCCTACTTGTACCCCTTTTGCAGAGAGAGTGGACTATTTCCAACTAAGGATGTTGTAGCCCACTGCGTTATTTTTTTCTTGTCGTGCAAGAATGGAAGCATGCCCAGGGAGGGAAAATATCCAGTGAAGTTAGCAGGTGGTAAGTTTAAAGACAGAATAAAAAAAATCACTTTTTCACACACCAGAGAGTCATTATGGAATGTATTGCCATTGGATGTTGGGAAGCAGGAAGAGTAAAAATTATTCAAAAGGTGATTAAAATAAGTTCACCGGCAGTCTATACAGCTATCATATGCTAAAGCGTAGAGACAATATCTGGCTCAAGAAGCCTCCACATTCCTGGTTTCCCGGCAAACCCCTGGAAAGTATCTCTCTGTAATTGCCTCATTCTGCTTCTCTTTCTCTAAACATCTGCTGCAGGCCACTGTCAGAAAATGTGTGTTGAGCTGGCTGGACCTTCAATCTGACCCAGTGTAACAGTTCTTATGGCATACACTAAGGGGACGAGACTATCTCATCCTGCACACCAGCCACTGAAGCTGACAAGATGTAGAAAGGAGTGCAAACTGCACCCTAATTAATAGTGATGCAAGAGCAGCTCTGGAGGCACTGTGCTTCCCTAAGACATGACAACTCCCAGAACTGGCACCAGAGTGATAGGGGCTCTACAGTATCCCTAGAGCATAGCTTGTTGCTTGATGCCATAGTTTAGTACTAAGTATGCAAGCACATTTTCTACATAGCTGGTGGCAGAAATTGCACTTCTAAGCTGTCTGGTGGATTTATATGCTTAAAGGATTATGAATTACTGCAAACCAGTACCATTTGCAATGTTTTTGCTTTCTATCCTACAGATCAAATTACTTGAGGGCATATTTGATTGTGTATGTAGTTAGAACAGGGGTTTGCTCTGGTTATTTTACATTTTCATTACAGCAAGTTAATATAGAGGCAGACCTCAGTCTAACAGGCTCTAAACTTCAGCAGTACTACTTAATTCAATAAAGCTAAATATATGAGTAAGGAAGGAATTAAGCACACACCTCAACAAGCAAGCATCTCTTAGGATGGAACCACGCCGCAAACACATCTGGAAGGATATAAACCACACCTAATCCTACTTTCATTGCAGCAATTGATTGTGCCTGAGTCACTGTCACAAAGCTAAATTTGAACAATTTTGGGGAAAGGAAGGAAAATCCATTGTATTATATATAATACTGTCCAAGTAAAATACTGTCAGCTTTGTTTGAATAGTTTTGATTTCATCAAAAGCAGCAATATCCATTTGCAGAGAGCTCTGGGAGAAGGCCCAGAGACTTCTCTTTTACCGGCATTCTGGAGAGACTGAAACCTCAAATATTATCTCAGGGATCAATCGTTTGTTATTAGTAGCAACCCTGCTGGAAAATTCTGGCAAGGAAGAACTCATACTCTTCTCTGGCTTTTGTATTAGAATTAACACAGGGCATACCTGTACAAGCGTGTTCACCACAGGTTGAGAACAAACGCAGTGGACCATTGTAGCTCACAGCATTGAACAATTGTGATAATTTTAATTGAGAAAAACCCACATCAAAGCCATGCAGAAGAAGAAGAAATCCTTTTGGCCTCCCAGTAGGACCTACAGGGCTCATCAAGGACCAAGTTTTTCCAAGCTACCATTTGGCCAAACTATTATGTGACACAAGTGGAACTATTCTTGCACAACTGGTACAAGGGGAAAATTTTTCTTATAGTGGGCAAGAAGAGTCATAAAGAGGCATTTTATTACTTATATCACCTTTCTTTTTGTATTCCCAGGTAAGGGCATTAATTTCTCTTCCAGCTAGTCAGACTGACTGTAGCTAATTCCTGACCCATAGAAGTCTGTAACCAGCAGTTCTGGTTTTAATTACTTCAAATTGAAAGCTATCCAGAGTACCTGTCTTCCTTCACCAGACATTCATACAGCTCTGTAAACAACTGCAGCATAACTAAATAATGGGAATGGGTGGTTACAGGGAAGACAGAAATTTTTTTGAGATGCACAGTAATAGGACAAAAGGCAGCGGTCACCAGTTGCAACAAGGGAAATTCCAACTAGACCTATAGAAAAGAATCCGCACAATGAGAAGGGTCTAACACTGAATCAGATCACCCAGCACGGATATAGAACTTCAGTCCCTGGAAATATCAAAAAAAACCCCCAACCAAACACTCGACAGTGCCCTAAACATCCTGCTATAACTTTGGAGGTGGCCCTGCTCTGAGCCAGGTGTTGGGCTAGAGAGCTGCAGAAGTTCTCATTTTCCTCATGGTTCTGTAATACTAGTAAACTTGTGCCAAGCAACTGCACCTTTGTAACTAATTATCAAAGAAGATATTTTGTCATTAAAGGAAAAAAGAAAAGAAATTGAAAAAGCTGATGTCCTCTAGAGAGCACAGAAAAGACCATACAATTAGACTGAATATCATTGCTAGTGATGAGGAGGCATTATGTTAACACAGCAGCAATTACTTGACATAGTAGTATTCTTCAGACCTTTCAGAGTAAGGCTGTGCTTGCAGCTATTTAGCCACAGAAGTGTAGTTACTTTTGTGAAACTAGCCATTTTTTTTGCATCTATTCCCACCTAATATTTATTTGCTGAAGATATAGACTGTAGCCTCATGCTTTCCATCATTGTATTAGCCAAAATTCTGGCCATTAGGTAGACAAAGCACTTGAAACAGTCTGCCCAGATCCATATCTTAAGAACGTAAACCCAGACAAAATAGCAAAGCACCAAACCATAAGTTTATCTGTCGTTTGCTCTAGTTCTTACAAAAATTCAAAATATTGCTCCCCTGTTCAAGAAATTTTTTGACAAATTGCAGCAAGTTTCAGGGGAGGGCCACCAAAACAGATGGAGAGGGCTCTCCAACTACAGATGAGGAAGATGGGAAGAGCTTAAGCATTGCCACAACACTCTTCCAGCTTCACATATTCTGGTATCTCCACATTGGGAGACAGGTACCTTTCATAACAGCAAGAGTTTCTTCAGTCCTGTTCAAATTTCCTTCACTGGTTGTGTTTTGGATGCAACCTGGTCATTCGCTCCATGTCTATTGTGTCTGATCAAAATTATTTTAGGTCACCTCAAAAAACTACAATGACTGACTTTTCCCTTGGTGGTCACTAGGTGTTATTGCCGTGGTTTTTACTTTTCATCCCTCATCCCCTATGTGACCTACTGTCCCTATCTTATACCTAAGAGGACTCAGCACAGAGTGACAGTCAATGGTTCAAAGCAGTCCAGCCAGGGGAAGAAGTGAGTAAGGTTGCAACCTCTTTGCACACTGTCTGCTCCTCGAAACAAAATCAATGATATGAAGAGGGAGAAAGGAGACATTCCCCATTACTTGAAGAGGAATTTCTAGTCTGCTGGGATCAACCCCTATTGATTAGGTGGAAAATATAGATACTGAAAGACACTACTGTAAAACTCCAGGAGCTCTCAAGATATAGAGAGAGTGCCACAAAAAGTAAGAACAAAAATTAAGGGAATGTGCACAACTTACTTGCTAAATCTACAGCAAACTGGGAACACTGCCAGACCAAACTGCTCCAATGAAGAGAGGCATTTGCCACAACAAACATTCCACTCCACATCCTGGATCACACAGTTTTAAAAAGACATATTTGAGCAGCAAATAAAATGCAATGACAATATCAAATTTAACATTGGAGAGGAATCTTTTAGTATCTTCCAGTCCTTTGAGTGTCAAACACAGAGGGAAAATCAGAGAAGATAATACTCTGCTTTTTGCTTTCCACTGTTTATGATGAAATGACTTATTCAGAGGACAGATACTGTGAATATGTGAGCTGTGCTATGACCAGCTGGCCTATTTTGGATTTCAGCCTTAATACACAGATGGAAAGTATGTTTCTAGATTGTATGATTTTTTTTTAAATCTGCCTTTTTTTTTTGAGCAGAAATAACTGAGGTTAAGGAGAAAGTGATTCAGTTTCCTTTGAAGCTTAAAGGGAGACCAAAGTTCACTCAAACCCCATTTTCTGAATGGTTTTCTAGAGACCAGCATATCTTCTGTAATCCCACTGCTGAAATCTTCACACAGGTGACAGAAAATATATGTTGTTTCACAGCTTGCCCTATGGAAAAGATATGAAAGAAGTCAAAAGATTTCACAGAGCAATGTGAAAGCTACCATGTGTGTTTGCTCTCTCTATTAACATGAGCTACATTTAGTTTGAGTCGAAGTCTTCCATTATCAGCACCTCAAGGAATACAAGGAACTGGAGAAAATAGAAAGTAGGACCATTCTAGGTGCCTTGCAGCATTGCTAGACTCAAGTTGTCAAAAACAATCTTTCTCCCTGTACAAGATCTATTTGCGTACAAACTGCAGAGGCTGAATCAGTCCTCTCTTCTTACTTGGAATGCTGCATGGCAGCATTACTAGCTTAATTTACATTAGTAATTCCTGGATCCTGGCATTTTTCTCTCTGTTAAATCTACACACAAAACCCTTCAAACTCACTCAGGATGATGTCACGTTTCATATTACAATTGCTATACCAATCCTTTATTTAGGATTAGTATATATTACTTCGATGTTTATAGGGACATGTTATCAAGTGTAGTCCTTTCAAAATGTAGTGCTCACACACAAACAAACCTCAACAGGATTCATATGAGATAATAGTAAAAGGAATGGTTCCAGGTGTGCCTCTTCATCCAGCTGATTTCTACTATTTCTCCTTCAAGAGACAGAAAAAGGGAAAGCTTCCTAAAGCCTGGTGCACAGAGTTGTGTCCTACCAGCCCTCCACAAACCCCAAAGGTGACAACTGCCCCATAAGCTGTAAGTGGAGGAAACTGAAGCTCAAGATTTGATGTTTCCCTCACTTAAGGAAGTAGAAGAGCCAGCTCAGGGGGAAAAAAAAAACAACTCCCTGCTTTCCTCTATTCTCCCCCTCCCAACACACAAAGCACTCTAAAGCCACAGGATTTTCATTCACCCATAAACAAATCAGCGGTTTCACTTCCTTCTTGTACTGACAGGAAATGGGCTTCTGTGAACTGGAAAACTCAGCATATACATCCACATTTATGGGTTATTTTTTTATCCGTTCTTTAAGAGAAGCTTACAAATATATTTTCGTCAAAGATCTTGACCTTGCCATAAAGAAGAAAATCACATTGGAGAGAGACTATTTTTGGGATCTGCAAAATCATCTCTAGATAGCTTCATAATGAGCCATTTTCTCTTTCTTTACAGATTGTCTGTAAAAAAGTGAAGAAACCTTGTGTAAGTAGACCTGTGCTGTAGTGTTTTGCTATGCACCATAATCACGCATTTTCAGTAATCTAGTGTTGAGGGTAGCAACTGACCTAGAGAAAAAGAAGAGTTCTATATGATAGAAAACAAAAAAATAAATTCTATATGACAGAAAACATCTTGCTTACACACTCCAGAAAAATGTGTTGCATTATTCCCAAAATGGCAACTGTCCCTTTGAATGGAGAGCCTTTCTGAAGAGGGGAAGACAGAATATAGGCATAACTACAAAAATAAAGAAATACATTCGATCAAGTCATGCAACAAGGAGCACCTTTCCTGTTCAATTGGATTCAACTCTTTTTAAATAATATGACAGAATTTTTCTCTTGTGTTGATACAAATAGGCAGTATTCCAGATAACTCCACTGAGAATATCATTTTAGAACTAGGCAAAAAAGAAAAGAAAAAAAAAGAAAAAATAGAAAAGCTTTTTGAATAGTTTTAGTTTTCTAGAATTTGCCAAGGCTGCTTACTGCTAGGCAGCACTCCCTGCAGCACTGTTTTCTTGGAGAGAGAATCTAAGTCCCCTGGTTTCTTCAAGTCTTATGCCTTGTAAGCATTATGCCCATAGAATGGGCAACAATGTGCAATTATTTGAAACGTCAGAACTAAACAAAACAATTCACATCTTGAGTATCAGGTGTCAATTTCCCACAGCAAACCATTTGCAACTAACTATTATAACAGAAAAGTCAGAGAAACAACGTCTCTTAAATCTTACAATACAAGAATATTCTTTAATTCATTCAGTTTTGTATGAGGGCTTCACGTCATTTCAGAAGAGTTGAGAGAGTCATATTACAAAGAGGAATAGTTTCTTGAAAGAGTAACTCCTTCATCAGATTCTTTTGCCCACATCATCTTATAGACGTATCTGGTGATTTTTATGCTTAAATTTGTTTTTAAACTAAAAATTTATTCAGCAGAATGTTTAGAAGTATCACACATCTAATGCTCTAACACTATTACTAAAGTTACTCCAGGAACTCTAATACCTTCAGGAGTATTGGAGGTCAAGATAGACTGAGATGGGTTATATTTTCCTTATGCATCTTCAGTAATATTGCTTTGAAGATTTACGTCAGCAGTAAGTAAGCTAGCCCGATAATGGGTGGGGACTTATTTCTGAATTCCTTTTGATCAGGTACATACAGTAGCTCTTCAATGTATAAGAAAAAAAATCAATATATTCTCCTAGTTTACAATGCATGTAACAGTAAGTATTCGTGGCATTTCCCTTCACAGGACTCAAGTCCTGAAAGAAGGATTTGTAACATTCAGCCCAGGCTTACGTTCTCCTCCCGTCTTATATATAAAGATGTTAAATAAGCAACAGAGGGATGATCTATAAGGTCACTTCCAACTGAAACAGTTCTATGATTCTATGATTCTGTGAATTAGAAGGAAAAATAGGGATCAAGAAATTAAGTCACGAGTGCAAGACATACATACCTTTCATGTTGGTGGTAGAGTGGTTTGTGTTCACTGGCATCTCCGTATAAGCCACTTAGGAGCTATGGCAAGTCACTGGGAAAAACCTTCAATATCAACTTCACTGATTCTCCCTTCACTGAAAATATTTCTATTAGTCCTGCTGTCATCATATTGTAAACTAACCCTAAACTGATATGAATAGTATTGCACAAATACTGATCATAGAATCATAGAATGGTTTGGGTTGAAAGAGATCTTAAAGGTCATCTAGTCCAATCCCCTTGCAATGGGCAGGGAGACCTTCCACCAGAGCAGGTTGCTCGAAGTCCCAGCCAACATGGACTTGAACACTTCCAGGGAGGGGACATCCACAACTTCTATGGGCAACCTGTGGCAGTACCTTGCCATGCTCATAGCATAGAACTCCTTCCTTATATACAATCTAAAACTACTCTCTTTCAGGTTAAAGCCATTATGTATCACTACATGCCCTTATCAAAAGTCCCTATCCAGGTTTCTTGTAGGCCCCCTTTACGTAAAGGAAGGCTGCTAGAAGGTGTCCCTGGAATATTCTCTTCTCTAGGCTGAACAAACCCAGCCCTCGCAGCCTGTCTTCATAGGAGTGTTACTCCAGGCCTCTAACCAACCCTCCTTTGAACTTGCTCCAACAGGTCCATGTTCTTCTTAAGTTGGTGCCCCGGAGCAGTACTGGATGCAGTACTCCAGGTGGGGTCTCACAAGAGTGGAGCAGAGGGGGAGAATCACCTCCCTCAGCATGCTTGCCATGCTTCTTTCTATGCAGCCCAGGATATGGATGGCTTTCCAGGCTGTATGCACACACTGCTGGGTCTTATTGAGTTCCTCAGTTTTCAAGTTTTTCCCTGTAAAATAAACTACCTTAAAATATTTGCTTTTCTTATAGTTCTTCCATTGCTGATCATTTAACATGACATAAACCTAACAACCAGCGTTTGCACAATATTTTAGCCTTAGCGCCCAGTAGACTGAAAGGAACCCCTCTTTGTTCTGCATACAATACAGAAAGCAAGACACGTGCCAGGTCATGCTCCTAAAATTTCCCTTCGTGATCCTCACACCCACATCTCTCCTGTTGCAGGCAGACGTGTTCTCACAGGTCCTATCCCTTCGTCTAAGCCCCTCTGTTCTTGCAGTGGTGTTTTGCCTTTGGAGCCGGCTGTCTAATGGCACTGCTAGTAACGCCGAAGCGGCCGCATTCAGCCTGTCAGAAGGTGGCACCGTGGAGATGCAATTGGCATCAATGTCCCTAGACTGCTGTGTTCCTCTTGCTCGTGACTGGAACCACAGAAAACCCGAGTTATATACTGTTTTTCCAATAGGACTATAAAACACTAATTCTGGCTGCTGGTTGGATAAATTAGCAGAATAGGTACATCTCTCAAAGCAAAACAAAAGGAAGGAGACAAATGTGTCACTGCCTTTGAGTACCGGGTGGCCAAGACAGGCAACTTTATACTTCATCTTCTTGAGAACAGAATTTGTTGAGATCTATAACTTAGCTAGGAAAAAAAGCATATAGAAGGAAGAAACCAGGTCAGGTTAGTGAGACCAACCATAAAAAATAGTTTACGTACATACAAATCAAATTAGAAATACCTATATGAGATATCTAAAGAGGGAGATGAATAATTTCTAGTTACACTTTATGTAACTACACCTGTGTTAAGGAGATGATCAGAAAAGTTTCGATCTGGTTGTTGAAGAACATCTAATGTCATAAACAAATGAGACTGGGAGTATCAGCTTGTTTAATCTCTTTTTTCTTTTTTCACTCTTAACTGCAAGCCAAAGGCTAACAGATCAGAGACAAAGAATAAAACAGGTTGCTAGAGCAGGTTACACAATATATTTAGTTGATTTCAGATCAGCCATGCCAAAAACGATTCACTGTGGAATACGCTGGGTCAAACATTTGCCGCAAGGAGATTTGATATTATTTTTGAGGACTCACAGAAGAAAGAGAGATGCCAGAAGATTTCAAAAGGACAAGCTCCTAGTTTAATTTGTGAAAGGAGAAGGTTGAGGGTGAAATAATAGACATTTTACTTCTGTTTTCAGAACAAAAATATCATTTTTAAAAAAAAGAAAAAGGAAAAGAAAAAGAAGGAAATGCTGTATCTTAGAAGTACTAATTTAGTAACTAGAATGATGAGATGTACTGAGAAGAGAGATGCAGTAACATCTCTTAGACCTCTTAGTAGTTGATATTTTCCAGAGACATGGAAAATGGATTGGAGAGCCTGCAAACTTAACAAGCAAAAAACACAAAACAGGGAATGTCTGCAAGAATGCAGAAATACAGGCTTGGAATATAAATGATCTTGACAAGATGGAGGAATGCCTAGAAAAAAGACTGGGTGCAGTTCAGTCAGAACAACTGCAAATATTTATACTTGGGTATGAAAGAGGAAGTGCACAAAAATGGCAGAAGAATAACTGGCTGTTTGTAGAAATGAATCTAAGTATTACAGGAAAAGACAAGCTGAATTATCTCTCAACAATGTAATGCCATCCTGAAAACGGCAAATCGTAATTATACGGAAAATTGAAAAGAATTGAGCCTTCTGAGGAAGGTGTTTATGTGATAATAGTAGAAAACAGGTAGCAGTGGGGGGTTTCAATAGAGAATGTGTAAACATTTTTTTTCTGGAAAAAAACCAAGGAAAGTAACAAGGAAAAATAAGACAGAAAACAAACCAAAATGGGATAAAAGTATGATATCAATTGTTTTCTTAAGGGAATTTAACCAATTTCAATTTCACTCATGCTGTATATCAGAGGTTAATATCTGTATAAAGATAGTTAAATTGACTTTTTATTATTGAATTATAATCACTTGAGCAATTATAAAAACAGGTGTTGCTGATTGAAATCAATTATTCCTTCACCTGATCACTATACAGCTGATAAGAACTCAAGATTGCTACACAAGTACTCTCTCACTTGTACTAAAGGCTTCTTGAAAGGCATTTATTAAGCCAAGATGCTCGGGAAAGAAACTCCACTGAAGGACAAGGACAAAGATTAAAATCTTCTAAGAAAGAGTGTGCAGGCTGTGGTGTCTGCAGATCTTGATTTGATCATTGATACTTAGTTGGCTGTTGAAAAGAAGTGTTTTCAATAAGTCTACGGGAATTTTCTCAGGCATCTAGACCTATCATTTAATCTTAAATCTTTCAGTCTATGAAGTTTGCAAGAGTACAATATGTTTAAAAGGTGTGCTAAACATAAAAGTAGTAGATAATAGTCTTAGCAATAAGATGACTGGGAGAACACCAAGCAGAAATATTTTCCACAAGCAGCTGGAAAACAAGGTTTCCTGCAAACCCAATGGGTATAGTTGTTGTTCTAAACGGAATAGCAGTATTTCGTATGAAGTAGAAGGCATTATCTGAAATACTTTAATGGGGTCAATGTAATTCTATATTGGTGATAATAAGGAAAGTGTGTACTCTGAGGTGGTTTATCTGCCATGTAATGGATGCTTATTCTGATTTTTCCTTCACCAGAAGCTTCCCTGAACTTTTTTTCTAAACTGAGGTAAATTAAGTGGGATTTCTTTCCTTAATAAACTGACTACACATTTGGATCCATTAATCCCCATTAAAATTTTAGCATGAATTCTTAATCATTCTTTCTCATTGATCACCCATCTAATACAAAGATTTATATATTTGTGTCACAATCGTAAATGATGTTATACTTCATGATATTTTTTATGTACTCCAGTGAAAGTCCAGTTTCTTTATTAACATGGAAATCCTGTGCCTTTAGGGGCACAAACATGCGTGGAAGTCAGCAGTTTGACTATTTCTGTTGTGAAACTGAGATAAATACAACATTTCAAAGTCCTTTGATTCTCCAGCCTCTGAAATATAAGTCTAGTTTTCACTCTGAAAAAATCTTGCATATTTAACTGTCTTCTTCCTATTTGATCCAATTATTTTGTAGATTGAGCAGCAATTACTTCAAAGGCAAGCTGTCCCAGCTTTATCAAGTACAGAGTTCATAATAAGGTATCTTCTAGGTTTTATAGGAAGCCAAAAGTGGAATTACAACATTAGTGTTTTTACCACACTGCTACATTCTGCCTTTACTCACTTTTGTTTGAGTAGCATGACCTAAACCTTTGCTCCAACAAAAGCTGCTTTGGAGACAAAATTTGCAAGGGGTCTTAACATAGTCTTTCTGTCCGTCCATCAGCTTTCGGTACAAGCCAAAATAGCCACTACCAGAAGTAAAAGAATAAAATATCTTATAGAAAAAAAGATATTTCCTATGTTGGCAAGAATTTATTTGGGGGCCATAGTTCATGGATGCACCTTTCCAGTGGGTTTCTGATCTTCATATAATCCCGCCTATGCAAACAGACTCCCAGGAAGTTGTAGACGTCTGGACACAGGTTACAGCAGCCTTCTAGAGAGTCTTTTCCAAGTCCTCGAAAGAGCACTGGAATCATTAGTATTAAGTATTATTAGATTCATAAAGAATAACGTCTAAAAGCAAAATTGGATGATCTCGTAGAGCGAAACAAAACTTTTAGGGAGAGGAAACGCAGTAAAAATTGACAGATATCGGCAAAACAATTGATGATGTTTCATGAGAAATTTATATAAAAAACTGTGACTACAGCACCATCATGCAGAATGAAAACTAAAAGTGCATTTACTAACTTTAAATTCAACTGCGACAACTATGTTTTACACAGGTCTTTTTTTTTGAGCACCAGTAACTTGGAAAGCAATATAAACAAATCATTCAATGGTGCCCGTAAGTGGTTAAGTACTATAATTAAAAAGTGTGGTCAATGCTTTGATATCTCAGAAAGGTTCCAACTCAGGACATTCTATGATTCTATGATTCTATGATTGTTTCAAAGGCACCGACTTCTACAGATTATTTCTGGAAATAACTGTTTCTATGTATACTCTGCGTGCACTATTTTTTGAAAGTGAAATTTTGAGTTACTCTGGATGCATGAATGATATGGTGTGTACTTCTCTGTTGCATCTGATGTAACGTACATAGCCAAATAATGTCTTCAGGGTAAAATTACTTTATTGAATTCCTATGAAGTATTTCCATAAATATTCTTTAATATTTCTGTATCATTTATGAATACGTCATCCAGTGAATTGCCTAGTGCAAACAAAACAATATGGACACAAATCTAAATAACATTTTCCTTGAAATATTTTGATTATTCAACAATTTCATTCACATATCTGAAGGCAGACAAAACATGACCATATTTTTCTGTGATAGTAGGAAAACTTATCTTAACATTTTAGAAATCACAATTCTAATACTAGTGTGGTTAAAAGTTTAAAAAGCTGTATAATGAAGATGCCTTTACCCTTCAGAGAAATGCAATAGTTTCCACACCTCAGTCTTTGAACCACCGGCTGTCTATGAGGCTTTGCGAATGGCCTGCTCAAAACAGCTTTGCCAGTTGGCATTTATTGCTACAGCTTGCCAACAATGACCTTTAATTTAATAAGGTACAGTTTCAGGCAGACTCTATAGCCACCAAGCACTACCTGAGAAAGTGCTAGTGTGTGGGGTTCTAGCAGATGGCATATATTCACCATGGTTCCACCTTGCCATGAGACCCAACGCATCCGAGAACTTCCACTGGATGACTGACTCTTTGTCAGGTTCTACTGCTTTATGGTACTTCACAAATAAAAATTGCTTGGGCATCAATAGCTATAAAATTCAACAGCTGAAGTTGATATTTTATTTTGTGATTGTTGTTTTAATATGCAAAAATATTCAGTGGTGAAGTACTAAACTAAAAAGAAATACTGAAAATTCAGAGTAAAATTGTTGGTTAAAGTAAATTTTGATCATTCAGGGTGTGTAACACACCACAGTTGAATTTTAATTACGCAGACCTCTATTCAGTCTCACATCATGGGGTAAAAAACAGCAGACTCTCACTGTATCAGAAACCTGGATGTCCAATTCCAAACCCATACAAAAGCACCAAGAACATTAAATCTGACCAGTGTCAAAAATAGACAGTAACATTTTGTCAGGTGGCTTGTCTTTAAAGAAGATTTGTTCTTCCCATTTCTTAGAGGTTTGAGGAAGAGGTCAACGTGCCTCCTTTACGCTTGGATCTTTTTAACAGGTAGAAGGACAACCCTAACTGTACTTGAATCATTGTCCTATCTAAAGCACTGCTACCTGTGTATTTATGATCTAGTTAATGGAGGAAAGGCAACCACTTTTTTGAATTACTTATTTCATCACCCCAAACGTCACAACATAGTTTTAAGAGTTCTTATGATACATTATATTTGCAAAGGATGGCTCTCATCCCTCGAAAATCTGCATGTGATGTTTGGTCAGGGATGGTCTGAAGTTTTTTTTATGTTTGTTGTCTTTAGGGCTAACTGTCCAAAGCTAGAGCCTGAGTGAAGGTAATCTGCGTGGCTGAAATGCAAAAAACAGCAGACTCACATTTGAATCCCAAGCCTGGGCTACCAGAGCTACCCAGACTTCTCAAAATGTATCAATTTATGTGAAATTCTAAAAACCATCTTAATTTCAAATTCCCTGTACAGTTCTCCTACTCATTACATCCTATCCATCCTGTCTGGGGCTGTCCTTCCTAATGGGGTCCTCCAAAAGCTCCTCAACAGTATTTGGCTGACTCTTTTTTCTAGGTACAGGGAGAGATTAACATGCTTTGAAAAAAAAAAAAAAAAGAAATCTGCATCAATAGGCTAAATAGTCCTTAATGAGAAACTCAGAACAGAACTTAAATGTCAGTCCAGTGTGAGTTTGGCTGCTGCTGGAGTAACAAAGGTCTAATCACCATTGGAAATGCTAGAAAAACTTAGCATTAAACACCCACAAAAGCCAAATCACATTTTTTGCTCCTCCACTGTAAGAGGAAGTGTTCCAAGTACTGATAAGGTATCGACAAGTAGGTAATTATACGTATGTATTAATATCTAATTTTTCAAGAAACAGACTGTCAAACTATTCCTAAAGAAGTGGAGGCTTTGTGTTAAGCTTTTTTATATCTTTTGTTATTTTCAGCAATGACCTGAAATGATAGCCCAACTCTATCAATTCCATGATTTTCCTTCACTGGAGAGGTACAAGAAAAAAAAGAGAAAAGGAGGAAAAGTCATAATTCTGGCACCAGATTGTATTCCTAATTGCTATTCCCACAAGACCATCAGTTTATTGTTGTCTTTGCAGTTAGTCAAAAAATGGGTTTAGCTCACAAAGAATTGAGTCTTGTCTGAATTTCCAACACAGATTTCATTCCTCTTGCTTGAAGCAGAATCAGCTTGAAGCTTGCTTTCTTTCCACCTTGAATCAGAGATTTAGAACAAAAGCCAGTCATATTAAAATTCACGCTTCGGTTGCTATCTTTGTAGGGAAATTATTCCATTTTATAAACACTATTTTAAATATATGAAATTCCTTGAAACAATTGTTTTTCTAATTTATTCACACTTATGTATTTCAATTGATTACAGAAAAGATATGTATTGTAATACATATTGTAATATATATATATATTGTTATCAAATGGCAAACATTCATAACAAATCATAGGATTTTCTAATATTTAGAACAACTTATGAGTCAGGGCTTTGAGTTCACCAACAGAGCTTAATGGCCCTGCCCAAACTGGCCTGGGACCCCCTCCACATCCTCTGCCCACAGACCAAGGAGCTCCATCTAAACTCAAGCCTTGGCCTTTGCTGGAGCAGTATTGGAACTCTATTCAGGCACAGCAGGCTCTGGCTCCTGGATAGACACCAAATCATGCTGCAGCTTTGTCTCTGGCTGTGTCTCCTGAATAGATATGGTTTGTGGTTTTGCTTTGGGATTATCTATGGACCTGTTATCCCACAGTTTGGGTGCTGTGGGACTGCACCCTGGTCAGTAAAGGTGATTGTCAGTACCCTTAGCTTCCATCTTGCCTTCCTCATGATGCAGCCTTGCTTTGTTTGATCCCTGACATTAATAGTCTTCAAAAAGAGTACTGTTTGAAACACTCTTTCTCTGAAGACAATCCAAATTTAACAATGTGTCATGAGATTCACTGTGGAATAAAAACATTTATTAAAAACTGAAGGCAAGTTAAAGAAACATTCTTTGGATTGAGCCTGAAAGAAAAATTAAGAGTATGAATTGAGTATTTTTCAGATGTTGCAGTCTATTCTGAAAACATGTACCTTCTCTTTCCAAGATCTGAGGAAATTTGATGAAGCCTCAACCTCATGCTTCCATGTCACCCATCTGAGACCAAACTCATAAAACTGAAATAGCCTTGCAAAGGATTCAGCTCTGAAACCATTATGTTAGAACCAACAGCCATAGAACATTTTTCTAACTCTCCCTGTTACTGCACATAAAAGAGCAAATCATACTCCAAATAAGACAACAGCTTAGGTTGGAAGGGACTTCCGGCAGTTTCTAGTCCAGACTGAATAGAGTCAGAATGGGTTGCTCAGGGTTTTATCCAGCCAGGTATCCAAAACTGCCAGCACTACTGAACAGCCTCTCTGGACATCTCTTACAATGGTTTGACTATCTTCATGGTGAAAATATTTGTCCCCATATTCAGTCTGAGCATCTCTTATTTCAATTTTTGCCCATTTCTTCCTGTCCTCCTGCCACGCACCACTCTGAAGAGCCTGGATCCACCTCCTCAGTAACGTTCCTCTTGGTTTTGGAAGACTGCTGTTAGGTGCTCTTGAAACCCTCTCTTCCTCTGAACAACTCTTGATTCCCATAGCCTCACAGGCCAAGCACTCCAGACTCCAGTCACCTCGGTAGTCTTCTGCTGAACTTATTTCTGTTTATCCATTACTTTCTTGTACTGCGGTTGCCAAAATTGGATGCGATACTCTAGACATGGTCTAATGACAGCTGAGTAAAAGGGGATAGTTATTTGCCTCGGTCTACCAGCTACACTGCTGCTACTGATGCAGCCCAGGATGCTTTCAGCCTTCTTTGATTCCAGGTCATGCCGCAGGCTTGTGTTCAGCTTGCTGACTGCTGGAACCTCCAGGCCTTTTTCAGCACAACTGCCCCCTAGCTGATCAGTCCCTAGAGAGTTGGTTCTGAACATGGCCAATAAAATTGTCATCCATTGCCTGTGTGGTGCAGGGCCCCGTCCCACAGCCACTTTCGTACTTAGCTTGACCCCTCGATGACAACTCTCCACATTCCACAAGCAGCATAAGAAGAGTATTCAGAGTCAGAAGTGTCCGTGTCCTCATCTGCCACAGCCATGTCTGCACCTGATGATGGACCTCATTCATCGATGCAGGCCCCGACCCACAGACTGGCCGTGGCTTGGCCTGCTGGTGACTCGTGCCAGACCAGTCCATGGCTTGCTGCCTTGGATGTCCCACCTGACCTCAGGCGAGCCTCTCTGATCGTCTGGGTGTCAGGTACCAGACCCTGACCTGACCTGTTCACTCTGCCTGGGCGCTGTGGGACAGGAGCTCAAGCAGGGATTGAAGGCACCAGGGAGGTCCTGGGATGATGGGACCCAGAGGCAGCAGTGTCCTGGAAGATCCCAGGGAACTGGTTTCCTTGCAGCATGTCAATGGCCCTGTCAACACATGCCTCCATGACAGGTGTTTCGGCAACTGTGGAAGGCAAATTCAACTGCCCAAAGCCAGGCACAGACGGAAGTGTGAGAAGGTAGGACTTTTTTTCTCAGTGATTGAAATTAGTAACAGCTCTTAATGGCCATACTTGTGTCCTGCCTTGTAGTTTCTTCCGTCCATTTTCCCATTTTCCACTAAAATGTTCTCTGTTAGTAGATAATAGCAGGATGGACCCCAAGACACTGAATCGGAGAAGTAACCAAACTGTTCATTGTTGATACCATTCTCTGCAGCTCCTGTTAATCAGACAGTGGAAAAAGAACAGGGTAATTTGGACTGATGGACTGCAGATACAGGAAAAGGATATTTTCAGGATACATATGTTGTTTTTCCACTGTGTTTTGTTACCAGGCTGCTTCAATAGAAAGCCACACTTAGCTGTCAGAACCAGAATTAACGATGATGATGCAGTTTGAAACTTTAAAAGCTTTTAAATTTGATTGGTCAATGACAGTATTGAATTGTAAGAGAACAATGTCCTATGGGAGTTCTTGTTTTCCCAAAATATTTTAAATCAATCTACTGGATCTGCATTCTCTAGAACGGAAATTTTTCAGCTCTTTCTCTCTAGGGAAGTATTTGAATTGCCACTATTTCTATTTGTAATTTTATAGTATATAATGAGTACCTTTACAATAAATAATACAATTACGAATGTGAAGTTTAAACCCTTTGCCAAGATTCAGTTACATTCAAACTCACCTCTTCCTTTCTGCTAGGGGACTCACGTCTCTGTTGCTCTTGGAAAGTGTCAACATTCAGAAGCTTTACCGATCATGCTGCAATTCTCAACCCAGAGCTAGTTATTACCTGCAGTCTTTTCCCTTCTCAGCTTCATCAATACAGAACAATACACACCTTGATAACTTATGATTGCTGAGGTCTAATTAAAAGGCATTGATGTTTCTAGTGATGGTTAGTCTAAATTATGTTCTCTTTTTCCTATCAATAGATCATTTTTACAATAGGCAGGAATATGACAATGATAGGTAGATATCATATACCTGTTAGAAATCAGTTTCCATCTTGTTTCTCAGCAAAAGATTTTTCAGTAAAAAGCCCACAATTTGCAAAATAGCAAGCAATGCATTGCATTTACTGCACAAGAAGAAAAGGTGCAGAGCTACTTATTCTGTTGATCTGAGTCATATTATAACTACGTATAATAGGGCTGTGCCCTAATATTTTGTTGAACAATGAGCAATAGATTATGGTCTTGCTTGGCTATTCTTCGATCATTAACACCATACCTGTCAAATTCTCTGGGCTTAACAAAATTCAATAATTGCGGATGACACTAGTTCTGCATCCTTGGAGAATGGCCAGCACGGATTCTAATGAAATAAGCTGACCATGCAACAAGGGATTTAGGAAGTAGTGCTATGCTGCCTACAATGGCATTTTATTAGTGATTAAATAGTCTCTGAATCAGAGTGTTCTGCTGTATTTTGCATCCTTACTGTAGCAAGATTCAAATATTTTATGAAAATAAGAATAATGTGATTCTCAGAGGGTCTAATCTTTTGAAAATGAAGTCAAGTTGTTCAAAACCAGAAGCTCATTAGCTAGCACATCACAAATTGTATTAAGGCTGGATTCAAGCTGCATTCACAGAGCGTCTTTGAAAACATGTGAAGTAAATACATTTGGGCATATGCATTTTGAAAATCAGTATCTTTATTCAGTAATATGAACAACATTTCACACTCATGTTTCATCATTCCTGAGGATTTTTTTAAGGTTTCTACTTGAGTTTTAGGCTGTGGTTCTGGTTATGTGGCATACTATTCCTCCCTTCAAGCTTCACTTCTATTATATCTCTGAACCACTACAGCAACCACAGTATTTCTGCTCATTTTCCAAAATCTTACACCATCAGTATGGGCAGATCAGACAGCCCCCCGCCTTACAACAGAAGGATGCCATAGTCGGAGCCTCTTCTGTAAAGCAACCCAGAGTGTTGCACTGTTCTGCAGAGCCCATAGTGTGCTGCCACCCATCTGCCTTGCAGAGCTTCTCTTTCAGATGAGATGGGCCCCAGTATCACAGTGGATCAGAGACAGCATCTTCTATCATTTATGTAATTTAATGTAATTTATGCACAAACTTTCTTGATGTGATTGATATAGGGTAATTCACCTGGACTGCATTTCTCTTGAAATGCACATGTCTTAGAAGGATTCAAACAAGCACCCGGGGTTGCAGCAGAAGCCTCCTTTCAAGAAGTGCAGTACATTAAATCAATGGTAAGAAAAGAACTGGAGGAAAATTTAAGACCTCAGCATCACTAGATACATTAACCAATCAAATCACATTTATCCAATCAGTTTAAAATTCAGTCTCACCATCCTATGAACTCATGCACTACTGAGCTTAAGAAGTATCAGATATTTTCAGCAGCATGGATCTCAAGAACAACAAGTATTTTACTCCAGGGGAAAGAGTCCATGGTATTAGTGTTGCATTTCAATTTACGAAAGGCTTCTTTCGATATCAAGGGATCTGTCATTTTGAAAGTGTCTCTTCAAGACCAGAAGCTATATTGAGAGGCCTGGTATCCAGAGTGGAGAAAATGTTTTGAGATTCTTAGAAATAAACTAGCACAGGAGCTGGTAAGACATATTCTTTAACTTTTTTTTTTTTAATCTGTCCTAGGGATGCAATGATAATATTTGTTAGAGTTGTGGTGATCCTGACTGATTTGGAAATCATGATCCCAACAAAATGCATTCTATCCTCAAGAAAGACAACATTATTTAAAACATTTGGGGGGAATTTTAGTGTATTCATTACATAGACCCCTTCCTAACCATAACTACAACTTTCTGGGACTTTTTGTCATATTTATGGTCCTTACAGGGAGTGAATACAGTTTGTATTTAGCAGTTAAGATGAATAGTTTTCATGCATCACAGCAGAACTTGATACTTTAAGTTTATAGTTGTTTGAATTTGAATCATGAAATATTCATTGCATTTTCACAACAAAATGTTCTTCTAACAAATCATTCACTCAGTTTCATTTTGTATACTAATTTCATGTAGGTCTAGAATACAAATTTCGTGCAGGAGTATGAGCATTACCACAACAGACAGCTGGTTACCAAACATTTAGAATCCCAGTATTTGAAGAAATAATGTGACTTTAATTATTTTTTTCTCACAGGCTGGGGTGGAGTCATAGGTTCTTTGTTTGGTAAACACTGCTCAGACTCCATAAGTTAATGGTATTTTTGTAAGCAGAAAGCCAACACTCCTTGCTCTGCTCTGCATCACTGTCTATATCCATTTAAAGGTGATATGAGCTCACATAACAAGTTTTAACTGACAGCATTTTGGCAAGTTCATCAGCTTCATATCTATTTAAAATGTGTATGTGCTTTGTTTTACCTGGGCATCTCTGATTGACTTTTCTGCAGGTAACTTTTCACAACAAGAAGAAGAATAGAGTCTATACGGAAATATGCAATAAATGGTTACATGGTTCTGTACCAGCCCCTGAAAATACAGGTCAGGGTTGAACATTGTACTGCTTGGTTTAGTCTTCAACAGCTCACAGGAAGCTGTTGACTTTTTCCAAATCTGTTCACCCAGGTTTGACAATGCTTCGGTGTGGAGGGAATATTACACCTCCCTGCTTCATTTTCCTGTTGGTGGCCAGGCTAGACATAAATAAAAACCCGACTAAAACCAAGTTATCCACATTCCCAACAGTGGGCCCCCACTTTAGTTTAGCCATTGATTTCAGTGGCTGGAGAGGAAACATAGAAAGCTTACAATAAGTCCATTGCATTTTAATCGCCACACTTCTGTTATGATTAAGTATGACAATGATAAAAAATCAGACTCTGCCTGCAACTTGGTTTATTTAACATATTAAGAAAATCAACTATGATCGTGTTCAAAACAGTTCCTTTCTGAGTCAACACACAGCTGCATATGATGTTGCCAGTGTTATTACTATTTCTTGAAAGGCTGTTAATACCTCTGTCAGATTTGCTTCCACATCTTCTACTGACAAAAAATTGGTGCCTTTGAGCACCAACCTGATCTTCAGGAAGAAGAAGAAATCTCTGGGAGACAGGTCTTGCAGATAGAGTGGAGGCTGAAGCACAGTGATGCTGTTATTAGCTAAAAACTGCTTCACAAGACAAAGCGTTACGTGCTGAGGCACACTGGCATTTTCTGACCGAGGGTAAGAAAACATCTGTGTTTGAACACACATGCACTCATCCTGAGTGAAGTGATCGAGTTGAGCCTTGTCTCGCTGTGAGAGGTTTGAACATGTTCTGTAACTGTCTCTTTGTCTCTCCTCTCCCACTCTTGGTTCCTGAGCTACAGGACTAGTCTCCATTTTTTTGTGTCGGACCTCATAGTTAAAGACACAGGAACTGATCATATATATTTTTCTTGCTAAGTTTGACTCAGGAATGTTAAACTTCGAAACTTGGACCAAAGTTCTTCCACAGAAATTGCATGGCTCAGCGACTGATCTACAAAATTCCTACCATTCTGGAAACTGGTTCAACTAGAAAATTTAAGATATGTATTTGACAATAGAGACGGCTCCTAGTTACCATTCAGTAAGAGGATTAGAGTTATTACGAATTATAATTTCTATATTTAATTAAATTT
The DNA here is from genome assembly GCA_033558185.1 of Dromococcyx pavoninus. Taxonomy (NCBI): domain Eukaryota; kingdom Metazoa; phylum Chordata; class Aves; order Cuculiformes; family Neomorphidae; genus Dromococcyx; species Dromococcyx pavoninus. Next base: position 186,288 of record JAUMJL010001081.1, on the reverse strand, counting down.
TATTAATAACAAATTTTCTATATTTTAAGTCAGAGAGTAAAAGATAAAATCGCCTGTTTAAATTCCAGATGAGCCCAATGCCTGTTTTGCTACCAAAACAAAAAAAAACATTTCATTTTCTGGGGTTTCATTTTACTTTTAAAGGATCCTCCGAGGTAAATTTAGGCAAATATTATGATGAAATCACTTTTCATTAAAAATGTAAATATTCAATAAAAGCATAAAAATCAAGCCAATGTACCACTGTATTTTCTTCATGCTTTTGCCTGGTATGGGTCAGAAATTCTAAATGGTTAAGTTATTCTGATCGTTTTAAAATCTGTACAATTTTTTAAAATGTTATCAGGACTTTTGAAAATGTACTCGTGAAAAATTTTTGTAGCATGATAAGTAAATATATAGCTTGAAATGCATTTTTCTTAATTTTTAATTATGTGTTCACTCTTTTTTAAAATCAATACAAACAAGAAGTCTTCAAACTTTTTGGTATAGGACTCCATGTTTCTTCCAAAGTCCTTATACTTCTGGCTGCTCTGAGTGCATAATGAATGAAACAAAAGTAACAAAACAAACAAACAAACAAACACAAAACAAAACAAAAATAAAACCAAATTAAACCAGAATACTTTAATTTAATTTCTGTGATGCAAATGCTTTAAAATCTGAATCGTGGTTTCAACACTTCAAGACGACTATGCAAAAATCAGGTTATGAGTCTGATAGCTTTGCTGAAGACAGTGCCTGACCAATATTCCTTTAAGAAAATCCTTAAAAAATCAACATTAGGATCAGATCCAGACAAAGAAGTTGGGGAAGAGGGAATGGGGAATTACAACTGCGGACTCAAAAGGCAAAGAAAATGCTGAGAAAAATAAATACAAGGTTGTTAATTAAGCCAGTAAAATAAAGGTGAGAGGTTACACAGAAGAAATTAAACTAATTCTGAAGCATAAATGCAGAGACAAAACTGGAAATTCCATCATTAGACAATAGATTATGCAAGAACACAACCCTTAATCTCTGCAGTTTCTTCAGTATAAACAAATCTGCTGGTTGCTAGCATTATTGCTGAAAACAGATTTCGTCAAATTGTACACTGAGAATAAGTTTCATCTTTTGGAAATAAAGCTGTTACTTCCATTATGCCTCTCTGTCCAGGAAACCTATATTTAAGTTTAGATTGAAAACAGTCAAAGACACAGTTTCTTATTAAGTAGTCAACAACCTGAAGGCACTGCTTTCTCTAAAGCCTTAAATAAAAAAGAGTAAATAGGGAAAGGGGTCCAGAAGGCAGGATCTAATGTAATTTAAAACTGGAATTACATCAGCAGTTTCAAACAGATGGCAGAATGTAGAGATAAATGTGTTAGCTTCTTTAGCTTATTTGGTCTTTCTATTGTTTGCATCATTAAAAACAGGAATAGTTTACCATTTAAAAATATACTGTGTATTATACATCGGAAAAATGGACATGCAACCATGTAGAAGAAGGTAGGTTAAAATTAATTTGCTATACTTTAATGTACAGTATCTGGGATGCTTTAGGCAAGTCTGAAAATAGGTTTCCTTGGAAATGAGATGAACAAAAATATAATGACCTTGAAATTATACCCTTAATGTCCCAAGTATTTAGCAACCTTGCTCAGAAGTGGTAATTACATAAAAAAATACAAAAGATCCTTAATTGCTTCAGTTATAGTGTATCCAGGCAGGTCAGTTACTGTACACAGCTGCAAAAATGGTACGTGATTAATAGGGCGTTGCTTATGATAGCAGTAACTAGCTAGTGCATAGTGCAAAACACTCATTTCTTTTCCAATTAAAGAAAAAAATCTGGTTTTGATTAGGCTCTTCAGAAGGTCTAAGTCTGCAGCAGCAACATACTCCGCTCTCATGTTGTTAAATGTCTTAGTCAAGGACCAAGCAGCATATATTCGTGAAAACCAGAAAGATTTAAATAAAATACAGGGGTGAAAATGCCGCAAATATCAAAATAAGACACTTCAGACTATTCCATTATTCTAACTTGTTAACTGTAAAACTAAAGGATAAACCAGTTCAAATAAATGACTGATAAAGGTGCATCTCCAGAGCTGGAAGCAGGCACCAACTTTTCCGTGATTTGTTAAACTGCAATTAATCATTATTTCCCAGTAGCTCTAAATTCATTCCAGCAAAGTCTGAAGAAGGACGCATTCAAAAATCACATAGACAACTTGCACTACTTTAACACGGTATTGTGGTTCCAAGACATCTGGGAGAAACAGAAAGCTGTCCAAATTTGTGAACTTCTTGTGGTTCACCCATCAACAAGTTGGGGAAAATACACAGTCATGATCTTTAGAGCATTGCCTGAAAAACATACCCTGCAGATCAGTCACTAAAATGGGCCCTGCTCAGGTCAGAGTGTGCACATACTGAAAACATGACTTAGTCCACTATGATCCTAGATCTTGACTATCATCTGGGCATCCTCTCAGTGCGTTCATGGGCTCTGCTGAGCTCCAGGCATGACTCCGTGCCAGTTTGGGGAGGGGAAGAGATCAGGAAGCAGGAGAAGGGGCACAAATGGCAACCATCTGTGGGGGTGAAATCCAGAAAATTTGTGGCTTTCCTCTTTTCATCTCTCAGGAGAGACATGAAACTTAACACTGACAATTCAGTCTTCATTCCTGGGTGTAACATTCAACACTTCACAGAGGTGGATAGAGCAGCTTGCTCAGACATTTTTTAAGGCTTCTCCTTGCAGATCTCTCCATATCTTGGCAAAATTGGTTCACGTGTCTGAGGTTATCGTGGCAGCTAGGCAGTGATGATTTTTTACATAGCAAAAGCTGAGAGTCTAGGAAATGAAACAAATCATTCAAATAAATATGGTTGAGATAAATGGGCTTTTAAAACTGTTCTCCAAATTCTGGTCACTCCTATCTACAGTCTTGTCTTCACCTGAGAAAAAAATTTAACAGCTATTTTTCTGATTTCTCATGTGCATGCATGTATATATTCACACACATTGAACTGAAATCCTGCTCAATTTTTAGTTTTTAGATAGAGTAACAGAGTTTTTGAAGACCTTAAAAAGATATAACTCCCTGGCAGAGAAGTAGATTTAAAGACAAAACAGGATGATTTTTCACTGTGATTTGGTCATTAATGTTATCCTGCATATCTAGTGTGACCTGAAACCAGAGGATTAATGTAGCTTTGGGAAGTCCTGGGAGAAATCCTGAATTATCTTTCCAGGACACCCTTCTTGAAGTCCCACTGAAGCCACGTGTGGCAAACACCCTCCACCCTACTTTAAAAGGCAGTTTGCCAAGCTCTGTGACCATTTGGCTCTACTATATGTTCATTGTGCTTCCACACCTTTTTCCTGTCCAAGTCTTCTTGAGAACCAGTGAAACTCTCCAGCAGATTTTGGTGCTCTGTAATTTCATCTTTGGCATGTATGCAAGGACCAGCCAAAATGTCATTCAGCGAAAGCAGGATTTCCCCGCAATTTGGGCAGAAGTCACAATGAAAGTTCTAATTTCCTTAAAGAGTCTGATTTCACATGTTCATATTCTGTGAGGATGATGGTTTGTAAGTAATGTCTTTCCCACATCATTCCTACTATAGATTGCCACTCACCAGATCAAAAATAACATTTGCTTTTTTTTTTTTAACTGAAATGCAGAATGGAGAGGGTATCCCCCCAGGAGAAATCTGCACAAAGCAGTATTAACTGCAAGGCAGGTCAAATGTTCACTGACACATCTTGACAATGCCCCTTTTCTTTACATTGACTCTATTTGATTAAACTGATTGAAATGCATTTCATACTTGTGCTTTGTCAGTCTGTATTTTGGGTTTCATGAACAAAATTATACTAGATTGGCTTACCCGGATATTTCACAAAGCTTGTCATATTGAATTAATTAATGTTGCTTGTACAGCGTGAGAATATGAAGATTCATTTTTTCATTTCTGTTTTTGCTTTATAACCAAATAGGGGGATGAGAAAACATTACATTGGTAGTTAATAGACATTTTAAATGTCTTAATTTCTTTAGAAACACACTATGGAAATATTACAATAATTCATGCACATTATGTAACATCAGTTACATAAAACCAAAAAGACTACAGTAGTAACCCAAAGTAGTAATGAATAAAGCTAACTATGCTTCCTCTTTTTTCCCTTCCTTTGGTTAATGGATAGTACAGAAATTGATCATAAATGCAATTACTCTTTAGAAACCTGAACACTGAAAATATTACTAAATCTCCAAAATCTTGGGAGGAGATTTTGTACTGAGATCTTGTGACATTACAGTGAAGTCAGTAGAGTTTTATTAACTTCATTTACAACACACTAGTGCTTCCTCAGTCTCACTTATAGGTATAATATGCATTTGGGTTTTTGGAGGTTTTTTATGATACCCAAACCCGCTGTTATTAAACACTATACCTAAATAATTCTGAAGTCCATTTTTATCACATGTCCTTTTGTACTAGATAAAACAAGCAAGAAGTTTAAAACTTAGAAGATGTCAATTAGTTTTACAAATGCAATTACAAGCAATGGTGTGAACGCATCATATTTTTAGGTGAGGAGCTGAAAAAAGCATGGTCAAATATGCTTGTCATTCAAACAGATATAAGATGGTCTAATACAATATTCTATCCAGAAGCTGTCATTATTTGGTTTTGTCAAAAGCCTGTTTTACCTTTTATTCCTTAGTCATGAGATGCATGAAACAGCAGTTAAGTCACTTTTATACCGGCTTACTATGTATACGTTGCTTTATTTCAGTAGGAATGGAGTCAGAAGTCCAGATGGAAGCTGTAGGAGCTCCCATTGCCAAAAGTTTGTTCACCATATTTATAGATTACTTGTCATAAAAATATATTAATACAGTTGAGTTCCTGAGGAAGCATGTAGCTATCCTGGTACACTAAATATTCTCTCTGAACTTCATGGCTCAGTTCCCCCTTCTTCCTCTCTTTGTGGTATAGAGGCTATGAAAACTTGTCCTGGTCCTGCTATTGGTGACTGATACAGATTCTGCCTTTGCAGGGAGGAAAGTTGAAGGCCGCGACATCATGCTGATGAGAAGGAGGGTGATAGGTATACCAAGCATCTGCTGAGAGAGTGAAGATAGTATGTAGTCTGCCAAAGAAGACTATGTCAGACTACACCAGTCTGCACTTCAAACACCAGGAAACTCTATACACATAGCTTAAGCAGCCAAACAGACACCGTGGTCTGGAGATGTAAATTCAAGGCCTTGTACTAAAGTGTGCTTCCAGCTGACCTGGTCATTTGAAGTGAAAGGAGGAGTCAGCCTGAAGTTCTTTCAGCTGTAGAAACAGTGATGCCATAATGAGATCGGCAGTTGGGCCACCTAGGTCTGAGTTTAGCTTTTCTGCCTTTCCAGACTTCAAGTCTGTACCTGCTTCCCTGTAATTTAAGTATCATTCATTTTTGACTTCCAAAACACAGTGAATATGACTGTGCTTTCAACATACCTTTTCTCTTCTGGCTTTCTTACAAATCTAAACTAAATAACAGCTCTGTCTTTTGCTTTTCTTCAGAACGGAAAAAGATAGAGGTAACTGCACTCTTACTTTAATTTCTGCTGATAGTAAAAGTCCTTGGAGAACGACAGAGGGGGGGACAAAGAAGGCAGAAAGGAAGAGAAGGAAAGAGCTGGAAAGAAGAGGGGGAAGGCAGGAAGAAAGGAAGGAAGAAAGAAGGGGAAAATGCAGGAAATGGAAGAAAGGAAGGAAAGGGAAGGTAAAAAGGAGGGAAATATCAAAGAAGATGAGGTCAGATAATAGATTGTAGAAGGAATGAAGTTTTCAATTCAGTACCCAGAACTGTCAAGATGAACATTTTCAGCCATATCCATAGTATCAAATGTAACATACAGGTTGAGGAAAATAAATTCAATGAAGAATATGACAAATAAAGTACTTCATCATTTGTAATAATTCAACTTAGTTAGAAAGTTATTCCAAAGCATAATGGTTATAAAACAAAGCTTATGCGGCAAAGTATTGCAACTCATCTGCAAGTGCTATGAGACCCTTACTTCCTCACAGAAACTTAGATGAGATTCCTGTGCAAAAAGGAACCTGCCAATTAAGGTTTCTTATTGTGTTAAAATGCTAGGAAATTTAGTATGGATGACTTCCTTTCTGTTAAGTTCATAATATTACTCTGCTTATGTATTTCTTTTATGCAAAGTTCATGTAGCATTGTATAAACCTGTTTGTTCTAGTCCATGACTGATATTTTCACTTAAGAGTTTTTCATGTGTGTTATTTGAAATACTTTCCTCTTCTGTAACTGGGTCTTTAAGCCTGCTTGGTTGCTGACCTATTTGGTCCAACAGCTGAAAACAATTGCAATTATATAATTCCTGACTGATATTGAATAACATTTTGTAAGATATACAGTATTGGCTTACAAATTTTAAGTGACAGGAGCAAGGTTCATGTCTAGGTACGCAGTTTCCAGGGGTCAACTAACCACACCAAGAAGTAGGCACATGATCTCTAGCTTGATTGACATACATTTACTTTCCAGAACTCTCATTTCTGCCATTTTCTTTAGTGTTCAACAACTCATGTGCCATAGATGAGTCTTCTTTTAAGCCTTTTTTATAGAAACTAAATAACATATTGCATCAGTCACACTTATATAGATCTTACAGACTTGTAATTCTTCTGTGAACTTCTTCCTAATGACAGGCTGTTTGGTGTGTAGAGACTGGATAGGATTTAATGGCAGTTTCCTCAAGTTAGTACCACCTCCTATTGCTAATTGACAGTCCTGCTTTTTATGGAGCATGTTCGAGCACTCTTAGAGTCCAGAAAAGTTCACATTCAGCTCTTTGTTCACTTTATATTTGAGTCTTTTTCATAGTCACCACATTCCTGATTATCCTTTCTGCAAATATGAGATTACTCTATTTCTGTATGTGTCATTTGAGCAGACCTAGCCTAGACTGTTCAATTCTTGCTCCTATTATTATTTTCCAATCTGTATCTGCAAAATGGACTAACACCACACTCACATTTTCATCCATATGAATGCACTGGAACTACTCGCGACAGCTCCCAAAAGTTCGCTGTTATGAGTGCCTTCTGAAGATTTTGATTACCTGTTGGCAATATTAGGATGAAAACATAACAGCAGTGATGCATAGCTGTGCAGGTGTTGAGAGGCTGTTACTCTACTCAGAAACAAACTATATTTGCCATAGTCCAGAGGGTCCTTTACAGGACCACTTGTGCCAATCTGTTCTTTTGATGGCTGCTAAGAGACACTCACACTGTTCACACAGTTTCTTAAGGGGACAAAGGTATGTGTTCATGAAAATGGTAATTTCCTGTTTTCCAAGTATTTTTCATGCATTATTTAAGGTTTTCCATGGTTAAAATCTTTATCCTGGTTTAAATTATTTGTAAAAATGTCACATAAAAAACAGTCTACAAATGATTCTCCAGTAGTAAGAGTGAATGTATCATGAGTAGCTCCCATGTGTTCACATCAAGTACCCATCAGACAGCAACCTGCAGCAAACAAACAATTCAACATATCATGAACAATATTCATTTATATGTTGCAGATGAATGTCTGTGATCTATTCTCAAATAATAGAACAGAAGTGAGTTTTGTGTAAATGAATAATTGAACCAACCATGCTGTCTTCAGTACAGACTGTTAGTTTAGACCAATCACATTCAGCTGGAAAGACAGTACTTAACAGAGTACACATCATGCTGCAGAGTATACTCAGCCAAAATTGTCTTCTGCTTGAATTGGCCAGTGTGTATACCAGAGAGAAGTAATGCCAATTAACTCCTGGTGAAATCTCTAGAAAGATTTTGGAAGATCTGAGGGTGCCTACAAGTTACAGTGAAAGCAGAGTAACTATGAAGTCATTCCTGCAGTCAAAATGCTGTGTACTTTGTATGGAATTTTTTTCATAGTCTAAAATGTAAAGTAAATTCCAGCTTAAAATGGGGTAGGCAATCTGCCTGCCTTCAGGATGTGACTGGTGTACTATTGGGGTTTTGACTTTTCACTGTCTATTATAGTGGAGTATACAGGAGTACAAAGTTATATACCATGGTGACTGGAGGCACCAAAAGTATATAGCACAATGAAACCACCGCAGAGCAAGTAATGTGAACATGAGTGTGGCTGGACCTGTCCCATCTTGTTGCTCCTTTCTAGTCCCATCAAGATTTCATCCCCCTGTCCCTGACCATGAATACTAGCATCACCAGAAAAAATGCTTAGTGTCAAAAAATATTAGCAACTTAATACAATAGAACTGGTTGTTCAATATCAGATGTGAATTAATTGCATCATATTGTAAACAAACTTGAGAAGGAACTTGAGAAGGTTGCAGATTTGGTCTGTCTTCACTGTATAATGCAAACAAAAGCTCAAACATTGCAAGCAACTCCCTAGGATACTTACTCTGAGCAGCAGTTAAACAATTTGTTTGGCATTTTCAAAGGAACTTAACTGGTTGCCATGCCTCTTCAATGTATCTGTATTAAAAATATACATATCTATATTTGTAATGTGTTAAATATTGTCATATTTCATGTTACATTTAGGCTTTCTTTCTGTGATATTGCCAATGTCAGAGAAGGATGGATTTCGGTAAACTGTCTGCTGCTCCTGATGTAGATGTAATATATGTAACTGAAAATGAAATTTCAGATTTGTTTCATGGAGACAAGATACATTTCAGTTTTAAATCTTGATGTTAATGTTATAGCCAAAATGTATAAATTTTTCTCCTAAGTCAGAAAAGATCAGTTAATAAATTGGTCAGTTTTCTTCCTCAGTTAATATAGCAGAGAGAAACATTCTTGAGAAACATTGGTGTAATGTCAAGTGTAGTTTGTATCTGGAGTTTGCATTTTTTTAAGAGAGACATATTTTCCTCTGTAGAAAACAGCAGTTGTGTTTGTGCTGTTTCCTTGAGTCTTGCTTAGTTCTTATTATCTTCAGTGGAGATGAATATGTGTATCTGAGGAAATATTTTGGCCCTGAGAGAAGGAAAGAGGGAAATAGGAGAATTTGGGTTTCACTATCTGCATAAGTCCAACCTGTTCTCTTAGTACAGCTGAACCTGCTGATGACTCTTGGTAGAAGCTAGCTTTCCTTGCACTGAATACAGAGCCCCAAAGAGACTTCTCTCTGGTACTTTGTGGACAACTGAAGCAATAGAATCAAAAGACTATTCTGCGGGACATAGACTGATAGGTGGAAGGGTGAAAGAGAGCCACTTTATTGTCAGTTTGTGTTTATCTTGTTTTGCTGTATTTCCTGAGTTATCAAAATTTTTTCTGGCTGTGTGTGTGTTTGCCTCTTCAGAGACCTATGAGAGATGTTAAGTTTTCTAGTCCTTTAGGTCAGGAAAGAGAGAAATAAGTTATTTCTCAAGAACAACCTCTCAAGATTTTTCTATTGATATAGCACACTCAGCAGAAGATTATCAATAGTGAAATTCTGCCTGTTTTGCTCCTGTTCACCTTTTCAGTTAAAATAATACATCTAAACTTCTGCTTCATTTCTCCGTTAACCATAGCAGGCCTGTACCTATATATCAGCAATAAGTACATTAAAAAAAAACAAGGCAAATGTATTGATTCTCTTCTCTTTGACATTCCTTTATTCAAAGCTCTTTTGATAGTTTCCTCCCAGAAAGAGAGCGAGGAGTGTGTGCAAACACTTGTTCTCCACATCTGACTGAACAATTTCTCTGCTATTCTGAGCGTCTGGTGAGCTGAAAATTACCAGCTGTACTGAATTGTGACAAACAGTGTATGTGTGTGCGCATGCACACATGTGCATGTGCACTCTGGGGAAGAGGGAACAAAGAGATAAACAGAAACTACCACATCTGAAGGCAGCAAATTAATTTTCAGTAAAATACAAATACAGCCTTACCTTCTTTCTTGGAACCCTCAAGGAAGCATATATGGATCATATGCAGAAAAAGGAATCATTTCCTAGATGAGACATGGGCAGCAAACACATTAAGTGCAGTCATGATTGCACAAGTTTGAAAAAGAAAGTCAAATTGGGCTAGGGGACAAGACAGGTATTTTAGATGTATGCAGCTCCCACTTCATACTTCAGGATGACTGATCCACACCCAGATATGCTCAAAGCTGATCAATGACAAGCTAATTTTGTAATCTTCTTTTTAGAAGATTGCAAGCAATCAGGTTATCAGAACTTAGCTATCTAACACTGCTCAGTTGATTTGCAACGACAAACCGCAGTAACACATTTGCCACCCTTTGGTGTCTCTACTCTTAGTATTAAAGTGGTAACAACCTAAGCTTATAAAATATCAGTGTACTATGTCAATTCTTCCATGACAAAGTAAACCACAGTCGCTATAAAAAATGGGTGGTAACAAACCAGCAAGCTAAATCCTTCAGAAAAATTTATATATAGCTGTCTACACAGCTATTCTGTCTGCCAGAATACTGTCGACCAACTCATACCGTGTGTGCCTTGTAGGGTCATGGCTTTAAAAGGACAACAGATTTGGCAAAATTTGGCTGTCTTTTCAGCTGGAATTCTCTCCATCGTTCGTGAAATGTAGTCACATCTAACATGAAAGAAATAGACAACAGTCATCAGCACAGATCACACCTAGGAGAAAGTAAAGAATGTTTTTAAGACTCTGAATGGGAGCATTTTGTCTTAGCAGAATGGAACTACCCAGGCTGAGATGCAAAACTGTATCCTGAAACAACACTTCTAAAAACACTTTCTGTGAATAGCACTTATCTGAGAATGTAAGAGCCAAGTACTGTTTCTAGGTGTTTAGAAAGTTAACTAAAATACATTTCTGATTTTCTCAAAGGACATTTATAAATGCACTCTAAAAACTGCCTCCTTTCTGAACACCACTGTCGAGACAATCTGTTTCCCCAATGGGACTGCTCTGGCAGAAAGCCTCTCCTTGCAGGCTTTTTAATCAAATATGGTCCATCTTTCACCAAAAGTTTGCTGTTCTGGCAAAGAACATGGGCAAGAACCATGGACTTTGAAAGTCAAAGACCTGGCAATAATTTCGTCATAACTGTGATCAAAAAACCACTGCATGTGGACCAAAAAGCTTTGCATCATAAGTGCAGCAAGTCCACTACCTCTGGGACAGGTGGTCTGTATTGTACAAGTACAGTCCACTTGCAGTACACATGCAGAAGACAAGAATCCTGCTACTTTTAAATCTGGAATCTGGTGGCCTGTATTTTACTTAACAGAGATGGCAGGAACACAGACTAACAGAATGCTTCCAAATTTGACAGACAGCATGAGAGATAGCTTGCCACAGAGTCCACTCTGGCGGAATTCAGTGGTACACTTCTTGTCTCTCTTCTATGGACTCAGAATATCTGTGTGTCCAGTAATACCTTTATTCAGATGGCATAAAGGGACAGTGCTCTAATTTGGCAAGATGAGGAAGAAGAAATGGAGATCTGCCTTTTGGGCATAATGGTTTAAGTGAGACAAACCAAAAAGGGTATAAAAAGATGAAGGGGAAAAATATATGGAGGGAACAGAAAGAAAAGGAATAACTAGCGACTGGGCAGAGAAAAGAAGGACCAGAGCAGACAAAAAAGAACAGCTCAAAAGGAAGGAAAGACAGACAAAAGCAGCATGGGAGCCTGAAAGACATAAAACATAACAGTTTTGAAAATAAAATGGTCTAAAGGATCAGATTGATTTTTTGTAATTGAATTTGTCAGGGAGGGAAAAGAACAAAAAAAAACCAGCTCCAAAGATGTGGGCTGAGGCCGGACATGAGCTCTTCTCTCAGTAAAACTCTAACAACAGGGAAAACTGTGTGCCGATGTGGAAGGGGGACACTGTCGACAGCACTGTCAGTGATGGCATTACATTTACTGACCAGCTGGGAGGAGGGGGATGGCATGGGGAGGATGCAAACAGCTTCAGCAGAAGACCAAACTCCCCTGTTCTCCCTCTGTCACCCCTAATGATTGATGAGCCTCTCTGCAGATCTGTCCTGGTCTTTACAGTGGAATAATCCAGCTAGATCTCTCATAATGGCAGAAGAAATTAAAAAGGGGATCAATTTCAGAGGAACAAAAAACACGCACCAAAAGTCTGTCTCTTTAATGATATCCCCTACATACTTTAGTGGTGGGGATTCTGCTAATCTAATACCTGTTAATTTTCTTTCTAATTAGGGCTATAACTCACCAGAGGCTGTTTTATACTTAATTTGTTGGGGTTTTATTACATGGCTCAACAGTCAGCCAACCACTGTATGCATCATGTGATCCTGGTTGAGATCTTTCAGGCATTACTGCACACTGAGGCCCTTGGAGAGAACGTGCCACTACAATTTGTGAGTCACCCGTTCTTACTCTGCCTAGGTCTTGTCATGTGTGTGCTTGTCAGGATTCATCTCCATCTCCATTACCCCTGGGGCAGAAGTCATAGTTTGTTTCTGCTCACTTGTCTGATTTTTAGCAGATCATATTCCCATCTTCAGAACCTTAAGCAAGTGCCATTTTGGAGAATTTAAGGTGGAATTCTAAGTGACGATTTAATTCAACTCATAAATATCTTTCAATTGACAGGAAATATCCCCAGTTCAGCCATTTTCTAAGACTGCTATACAAGGGAAGAAAGAAATAAAAGCATTCTTTGCTTTACCAAAAAGAAAAAAAAATTCTTACTCTTTTCCTTGTATTTTTTGCCATTCAAAAAAAAATTTACTTTCAAGGCTTTGAAATGATGTTGAGCTCTGAGGCAGATTTTTTCTGAAACACACCTGAGATCTGAATTAATTCTGGTTTTGTCAGATAGACCTGCAACCAAATTATACACCAGTTAACAATTAGCTTGGAAATTATCAGGAGAAAAATGAGAAAGTAGATCACAGATAAGCAAAGTCCCTGATGTTTTAGTGACCAGAACTTAATATATGCCAATGAAAGAACATTTTATTAAGCCACTATAAGCCAGCCCAAGGGACTGACCAATCTTTATTTTGCTTCTAGCATGTCAGCTTCCAGGTAAACAAGAATATTAGTACATCATTGACACCAAATTGGTGACCGAAGAGGGTCACCAATAGCTGTTAAACAGTAAATGTCCTCCATCTCTATGGATGCCAGGAAGGATAACCTAAAACCTAAAATAGATAACCTAACAACACCTAAAAGTTGTTCAGTCACACACTTGTTATGTCATCCTAAAACAACTCACAAATTCCAGACAACACTATTCTTCTCATCTGCATTCACAAAGGGCTTAATTTTCGTGCAAGCAATTCCCATGACTTTGCCATTGCAGTTCTTACAGAAATAGGGTAATCGAAACTCTTGCCTATCTCTGCAGCAGAAAGATACCTCAGAAAATTCTTACTTTCTCCACTGTTGTCTGGTAGGATCTTACTGAAAGACATGGCAAGTGCAAGATCGAGATACTGGTGGTTGTTGAAAAACTTCAGAAATAACACATTAAATAAAAACAATATCTAAAATAATAAAAACCATAAATTCATTCATATAGTCATACATCTAATAGCTTTCAATATGTGAGCTAGCTCCAGCTAGCTCAAAGGAAAAGCAATTGGTCTGGATCTAGTTTTGTCTACAGAAGCATGGCTAGTCAGCCAATCTTCAGTGGGATGGGAAAACTACAGGAATTGGTAGTTTCTAGATTGGGATGTTTATGGCTAATAAAACAAGGAAGCTGGGTTTCTACCTACTTCTACCTAT